>LR738713.1:283899783-283912494 GCA_902687465.1 Secale cereale | reverse complement strand
CCTCCCAGCCTCCTAGCGCGCCAGCGCCCCGGCGGCCGGCGGCGACACCCACCCTTCCCCGCCTTCTTCCGCGCCAGCGCCCCGGCGGCCGGCGGCAACCCCCACCCCTCCCCGCCTTCTTCCGCGCCCAGCACCGCGGAGCGCGCGCCAAACGGCCGGCGATGCAGTCCATCGGCGACGATATTTCCGCGGCGGCGTTTAGGAAGTGACGCCGCACCTCACCTTCGCCCCAACACCACCTGGGGGATCCGCCGCTGAAGCATCCAGCCTCAGTCATGCATGACAGGGGAAAGCAAACTGCAAGGATGACTACTCCATCGCATTCGTCGTGGATGCGAACTGCAATGGTGCACGTCCAGCCTTCTCCCGCAACAATGGCGAAGGTGGAAAAAGCGCATGAGTTCCTGGAGCGGAGGTGGACTTCACGACAACAGCAACAAGAGCTGCATCTGCAGAGGGAGGGGACTGCATATAAGGTAAGAAAATCACATACCAAGCCCCCACATCCAGTTTGCAGTGCCGTTTTTATACCCATGCAGTGCCCCATCTTGCGTCGACTGCAGTCACATGTGTCTCCAAGTAGAAAAATAGAAAAGGATACTTCGAAAAATAAAAAAACGCTGTATGGATCAAAATTGCAGTCCACAATGACTTAAATATGTAGAGCGCTGTGCCTAGAACTGAAGTGCATTGTTTCTTCATGTTAACTAACAATGCCCCTGCTGTAGAATGACAAATTGAAGTGCAATTTCTTACAGTTGGAAAAATATAATGATATATAGTACGAAAGATGCAGTTCATTTCACTGTTGACGTGCATAAAAAAAGCTTTGGCTTAATAATCTGCAGGAATTTACTATGCCTCAAAAACAGAAGATGCCTCGAATCATTTACGACCCCGAGCCCCTGAACTGCATTGGAAGAGAAGAGTGGGAGATGCCTGGATGAATAACACCTGAAATACCTAGGGGCTTCTTTAACACAACAAACAGAACTGCGTACTCCATGGAGGAAGATGTAGAGGATAAAGATGAAAACAGTGAACCAAACATCATTCGAGATGGAGAAGGCAGTGAAACAAAAAAACCCGCAGGATGAGGAGGAGGACGACGACGATCTAGTCTTCATGGGGGAGCACGCGCAGAAAGATGATGAGGAGGAGGATGATGATGAAGAGCAAATCATAACAGTTATGCAGCCAAGGTACACGCGTGTCTTTGAAACATTTGGTCAGCAGATCAGAACGGATGATATAGCACCTCCAGGAGCCTATGTTGAAACCCAGCAAGTTCGGCAAGTCCATGAGCAAACGATTCGTCGACAAAGAGACAGTGGAATTCCACCAAGGCCGCCTACTGCCCAACAAAAGAATCGGAAGCAGAATCAAGGAGGGCCGCAAGCAACCAAAAAAGTAAAGTTCTCCACGCTCCTGCCTCCTCGCGATCCTCAATTACACAGATCTGTTGTCACCCCTCCATGCCCAATAAACATCGGTGAGCTGCAAAACACCGTTAGAAGAAAAATAGTACACGCACGTAAGCATCCTTACCTAACTACTGCAGTTCACTTATTACGCATTCTTTCAGCTTGTGCATTCTCATTAACAAAAAAAGAAACATTCCATATTGTCTGTGTGCAGGATGAGAACATGCTCCAAGAACTTGTGCCTGTGAAAGGTATGCAGTTCACATCACAAGATGCGGCGCGAGAATTCTACAACACGTATGCGAGGCATGCAGGCTTCGGCACACGCAAAAACGGCGGATACAGAACAAACAGATACATCGTGTGCTCAAAGGAAGGCAGAAGCAAAGAAACTGTCACAGATTATGACAGAAAGCGAGAAAAAACATCAAAGAGGACTGGCTGCAAGGCGGGAATGAGATTGAAAAAAATAAAGGATGTGTTTGTGATAGCAGAGATTGAGCTCAATCACAACCACAGGATGATTGACAGCCCGGCTATGCTTCTGCACATGCACTCGCATAAGACGGATGATTCGTTGCTCGATAAACTAGTAAAGGACATGCAGAGCGACAACCTGACGCACACGCAGATGATGTCAACCCTGTCAAGGATGTCAGGAGGGCTACACTTTATGGGGCGCACCACCCGTGACTGGGTGAACAGGTACATTCACTAAAACAAAAAATGATATATCGTCTATTTCATGCAGTCCGCTTTGTGCATTTTATGTATGTCCCTAATGCTGCAAGTATATTATTATTTCGAACTACAGGAAGCACCAATTCGCAAGGGAGGAAACAGAGGACGATGTGAAGAAACTCCTGCCTTTCTTTGAGAAGATGCAGCAAATAAACCCGGAGTTCTTCTATGATTACGACAAAGATGTCGATAACCGTGTGCGGAACATATTCTGGGCGAACGCCAGCTGCAGGGGATCGTACGAAGATGTTGGAGATTGTGTCACATTTGACACGACCTACAAGACCAACAAGTTCCACATGCCTCTCGGCGTCTTCGTTGGAGTCAACCACCACCTCCAAAGTACAATATTCGCTGTGGCTCTCATCAGAGACAAAACAATACCGACTTTCGAGTGGGTGTTCCGGACGTTATTGCGTTGCATGAACAACAAGCGACCAATCTGCATACTCACAGGTATGCTGAAAAAAGAGAGTGAAATTAAATAACAATGCAGTTCACTGCCAAGTTTAGTAGTCCATTTCTTACATCCAATGAAAAAAAAAGAAAAAAAGCAGAAAAAGGATATGCAGTTCTCTCAATAACTCGCTGCTTGGTTTTTTTTCAAAAACATGCAGATCAATGCCCCTCCATGGATGCCGCGATAAAAAGTACGCTAATAGGCACGCTGCATAAGTTATGCCGTTGGCATATACTGAAAAAATACAAGGATCACCTGTCCTTGCTGTACAAAGCGTATGAGAAATTCAAGGATGAGCTGACCTCCGTTCTCAACCACCCGCTGATGCCATCAGAGTTTGAACGCGCTTGGCATGAGCTCATGGAAAAGTATAACCTGCAAAATGATGAGATTATGAAGGCGCTCTGGACAGACAAAAAAGAATGGATATCGGCTTACTACAAGGAGGTGTTCTGTGCACGGATGACGTCGGCACAGAGAAGTGAAAGCATGAACCGGATCTTGAAGAGGAACTTTGTCAAGGAAAGACACGACCTACACATCTTTGCGTCGCAGGTGGACAGGTGCATCCAGACAAGGAAGGGCGTCGAGCACGCGGAGACCATAGCTAACGAGGTATATAAACAGAAGAAAGTTTTTAAGATGGATGAGCAATTAATAAAAAACACTACTCGCTTTCTTGATTTTTGCTGTGAAAAGACAACTACTTAACTGGTTTTATTTGTTTCACAGACGGAAATAAAGACTACTACTCAGTTTGGTTTCGAGGTTCAGCTCTCCAAGATTTACACCAGGGCGGTCTTTGCTGACTTCAAGCAAGCGCACTACCGCAGCACTGCATTCAGATCAGAGCAGTCCACTAACAACCCGACGAAATATTTGGTGCGCCACTACAACCGGTCTGATGATTTTGATTGGGCAAGACACGAGTTCCAGGTGGTTGCTGATGTGACGAACGGTATCTACGAATGCGAATGCAAGCTGTGGACACACACAGGTAGGTGAGACAGGAAAACAAAAAAAATAAGCACACAGAAAACATAATGAAGTTCACTTATTGCTGGTAGCAAAAAAGAGATGAAAAACAAAAAAATATTTAGTGAAGTTCACTATAGCAGCAGACCCAGGACCTATTTATAATGCAGTTCACAAAACCAAGAAATGAAAAAATGTTGCCTATTTATGTGAAGTTTGCTGGCACGAATAACCCAAAAAAATTCTTTTGCTGCAGGCCTGTTCTGCGTGCACATCATTTGCATGTTGGATCAGCTGCGGGTGGACAAGATACCTGAAGAGTACATATTGAAGAGATACACACGGAACGCACGCCAAAATCCAACTTTTGACCGGAGAGACTATGAGCAAACTGCTCCAGATGGGAGTTCGATGTTCTGCCGTAGGAGACTACTTGCAGAAACTGCAATGGACCTGGCGAACAGGGGTGTCAAATCGGATAGAGGGTACAACAGAGCTTTAGCTGGGATGAGAGAACTCATACAAGAGGTGAACGTAATAAACGAAGAAGAAGAGGCAGAGAAGATCATGGATGCGCGGGGTGAAGAACAAGGAAAGGAGCACGAACATGCTGCTGATGGTGCAGTTCATAATATGGATGACACAATTCTTCCCCCGCCTGTTTCAAACACAAAAGGGAGAAAGAAAGAGAGCAAATCAGCCAATAAAAAAGCTGCAGCAAATGAAAAAAGCCCTGAAAAAAATAGCAGGCCTGAGCCAGAACTGGACATCGGAGGAAGACCACTGGGGGTAAGGATGTGTAAATCATGCAATAAGATTGCGGGACACAACTCAAGAACATGTAAGGAGAGGCTGAAACAAAACCAGGCTGAAAATGCCACCACAAATCACCGAGCTGACCAACAAGATGATACGACAAAGAGAAGACTATGTAGCGTCTGCAACAAGAGAGAGAAGCATAACGCGAGAACTTGTCCAAATAGAAGAGAGGAAAAAGATGAAGAAGATGACGAAGAAGATGCTGACAGAGAAGAGAGCGAGGAAGCGAGCGAAGCTGATGAAACCGAGGAGGAAGATGAGGAAGAAGAAGAAGAAGACGAGGAAGAAGAAGCAGTGAAGAAATTGAAGAACCATCATCAAAAACGAGAGGGAGAGACAGAACGCAGAATCCAGCGCGTAGGCAAGCATCGCAGTCGCACGGTCGCGTTACGAGGGGTAATGCGAACAACAACAGCAAGACAGAAGCAGCAACAACTATTGAAACAAATGAAGTGCACAATCTGAGAAGAAGCAGCAGGAAAAGGACGTAGATCAACAAATATGCAGTTTTACATTTTAAAAAATATATTAACTTCATCCTTTATATATATTGTATCGTATATAATATATATAGCTTGTGTTCAGTGGACTGCAAAAAAAAGAATTCAACATGCAATACTGAAGTTCAAAATGAATAGATATAACATATGCCATACATACTTTGTGACCAATGTGCTGCGGGGGGGATGCTTGATAAAATGTAGTTCTCTTCTATATGAAAAAGAAAATAAGATGAGAATGTCATTCTCAGAATGCGGTTCTCTTCTGTATGAAAACCCTGAGATCGGAATGTCATTTTGAGAATGCAGTTCTCTTCATCGTATAGAATCTGACATGACCATGTATCAATACAGAATGCAGTTAGAAAACAAAAAATGTAGAGTCAGACTAGGATTCACGTACACTGCAGTGCGTGCGTGGTGCGTTTAAAGCTTGCAGTGCAGTACGCTTCGAGTACACAGTGCAGTGCGCTTAGTGCAAAAAATGTAAAAAAAAACTTGGCTGCAGTGCGGATGAATTTTGAAACTCGACGACAAACATGTTGAATTCGTCTTTGCATTCCCATGTGATAAGGTGAGATGCAGTGCGGATGTGTATATTTAAAAAAAACTTGGCTGCTACTCATATGAGAGAATACAGTGCGCTGCGAACATGTTACAACTCACAAGGAGGAGTTGGCTGAAAGCTCCATTATGTACATATTTGGCATTGTCACCATCTGCCACGAAAAAGAAAAACACAAAAACTAACTAGACCGGTATATACAAAAGCACACAGCACGGTGTTAACAGTTTTGCACATCGAGAACTACACACAGCGACCATACATTACTGTTTACATAAAGTTCTGGAGCACGCACGAAAAAGACATCAACACACATAGAAAAAGATCTACTATCATTTATGCCTCATCCTGCTCCTGCGAATCCAGTCTTGGAGAAAAGCCAAGAGAAATGCAGAGATTTCTTAGATCCTCCGGGAACTCGGTGACTACGACCATGTTTTCTGGGTGGAACAAAATCTGGAACAAAAACTCAGACTTCCAATCCTGAATAACAGCTTCCTGCGATGAAGAAAAAAATAAAATAAACAAATATACAACATCATCTACAAAAAAAGAAACTGACAATAAAAATATCAAGGAATGAGGAGTTATTATTGGGTTAAAAAGAAGATACTTACACTACGCTTTGTGAATTTCACAACAAAGGTTTTGCCGTCGTAATACTGAGCCATCTTCAGAACATAAAAGCCACACTCGTTGGGGCCCTGCTCAGGGGTGCCCAAATAGCTAGCTTTCTTTGAAACATCGACCCAGTCTACCGACTCCTTTCTCTTGTACTCCTTTTCTCCATAAACCTTCTTCAACAATGCAGTCATCCTGATCATCTGGTGGAAAAAAAAATTACACATCACAACAAAAATATTGTTCAACAAGCGCACGCATGAAAAAAACAAGAAATGTGAAAAAAGGAAATTTTTTACCATTTCAGTGCGGCCGCTGTGGTATTTAGACTTATGCCACCTCGTCGTTTGATCAACCGGTCCGCTGTACCTTCTAGTGTCATGAATGTCAAGGGTCTCACGGTGCCTATTCATCGTGTATAGCGAATAATGTTGGTCTTTCATCCGTGGTAACAGAATCTGATTTTGTTTCATCAAATTTGTTATGGGTTTGATGAGTGAAAAAGGATTACTGGGAAAAATTGGGAGAGAAAATAAATACAAAAAGGCTGAACAAAAGCAAATCTGATAACTTACTAATTTGCAATCAAGAAGGTTCTCGTCATCACGAACATAAAGTTCGAACTGCTTTGCTGCATCTTCAACGTTAAACTTGCCGTGGACAAAAGGCAACACAACATTTCCATCTTCGTCTCTATCCGCGTGATCATTCATTTGAAGCACATACCGCGTGTGGGTAATTCACAAATAAGAACGTTAATGCAGTTCACCTTAAGATGTTCGCTCCGACGCTTAATAAAAAAACGGATCACGCTTCTCTAAAAACAGTATGCAGTTCACAAATTCTCACCATAAATTTGTTACGTTTGAGATGCATGGGTTAAAACACAAAAAAAATGTATGCAGTTCAGTACATTCTAAAAACAAATTATTATACACTATTTACTGCAGTTCACTCGAGCAGAAAAAAGAAAAGAAAAAAGAGAAATACCGTGATAAACAAAGGGGACAGCAGAACGCGTTCGCCAGATCGATAAACCACATTCATACTCTCGCCATTCTTCCAGAACCTGATGATATGATCCATCAATTCCGAGTCCATAAAACCACCTTTGGTGAAAGTTAAGAACATGTAGTCCACAGTCACGGTGTAGACTTCGATAGGATTCCTGTGCATGAAAAGCGCGCACCTGCACAAAAAGAAACGGCGAAGGTGGGGGGGTTAGTAGCACAAAAGCAAAAACACAGAAAAGAACATTACACACATTAAAAATAAAAAAAATAAAAAAAACTAACGAAAAAAGAACTGACACACTGTATTTCTGCCTGAATTGTGTGCTCGTGATGAGTTGCAAGACTTTCCTCATCTCCACAAGATAGCTAAATCTAGCAGGATTCAACTTCTGTACAGGAGATCGAAACTTTGATGGCTTCTGCACAGGCCTCCTATTTGATAGAATTAGTGCCTCGCTGTCCGTAGGACGTTCCACAGCTGCGCTCCTGGTCCTCCTAGGCACTGGTGGTGGCCTCTCAAAATCATCATCGCTATCTTCAGCATTAGGAGGGCTCGCAGCTTTCTTCCCATGCTTGACATTGACAGGAGATTTCTCAAGAGCTTTTTCATTCGAAGTGCCGGCGCCACTCCTCAACATCTTACACACATGTTCTTTCACAACCTTAACGGGGGGTTCATCAAGGACAACTTTCTGAATAGTTGGAGTATGAACTTGAGTTTCAAACAAGGAAATACCACCTTGGTGTGCGCCTTCATTAAAGCCTGCACAAAAAAATGGATAGTGAGCAAAATGAAAAAGAATCATCAAGTTCCCTAAGGAAAAGTCATTTTAAACACACAAATGGGGTTCTACTAAAAAGATTAACAAAAGTAGTGGACCTCCCCTCTCTGTACCAATGAAGTTCACTTAATAAAAAAGGTGTGTGACTGAAAAAAAAATGAAATAACCTTCTTTAAAAATTAAAAGTGATGTCAGGTCCAGACAGCAATGCGACGAGGTCAGCCAACTATAGAGCATAGCCTTCCTGATGTAGCCAATGTGCTCCTTCCCAAACTTGGCAATCGTTTCACCATCCCAGGTCTGCATGAATTGGAACATGTAAAATCCACAATCATGCCTGCAAAGAAAACCAACACAAAACACATTAATAATGCAGTTCACTCAGTAATGAAAGTGCTACTGATGTTAGTAAAACAATGCAGCTCCATACACACAAGAAACCGAGGGAGAACAACCAATAACACATTATTAATGCAGTTCGCTCAAGGGAAAAGGTGCTTCTAATTTAGTAAAAACAATGCAGCTCACTTACACAAAAAAATGAAGGAGGAAAAAGAAAAAAAGGAGAACAGGTACAAACCCATTTCCCTGTTGCGGGACATTAATATGAGTCAGCGCAAAGCCGTCCAGGGTGGGAGGGTTCAACGGCTCGTCACAGCTTGCGCTGCCATCTTTCCAGACTTTTTTTATGTTCCTGACCATTTTCCTGAAGACAACATTTGCAGCAGCGCTGTCTCCTTCGTTCAATGAGTCAAGAAGCTCAAAACGCTTCTCTCGCAGGTTCAAAGTGACCAAGCAATAGTGGCCTATCGCGTCCTTCATTGTTGTGGGAGGAGGGTCAAATGTTGCAAACATAATCTGAAAAAAAAGAATAAAACAAACCAGATGAGAAAAAAATAGAAAAAATAGAAAACTTATTTTCAAGATGATGAAAATGGTCAAGATGCGTTACCAAGTTTTTCTTGTCCACACGTTCCTCTGCGCTTGAAGAAAACATCTTTTTCCAAGCCCTATTTGTGGCACCGCCGTTCCAAATGGAATTCTGCAAAAAAGACAAAACCAGAGAGTTAATGAAAAATGGTTATAGCACAAATAAAAATTGGACGAGGGGATAAAATATAAATTAATGAAAATGCTTACACATAGGTTGTACGGGACAATCATAGTTTGAGATCCTTTGAACCTTTCAGCTAGCATAGAGACGCTAATGTTTGCGAGGCGCATGCTCAGCGTTCCATACGACCAAAAAGACTCACCAACATGGCCGATAGTAATATCACCAAACTCGCCCTTGAATGCAACTAGATGCCTTCAGACAAGAAGAAAAAAGCACGGCAAAAAGTGATAAGATGGGAGCGTCCCTGAAAAAATAACATATTAATTAACCAGGGCGTAAGACAAAAAATGTCATACTGCTTCTTCTTCTCCCTCCTAGCCCTCGTAACAGCATCATACAACTCATTGTATCTTCTCATAAGAGCTGGATCAATCCTTGAAGGAGTAACAACAGGTAATTCCTCATCTGCATACAGAGTGGGAACGATATCAGATTATAAAACACACACGGTCCATTTCGCCCCCGGGAAAAAGAACAAACATAATGCAGTTCGCTTACCTTCGGTTTCAGAATAAACTTCCTTCTGCTGCTCATATACATCTTCGCTGAGCATCAAGTGCTCCAGCCCGGTAATATCATCGTCCAGCGGCGCTTGATTGCTCATGTCCTGAGAGAGTCTTGGCTGTTCCTCTTCAGAATCAATCGAAACTGTCTCAGCTGGGACTTTGGTTGTATTGGCTGGGAAAGCCAGATTGCCGATAGATTGCTCGGGGGCGCGAGGGACGACAGAAAATGCAGTGCTCTTTTAGCAGTTTATGTTTAACAAAAAAACATAACAACTAACTTAATGTCCTTCCAAAAAAGTAAAAACAATTAACTTGACACAGTTCATATCAGTTTGCCACACGTGTCTTAAAAAAAGTCCTTACTAAAAAGGAATCTAAGATGCAGTGCACTATTTCGTTCAACAAAAGAAGTAAATTGACCCTAAATGAAAAATGCAGTTCACTTTGATGTAGTTACCAGATGGAGAAGCCGTTCTAACTGGTGACGCATCAATTGGGGAGGAAGAAGCCATACTGTGCCTCCAATCAGCAAGGGATAATAATTAAACCCTAGACAGCAAACCCCAAATTCAGGCAGAGAAAAACTTTCAATCCATAGGGTGTTGCAATTTCAAGCATACAAAACAACCTTAAGAAGAGAATGCTGGCACGAAAAATAACCCTAGCACAAGATCTGGAACGGATTAGGGGCGATTTGGGGCTCACCGTGGGACGAAGTGATGGTCGGACGAGGCGGGTGCGGATGGCAACGGCGGAGGAAGCGCCCTACGGACGACGGCGGCTGCGGGCGTCGTCGCCCTCCACCACGAGAGAGCCCCTACGGACGGCGGCGGCTGCGGGCGTCGTCGCTCTCAACCACGAGAGCACGAGGGCGGGGGGGATTTCTGTGCGGGCACGGGGGAGAGGGAAGCGGAAGGGGGCAAGGGGGCTGCAAGAGAGACTTAATGAATAAAAGCCCGACCGACAGGCCCACAGGTCATAGACAAAAAAAACGTCTCGCTGTTGTAACACGATGCAGTTCGCTTACGGAAAACTGCCTCGGCTTCTGAAGCGTTGCAGTTCGCTTACGGGGGACGATTCGGTTCGCCAGCCCTAAAATAAATGCGCCCACTATCGCCCGAAGCGCCGCGCCCCCCCTCCTCTATCCCGCCGGTTGCACGCCGCACGAACGCCACGATCATCACGAACCCACGATCGCCAACACGGTTGGGAGACGAGATCGTGGCCTCGGCAGAAGTTGCTGCCGCTCCCATTTAAATCTCGTGCTCCATCAACCAGACCGTCCGCACAAACACACGACGCTGCCCCTTCCTCCTCCTCTTCCTCCTCTTTGCAGCCATGGGGTTCAGCAGGACCTACGACGACGTGCATGCGCACGGGAACACGAAGCTGAAGGTGATCTACACCACCGACGTCGCCGCCATGGCGACGTACGTCGAAGAGTTCAAGACAGTTCTCCAGCGACGCCGCCAGAAGATCGTCGGCATCGACGTGGAGTACACACCCGACCACAGCAGCGCGGCCCTGGTTCAACTATCCATCGGCAAGTACCACCCAGTGCTTCTTTTCCAGGTATGTGGCACATTGGGCGAGAGATGCATCCCCTTCGACAGGTTCCTCGGCGACCCAAGGTAAACAATTCTCTCTGCCGAGTACGTGTTGCAGTTCTATATGCCTATGTATGCAGTTCCGAAAGGTATAACTTGTGGTTCACTTTCCTTAGGTTCGAGTTCGCTGGCTTCGCCATCAAGCAGGACAAGGAGAAGCTCGCACGCTGCAACCTCCACATCCCCAACTTCGTCGACATCCAGGCGAACTGGAGGGTGCCTGATGGAACGAAGCCACTGGACTCGCTTGGCGATGTAGCTGCTGCCATCATCGACGACGAGTACGCAGACATGAAGACGAAGATGTCAGACCACGACCACAGCCTGTGGACTTCGATTCTCGGCACCAGGCACATCGAGTAAGCTGCCCAGGACGCCTACACTGCGTTCGAGGTATGGAACCGAATCACCACAATGAAGAAAGGCCTCGCGCGCGCTGAAACAGAGAAGACCAGGAAGCGCCCGAGGTCATCCTAGAGGGGGTGGGGCAAGGGGGCATCAACTTCCACCTCCAACTCCAACGGGTGGAACTAGTGAAGCAGGCCATATGCTGAAAGCCAAGGATTCCCTGTCGCAAGTGCTCGATTAGTTTCCCTCTGCGTATGTAGATTAGTTTGCTTTCGTTGTAGTTTGCTTTGGGACAATGTTTGCTTATGTTGCGTTACTTTGCTTGATGATGCACTATGTTAATTATGAGCGCAGAACCTTGGTTTCTATCTATCAACTATATGCAGTTCTCAGTAGTCTGTTTTCAGTATGTATATTGCTTCAAACTGCTGCTGTAGCTAGGATACACATAAAAAACAAAACTATCAGAGCAGTTCACATAGAGTATTCTTTCACAAAACTGCTGCTATTAAGAAGGTTGATGCAGTCCTCTTTTATTAAAAAAACTCTAGTTCCGTATGTGGGTTAAAGAAAAGAAAAGCTCGGTGGGGGTTTCCAGTATGTATGTTCTTCAACTGCTGCTGCTGATAGGATGCACATGAAAAACTATATGTAAAAAAGCAGTTCACTTATACTCAGAATTCTTATATGAAAATACACTAGAAGCCACGCAAAAAATGTCAAATTATTACAACAAAAATGTCTCATGTTGCTGCTGCTCAAGCAAGACTGATCTAAAGCAAATTTAACTGGATTTCCAAACACTTTGCATGCCTATAAAACATAGCCATAACAACATCCCCAGCCTGAAGACCAGCTTCCTCCACAAATTCCTTCCAGCCATCTTTGAGAACCAAACAATCATCAGAGCCAACAGAATACATAACATCAACATCATGATATCCATTCTTGCTGACCAACACCAAATTAACACAGCTTTCTGTTACCCTGACTAGAACAGAAGGGAATTTCTGCAAGCAAAACAACAAGAACAGAAAAAAAATAAGAACAAATAAGAAAAAGATTACAATCTTTCAGAAACTAAATTGCTGCTACAATCTTCATAAAAAAATATTGATGTCAACACATAATAATATTGACTAGACAAAATTGCTGCTGCTCCTACAATGTTCATAATAAAACTTTTGTGTGAAAAAGCAGTTCACTTATACTTAGTGAAAAAATATTTCTTCA
>LR738713.1:283867267-283894492 GCA_902687465.1 Secale cereale | reverse complement strand
CCCGAGCTTGTTGCTCCTCTGCCACTCTGCCTAGGCGCCGGGCGCCGCCGCGCCGGCCGCCTTGCCGCCGGCGACCTCCAACAGGAGCCCGCCGCCGCCTTGGAATTGCACCGCGCCGCCGGCGACTTGGAGCTCGCCCCGGCCGCCCCCCGCCCCACCGTGCCTCGCCTCGGCTCCGTCCAGCTCGCCGGAGCCGGACCGCCGCCGGTTGCCAAGCCGCCGCCGCGCCATGGCAGGGGAATGAGCTCAGCTTGATCCGATCGAGCGTGGCGCGCCTCCAGCCGCTGCCTGGGCCGGTCGTCCTCCTCGCCCCCTCCTCGGGCCGGCCCAGCCTCATGGGCTCCCTGCCTCCCTGGCCCGTCCCCAGCGGCCTGCCTCAGCCTCCGCTCTGTCCAGGCCCAAAGCCCATGGTGAGCCAACCCCCTAAGCCCTGCACTATGCGTGTTTTATTTATTCAACGCTCGTTTCATTTTCTTTCCTAAGTCTAAAATCTGCTAAGTTGTAATGCCCAGGATGGAGTTATACCTCCTACGTGTCGAGGCACGACTTAAAGGCATAAATCCATCCTAGAATGATCTCAAGTTTGGTAATCTTTGCACATCTCATGTAAAAGAGGGGATTGTAAACATAAATAGTTGGCTTACACTCGCCACGTCACACAAGTACATAACAAGTCTCAATCATCATACATTAAGAATATCACAACCCTCTAAGGGCAAAATCCAAATGTCAAGATACCAAACTGAAATAAATAAACCACAGGCGGATCGAATCCTAGTAGGAGTCTCCATCTTAAGCTGAGCTGCTTCTTGTTTCAAAGCCATGTTATAGAACTTGTCGAATTCATCGGGCTCGAACAAAGTGAGAGCAAGCTGAAGTTCATCTTTGAGACCTCCACGGAACTGGTAGATTTTACTCTTGGCGTCAGGAATGTCTTGCTTAGCATAGCGGGCGAGGTTTTGGAACTTGACATTATACGGATAGACTGTCATGGAGCCCTGCTTCAGGTTGCGGAATTGCTCACGCATACCCTCGATGACACTTGTAGGAATGTGGTGCGAACGGAAATCCTTGCAGAAATTCTCCCAAGAGATCACTTGACCTGGCCTAGAGTCTTTGTATTGCTGCCACCAGTCAGCTGCTTGATCTTTCAGTTGGAAGGCTGCAAACTTCACATAATCATCTTCCTTCACGTTACTGCACTCAAAATGCTTCTTTATGTCGGTTAACCAATCTTCAGCATCAAGAGGGTCGACACAGTAACTGAAAGCTTTAGGATTGTTGGCCAAGAACTGGTTGAGAGTAGCATGGTGCTGCTGGTTGAAGAAGTTGCCTTGGTTCCCTGGAACACCCTGATTAGCTTGATTAGCTTGCATCTGCTGCATCATCTGCATCAACAACTGGGTGTTCTGAGCTGTAGTCTGCATAATTGCTCTCCAAGCCTCAGGCGGAGGAGGAGGGGAAGGAGGACGATCTGGGACCTCTTCCACCTCTGGGTTAGCGTTGGGAACCTTTTTCGGAGCCATCCTGTAAGAGATGACCACGAATCAGCAATTGATTGACAAAAGATATAAGCTGAATCAATGGAATGAATTGCAACAAGTCTTCACAATAATCATTCGAACAATAAGAACAAATGAAATCATTCGAACAAGAGGAACGAATGATATTCTCAGTTAAATGATAACATCAATCTTCACGAGAAGCCACATAGGGGACAAAAGGAAAAATAAGAAAACAACAAGGTACAGACGGGAACAAACACAAGAGAGGAGTTTCGTTCTAACATCTTTGTGCTGAAAGCATATGAACGCGTTACGAAAAGGTTTTGCAATCCCCGGATCAGCATAGCCAAGGACCCTTTAAGATGCAAATCCTGATAGTAACATCGGTCATAAACCACTTCACTCAATGTAGAACCCCGAACTCACTAACCTGCATTCGTTGGAAGAATGCCTACGATCTACTGGATAAACCCACCTATAGATTTCCGAAAGATTCCAGTTATGCAATCAGGTGTTGGGGATACACGGGAAGCACCGTGCAATCAACTCTAAACCTACATCCAGGTGTATCCATTCTTCAACACATAACCAGTCTTTCTCGGAAACTGTGTACCTCGGACCTTCGAAAAGCATCCACTATAACAAGCTATGGCAATACTCCCGAACTACCTCCCCAGTACTGGGTGATGTCGGGGTTATCTTGCCACTGGCCGTATAGGAGAGATTTTCGATGTCGGCCGTCTTAGGTATTTAGTACTACCGCGATATGCTTGTGACGACAATACCCCGAAGCTCAACTCCCCGGGAACAGGAGGCATCGAGAACAATATCCTCGTCACAAGAACATCGAAACAATCCCAGAATACTCGTGGGATTCCTAAAAAAAAAATTTGGTGCAATTTTTGAAGATAGGAGAGACAAGAGTAGTCGTCAGGAGTCCTCACCAGAGAGAAAAGGGATGAGAAGCAAAGAAATCCTACTCTCCGATATAATATAGGACTCAAAATGTTTTCAGTGTGTGCCTAGACTCGACCGTCAACGATTCGATCAAACAGTGGGGGCTCCTAGGTCGGAGAAGGCTCTGAATACCAATTTGTAATGCCCAGGATGGAGTTATACCTCCTACGTGTCGAGGCACGACTTAAAGGCATAAGTCCATCCTAGAATGATCTCAAGTTTGGTAATCTTTGCACAACTCATGTAAAAGAGGGGATTGTAAACATAAATAGTTGGCTTACACTCGCCACGTCACACAAATACAATTCATGTCTCAATCATCATACATTAGGAATAGCACAACCCTCTAAGGGCAAAACCAAATGTCAAGATACCAAACTTAAATAACATCCACAGGCGGATCGAATCCTAGTAGGAGTCTCCACTACTGATCATCCGGGTATCGCACATAGTACCGACTACGCTCCTCGTCGTACTCCCAATCCAGCTCGGTGCCATCACCTGGATAGCTCACAGCTGGACCTGCATCTGGTGGTGAAGTAACTGTGAGCCACAGAGGACTCAGCAATCCCGCTCCCGGGTAACAAGACTATTTAAGCCTTGGGAGAGGATAAGGCTGAAGAAAAGAATAAGTGTCTGCAGCCGCAACTAGCAACTAGCTTACGTGAGTGAGAGCGAGAAGAGAAAGCCTCGGACGAGAAGTGATCACGAAGTGATCCTAGCTACAAGCTCCACAAACATAACCCCTCCGTGTTCAACTCCCGAATCCCTATTCGGAAATTGACAGTCACGGAACACACGCTGGTAGTGTATTAGAAACATTGTGTCAAGTTATCTACAACCGGATATTAACAAGCTCCCATCTGCCACATAACCGCGGGCACGGCTTTCGAAAGTTCAAACCCTGCAGGGGTGTTCCAACTTGACCCATTACAAGCCCACGATCCGCGGAGTCGCAACTCCAAAGTGGGAAGACCCGAGTATTCTCGGAATCCCGTGCTCAAGATATACCGAACTAAGGTAAGGCTAATCCAGCAAATCCTCCCGGCGTGTCGACACCCTGATAGTAGCCGCGCGTATCTAAGTCTCAGGACACGACCGGATGGGCGATTCTACAGGTTTTTACCAAACCTCGAGTTTCCTTGAGGTGGCCCCGCAGACTCCCCGTTTCGGACCAACACTCATGTGGAGCACTGGCCCGGGGTTGTTGATTAAGAAAAAGGGTTTATAACTCCCTATCCAAGTTTAGTTTGTTATTAGGCAAATAGTACCAATGTTGGGACTTGCTGGAAAAGACTTAGCACTTAGCGGTTTATCGAGGGGGTCCCATACACCCCAACCGTGTTAGGAACGCATAATCAAGGAACATAACACCGGTTTATACGGTTCCTAACGGCATGAGTGGAACAAATCACCAAGCAAAAGGCTTAGCCTTCCACCCTTGCCAATATATAGATGATTTCATTTTAAGCATTTATATAGTGTGATAAAACCCAACCAAACTTCAACATGAAGCAAGCATCTTCGATCTTCACCTGCAACTAGCAATGCTATAAGAAGGGCTGAGCGAAGCGTACTTAGCCAAGCAACGGTTTGCATAGGTAGGTTGGTTAAACATGGCAATGGTTACAGTAGGAGCCTGACAAGAAGATCATGGGCATCGAGGCAAAATTATAGAGCGGAACTACTAGCAATAGGCAAAGATAGTAATGTTATCGGGGTTCGGTCGTGAAGAGAAGTCGTTCGGATCGTAAGAAGGGTCCTCGTGCTCAACCTCGTTGGAAACCTCGTGCTCGTACTCGAACTCAGTCTCTGCTTCCGGATCTAAACAAAACAATCACACCAAGCACAAATCAACAAGATGCAATGCGCACTCGAAAATGATGGATGCATGATGGATGCACTAAGGATGCACACGGAGCACGTAAAATATCACTCAACCAAAACACCTCAAAACATGATAACAATCTGATATTATTAATCTACACAGAAAATCAATCAAGTTTCATATAAGATTCGCTGAAATCGGAGTTACGGGCTAAAAGTTATGCCCGAAACAAGAAATGAGCGAAAGCTGAAAATTACAGCAACATAGCAACTTCGGAGCTCAAAATAATTGAGCTACAGCATTCAAATATCATGGCAAAGGACATGAACGCAAACTAGACATATACTACAACAACTAAGTCCAAAGGTGCACCCCCAAAGGAGTCACGGTTCAATAGCAATGAGTTTGGACATATTGAACTTGACAATAAAATTATGGCAGCAGAATTTTATTGAAACTTTGGAGCAAAAGATAAACATGCTACATCCACTCATATAGACATGTGAGGACATGAATGGAAAGTCAACAATATATACTAGAAGGAACAATCAAGATCCACTCCAAAGCTAACATGGTTTGTCCTAGAACATCACACGAACATGGCATCGGAACGTTACAGATTTCAGACTTAGTGAAAAATCCATTAAGTCCTAAAACAGCAATTTCATCATGGCATCTAAAAGAGCAAGTTTAAGTCACCTCGAAACTAAACATGGCAAGAGGTAAGAACCTCATCAAAGTACACATGATGGTGATTCCGAAACACACAAGCATGCTTCATGGAGATAAACACAACGATTGCAACGAGCTCAACAAGATGGCATTTCATAACAAGTGAAATAACATCACAGCCACATGGCACTTTGCAACGATGATAAACATGGCAAGAATAAATCTAACATGCTACCTAGCATATACAACATGTAGATCATGGCAAGACGAACAAGTGGACATGTCATTTGCATCATTCGGACAAACGAGATAAAAGATATCACATGGCAAAGATGGCATAAAAACATCCCATAACAGCAGTTTATATCACGATGCACTCTTGCAACAGAAAAACAAGCAACTAGATGATCTCTAACATGCATGACAACAAGAGATGAAACGTAGAACACGATCCCACGAACGTCTGGACATATTATATGCGCGAAACGGACAAACACACTAAAAGATACAGCAGTTTGAAAATAGCATCACAGAATAACAGATCTGGGACTTAGAGATATAGGGGTCAACCTTGACAGATAGATCTGGAGAAAAAAAACACAAGAGCCCGTGCGGATCCGGCCCGATCCGGCCCAGGCGAAGGAAAGGCGGCGGCCTGACGAGGAGGCGGCTCGGGCGGCCCAGCCGATCGGTGGCTGCGGCGGCCCGCGGAGGCGACGGATGGGCGGTGCGGCCCGGCTGCGGTGGCCTCGGGCGCTGGGGCGCGGTGCGGTCGAGCCTGGCACGGCCCGACGGGGTGGCGAGGCCGGCCTGGCGCTCGCGGCCTGGTGGCGCGGAGCGGAGGGAGGCGCGGCCCGGCGCGGAGCGCGGCCCGGCGCGGAGCTCGGCCTGGCTGGCTGGCGAGGGCGATGGCCTGGGCCCGGGTCGGAGGCCGGCCCAGCGAAGTGGTCCCGCGGGCTGGCTGGGGTGGGATCCGGCGCCTGGCGCGGGATGGATCCAGGAGGTGGTGGCGATGCGGTGGGCCGAGGGAAGTGCGGTCGGCCCGCGAAAGCGCGGTGCGGTGGCTGGGCTGGCTCCTGCATTGAAGTGGTCCAGCCGTCGACGGGAGGAGGAGATCGCAGCGGGGGGAGGTTGCCTGGAGCGTTGACCCGAGCGATCCAGAGAAGACTGCGGCGGGGAGCTGCCTCGAGCTGCCTCCCGGCGGCTGGTTCGAGGGAATTAGCCAAGTGGCTGTGAGGGTAGGTGGATCTGAAGAAAAAATGAGGGGGAGAGAGGAGGAAGAAGGGGCTAGGGTTAGGGATGCCAAAATAGACTAGGGGGTCTAAATATAGCAGATTTGCTAGGGTTAGGTGGGAATGGGGTGTTAGGAGCCCTCCGATCGTGATCCGACGGATCCGATCGCGGGGATAGTTTAGAAGGGCCTAGGAGAGAGTAGTAGACTGCAGGAGGGATGTTTCTGGGACACGAAGTGAAGGCACTTTGGACCCACACGAATAACTGCTGGGATAGCCAACGGAGTCCAAAAGCAACGAGATTTGAGAGGCGGGTTGCACACAACAAAACAACAACACACACAACAACCTCGCGGCACAACGGTAACGTTACACGCCCAAACACCAAAGTAGGCCTACGGGACGTCACGGACACGTGAGGGAGCTCCGGAACGCGAAACGGACAATGGGAAGGAATGCGTGGAACCGGATGCAACCGACAACACAAATGCAATGCGATGCACATGTCTACATGATATGAATGAATGCCACACACTCACACAACAAAACGACGAAAACCCGAAAGACAAAGAACCCAGAATGGAAATAGATGAAGCCGGAGATATATTATATACCCAAAAGGGAAAGTATTACATCCGGGGCATTACATAAGTCCCAGTTTTTGCTTGTAATGTTGCTATGTTTGCATGGTGATAACTTTTTGTGTGTTTATCCAAATTGAGTGTATGATATGTCAAAATGATCGTGGTGATGTGCTCTACACTTTGTTCCATTGTGCCATGCTCATTTGAGTTCATCTAGATGCTCTAATATCTGTTGCAAGAGTGCTACTTGTTATAAACTGCTGCTACTTGTTATTTTGTTGCCATGTTTGTGATATGATAACTTGGTGCATGTTTATCCAAATGGTGCAAATGATATGTCAAAATGTTCATCATGAGATGCTCTACATGTTGGTTGCTATAGCATGCATGTTAGAGTTCATACTGCCATGTTAATCTTTGTTGCAAAAGTGCATGTGGCTGTTAGGTTTTGTAACTTGTTACGAGATGCCTAGATGAGGAGCTCGTTGCTATTGATGTGTTTGTCCCCATGTCACATGCCTAGATGTTTTAGATTCCTCATCATGTGTTCTTTGCTGTGGTGCAAACCAATTGCCATGATATGCTTTGAGGTGACTTAAACATGCTTGTAAACATGCCATGATAATGTTACTGTTTTAACACAGTGAAATTTCACTAAGTCTGGAATCTGTAATATCCTGATGCTATGTTTGCTTGATGCCCTAGGAAAATTCATGTTAGTTTTGGGGTGACCTTTGAGAATTCCTTGTTGTATATGTTGTTTTCTATCCATCCATGCCCTCACTTGCTCATATGGCTTGCTGTAGCTTATTTATTTCTTGCTCTCAACTTGCTATAAAATATTGCTGTCAGGTTTTTATTGTCATGATCGAAATGTTGTAGCTTGTTGCTATTGATCCATGCCTCCTATGGAGATGCTCCAATGGATTTGTTTGCGCTAGGATATGTCTACTTCATGTCCATGCTTCTTGTCACCATATTTGAGTGCTGTAGAGTATATATTTCTTGCTCCAAAGTTGCTATGTGGCTGTTAACATCAGCTTGTTGTTATATCTTGTTTCATGTGTATCTTTTAGCCCGTTGCTCCGTTTTGGGTGTGCCTTATATGATACTTGTGTGATTTTGCATGTAGATTCATATTATCATGTTGTTTTCATTTTTGGAGTGTGTTTGGTTGATGTTTGGGTGCATCTTGCACCGTTGCCATGCTTAACTTGTTTTGCTCATATCTTCTAGGCCGTAGCTCCGAATTAAACAAACTTTATATGAAACTTGACTAGATTTTCGTGTAGATCATCATGGTGCATGTTAAATTGTTGTTTAACAACTTTAACTTAAGGTTTGTGCAGATCTGGACTAATTTCAAACTATGCTTATGAGGACTTACCGGGTTTGTCTTAAGTAGTTTCCGGCCTCATTTAAACCTGTTGCTTCTTTTGTTGTTTCTCTGTGCTTCCTACCTTGCCATGTTTTGCATCCTAAATAGACTTGTCTTGCATCCTACTTACTTGAGTATATTGTCATGTTCTTGTGTTGTTTTTCTGTGCTTCCTGCCTTGCCATGTATTGCTTCCTGTGTAGACTTGTCATGCATCGTACCTTGACATGTATTGTATCATATATAGGCTTGTGTTGTTTTGCTGTGCTTCCTACCTTGCCATGTTTTGCTTCTGGTATAGACTTGTTGTGCATCATATGTAGACTTGTCGTGCATACTACTTGGTTGAGCATATTGTCATGTTCTTGTGTTGTTTTTCTGTGCTTCCTACCTTGTCACGTTATGCTTCCTGTATAGACTTGTAGTGCTTCCTATAAATAACTGTCTTGCATCATACTTGGTTGAGCATATTGTAATGATCTTGTGTTGTGTGTTTACCGTATTGCTTGCTTCTTCTCGTTAGTGCTTGTTCCGCTGCGATCGTGGGGATTCGTTCGCCTACCCGTGGTTCTTCTTCAAGGCTTCTTCTCCGTCTTCTTCACGGAACCGTTCTTCTTCCTTGCGGGGTCTCAGGCAAGATGACCAAACCCTTGGATACCTTTACTATCATTGCCATACTTAGTGTCTCGATGCTATCGTTATTTGTCGCGCTACCCATCATTATTGTCAGCCTCTCCTTGTTGCCATGAAACCTCTAACCTTTGAAACCTTCCTAGCAAAACCATTGTTTGGCTATGTTACCCGCTTGCTTAGCCCCTCTTATAGCGTTGTTAGTTGTAGGTGAAGATGAAGATCGTTCCAAGAGGGAACTTGTTGTTGGAATATCACAATATCTCTTATTATTATTAACACACCTATATAATGGGCATGGGTGGAAGGCTTGGCCTTTTGCTCGGTGTTTTGTTCCACTCATGCCACCTTAGGCGCCGATAAACCGGCATTATGTTCCTTGATTTTGCGTTCCTTACACGGTTGGGTATATGGGGACCCCTTGACAGTTCGTCTTTGAATAAAACTCCTCCAGCAAGGCCCAACATTGGTTTTAATTTGCTCATAATAACAACTTAATTAATTAATTAAATAGCATAGGGAGTTAGCGCTACCCGAGGATTCTTCTACATAGTAGGGGTGGGAAGTGCTGATGGTGTTGGTCCCAAAAGGGGGTCCTGCAGGGCCACCTTGGGGGAACCCGAGGGCTGGTTTTACCTGTAACATCACCCATTCGGTCATGGCCTGAGACGAGATACGCGCGGCTACTATCAGGGTGTCGACACACCGGGAGGTCTTGCTGGACTTGTTTTACCATTGTCGAAATGTTTTGTGCACCGGGATTGTCGGGGGAAACTGTCCACCATGAACACCTATGGGACCGGAGCCCCTTGTCTGTGCGGTACGAGGGCGGAGGGAGCACGAAGAGCAGATCGTAGCGAGCACGCGGGCAGTTTTACCCAGGTTCGGGCCGCGGTAGAGGCGTAAAACCCTACTCCTGCTTAGTTGTGTATTGAGTTGGAGAGCTCGGGAGCTTGAAGAAGCAGCTACACCGAGCGTATGAGCGATCTAGGTTCCGAACCCCCTCCACGTTGTGCATGGGCCTCCTTTTATAGTGCAAGGGGTCACCGACAGGTGTCAACGTAGGAGAAAGGGGTGAAAACGTACAAGAGGTGGTAGTTGTAACAGTGCGGGAATAGTGGAGCTACAGTGCGCGAACAGTGGTCGCCACCTACTTTGACAGTGGGGGACAAGGGCATTTAATGCCCGTCGCCGTCGACCCCAAAAGCTCCCGCCTTCGCTTCTCCGTTTGCCACGGCGATGGTTTCACCACCGTGGAGTGCCACCGTGTCCCCCAGGCTGCACAGCCATCCGCCACGCGTCCCTGGAATGGCCCCAGGGCGACGCGTGGGCCGATGAGCTGGAGCGCGGGCACACAGCGCAACTCCCCCCGGCAAGCACCTTGCCGGGGTCTTGACCTTGCCGGGCCCGGGATCTTGCCGCTCCCGGGGCCCTCGCCGGGACGCATATAGCGCCGAGGCGTGTCTTCTATGGTGTAATCTTCTAGCCTTCCTGGCAAGCTCCTCTTGCTAGGGCCTTGCGTGAGTGATGTAACCTTGAGCCTGGAACGGCCTTCCCGGCAAGCTCCGCTTGCCGGGGTCTCGATCTTCTGTCTTGTATACTTTGTTTTTGAATGGTTTGATATGGAGCAGGAAGGTCTCCGGCGAGCACGCGGTAAACCCTGCCGCGGGAAGCTGCAACTGCCCGTGCACAAGTTGGGGTACTGAGGTACCCCTACCTTAGTACACCGACAGGAGCCCCCGGGCCTGGGCCACACACGGTGCCGAGCGCTGTTGGGCCAGGCCCAAAACAGTGCACGGGCACACGCGGCCCACGGCGCGCCGAATCCACTTCCGTATCCGCCGCATCCCCCCGTAACGGCACGCGTCGATTGCGGCGTCGTGGGATGGGACGTGCCCACGTTCCTTCAATGGAAAGAGCGAAACGCCCCCCACTTCCCCATAAAAGCAGAGGAAGCAGGAGCGGTTCCCCTCCTTACGCTTTCATTGCATCCTCTTCATCCTCCAGAGATCCCCTTTGCGCTCCGCCCCCATACCTCCGCCGCCTCAGTCTGCATCTCCGGCGCCGCCGGGCTCTTCGTCCCCCTTCCTCCGCCGCCTCCGCCATGGCCCCGAAGACCGAGAAGGCGAAGGCGGAGAAGGCCAAGAAGGAAAAGTCGGAGCAAGCGGCGAAGCTTACCGCGTATCGGAAGCGGAACCTCGTCTTCCCGCCGAAGCTCAGCGCGCGGGAGCTCTGGAACAAGTATTGCTTGTTCTGGTCCAAGGGAACCAAGGCGCACCCCCGCACTCGAGCTTATCCGGCCGCCGCCAAGGACAACTACCCCGGCGGGTACTATTTCTTCGCAGCCTTCTTCCACTGCGGTCTTTGCCCTCCTTTTTCCGATTTCTTCTGTGACATAATGCACACCTACGGCCTCCATCTTCTTGACTTCACCCCCAACGCCATCCTCACAATGGCGGTTTTCGCACACATGTGCGAAAACTATATAGGAATACACCCAAACGTAGCTCTGTTTAGGCACTTCTTCACCCCTAGAGCAGAGGCCGGCGCCACCCTCTCCGGAGGAATATCTTGGGTTTTCCGTCTGAACAAGAAGGAGTCCTACTTGCCGGGGGAGCTCCGCGGCAAGTGGGAGGAGTGGCGTGCGGAATGGTGCTGGATTGTCGAGGACCAGCCGCAATCCTTCACCGCGCCGCGCATGACGCCCATCGTGCGCGGCAGGGACAGGAGCGAGCTGGATTCGGACGACGCCAAGCTCAACGTCGCCCTCATCAGGATTCTGCGTCTCCGGACCGCTAGGCTGTCTGTCGCAGAAGTAGGCACAGACTTCCTCCGCCGCCGCATCGCCCCTCTCCAAGACAGGAAAAGACTAGCCTGGGAGTACGGCAACTCGGCGGATATCATGAGGTTGCGGCCCGGGCTCAACTACAACTTCACGTCGCTGGAGCTGAAGGGGATGGTCCGGGAGCTGTTTAAGCACGACCCGGCCCACCCGGAATGGTTCAGGGGGCCCCGGGGAGTGGTGCCCCTTTGCAACAGCACAGCTTGTGATCCTCTCCGCGCCATGATGCCCGCGTGTGATTCGCACGGCGTGGACCGCACGTGGATTCCGCCCAAGTCAATAGACATCCTCAGCTTCTTCGACAACCTCGTGGAGGTGGCGAAGAACAAGAACGAGACCCGGGAGCTGACGCGGGACACCACCGACCAGGAGATTGCGTATATCGCTTCTCGGGTTGAAGAGGCCGCTGTAGCCGCAGCGGCAGGGGAGTTCGGCTACACGCCCGACGAGGCAGATGCTGCGGAGGCGTCCTGCCAAGCCGAAGAGGCGGAGATCCGCAGGCTACTAAAGTTGCCCCCGAACGAGCTCGCCGGGGTCCCATCCTTGAGGCACTCCGGGATCATTGGAATCCAGACGGAGGCCGCGGCGAGAAGTCACGCCGCCGGAGGGAACAGGGGCGCCGCAGGGAGCGGAGGCGCCGGAGGGAGCGGAGGCGCCGGAGGAAAGGAGGCCGCAGCGCGGGGCGCCGGGCCCAGCAAGCCAGCCGGGGAGGAGGAGGAGGAGGAGGAGGACGCCGAGGCCGCCGAGGACTCCGGCGGGTCCACGGAGCTCTACGCCGACGACCTCTCCTCGTCGGAGACCTCCCCGCCCCGGGCAAGCCCTAGGCGGTCTCCACTTAAGCGCATCCGCAAGACGGCGACGGGGGAGAGGGCGCAGGCCCCCCGGCAACAACCAGCTCGCCGGGCAGCGCGAGCTCCCCGGGGAAATCAAGCTGCGCCGGGGGCGACCGGCGCACCAGCCACAGCGGAGGCGGCCCGCGCGCAGGACACGGCAGAGGCGCCTCGCAGGCCGGCGCCGAGCAGACAGGAGTCTTCGCAGAGCGGAGCGACGGCTCCGCCCGCCCCTCGGGCCCCGGCTACCACGGGGGCTGGGTCTTCGCAGCCCCCAGCCCCGGGGACCGCCAAGCGCCCGAGGGAGTCTTCGCCTCCCGCTCCTCGCGCAGACGCGCCCCAGGTGGAGTTCGACTTCTCCGCCTTGAGCGACGACGACGAGGAGGAACAGGAGTAAGAACTCGATATCTTTCATCTTCTCAAATTTCGTCTTGGTTATTGTTGATGCTGATCTTGTTTCTTGCTTCGATTTCAGGACCTTGGCTCAGCGCGCGGCGAAGAAAGCCAAGGTGCCCGTGGTCGAGGTCGCGGATGACTCGCCCACCGCGGCAACTGGGGACGTGCCGGAGCCAAGCCTGCCGGACCCGAGCGCTGCTCCGAGGAGCAGCCCCCAGCGCAGCCCCCAGCGTAAGTCTGGGTTCCAGCTTTCCGCTCGTCGGGTGCGCTTGGAGATTTTGGCCTTGCTCTAACATCTTTGATGTTTCTATCTTGACTTGTGCAGAGGTGGAGCCACAGCCGCAGGAGCGCCCGGAGGCCGCCCCTGAGGAGCCGCAGGCCCCGCCGCCCCCGCCAAGGCCGGCCTCCCCGGCAAGGGAGAGCGCTCCGCCAAGGGCGGGTACTCCGCCAAGGGCGAGTACCCCGCCAAGGGTGAGCAGCCCGGCGAGGGTGGCTACTCCGCCAAGGCAGAGCTCCCCGGCGAGGGAGCCCGCCGCTGACGACGTCCGCCAAGGTAGGTCTTGTAACTTTGTCTCCTTGGCGTCGTTTCTTTTTGGATATTTGCTTGAGCTTCTTTTCCTTCTTCTTCTTCTTCTAGATCCTCCTCCCCCCGAGTAGATGGAGACGGAGGTCATCAACCTCGAGGAGGAGGGCGCGCAGGGCGGCGGCGGCGACGCCCCCGTCGCCGAGGATACGGCAGGGGCCGCCGAGCCGGCCGCGCAGGAGACCGCTCCGGCTGCGGACACAGCGGCCGGGGAGGGGGACGGCGACCGCACCGCCGGCCCGGAGGCGGCGGGAGCATCAAGTGCTGCGCCGGCCGCCGACCCCTCCGCCGAAAAGGAGCAGGCCGGCTATTATCTCGAAGCCCCCAACGGCGTCTTCATCCAGGTGCCGTGGGGTTCTTCGTCGCGAGCTCCCGCGGAGGGCGAGGCCTTTGATGGAGAGGTCCTCGCCTCCGCGGGCTTGAAGATCGTCGAGGCGCCCGGCGGAAGCGAAGGGCCTGAGGAGGAGAAGCTGCTTCACCAGCTCCTGGCCCTTTACCGGGCCAGGCAGGCGAAGCTTGCTTGTCGGGAGGCCCTCGCCGCCAAGGCCGCCGTGGAGATGGAGAAACGCGCGGCGGAGCTCAGCGCCGCCAACCAGGCGGCCCTCCGCGAGGTGGCGGAGGAGCGCGAGCGACTCGCCGGAGAATACCAAGAGTGGGTGCTGGAGAAGGCCGAGGCCGAAGAGCAGCAGCGGCTCGCCGGGGTGGAGCTGTCCCGGCGAGAAGGAGAACTCGCCCAGCGGAAGGTCAACCTCGACGCCCACGAGGAAGAACTTGCCGCTCGGGAGCAGGCCCTTGGCGGGGAGCTGAAGGAGGCGAGAGCTGCCGTGGCTACCGCGGAGACCGCCAAGGAGGAGCTTGCCGCCAAGGTCGCGCAGCTGGAGGAGTCGCTGAAGGCGAGCGCGGAGAAGGTCGCCGCGCTCAATATAGAGCGCGAGAAGGACGCCCACACTAACTCAGAACTCCAGGTGCGTCTTTCTGAGAGGGGCGACGAGTTGAAGGCCGCCAAGGACTCCATCGAGGACCTGGAGCTGAAGGTCTCCACACTGAAGGATTTGCTTGACGCCGCCCGGGATCGGGAGACCAAGTTGAAGGAGGAGCTCCGCAAGGAGCGAGCCTTGGTGGACATCGCCAACAAGGCGGCCGAGAACTTCCGCCGTACCATTGAGGTATGGACCGAGGACTTGGTATCTTCTGCGTCCAACATCGACCAGGAGCTGTTGGCGCTGAAAGTCGAGCATCTCATCTACTCCCCGGATCCGAACCTCCCTCACAGCGCCAAGCTCAGCCTCTTCTTCAGAGGGATCGCGCCGGCTCTTGCAGGTCTTCGGAAGAAGATCCCCGCGCAGCTGGCCGAGGAGTCGCGCCTGCTCTGCACGGGAACCTTGGAGCGCGTGCTGACGAAGATTGTATACCGCAATCCCGGCATAAACCTCACCAACGTTCTTCGTAGCCTGCCGGCCGACGCAAACATGGAGGTGTTGAAGGAGCAGGTCGCCCACATCATCGCCAAGGTGAACAAGATCTCCAGGATTGAGGGCGACCGCGTAGATTAGGCCTCCATTATCTTTATCTTTTTTTTTGTTGCTGCATAGGATGTTTGTGAACTCATTAATCATTGCGACAAGTTATCCTTTGTAAGATATTTATCTCATTTCGATCAATCAGTGCAATGTTATCTTCCTCGTCTTGATCTTCTACTTTGTATGCTTTTCACCCTACGCTCCCGGGGAGCTTGCCGGCAAGGGGTCTTTGCCGCGAGCGCTGAGTGCTGGACTCTGAGCAGCCTGCTGGCCAAGGCCTCACCGGCAAGCAACCTTGCCGCAGCTAGTCGCAACGCACTTAGCTTGCTGAGCGAACTCGAAAACGAAGCAACGGCGCGACACTTGTCGCAGCTCACTTAAATCGTTGAGCGTACTCGAAAGCAAGGCAAGGGTGCGGTTAGCTACGGGTAGGTTCCTCCGCGCACAGGTTTTCCATACAAAGTGTGATTGTTCAAGGAAGACAACTAAAATTTAAAATTTGAACTGGTCAAATTCTAATAACTTAGCTTTCATATATTGCTTGCTTCTCGGTAAGGCTTCTCTTTCTTGAACAGCACTTGGTTCCTCTTCCATCTCCTTCCCCCCCGGCAAACTTGTGCGCGAGGAACCTTCCTTCTGCTTAAGAGGCAAAGGAAAAGAAGAGGGAAACAAGTATATGGCCTTTCGGCGTGCTAGTGCTTACCGGGTGTGTATGTTGCACAAGATGCCAAATAACACATGCAAATAGCAAAGAAAAGCATGCAAAAGGCAAATAGCGCAAAACACAAAATCTTTACTGATGCACGGGGTCTGCGCCCGGCTTTGTACAAAGGGTTACATGCAACAGCGGCAAGGCTTGTACAAAAGGTGGTTGCCGGAGCGGATCACGGCAACCGCGCCTTATGGGTGAAACTTGCGAAGATGCTCTATGTTCCAGGAGTTGCTCACCGGTAAGCCTTCTTCGGTCTCGAGGCGGACAGCGCCGGGCCTCGTGACTTGTCTCACCCGATAAGGGCCTTCCCACTTCGGCGTCAACTTGTTGGAATTCTTGGCGGACTGAACACGCCGAAGAACAAGGTCGCCTTCCTCGAGACTCCTGGCCTTGACCTTGCGGCTATGGTAGCGACGCAAGGCTTGCTGGTATCGAGCAGCTCGTACAGCAGCCTGGAGACGTCCCTCCTCGAGGAGCAAGGCATCATCTTGTCGCAGTTGCTCTTGCTCGAGCTCATCATAAGCGAGCACTCGAGGAGATCCGTATACGAGTTCCGTGGGGAGAACTGCCTCTGCTCCATAGACTAGAGCAAAGGGTGTCTGTCCGGTGGCTCGACTTGGTGTCGTTCTGATTGACCAAAGAGCCGCCGGTAGCTCCTCTATCCAATTTCTTCCGCACTTGTGCAGCCTGTCAAAGGTCCTTGTCTTGAGCCCGCGCAGCACTTCAGCATTGGCCCTCTCCGCTTGACCGTTGCTCCTCGGGTGAGCAACAGAAGCGAAACAGACCTTGGCGCCAAGGTCTTGGACGTACTGCATGAAGGTGCGACTAGTGAATTGGGTACCGTTGTCGGTGATGATCCTGTTAGGGATCCCGAAACGGCAAACAATCGACCTGAAGAACCTGACTGCTGACTGTGCTGTCACCTTTCTCACCGGCTCCACTTCTGGCCACTTTGTGAACTTGTCGATTGCGACGTACAAGTACTCAAAGCCCCCGACGGCTCGGGGGAAGGGGCCGAGGGTGTCGAGCCCCCAGACCGAGAAGGGCCAGGACAAAGGGATTGTTTGGAGAGCTTGAGCTGGCTGATGAATCTGCTTTGCATGGAACTGGCACGCTTCACACTTGGTTACTAGTGCAGTTGCATCTTGGAGGGCTTCTTGCCAAAAGAACCCTTGCCGGAAAGCTTTCCCGGCAAGCGCCCTTGCGCCAATGTGGTGGCCGCATATGCCTCCGTGTATTTCTGCCAACAGCTTCTGTCCATCTTCCCTGGAGATGCACTTCAGTCTGACACCATTGAGCCTTCTTCTGTACAGCTCGTTATCCACGAACTGGTACATACTTGACTGTCTGGTTATCTTCTCTATTTCTTCTGGGTCATCGGGAAGTTCTCCAGTTTGCAGAAAACGGACGATCTGCTGCGCCCATGCCGGAGCTTGGGGCTCAACGGCAAGGATTAAAGGCATGAGGGCCGCTGCGGGAACCTCAGCTTCTACGGCAAGAACCTCTGGCTCTGCCGGAGCTGAAGGTCCCCCGGCAAGCTCGCCGGGGCGAGGCTTGTCGGGAACGCTTGCTTCAACTGCACAGACCCGAGGATCTGCAGGAGCAAACCGTTCCTCAGCGTTCTGGTTGTTGATCTTGGGGACCTTGGCGGCGGTTTCAGGAAGATCCGCCGGCAAGTAGTCGCCGGAGACCAACTTTCTCTTCTTGGACTGCCCAATTGATGGTGTAACGGATGGTTGAGTCAGCTTGAGCAAGAAGGTCCCTGGTTCCACAGGTAACTTCATCGAAGCACACTTTGAAAGGCCATCTGCAATTTCATTCTGAGCTCTCAGGACGTGCTCCATTTGCAGACCCTCAAAGTGCTCCTCAAGCTTCCTCACTTCATCGACATAAGCTTCCATCAAAGGGCTCTGATAACTCTTGTTGACTTGCCGGACCACCAACTGAGAATCTCCCCGCACAATCAGCTTCCTGATCCCAAGTTCGGCCGCAATCCTGAGGCCGGCAAGCAAGCCTTCATATTCAGCAGTGTTGTTTGTCGCTTGCTCCCTGGGAAAGTGCATCTTGATAACATATTTGAGGTGCTCTCCGGTGGGCGCGATGAGTACCACGCCAGCACCGGCGCCTTGCAGCGAGAAGGCACCGTCAAAATACATTACCCATTCACTTGTCGCTTCTTGTACGGGTACACTTGTTTCTTGGACTTCTTCATCGGGTGTTGGGGTCCACTCAGCTATGAATTCTGCCAAAGCTCGGCTCTGTATGGTTGAAGTACTTTCAAACTTGAGTCCAAAGCTCGACAGCTCCAGTGCCCACTCAACGATCCTGCCTGTTGCTTCTGGGTTGTGCAATATCCTCTTCAGCGGAAAGCGAGTGACCACTGTTATCTCATGTGCTTGGAAGTAATGGCGCAGCTTTCTCGAGGCCATGAGAAGGCCGAAAAGCAACTTTTGCACACCAGAGTATCTCGACCTAGCTCCCTGGAGAAGGGAACTTACAAAATACACTGGGCGCTGCACCATCTTCTTCCGCGCTTCTTCTTGTCCCTGCGCAGAGTCGTCCTTGTCGGGGCCAGAGCTCGCTGGAGCAGCCCCCTGCTTGTCGCTGGATTTGCTTGCCGGTGGTGCAGCCTCCTCGTCGGACTCCCTCTCCGCTACTAACGCAGCACTAACCACCTGGTTGGTTGCTGCTAGATATAGCAACAACTTTTCCTGTGGTCTAGGTGCGACAAGTATTGGAGTGGAGGACAGGTACCGTTTCAAATCCTGCAGCGCTGCCTCCGCTTCCGGAGTCCACTTCATGGGACCTGCCTTCTTCAAGATTTTGAAGAAAGGTAGGGCGCGTTCTGCAGACTTCGAAATGAACCTACTGAGGGCAGCCACACAACCTGCAAGCCTTCTGACATCCTTGACGCGCTTCGGGGCCTCGATTTGCTCAATGGCTTTAATCTTGTCGGGGTTAGCTTCAATCCCCCTCTGTGACACAAAGAATCCGAGAAGCTTGCCGGAGGGAACTCCAAAGACGCACTTCTCGGGGTTCAACTTGAGCTGTATCCTGCGCAGGTTCTGAAATGTTTCTTCCAAATCTTGGATCAGGGTTTCCTTGCTCTTACTCTTTACCACGATGTCATCCATGTAAGCTTCTACATTTCTGTGGATCTGTGGCTCGAAAGCAGTGTACACTACCCTTGCAAACGTTGATCCTGCATTCTTCAGTCCAAATGGCATGCGTATGAAGCAATAAGTGCCACATGGAGTGATAAATGCAGTCTTCTCTTCATCCTCTTTGGCCATAAAGATCTGGTGGTAGCCTGAATATGCATCAAGAAAACAGAGTAGCTCACATCCGGCAGTGGAGTCAACAATCTGGTCAATGCGCGGCAAAGGGAATGGATCCTTGGGACATGCTTTATTCACATCGGTGAAGTCTATACACAGTCTCCATTTCCCGTTGGCCTTGCGCACAACGACTGGATTTGCTAACCACGTCGGATGGATCACACCTCTAACTAGGCCTGCTGCCTCTAACTTCTTGATCTCTTCGTTGATGAACTCTTGGCGCTCCACGGCTTGCTTCCTCACTTTCTGCTTGATGGGCCGCGCATGAGGACAGACAGCAAGCTTGTTCTCAATTACCTTCCTGGGAACACCGGGGATGTCAGATGGTTGCCAGGCAAACACATCGACATTCGCCCGCAGGAAGGCAACGAGCGCGCTTTCCTATTTGCTGTCAAGTGTGGCACTGATGGTGAAGGTACCACCAGTGCCGTCCTCCTTGGCGGACACCTTCTTGGTTGCCGGAGGAGCGGCCATTCCTTTCTTACACTTGCCGGTGGAGCTCGATGGAACGTCCTCGACGGCAGCGCAGCACTCCGAAGAGGTGCGGTTGCCGGAGTGGGCCCCAGAGCACTTGCCGGACTTGGTCTTCGTCTTCTTCCCCCCGGGAGCTTCAGCGGCAAGTGTATCCTTCTCTGCCGCAGCTGCCGCATCCCGGTAGATCTTGTCGGCGCAGACAAGCGCATCCTTCTTGTCGCCGTGGACTGTGATGACGCTTATCGGCCCCGGCATCTTGAGTACGTTGTAAGCATGGTGGGAAGCTACCATGAACTTGGCGAGGGCAGGACGGCCGAGTATCCCATTGTATGGCAATGGAATATCGGCGACGTCAAAGGTGATGCGCTCAGTTCTGAAGTTGAGCTCCCCGCCAAAGGTCACCGGCAGAGTGATCTTCCCCTTGGGCTTGCTCCTTCCCGGGTTGATTCCTTGGAAAGAACCGGTCTCTTCGAGCTCGCCATCTGGAATTTGGAGTTTCTTGATCACAGCAGAGGAGATCAAGTTCAGCCCGGCCCCGCCGTCAACCAACATTTTGGTGACCTTGAGGTTGCGGATGGTGGGTGAGACCAGCATCGGCAAGCACCCGACCGCCGTGGTGAGGTCAGGGTGATCCTCAAGATCAAAAATGATGGGCGTGCTGGACCATTTGAGGAGCCTGCGCGACTCCACGGGCGGCTCTGCCGCATTCACCTCACGCACCCACTGTTTTAGCTGGCGGTGGGAGGTGTGCAGAGAGGCGCCACCGTCGACGCACAGGACCTCCGTGGCCTTCTGGAACTCCTGCTCGCTGTTATCTTCATCCTCCATGTCTTCGTCGTCGTCTTCTTCATCCTTGTCGCGGCCCCGGGGAGGTCGATCACCTTGCCGCTGCTTGGCCTTGCCGCGGCGTCCTCCCCGGCCATTGAACGGCCGCTTCTTGCTCGGCTCTCCCCCGCCACCTTGGGCCTTCTCCTTGTCGCGCCTCTCGTACTCAGCCTTCTGCTGCTCGACGAGATACTCGACGCGCTTGCAGTTGGAGAGGTCGTGGCCCTTGGTGCGGTGGATCTTGCAGTACTGCTTGTCGGAGCCGTCCTGCTTGTCAGCTGCCGCTACAGGGGCAGGCTCCTTGCTGGAGCCGCCAGCCTGCGTTTGCTTGGCGGGGGCCTCCTTGCCGGACTTCTCGACGGCAATCACCTCTTTCTTGCCTTTCCTTCTGTTATTCCGCCGCCGGCTCTTCTTTGCCGGGGCGGCGTCGTCGCTGTCGCTTCCTCCTGTGCCAGCATCCTCTCCGGGGAGTCTCCTCCCCTCTTCTGCGCGTGCGCACTTATCAGCCAGAGCATAGAGCTCGCTGACATCCCGAATCTTGGTCATCGCCATTTCCTCACGCATGCGGCGGTTACGCACGTTCTGGTGGAACGCGCTGATAACCGCGGCAGGGTGGACGTCGGGGATGTTGTGCTGCACACGGCTGAAGCGTTGGATGTACTTGCGCAGGGACTCTCCTTCCTTCTGGGCCAGAATGTGGAGATCGCTCTCCTGGCCGTGGGGTTTGTGGCCGCCGGTGAAGGCGCCAACAAACTGGTGGCAAAGGTCGGCCCAAGAAGAGATGGAACCTTCCGGCAAGTGCATAAGCCACGAACGGACGTTCGGCTTAAGCACGAGCGGGAAGTAGTTTGCCAAAATCTTCTCGTCGCGCCCCCCGGCAGCCTGCACCGCGATGGTGTAGACGCTGAGGAATTCCGAGGGGCGCGTCTTTCCGTCGTACTTCTCCGGTACGTCGGGCTTGAAATTCTTCATGCTGGGCCACTGGACGCGCCGCAGCTCGCGGGTGAACGCAGGGCAGCCTGCCGCGTACGGCAAGTCGCCTGGTTCACCGGGCGCGCGCGCGTCGACAGCGTCCCCAGCCCTCTGGTCCGATTGTCGCTGAGCTTCTCGGCGGCGCTCGATCGTTGTTCGAGCGTCTTCTTGTCGCCGGTCGTCGAGGACCTGGCGCTGGTCCCAACGGGCCCGCGGATCCGACGATGCCGTGGAGCCGTCGTCGGCGTTGTTCCGGCGGGGCGGCGTCTTCTGCTTCCGCGGCGGGGAGTGCACGCTTGTCGCACCCCCGGCGGTCTTGTCGCCGTCGGCCTTCGTCTTCTCAGCTTGCCGCGGCCGCGAGGACGCCGGCTGCTGTGGAGAATCGTTGTTGGCGAAGGCGATCAGGCTCTGGATGGTGGCCCTCCAGTCTTCGGCCTTGTCTGCCGCTGGAGGGAAGTCGAGGAGCAGTTGCGCTCTTGCGAGCGCTTCCGCTGGAGTGGAGGGGAACGGGGGCGAGCGGTGCGAGGAGCGGGATACGCTCGGACTCCTAACAGCGTTAGAAGGAGCAGGGTCCCGCGCCGGCGCCTTCGCTTTGCTTGTGCCCGGACGGTGGTCCGGGACGTCCCGCGAGCCTCCGGTTTGCCCTTGCCCCAGCAAGCGGATACCACCTCCTGTGGTATGGCGCTGCTGGGTTGTCGTGTGCTGAGATGGACGCGGCGCGTCCACGGAGACCGAGGCTCGGTCGTCCGTCTTGTCCTTGGATCTGGTGGCGCCGCGAGTGTACTCGCCGGCGACCACCCTTCCGACGGCGCCTCCCCCGCCCACCGTTGGCTCTGGTGGCGGCGGATGAGACGCAGACGGGCCTCCGACCTCCGAAGCCTTCTTCTTCGGGGCCATGGAGCTGTTGCTGGTGAAGTCGACAAATTCGGAGAGGTTGATGAAGAATGCGCCCGCGCGAACGCCGGATCAGATTCGCACAACCTCGACGCGCAAACCCCTACCTGGCGCGCCAAAGATGTCGGGGGAAACTGTCCACCACGAACACCTATGGGACCGGAGCCCCTTGTCTGTGCGGTACGAGGGCGGAGGGAGCACGAAGAGCAGATCGTAGCGAGCACGCGGGCAGTTTTACCCAGGTTCGGGCCGCGGTAGACGCGTAAAACCCTACTCCTGCTTAGTTGTGTATTGAGTTGGAGAGCTCGGGAGCTTGAAGAAGCAGCTACACCGAGCGTATGAGCGATCTAGGTTCCGAACCCCCTCCACGTTGTGCATGGGCCTTCTTTTATAGTGCAAGGGGTCACCGACAGGTGTCAACGTAGGAGAAAGGGGTAAAAACGTAAAAGAGGTGGTAGTTGTAACAGTGCGGGAATAGTGGAGCTACAGTGCGCGAACAGTGGTCGCCACCTACTTTGACAGTGGGGGACAAGGGCATTTAATGCCCGTCGCCGTCGACCCCAAAAGCTCCCACCTTCGCTTCTCCGTTTGCCACGGCGATGGTTTCACCACCGTGGAGTGCCACCGTGTCCCCCAGGCTGCACAGCCATCCGCCACGCGTCCCTGGAATGGCCCCAGGGCGACGCGTGGGCCGATGAGCTGGAGCGCGGGCACACAGCGCAACTCCCCCCGGCAAGCACCTTGCCGGGGTCTTGACCTTGCCGGGCCCGGGAGCTTGCCGCTCCCGGGGCCCTCGCCGGGACGCATATAGCGCCGAGGCGTGTCTTCTATGGTGTAATCTTCTAGCCTTCCTGGCAAGCTCCTCTTGCCAGGGCCTTGCGTGAGTGATGTAACCTTGATCCTGGAACGGCCTTCCCGGCAAGCTCCGCTTGCCGGGGTCTCGATCTTCTGTCTTGTATACTTTGTTTTTGAATGGTTTGATATGGAGCAGGAAGGTCTCCGGCGAGCACGCGGTAAACCCTGCCGCGGGAAGCTGCAACTGCCCGTGCACAAGTTGGGGTACTGAGGTACCCCTACCTTAGTACACCGACAGGGATGCCGAGCCTGATCGGATTTCCCTAAGATAAGGGGTGATGATATTATATTTATCACTTCAGCTGATCGTGAGAGCTTGTGATGGGCTAAGTTGGGACAGCCCTGCAGGGTTATGATCTTTCGAAAGCCGTGCCCGCGGTTATGTGGCAGATTGGAATTTGTTAATGTCCGGTTGTAGAAAACTTGACAGAGGATCCGAAGTAAAACACACAACTGTGTGAGTAACCGTGACTGTCTCTTTTCACTTTGAGAAGAGAACACGGTGGGGTTATGTTTGACTCGTAGGTAGTTCAGGATCTTTAGCGATCATTTCTAGTTTGCGAACGTTTGCGTAGATGCTCATCTTATTCTTGTACTCGTAAGTTAGCCACCATACTTTTGCTTAGCCGCTGCTGCAATCTCACCACTTTACCTCTTCCTACCCATTAAGCTTTGATAGTCTTGTTACCCATGGTTATGGGATTGCTGAGTCCTCGTGGCTCACAGATACTACAACAACAGGTGCAGGTGCAGGTTTCCAATGTCTTGACGTGAGAGCGATGTTTGTTTTGTTGGAGTTCTTCTTCTTCTCCTTCTTCTTCAGTCTTGGGTTAGGTTCCGGGTCGGCAGCCTGGGAGAGCAGATGCATGTCTTTGAGCTTTTCATGTTTGCATCCGTACTCGGATGCCTTGTATAGATGTTGTTGTATTCATGTGACTTGTATGTATTGTTGTATCCCCCATGTATGTATGTAACGGTACGATGTAATGATATCCATCTTGCTAAGCGCCCGAAATGCGGTTGTGCCCCAATCACGTAAGTGTCACATGATCAGGATAGAATTGCATCTTGGGCCTGACAAGTTGGTATCAGAGCCTCGACCGACCATAGGAGCCCCCTTGATTGATCGTAGTCTGGCCGTTGTTGAGTCTAGCAGAAAACTTTTTCGGAGTCTAGTTATATCGGAGAGTAGGAATTCTTTTTACTCCCCTGCCCCTTCGTCACTCTGGTGAGGATTCTTGACGTAGGTGTTTTGAATTACTCCTCTTCCCCTTCAGATTTTTTTTAGAATCGCGCGGTTAGTTTTTGTTTGTTGCATTGTTAGTTCTTTCATCTGGTGCATCTCTCGTCAAGTGGATTCAACCCTCTTCTTCTTTGCAAGTTCATCCTCAGTTCTTTCCAACTGGTGTTGCCCCGTCTGAAGTGGTCTTTGTTTTTTCCCACCCGCCCACCCTTTGTTTCTTCTCGGAGCCGGAGTCCTTAATCGAGTATCCATCCTACTCTTGTGAATCATTTGCATTCTTCCTCAGTTATTTCAACTGGTGAATTATCATCTCGTTCGACATTTTGTATCTCTTTTTCTTCCCCGGTGGCTTCAATTCAAGTATTCAATGCTGTTCATATTCTTTTCCCCTCGGCTCGGATATTCCCTTGCACGTTTACCTCTCACCATTTTATTATCCCGGAGTTCCGAAGATATCTCAGGAGATTCATCTGTCTTCCAATTAATTCGAGGTTGTCACCTTATTCAAACTTTTAAATCGTTTCGGTGCATTATCTTTGTTTCAATCCTTTTCAACGGTGTTTTCTCTTCGGTGGGCTCATAACTCACAGGTCTTTCCCAGGATCTTACCCGACTCTTCTAATTTCCCGGAGTGTTCCGAAATTCTTTCAAGTATGACGTAAGTATGGATTCCATCAGTCATATGCCTTCTTCAAGATCGCTTTTAATTCTTTTCATCGCGGGTTCAACCTTAATTCTTTTCATTCTTCCAGAGTATTTCATTAATTCTTTTCTTTGTGTTCCTCCGAAGGCCATCATTTCAGAAGATTTCTTCGTTTTCAGTTTTCAACTTTGTCCTCCAAATATTCTTCATTGATGCCTCTTCGTTCGTCTCACATTCTTCCGGTGCTTGTTCAAGTATTCTTTAATCCGTCCGCGATCTCTTCGTTCTCGTCATTCAAATTTTCCTCAAGTGCTTTATTCTTCTCGGAGAGTCATTCTCTTGTGTTCACTAAATCTCAATTCTTTACGGTGGCTTGTCCTCTTGCATCGTTCAATTTCATTCCTTACGGTGGTCATTCTCGTTCTTCACTCGATTTTAATTCTTCATTGTGGTTCATTCATTTTTTTCTTCACTCGACTTAAATTTCGTACGATGGTTCGCTCAAGAGTTCTTTTCCGGTATTATCATTTCAATCCATTCTTTTATTACAATCCTATCTGTGTTTCGTGAAGATTTTCGCAAGTTCGCGATATATTCCTCTTTAATCATTTCAACGAGAATAAGTAGTATGCGAATCCATTGCTTCTCATCAATTTAATTGGTGGAGGATAAGTATAACACAATTGTTATTCTTTTCATCAAGTAGATTTAATCCCTCCTTTCAGAGTTTATTATTGATGAATAAATTATAGTTCCCAAGTGTTTTATTCTTTTCTTTTCGGAGTTCATAGTTTCTCGACTATCTCGTCGGAACACCGACTAATCACCGCAAGGCCTTAATCTTTTCATCCTTAATCATTCTTTTGTTACCGGAGTTCTTCCTGGTGGTTCATCATGAGTTAATTCATTCTTCAAATGTTCATCTAATTATCCTCGAGCAGCTCAAGCTTTATTATTTTGTGTCCCGAGATGCAAATAATTCTCCGTATTCTTTTGAAATGGAGTTTTGCATTTCTTTCTTCATTCTCATCTATTCAATCTTTTGGTTGCGGCATAATTCACCTCAAGTTTTGAGATGTTTACATAAGTCCACAACAAGCTCATTCTTTTGTTGTTGATTTTATCAACAACTCCATTCAAGTCCTTCTTTGAGGATGCTCTTTTAAATTCATTCGTGATGGAAGTTGTCATCTTCTTCTCCATTCTTTTAATTTCGTTCTTTCAATTCTTCCGGAGGCATTGTCTTGTTCATTTCGTCATGTTTGCGTTCCACCTTCTCAGATTCTTGTCATATTCCAATCATGTTCAACCGGTGTGCTATTTCTTTCAGTTTCAGCCGGAGTGCTACCCAAATTCCTTCGTGGAGATTTCTTTCTATCTCTGTCAACCGGAGTGGTTTCGAATTCATTCTTATTCCCTCAACCTTTCGGTTCTTGTCGTATTCCTCCTTCCTCTTGTCTAACGAAGTCTTTACAACTTCGTTCATCTCCGTTGCATTCTTCCTTTCGAGTGGCTCGACCTCTTGAGGTTCTGTTGTTTCACTCTTTTGCCCTCGAAGAACTTTGTTCTTCCTTTTTTTCCTTCCATCTCGTTCCTAAGATCTCGGGACGAGATCTCTTGTCAGTAGGGGAGTGTTGTGACACCCCGAGACCGGTGCGCCAGGTGTCAGCTAGTTATTCATCGTCGTTGGCATGTCATCTGCTTGCCTGTTGCATCTTGCCATGTCATCATGTGTGTTGCATCAGCATGTTTTCAAAACTTGCATCCGCCCGAGTCCCCTCGTCCTTTCCGTTGTCCGTTCTGAGCCCAGACACACTTGCACGTGCCCGCGGTGCCTCCGAATATTTATTTTATAAGTAGCCGAAAAATGTTCTCGGAATGGGATGAAACTTGGCATGTGGTCTTATTATAGTGTAGACAGGCCGCCTGCCAAATTTCATCGCATTCGGAGTCCATTTGATAGCCCAACGGATATATATATATATATATATATATATATATATATATATATATATATATATATATATATATAGCGGCACTAGTCGCCGGTTATTTCGCAAACGTTTTCGGTCTCCGAAAACCCCCGCGGGCCTCTCCCTCTCTTCTCTTACCTAAGCCCAAGGTCTTCTACACAGCCCAACTAGGCCCAGCCTACTCCCCCTTCGCTCCATTGCCATTGGATCGCGATCCGATGGCTCCGGAACGCTCCAAAACCCCCTCTCCTAGCCCTTTCTTGCTATAAATGGATCCCCTAGCCTTCCAAATCAGGAAAACCCTAGCTTCCTCGAAATCCGTGACGCCGCCAGCCTCCTC
>LR738713.1:283817391-283867034 GCA_902687465.1 Secale cereale | reverse complement strand
CCGAGTTGGTTGCTCCTCCGCCGCTCTGCCTAGCCGCCGGGCGCCGCCGCGCCGGCCGCCTCGCCGCCGGCGACCTCCAGCAGGAGCCCGCGGCCGCCTTGAAATTGCACCGCGCCGCCGGCGACTTGGAGCTCGCCCCGGCCGGCCCCCGCCCCATCGTGCCTCGCCTCGGCTCCGTCCAGCTCGCCGGAGCCCGACCGCAGCCGGTTGCCAAGCCGCTGCCGCGCCATGGCAGGGGAACAAGCTCAGCTCGATCCGATCGAGCATGGCGCGCCTCCAGCCGCTGCCTGGGTCGGTCGTCCTCCTCGCCCCCTCCTCGGGCCGGCCCAGCCTCGTGGGCTCCCTGCCTCCCTGGCCCGTCTCCAGCGGCCTGCCTCAGCCTCCCCTCCGTCCGGGCCCAAAGCCCATGGTGAGCCAACCCCCTAAGCCCAGCACTGTGCGTGTTTCATCTATTCAACGCTCGTTTTGTTTTTTTCCTAAGTCTAAAATCTGCTAAGTCCCAGTTTTTGCTTGTAATGTTGCTATGCTTGCATGGTGATAACTTTTTGTGTGTTTATCCAAATTGAGTGTATGATATGTCAAAATGATCGTGGTGATGTGCTCTACACTTTGTTCCATTGTGCCATGCTCATTTGAGTTCATGTAGATGCTCTAATCTCTGTTGCAAGAGTGCTACTTGTTATAAACTGCTGCTACTTGTTATTTTGTTGCCATGTTTGTGATATGATAACTTGGTGCATGTTTATCCAAATGGTGCAAATGATATGTCAAAATGTTCATCATGAGATGCTCTACATGTTGGTTGCTATAGCATGCATGTTAGAGTTCATATTGCCATGTTAATCTCTGTTGCAAAAGTGCATGTGGCTATTAGGTTTTGTAACTTGTTACGAGATGCCTAGATGAGGAGCTCGTTGCTATTGATGTGTTTGTCCCCATGTCACATGCCTAGATGTTTTAGATTCCTCATCATGTGTTCTTTGCTGTGGTGAAAACCAATTGCCATGATATGCTTTGAGGTGACTTAAACATGCTTGTTAACATGCCACGATAATGTTAGTGTTTTAACACTTAGTGAATTTTCACCAAGTCTGGAATCTATCCTGATGCTATGTTTGCTTGATGCCCTAGGAAAATCCATGTTAGTTTTGGGGTGGACTTTGAGCATTCCTTGTTGTATATGTTGTTTTCTATCCATCCATGCCCTCACTTGCTCATATGGCTTGCTGTAGCTTATTTATTTCTTGCTCTCAACTTGCTATAAAATATTGCTGTCAGGTTTTTATTGTCATGATCAAAATGTTGTAGCTTGTTGCTATTGATCCATGCCTCCTATGGAGATGTTCCAATGGAGTTGTTTGTTGTAGGATATGTCTACTTCATGTCCATGCTTCTTGTCACCATGTTTGAGTGATGTAGAGTATATATTTCTTGCTCCAAAGTTGCTATGTGGCTGTTAACATCAGCTTGTTGTTATATCTTGTTTCATGTGTATCTTTTAGCCCGTTGCTCCGTTTTTGGTGTGCCTTATATGAAACTTGTGTGATTTTGCATGTAGATTCATATTATCATGTTGTTTTCATGTTTGGAGTGTGTTTTCTTGATGTTTGGGTGCATCTTGCACCGTTGCCATGCTTAACTTCTTTTGCTCATATCTTCTAGGCCGTAGCTCCGAATTAAACAAACTTTATATGAAACTTTATATGAAACTTTATATGAAACTCATGAGGTTTCAGTTGTCGTGAATCATACGAAAAAACTCTTCCTTCTTGCATAAGAACTGCTCCAAGTCCTCGACGTGAAGCGTCGCAGTACACCTCATAGTCCTTATGTTGATCTGGTAGAATCAACACAGGTGAGGAGACCAAAAGTTTCTTTAATTCCTGGAAGCTGACCTCACATTCTTCTGTCCAATTGAACTTGGTATCCTTCTTTAACAACTCCGTCATAGGTTTTGCAATCCTCGATAAATTCTCAATAAATCTCCGGTAGTATCCTGCAAGTCCAAGAAAACTCCGGATCTCTCCAACTGTTGTCGGTGCTTCCCAATTTGTCATAGTGTCCACCTTGGCGGGATCTACTGCTATTCCTTCTCCGGATATAACGTGTCCGAGGAATCCAAATTCCTTCAACCAAAATTCACATTTGCTGAACTTGGCGTATAACTGATGTTCTATGAGCTTTTCAAGCACCAAACGCAAATGCTCCTTGTGTTCATCTTCATCCTTTGAGAATATCAATATATCATATATGAACACCACGACGAACTTATCCAAAAACTCCATAAACACCTTGTTCATCAGGTTCATAAAGTATGCTGGTGCGTTAGTCGGACCAAAATACATAACGGTATACTCATACAACCCATACCTGGTGGTAAAGGCCGTCTTAGGTATATCCTGCTCTCGAATCTTCAATTGATGGTACCCTGATCGCAGATCGATCTTGGAAAATACCTTAGCTCCTTGAAATCTATCGAACAGATCATTGATCATCGGCAATGGATACTTGTTCTTGATTGTTACTTCATTCAATCCTCGATAATCAACAACCATTGTTAACGATCCGTCCTTCTTCTCCACTAGAAGTACTGGCGACCCCCAAGGCGAAGAACTTGGGCGAATGTAACCTTTATCTAGTAACTCCTTAATCTGTTTCTTAATCTCCTCCAAATCCTTTGCGGGCATCCTGTATGGTCTCTTAGAAATTGGCCCTGTGCCTGGCAAAAGCTCGATCAAAAAAATCAATATCTCTATCTGGTGGCATGCCTGGCAGTTCCTCTGGAAATACGTCTGGGAAATCTTTCACCACTGGTACTTCCTCCTGAACAACTCCTGATAAGGAATTTACTCTGTTCCTTTTTGGCACATGCCGAGATACATACTTGATCTTTCTTCCTTCTGGCGTAGTAAGCAAAATGGACTTAATGGCGCATTCAATGTTCCCTTCGTACTTAGATAACCAATCCATGCCTAATATCACATCCAATCCTTGAGATTCCAATACTATTAGGTCTGAGGGGAATGTGTAGTTACCAATCCTTAATGGCAACTGATCACACCATAATTTAGCCATATACTCTGCTCCAGGTGAGGTTACTAACATGGGTGACCTAAGGGCTTGGGTTGGCAGCTTATACTTATCCACAAATCCCCTTGAAATGTATGAATGCGTTGCACCATTATAAAAAAGAACAAGTGCAATAAAGGACTTAACTAAAAACTTACCTATTACTGCATCTGGCTGAGCTTCAACCTCCTCCACGCTGATGTGGTTCACTTGTCCCCTGTTAAAAGGGTTCGGCTTCTTTCTAGAGCTTACATTGCCATTTCCATTCTGGGCTTCTGGACATTCATTGGCGTAATGTCTCGTCTTCTGGCAATTAAAGCAAGTGACTTGACTCAGGTCTCGCTTGGCTGGTGTTGTTGGGTTGGTGCGGTTCTGTCCGTTGCTTCCTCCATTCCCAATACCATTCTTGGGGCCATAATGATTGTGCGAGCTACCTCCTCCATGGGTATGTTGAAAGTGTCATACCTTTTTAGGGGTAAAACGTGGCTTCTGTTGAGCTCCAGAATTGTACTTTCCTTGTCCATACTTCCTCTTGCGACTTTCAATCTGTTGGTGCTTCCCTTCAATCATTAGAGCTCGATCAACCAGTTCCTGGTAGTTGTTGAAGCTTGCTACCATCAACTGTACGCTCATCTCATCATTCAGCCCTTCCATAAATCTTTCTTGCTTAGCGGCATCTGTGGCCACATCATCTGGGGCATAACGGGACAGAGTACTAAACTCATCTACATACTGAGCCACAGTACGATTGCCTTAGTGCAAGTTGTGAAACTCCCGCTTCTTCATGCTCATAGTTCCAGTTGAGACATGGGCTGTACGAAAAGCTTGCTGAAACTGATCCCAAGTAACATTGGCTATGGGAAAAGTGGCTGTGTAATCTCCCACCACGCTGCGGCTGGTCCAGACAACTGATGTGCGGCAAACCTCACATTCTCATCATCCGAGCAGTTAACAGTGGTCAAATCCCTTCCAATCTTGCGCAGCCAGTCATCAGCGACTATTGGTTCAATGCTACTAGCAAACACCGGTGGTTGTAACCTTAAGAAACGGGTCAGGTTATCCACGGGTGGTGGTGGTGGAGGGTTGTTGTTGTTCTGGTTGTTCTGAGTGTTCTGGACAAGAAGTTGCATCAAAGTGTTCTGCTGCTGGATCAACTGAGTGAGCTCAGGGGGAAATTCAAATCCGGGCTCACGTCTTGGAGGCATCTGATGGGTGTAGAGGGGAGATATTAGAATAGAAAAGAGGTATAAGGGAAAATCACTACCCAATGCACATGAGACGAACACAAACATATCACACCAATATCAATTCAAAACAAGGGCTTACACGGATCTAACGTTACAAAAGTGCTCTAAGTCTACTAGATGGGAAAAACTACTAGTCATAGGAAGGTCTTCTAGAAATTTTGATCGGCAGAGGATTCCATGATGTCAGCTCCAACTTCATCTTCATAGTCCTCATCATCGCTATCTGAGTCCGTGTCGTCAAGGATGATGTAGTCTTCAGGGCATATTTCCTTGGGTTCTTCTTCCTCTTCTTCCCCTCCTAGTGCTGGATCTCCCATGAATACTCCTAGCTTTCGTGTCAAATCATCATTCTTCTCCACAAGTATTAACATCTCCTCCTCGTATCCGTCGCGTGTTGACTTGAGTTCCTCCTCTAACTCCAAGTTTCTGGTTAGTGCTTTCTTCAAGTCTATCATCCCTGCACACATCTGGTGCTCCTGGCGACGAATGTGCTGGTTTAACTCTTGAATGAACGCGGCAATGGACCTGTCCTTCCGGGTGTTGATCATGTCCCACCGCTCATCTCGACGTCCACAAATCTGGTAGATAGTTTCCTTTAGCTCCTGCTTGTAGATTTCTCCAATCCTTCCCATAGTGATGTGGGCTGCCATGCTCCTGCCTAGGCTCCATCTAGGCGCATTAAAGGAAAATTCTATGGGTGCGGTGACGGGCATGAACATCCTTCCTGGAACTTGAGCTTGAATCAACCAGCGCTCCTCTTCAGGTAAAGTGGCGTTGTAGGTTCCGGTGAAACTGGGTAGTCCGATATTTAGATATCTTGTGACTTCCATCAGGTGTTGTCCAAATGGTGTATCTTCATCAGGTTGCGTGAACTTGTTACTTGCATCCGCCATCCTAAGAGAGTAGAAAAGATGAGGAGTCGGAAATGAGAAGAGTGAATAGTGTTCTAGGGTTTCAGCTTAGTGGTCGTGTCCTACAGTCAGCATGTGCTCTGATACCATCTTGTAGCGACCAGACCTCAAACAGTCCGATCTCTGTGCATCAGTGTCATCCCTGGATCAGTAATGCTGACACGCACAGTACTTGAAGGCTTTATAACAGAGTGGCAATCACGCACTTATTACATCGATAGTTCCAACGATGAACTTATTACAATAATAATGGCTTAAGGCCATCTAACAACGATAACAGCGGAAGGCTTGGAAGATAAGTGAGTCCATCAACTCCAACGGCATCACTTAGTATAGAACCACGACCTAAGAGGCACCTTACTCGTCGTCTGAAAAGTCTGCAACATGAACGTTGCAGCCCGAAACGGGTCAGCACATGGAATATGCTGGCAAAGTAACACATAGAGAGTAACAAAAGTAAAGCTATACTATATGCAATATGGCTGGTGGAAAGCTCTATGGTTACAGTTTCTGCATAAAGCCAATTTTTCCCTATTGCAAAGGAATAGATTTTAATTAACTATCATGGTAATTGAAACATCATTGAGAAGGTTCACCCAACTCAATCCCAATTAAAGTAAACATTAACCCAACAATATTAATTAAAGTAACATGATGAGATTCACACGATAATCCAAGTACTAGATACTCAAGACGTCCATAACTGGGGACACGGCTAATCATGATCAGTTTGTACACTCTACAGAGGTTTGTGCACTTTTCCCCACAAGACCCGATCTCCTCCGTTGGGATTCTCGCACTACATGATGTTTAAGAAACGGATGACCGAGACATAGTCTTTCAGAAGCACTAGCACGTTACGGTCGGGTGGACCGTACCAACCTACATCCCCTACATCTGCTAGTCCACCACTGTAAGAGTTCGCACGACTTAGTCAACTATGTTAGAGCCCATAATAGCTTGTGGCTGCACACGGAAGTTTCTAGTATGAATAATCTCATGATCCCTTTGAGCCTGGGTGGCGGTCCATAAAGAAAACAGGCAATCGCTGGAATACCCAGGTGCCTCAATCCACCCAGATGTGTATTTAAGTTTCCACCTTAAGTTGAACCATTAATTAACAATCTCACATCTATCATGGATACACTCACCCAATCCACGTCTACGAGCATAGCATAACCTAACAGCAAACGTAGAAGTAACTCCCAAGGGTTTGAAAATAATGCAGGTAATAGGTACTACCTCATCTATTTCCCAGTACCACATGTTATTTGATCCTACTCATGCAATGTGTTTGAGAATAAACTAATGCAATGAAAACTGGGTATTGGAAAGTATGATCAAAGTGTTACTTGCCTTGCTGATGATCCGCAAAACCTAGAGATGCAAAGTACCAAGCGGCGCACTCCGAGTACTCTATCGCAAAGAAACAAGCACACAATAAGTACTTAACTAATGCACGGGTAAAACTCAAATAAGAGATCTAACCAGAAAGTTCAACTTAAGAACTCCGGTTTGCAAAAGAAACAAACCAAACGAAACAACGAAAGTCAAACGACGAAAAAGAAACAACTATGCTACAATCTAGACCTAAGTCCAAATTTAGAAGAGGCAAACGCTTGGGTGACTAGGTTAAACGGAAAGAGGGTTTCGAGATGAAACTCCAGGCGCTTGAATCGCCTGATTCCGATAAACGAGCAAAAAGATAAACTAGAACGAAGATCGGATCAGAAATCTCGATCAGAAAAATAACTACGAAAAGAAAACTAAGAACAACTTAACGAACGGACGTTCGTCAGCTGAGACTAAACGATGAACTCGTTCGTTAAAACGAACAAACGGGTGAACGCTCGCTAAACAACTAAACCGAGAAAAGAAAAAAAACGGTCTAACTAAAAAAAGAACTAGGGTTCTAAAAAAATCGGGCGGTTTACTACCGAAAACCGGCGGTGGCGCGGCTACCTCGTCGGATTCCTGCGGGAGGGCGTCGGTGGCGGGTGGCGTGGGCGGTGGCAGGCGACGGCGGGGCTGCCACCTAGGGCGGCGGCTGCTGCTACGGCAAGCGGCGGCGGCGGGGTGGTGCTGCGGCGGCGGGGCGGGGTTGCGGCGGCGGCGGTGCGGCGACGCGAGGCGAGGCGAGAAGGGGGCGGGGGCGGTGGCATTTATAGGAGGGGGGGCTGCTGCTTGGAGGAGGGGGCAAGGCATCGGGCGGCGGCGGTGGAGTCCGTCTCGGGCATGGGCGGCGCGGCGCGAGGAAGGCGGCAGTGGCGGCGCGGGCCTGGCTCGGCTGGGCCTTCGGCCCAGTCGGGCACGGGTCTCCTACTCTTTTTTTTAAACACCGAAGCTACGAAAAATCCTAGAAAATAAAATAAAAATCTAAAATTGCCAAAACAAATTTTCACCGTCTAAATAGAATATTTAGAACAAGATGAACATTTTTTTGGCACTAAATGCATTTTTCAAAACATGCAATTTTTCCTAATTCAAATAAAACTCCAAAGAAAAACTTATTTGATTTTTTTATTAAATCCTCAGTATTTCTTTATTTTTGGGAGAGTCATTTTACTCCCTATCTCATATTTTCATACTAGAAATACTTGAAGATAAAATAAATAAAATTAAAGATCCTATTTTCAAAATTAGAGAAGCCTCAGATATGAAAATATCGAAATCCCCAACTCTCTGTGAGGGTCCTTGAGTTGCGTAGGATTTACTTGGATCTACCAAAAGCAAGAAAATATGATATGCATGATAATCTAATGTATAACATTCCAAATTGGAAATTTGGGATGTTACAGTTGATGAATGGATTTTCAAGAAGACCCTCCAAACCTAATCTTCTTTCTAGCCTCTCCGAATCTCGAGGACGAGATTCATTTTAAGGGTTGTAGTTTGTAACGTCCCAAATTCTAAATTTTAGAATGTTATATTAAATAAATAATTATGACTGTTTGTTTGATTGTTGTGTGATATACTGTGTGAAATTGATTGGAAATTGAAACTTTTTAAAAGTTGAATGAGGGGGATAAAAGGACATTCCCAAAACTTTCATCTTGCATTTTGATCTCCATGAATTCATGTTCACTTCATCACAAAACCCAAGAATCAAGATAATATGACTTCTTCCATTGAAATGAAAGGAGGGCTGAGAAGATTTGAATTCCATTTGAGAATAGTTCAAATCAAAATCTTTATGCCACTCAAGGATTTTCATGAGTGAAGATAATAGGACTTCTTCGAAATATATGAAATAGAGTGGGGAGTGATTTGAATCACTTTTGAAAAAGTTTTCGCTGTTGAGTTTCAAGATCATTTAAAAAAAGAGGGGATAAAATGACTTCCTCAAATGTAAAAGAGTTGGGAAAATTATTAGAATTTTATTTGGAGTTTATTTGAATTTTTTAATTTTTATTGGCCTAAAGTGCATTTATTGCATTACAAAAAAATATTTTCAAAATTATCTGTGCTGGAATTAATGTCCATTATTCTCTATATTTTCAATAGTGAATTTATAAATTTATGTGGAATTTTTAGAAATTCATTCGAATTTGTTTTGGCCACATATGTTTTCTATTTTAAAAACAAAAAACGCACGCGCACTCACACACACGCGTGTGCGCGAAGTTGGCAGCCTAGTCGGCCATATGGCCCAAGGCCCCGCGCCCGAAGAGTCTCCGAGCCGGTCGCCCGCCCCCATCCCTTCTTCGCTAGCCTCTCCCTCACCTCCTGACTGGAGGGACCTGTTTGTCAGGCCATCCCCAATCTCCAGCCGCACCGCGCGCCCGAACCGCCCGCGCTCCCGCAACCATCGACCGCCGTCGTGCTCGTATGAGGCTCATCCCGCCGCTTCCGTCACTCCCCACCTCACCTATAAATGCCCCGAGACCCCTTTGGCGATCTCGCCATCTCGCACAACTCAACGCCGCCCATAGTCGTCACTCCATTCATTTGGATCTTGTTGGAGCCTAGCCGCTTCGCCGACGATTTCGTTGCCGGTAAGCACTACGGAGCCATATTTTCTTCATCAAATTGATTCCCTACTACGTGCGCACCTAGCTGATATGTTTTACTTGGCTAGGTTACACCGGAGACGCTACAAGCTCAACGTCGCGCCCTCGCCGGAGCACCGGAGCCGCTGCCTTCGCCTCGCTCGACCCCGCCGTCGCCGAGGACCTTTACCGCCACCGTCCAGTCCGCGTCGACCCGCCCTTCCTCCCCGTCCCCTCAGCTGTCGCCAGAGCCCGCTGGTACTGCCGCCCCATCCGACCCGAGCCTTGTGTCGTCGTCTTCTGCTTGTCGCCGACGCCCTCTATGAGCCGCCCCTCCCCTTGTTCAAATTAGATTAGGTTTTTTGATTAAACTGATACGCATAAACCATGGTTTCCGTTAAACCGATCTTCGATTTTTTTATTTAGCCTTCGCGGCCAGTTTGCTTGCAACTCGGCCGTCCACCTGGTAAACCAAGCGGCGGACATCTCTCAGCTAGTCACAACGCGCCACGTGGCCAAGGACCTATTCTCAGTTATTTCTTCACTGTTTAGTCCCTGAATTTCATAGATTAGTCCCTGAACTTTGAATAGACGTATCTTTTTAATCGTAGATACAAATTAGATGAAACTAGCGGCAAGTTGTTCATCTCGATTAGATCTATCAAGTGATATCATCTTTGAAAACTTTTGCTATAGTTCAAATTTGAATTTATTCAGATTTGAATTCAAACTTCATCTGGCCATATCTCCTAAACCGTAGCTCTGATTGAGTTGATTCTTTTTTGTATTTTGTCACCATAGCCAAACCCTATGACTAGGACCTTTGTCACATATTTTTCACTTAATTAGGATCTGTCCATGATAGTTTTATTACTATGCCAAGTATGCACGATAGATCACATCACATTTTGATCCATATGTCACATGTTGTTTCACACTTAGAATATCTTTGTGATAGTTGAGTGTGTTGGGTTTTCATTTGGATTTCTGAGTCTTTCCATGTTGCATGTTATTTGGTTCTCTAGAGTGATTGCTTATGTGTGTTCATTTAGCTTGAATATGGGCTCTGAGTTAGTTGAGTAGATAGTGTGACCTCTTCCGGGATGGGCTAGCAGATGTAGAATGAGTGGGTGTACCGGCCTATCCGTGGGTTAAGTGGAAATACTTTCGAAAGACTATGTCTCGGTCATCCTGTTCTTAAATGCCAAGCCATGCAAGAACTTCATGGGAGGAGATCGAGTCTTGTGGGAAAAGTGCGCAAACCTCTGCAGAGTGTTAAAACCTAATCGATTAGCCGTGTCCCCGGTTACAGACATCTTGAGCATCTAGTAGTAGAAATGCCGGGAGATCTCATCACCATTATTTTAACCAATTGGGTTAAATGAACTTTGGGAATGGATTGAGTTGGGGTTGCCATCTCAATCTTATGCTATTATGTAGGAGTAGAATAAATTATTTTATGATAGGGAAGAATCAGCTTTATGCAAAGTTAAACTTAGAGCCTTTCCACCAGCCAAATTGCATGTACAAGTAGGATCATTATTCTCTTATGATGTGACTTGCCAGTACATTCCATGTACTGACCTACACGGTTGCAACGTCTTATGTTGCAGGAATTTCTACGACGAGTAAGAGTTATGTTGTAGGGTTATAGTCTACACTTAACTTGCCGTTGGCGTTGATGGGACTCCACACCCTTATGTCTGTTTTAGTTGAGACTTATGACGTATATATTTGTTTTACATTATTTACGCATGTGATTGCACTTTGATATATACATTGATGTATTGTGTGCGCTAGCATACTGATCCAGGGATGGCACAGATACACAGAGGTTTGACCTTTCGAGGTTGGGTCATTACAACGAACTTGTGAACAAGCTGAGGAGTTATTGAATAACATATTGAAAAATTATGATGGTTGGATTTTCCGTGAGCCACCGCTTAAACCCACTCCGAAGAAGAGGGGTATCTTATATCTCAGTCCGGAAGACATGCAAGAGGCAAAGAAAAGTATGAAGGAAAAAGCTATTCAAGCAGAGGATATTAAGAATTTACCACCTATTGAAGAAATGCATGGATTGAATACACCACCTCCATGGGTGGTAGAGGTAAATCCTTTATTAAAGTTTGATGAAGGTGATATCCCTAACAATAAATATCCTAGTCAATGCCTTTATGAATTTGACAACTATATTATGAAGCAAGATCACTTCAATGCAAATGTTATGAAACAGTTGAAATATAATTCTGATATGATTGCACGCTTGAGTCACTTTCTATTTAGAATCTCTAATGATGTTAGAGGTGTCGGAAAACATGCTTCTATGGTTCAAACTCAGTTAGAACAAGTTGCTCAATCTCATAAAGAATTGCTAAATGAAATGAATGGTAATATATATCATTTTTTTGTTAGAGTAGCAACTAGGGGAGGCAAAATGACTTAGGAATCACTTTTTCCCGAGGGACTCCCTAAAATAATTGAACAAGACTCTCAAAGAATTAACACTGATGCACCTAGTCCATCTAAAAGAAAAAAGAAAAAGAAAAATGATAGGACTTTGCATACCCCTAGTGAACCTGAGATAGAAAAACCTCCTGAAAATAATAATGATGTATCTGTCTCAGATGCTGAAACTCAATCTAGTAATGAATATTTATCTAGTGATTATGAAAAAGAAAATAATGATGTTCCTAAAGACACTGAGCCAAACAATGATAAAGAACCAGATAATGATGTTGAGATAGAACCCGATGTTGATCTTGATATCCCACAACCTAAAAATAAAAGATATGATAAAAGAGAATTTGTGGCTAGAAATAATGGTAAAGAAAGAGAGCCATGGGTTCATAAGCCCATGTCCTTTCCACCTAAACCAACTAAGAAAATAGATGATAAAGAATTTGAACGCTTTGCTGAAATGCTTAGGCGGGTCTTTTTGCGCACCCGCTTGACTGATATTTTAAAGACGACCCCTTATGCAAAGTATATGAAAGACATCATCACTAATAAAGGAAAGATACCGGAAGCTGAAATCTCCACCTTGATTGCTAATTATTATTTTAAGGATGGAGTACCTAAAACACTCGGGGATTTAGGAATACCAACTATACCTTGCCTCATTAAAATAAATTATGTTAAAACTACTTTGTGTGATCTAGGAGCTGGTGTTCGTGTTATGCCTTTCTCTTTATATAAAAGACTTGATTTGAATAAACTCACACCTACTGAAATATATTTGTAAATAGCTAATTGTTGACACCAGATTTTGGCAAGGCATAAAAAGCAAATAAGATGGCCTCAAATGGAAAAGTGCTCAAAGTGAAAAAGTTTCGTATTGTCGAGGTGAACATCTTTGAAGATTGGGCCATCATCATCTGATCTCATATCGAGTGCCAAAACTATGCTCAAAGCACTGAGATTTTATATCTAGAGCAGTATTCGGCAGATTAGATCACCAAGACTGCTTCATGTGGAAAAACTTTCTACATGAATTTTCTTCGTCTCGTCGAAACAGTCGATTTTGATATACAAATCGTCCCAATCCGAGTTCGTATGCAAAAGTTACAGCCATCCGAACACAGGCCTGTCACAGAGACAAAAGTGGCGCGCCCCACCAGCCACGTGTCTGATGGGTAGCGCGAATAAAAGCCTGTATTGCGTGACCGTTTTGTCCTAAAAGATGGCTTCAAATCGAAAAACGTTCAACATGAAAGTTGTTAGTCTCGTCGAAACGATCAAGATTGCTTTTGGACTCTTTTCCATCCGAGGTCGTTTACCACCTCAAAAATTACCCGCAAGGTACAGCCAGTTTAAACCGAACAGTTTTGGAAAGTTCGGACAAAATCAATCTGAATTTGGCTAGGTTTTTGGACGTGAATCCAAGCCTTTTCCTTGCACGGGAAGTCCAGCCACCTCTTATATACCTAAGGGGTGACGGCCGATTGAACAACACACAATCGATCAAATCATCTACCACTTTTTATCTTTTATCTTTTCTCCTTAACCCTAGTTCTTCTTCTTCCTCGTTCTTCGTTCGTTCTTCTTGTTGCAGGGCGGCAAATCTCGAGGCCCTAGGGGCGATCAGGTCGACCTAGGGCAGCCCATAGCCGCCACGCGTCCAAACGGGGTCCCTCCCGGGCGTGTGGGGTTTCAGGTCTACAAAAGCGCCCGCCGGATTGTCTTGCGTACCGCGCTTCCGGCAGGTCTCCTTCGACGTGAGATGCGGTGCATCACCCCCGGCGTCGAGGGTACACGATGACGTGTTCGTGTGCGAACACACTTTTTGGCGACTCTGCTGGGGACGAAGCTTTGAACAGTCTCCAGCCTGTTCTTGCTACGAGGAGAGCGTCATCAAGCGGCTGCAATCTACAACGGTAACATGTATCATCAATCTCCTTATGTAGATGCAAATAGCCATTATGTTAATGTTTCTAGATCTTTCAATGGACATGTCATGTCGGCTAGCCCTAACGAGCAAAGGCCGACTAGTTATTCCATTGGAGAAACTTGGAATTCACAAAACCGCGACATGAAACTTCTGAATCTGAACTTTCGTGCATCGGCAACACCTTTCAATATGCTGATGAATAACATGATTTGTTCGAGTGATCAATATATGACACCTCATGTACATGAGGGCATCTAACAGTTTTGTCCATCGGCTGCCGACTCGCGATATGCGGGTTCATCCCCAAACATGCCGATGGACGGGGGAATCGGCCATGCATCATGTAGTTATTTGGCTAGTTATCCTCAAACATCATATACTATACCTCATAAGATTAATTGTTCAGGGGCATATGAAACTAAAAATATTCATGACTCGGCTCGCCTTCGCGGTTATAGCCGAGTAGATGGAGATTCTATATGAGCAAATGTGCCTAATATTACAGGAGATGAGGTGGCTCTGGCTGCACTAAAAAATTAAGCCCAAAATAAGAAGATTAGTGCTATTTGCCTTGAGCAACACGAAAAGGGATTGGTTCCTGATTATGAGGCAATAAGAGCTAGGGTTTTAAAAGAAGACGAAGTGTTGCCGATTGATCAAATTAGCATGAGAAAATATTCAACAACAGTGCACACATCTTCACCTATCATTGCAGCATGTTATACACCCCCTATACAATCGCAAAGTTTCGGCAACATCAATTCATTGCCGAAAGTTCGTAAAAGTATTGGGGGGCAAGCCGATCCAAGCAGGGCTGAGTTTAAAGAAAAATATATGGCCCAAGTGGACAAGATCAAGTCAAACCTCACAGGGAATAGCGTCAACGAATTTACTACGCCAACTCTTGAGGAATTACCAGCAGAATATCGACATGCTTATGAAGCACTCAAGAAGAAGCGTGAAGTGGGATATTTGCAAGAATATGTCAAATGCCTTCCTCCATGTAGCAACCATGTTGGCTCTTCTACACTTTTGAAGCAAGATGAAAAAGAAGCTTTGCAAGAAAATCTTCAAGAAGGGGTTCACTCGGCTAATACGGTTGATTCGGTTGAAACCGAGTGAAATATGACTAAGTCGTCTACAGCTGAGTTGAATAGTTTCTTTAGTAACACGACAATGGTGGATTCAATTGAAACCAAATTGACCACTGAGACGTTTAAGTCCGAGTACGTTGCATCGAGCCAGCCGAGTGCATTGTGCCAACCGAGTACATCTTGTCGGACGAGTACATCACCGGCTAAAGCCGCTAAAGCCGAGTGCATCAAGCCAGTTATTGCTGCGTGTACCAAAATATAAGATGCAAGCTTCACCGAGCAAAAGAACGGACAAAGTAATATGGTCGAACAAAGTTCGGTTAACGATGAATATCAAGAACAAGAAAATACAGTCGAGCAAAGTTCAACTCACGAAGAGCATCCAAGTGAAATCTACTCAGGCAATCGGCGTGATGAGGCACGAGATCCAGAAAAAAAGGAAGATGCATTCGAGAATTATTCAGAGGTGGAGCAAGGTATTGCTCCAGTGGTGCAACCATCTTCTCGTTCCAACGGCTTCACGAAGGTACACCTAGCCGAGAGTTTACTCAGTTTTCGATTCGGTCACAATCATATTGTTGATGCACTCGTTAGTAAGATTCTAATTAATTTTGAAAGACCGATCTAGATGAGTAATCTGTTTGTTTCGAATTATCTTGTCACTAATCATGCTGATCAACACATGGCGCCATTCATAGAGGCTAATAGTGACAACTTATCGCAACCAAAGTTTTTCCCGTCATGCCGACTGAACATTATATTCATATGGACAACTTTGTTTGTTTCATGTCTGGCTAACATTTGGTCTCAGATGAGACGTATATTCTGTAATTATTTTGGTTGCAGGAATATAAAGCCAGGTTCAAAGTTCTCCAGGATAGCCGATTCAAGAGCATCGGGAAAGGAGGACGAAAATCAATGCATAGCCGAGTCGGATGATATTAAAATCACACCGCTCGGTTGTTTTGTATCAAAGCCGGTATCACAATATCGGTTAATGGACCAGGAGTGTACGTCCAGTGCAGGCATAGTTGAACACATCATCGGTACATCGCTGACTAATCCTATTATTATAATTGATCACGATGTCGAGCCGTCAAGACAAGAGCCAACACAATGTTCGTGCAAGCAAAATGTCAAAGATTGCAACATGATCCATCAAGTCAAGCAATCGGACAAGATAGGACGATTGGAGTTTGTTGATGCACGATCATTTGGACAGTCGGATCATTTTGACGGCCATCAAATGTTGAATCGGTTATCTCCAGCCGATTTATCTAAAAGTGGATATGTCCACGTAAATGATGAAGGGGTCAAGTCTTCGAGCAAGGATATTGTTAAAAAGTGCATCAAGAACAATCTTGAAGATGAAAATTCCATCAAAGCTAAAATGGTAACATCTAGCACTAGGGGGCAACAAGAGAATTCAAAGACCGTTGCACGCACAACCAAAGAAAGCAAAGGCCATGATAAGCACAAAAGCAAAAAGCCGAAAGTCACTTTTGCGTAGTTATTAGAAAAGTACCAAAAGATAAGTGAGGGAAAGAGTGCTTATCGGCCGAGTGAAGCAAAAGCATCGAGGTCACCCCCAAGGCATAAATCTGAAGACTGGAATTGGCAAAGGAAGACGTTGAGCAAGCAGACTTCATATCCTCCTTTTGGGCCGCCAATGCCAATGTCGTGGATGCCTCCCTACGCTGATGCAAATCCATATCTATCATGGGGCGGGTATGATACAAGGGCACATTATCCATCTTATTTTAGATCATCTCGCCAACATTATGCAGCTCCAAAAAGATCAACATTTGATAAACAATCACATGTCAAAGACCGTTTCAATCATAAGGAGTCGGTCCGGAGCTCAAGGAACAAGAAAGAGGTGGTCAAGCAAGTGTACCAGGTCAAGAAAGATGGTCGTAAGTGTGCTACTTCGGATTTGTTCTCAAATAACAAAGAGCCAGTTAAAGTATTGACATTGGCTACAAAAGGCAACAAGGCAAGTCAATCAAGTGCCAAATCTGAAGGGAAAAAGTTGAGAGTGCACAAGGCCAAAAAAGACTTGGCATTGGTTGAAACAGAATCACAGCCGAGGTGCCCACTCGGCTTAGCGCATTGGCAAGAGAAGGAATTACAAAAACTTAGTGCACATGAGTTGAGAAAGAAGAACATGGCATGGGTTCCCAAGAGGAGCAGTCAAAATAGAAATGATGTCCGACCTTCGCAACAAGTGTTAAAAAAGTAAATAAAGAAAAGGATGGCCGCAAGAGTGCTATTTTAGATCCGACTCCAAATGACAAAAAGCCAGTCGAGTCTATGTTGGCTGCTGAGGACAAGAAAGTGAAGCAAGTAAATCTCAGGGATCTGATCACCGATTTTGGACAGGCCAAGCCGGAGATGCCCAAAGCCAGGAAGAACTTGCCAGTGCATAAACCAAAATCCCAGCCGGGATGCCCTCTCGGCTTACCATATTCGCAACAGAAGAAGCTGAAACAGCTTAGGGCCAAAGAGCTGGAGAAAAGGAACATGGCCTGGGTTCCTAAGGAAAATCCTCGAGACAAGTGCGGCATCACATCTCCTGTTGCGAAGCCAGCAGAAATAAGGGAGTACAAGTGTAAATCTCGTAGGCGAGGACGACAATTTTCATCTCACTATAGGAAACTCCGGGAGGCGTGTCCTGCACATTCTTCAATCGTATCATCAAAATCGATGCTATGGAATTTATCCTCAGCCGAAACATCTGACTTATTTTGGTTATTAACACTTTGGTGGATGGATTCCCGAGCACCTTTGAGATGAGAACGCATGGCCGATATTTGCTTATCGCCCTCAGAATTCATTGTGTTGGCAAAGCCGGCATCTGGCTAACGGTGTTCACCATGGTTGATCTCGTACTGCTATAGCCGATGCTCAGTGTTTGCCAATACTGGCAAGGCCGACTTAATTATTGAGTCGGCCACTGATCAAGGGTCTAGTACATAAAAAACTCTGACTCTTGGTGTTAGTTATTTGCAGGACCCAAGTCAGGAGAGAGACATTGTTCGGTGGAGGCTTGATGGTTTACTTTGATCAATAATGAGTTGAGTCGCTGAACAGTTGACAGTATTCCTTTGTGGTGCATGGTCATAATCGTTCAGCAACTGGCTTACCATCGAAGGGTTCTAATATTCCTAGGGAGTGCCTGGACAAAGCAAGGTCCGGATTGACATAAGAAACTTACGTGGAGGCCTTTGTGACGTCCAATTGTTGTTCTCAGACGACTATTATCCAAGAGGCTCTACCTAAGAAGCAACACGCTTAAGCATATGACCGACAACAATTATCGTTCTTAGCATGCACAGCCGATGTAGTGTTGACATCGTGCTTGGATGAAGTATTTTCTGGCACGCAAGCTCTGCCAGAAAACAGGGGGGCATGTGTTGACACTAGATTTTGGCACGGCATAAAAAGCAAATAAGATGGCCTCAAATGGAAAAGTGCTCAAAGTGAAAAAGTTTCGTATTGTCGAGGTGAACATCTTTGAAGATTGGGCCATCGTCATCCGATCTCATCTCGAGTGCCAAAACTATGCTCAAAGCAATGAGATTTTATATCTAGAGCAGTATTCGGCAGATTAGACAACAAAGACTGCTTCATATGGAAAACCTTTCTACAAGAATTGTCTTCGTCTCATCGAAACGGTCGATTTTGATATAAAATTCGTCCCAATCCGAGTTCGCATGCAAAAGTTACAGCCATCCGAACACAGCCCTGTCACAAAGCCAAAAGTGGCGCGCCCCACCAGCCACGTGTCTGATGGGTAGCGCAAATAACAGCCTGTATTGCGTGACCGTTTTGGCCTAGAAGATGGCTTCAAATCGAAAAACATTCAACATGACAGTTGTTCGTCTCGTCGAAACGGTCAAGATTGCTTTTGGACTCTTTTCCATCCGAGGTCGTTTACCACCTCAAAAATTACCCGCAAGGTACAGCCAGTTTAAACCGAACAGTTTTGAAAAGTTCGGACAAAATCAATCCGAATTTGACTAGGTTTTTGGACGTGAATCGAAGCCTTTTCCTTGCACGGGAAGTCCAGCCACCTCTTATAAACCTAAGGGGTGACGGCCGATAGAACAACACACAATCGATCAAATCATCTACCACTTTTTATCTTTTATATTTTCTACTTAACCCTAGTTCTTCTTCTTCCTCGTTCTTCGTTCGTTCTTCTTGTTGCAGGGCGGCGAATCTCGAGGCCCTAGGGGCGATCAGGTCGACCTAGGGCATCCCATAGCCGCCACGCATCCAGACGGGGTCCCTCCCGGGCGTGTGGGGTTTCGGGTCTACAAAAGCGCCCGCCGGATTGTCTTGCGTACCGCGCTTTCGGCGGGTCTCCTTCGACGTGAGCTGCGGTGCATCACCCCCGGCGTCGAGGGTACACGGTGACGTGTTCGTGTGCGAACACACTTTTTGGCGACTCCGCTGGGGACGAAGCTTTGAACAGTCTCCAGCATGTTCTTGCTACGAGGAGAGCGTCATCAAGCGGCTGCAATCTACAACGGTAACATGTATCATCAATCTCCTTATGTAGATACAAATAGCCATTATGTTGATGTTGCTAGATCTATCAATGGACATGTCATGTCGGCTAGCCCTAACGAGCAAAGGCCGACTAGTTATTCCATTGGAGAAACTTGGAATTCACAGAACCGCGACATGCAACTTATGAATCTGAACTTTCGTGCATCGGCAACACCTTTCAATATGCCGATGAATAACATGATTTGTTCGAGTGATCAATATATGACACCTCATGTACATGAGGGCATCTCATAGTTTTGTCCATCGGCTGCCGACTCGCGATATGCGGGTTCATCCCCAAACATGCCGATGGACGGGGGAATCGGCCATGCATCATGTAGTTATTTGGCTAGTTATCCTCAAACATCATATACTATACCTCATAAGATTAATTGTTCAGGGGCATATGAAACTAAAAATATTCATGACTCAGCTCGCCTTCGTGGTTATAGCCGAGTAGATGGAGATTCTATAGGAGCAAATGTGCCTAATATTACAGGAGATGAGGTGGCTCTGGCTGCACTAAAAAGTTTAGCCCAAAATAAGAAGATTAGTGCTATTTGCCTTGAGCAACACGAAAAGGGACTGGTTCCTGATTATGAGGCAATAAGAGCTAGGGTTTTAAAAGAAGATGAAGTGTTGCCGATTGATAAAATTAGCATGAGAAAATATTCAACAACAGTGCACACATCTTCACCTATCATTTCAGCATGTTATACACCCCCTATACAATCGCATACTTTTGGCAACATCAATTCATTGCTGAAAGTTCGTAAATGTATTGCGGGGCAAGCCGATCCAAGCAGGGCTGAGTTTAAAGAAAAATATATGGCCCAAGTGGACAAGATCAAGTCAAACCTCATAGGGAATAGCGTCAACGAATTTACTACGCCAACTCTTGAGGAATTACCAACAGAATATCGACATGCTTATGAAGCACTTAAGAAGAAGCGTGAAGTGGGATATTTGCAAGAATATGTCAAGTGCCTTCCTCCATGTAGCAACCATGTTGGCTCTTCTACACTTTTGAAGCAAGATGAAAAAGAAGCTTTGCAAGAAAATCATCAAGAAGGGGTTCACTCGGCTAATACGGTTGATTCGGTTGAAACCGAGTCAAATATGACTAAGTCATCTACAGCTGAGTTGAACAGTTTCTTTAGTAACAAGACAATGGTGGATTCAATTGAAACCAAATTGACCACTGAGACGTTTAAGACCGAGTGCGTTGCATCGAGCCAGCCGAGTGCATTGTGCCAACCGAGTACATATTGTCAGACGAGTACATCACCGGCTAAAGCCGAGTGCATCAAGCCAATTATTGCTGCGTGTACCAAAATATAAGATGCAAGCTTCACCGAGCAAAAGAACGGACAAAGTAATATGGCCGAACAAAGTTCGGTTAACGATGAACATCAAGAACAAGAAAATACAGTCGAGCAAAGTTCAACTCACGAAGAGCATCCAAGTGAAATCTACTCAGGCAACCGGAGTGATGAGGCACGAGATCCAGAAAAAGAGGAAGATGCATTCGAGAATTATTCAGAAGTGGAGCAAGGTATTGCTCCAGTGGTGCAACCATCTTCTCGTTCCACCGGCTTCACAAAGGTACACCTAGCCGAGAGTTTACTCAGTTTTCGATTCGGTCACAATCATATTGTTGATGCACTCGTTAGTAAGATTCTAATTAATTTTGAAAGACCGATCGAGATGAGTAATTTATTTGTTTCGAATTATCTTGTCACTAATCATGCTTATCATCACATGGCGCCATTCATAGAGGCTAATAGTGACAACTTATCGCAACCAAAGTTTTTCCCGTCATGTCGACTTAACTTTATATTCATATGGACAACTTTGTTTGTTTCATGCCTGGCTAACATTTGGTCTCAGATGAGACGTATATTCTGTAATTATTTTGGTTGCAGGAATATAAAGCCAGGTTCAAAGTTCTCCAGGATAGCCGATTCAAGAGCATCGGGAAAGGAGGATGAAAATCAATGCGTAGCCGAGTCGGATGATATTAAACTCACACCGCTCGGTTATTTTGTATCAAAGCCGGTATCACAATATCGGTTAATGGACCAGGAGTGTAAGTCCAGTGCAGGCATAGTTGATCACATCATCGGTACATCGTTGACTAATCCTATTATTATAATTGATCACGATGTCGAGCCGTCAAGACAAGAGCCAACGCAATGTTCGTTCAAGCAAAATGTCAAAGATTGCAACATGATCCATCAAGTCAAGCAATCGGACAAGATAGGACGATTGGAGTTTGTTGATGCACGATCATTTGGACAGTCGGATCATTTTGACGGCCATCAAATGTTGAATCGGCTATCTCCAGCCGATTTATCTAAAAGTGGATATGTCCACGTAAATGATGATGGGGTCAAGTCTTCGAGCAAGGATATTGTTAAAAAGTGCATCAAGAACAATCTTGAAGACGAAAATTCCGTCAAAGCTAAAATGTTAACATCTAGCACTAGGGGGCAACAAGAGAATTCAAAGACCGTTGCATGCAGAACCAAAGAAAGCAAACGCCATGATAAGCACAAAAGCAAAAAGCCGAAAGTCACTTTTCCGCAGTTATTAGGAAAGTACCAAAAGATAAGTGAGGGAAAGAGTGCTTATCGGCCGAGTGAAGCAAAAGCATCGAGGTTGCCCCCAAGGCATAAATCTGAAGACTGGAATTGGCAAAGGAAGACGTTGAGCAAGCAGACTTCATATCCTCCTTTTGGGCCGCCAATGCCAATGTCGTGGATGCCTCCCTACGCTCATGTAAATCCATATCTATCATGGGGCAGGTATGATACAAGGGCACATTATCCATCTTATTTTAGATCATCTCGCCAACATTATGCAGCTCCAAAAAGATCAACATTTGATGAACAATCACACGTCAAAGACCGTTTCAATCATAAGGAATCGATCCGGAGCTCAGGGAACAAGAAAGAGGTGGTCAAGCAAGTGTACCAGGTCAAGAAAGATGGTCGTAAGTGTGCTACTTCGGATTTGTTCTCAAATAACAAAGAGCCAGTTAAAGTATTGACATTGGCTACAAAAGGCAACGAGCCAAGTCAATCAAGTGCCAAATCTGAAGGGAAGAATATGAGAGTGCACAAGGCCAAAAAAGAGTTGGCATTGGTTGAAACAGAATCACAGCCGAGGTGCCCACTCGGCTTAGCGCATTGGCAAGAGAAGGAATTACAAAAACTTAGTGCACATGACTTGAGAAAGAAGAACATGGCATGGGTTCCCAAGAGGAGCAGTCAAAATAGAAATGATGTCCGACCTTCGCAACAAGTGTTAAAAAAGTGAATAAAGAAAAGGATGGCTGCAAGAGTGCTATTTTAGATCCGACTCCAAATGACAAAAAGCCAGTCGAGTCTATGTTGGCTGCTAAGGACAAGAAAGTGAAGCAAGTAAATATCAGGGATCTGATCACCGATTTTGGATAGGCCTAGCCGGAGATGCCCACAGCCAGGAAGAACTTGCCAGTGCATAAACCAAAATCCCAGCCGGGATGCCCTCTCGGCTTACCATATTCGCAACAGAAGAAGCTGAAACAGCTTAGGGCCAAAGAGCTGGAGAAAAGGAACATGGCCTGGGCTCCTAAGGAAAATCCTCGAGACAAGTGCGGCATCACATCTCCTGTTGCGAAGCCAGCAGAAATAAGGGAGTACAAGTGTAAATCCCGTAGGCAAGGACGACAATTTTCATCTCACTATAGGAAACTCCAGGAGGCGTGTCCTGCACATTCTTCAATCGTATCATCAAAATCAACGCTATGGAATTTATCCTCGGTCGAAACATCTGACTTATTTCGGTTATTCAAACTTTGGTGGACGGATTCCCAAGCACCTTTGAGATGAGAACGCATGGCCGATATTTGCATATCGCCCTCAGAATTCATTGTGTTGGCAAAGCCGGCATCTGGCTAACGGTGTTCACCATGGTTGATCTCGTACTGCTATAGCCGATGCTCAGTGTTTGCCAATACTGGCAAGGCCGACTTAATTATTGAGTCGGCCACTGATCAAGGGTCTAGTACATAAAAAACTCTGACTCCTGGTGTTAGTTATTTGCAGGACCCAAGTCAGGAGAGAGACATTGTTCGGCGGAGGCTTGATGGTTTACTTTGATTAATAATGAGTTGAGTCGCTGAACAGTTGACAGTATTCCTTTGTGGTGCATGGTCATAATCGTTCAGCAACTGGCTTACCATCGAAGGGTTCTAATATTCCCAGGGAGTGCCTGGACAAAGCAAGGTCCGGATTGACATAAGAAACTTACGTGGAGGCCTTTGTGACGTCCAATTGTTGTTCTCAGACGACTATTATCCAAGAGGCTCTACCCAAGAAGCAACACGCTTAAGCATATGACCGATAAAAATTATCGTTCTTAGCATGCACAGCCGATGTAGTGTTGACATCGTGCTTGGATGAAGTATTTTCTGGCACGCAAGCTCTGCCAGAAAACAGGGGGGCATGTGTTGACACCAGATTTTGGCACGGCATAAAAAGCAAATAAGATGGCCTCAATGGAAAAGTGCTCAAAGTGAAAAAGTTTTGTATTGTCGAGGTGAACATCTTTGAAGATTGGGCCATCGTCATCCGATCTCATCTCGAGTGCCAAAACTATGCTCAAAGCACTGGGATTTTATATCTAGAGCAGTATTCGGCAGATTAGACCACCAAGACTGCTTCATATGGAAAACCTTTCTAAAATAATTGTCTTTGTCTCGTCGAAACGGTCGATTTTGATATAAAAATCGCCTCAATCCGAGTTCGTATGCAAAAGTTACAGCCATCCGAACACAGCCCTGTCACAGAGCCAAAAGTGGCGCGCCCCACCAGCCACGTGTCTGATGGGTAGCGCGAATAACAGCCTGTATTGCGTGACCATTTTGGCCTAGAAGATGGCTTCAAATCGAAAAACGTTTAACATGAAAGTTGTTTGTCTCGTCGAAGCGGTCAAGATATCTTTTGGACTCTTTTCCATCCGAGGTCGTTTACCACCTCAAAAATTACCCGCAAGGTACAGCTAGTTTAAACAGAACAGTTTTGGAAAGTTCGGACAAAATCAATCCGAATTTGGCTAGGTTTTTGGACGTGAATCCAAGCCTTTTCCTTGCACGGGGAGGCCAGCCGCCTCTTATATACCTAAGGGGTGACGGTCGATTGAACAACACACAATCGATCAAATCATCTACCACTTTTTATCTTTTATCTTTTCTCCTTAATCCTAGTTCTTCTTCTTCCTCGTTCTTCGTTCGTTCTTCTTGTTGCAGGGCGGCGAACCTCGAGGCCCTAGGGGCGATCAGGTCAACCTAGGGCAGCCCATAGCCGCCGCGCGTCCAGACGGGGTCCTTCCCGGGCGTGTGGGGTTTCGGGTCTACAAAAGCGCCCGCCGGATTGTCTTGCGTACCGCGCTTCCGGCGGGTCTCCTTCGACGTGAGCTGCGGTGCATCACCCCCGGTGTCGAGGGTACACGGTGACGTGTTCGTGTGCGAACACGAACAAATCAACTGCCATACCTGTCGATATTTGTGAGGATGTGCCCATTGTTGTTGCAAATGTTACTATCTTAACTGACTTTGTTATACTTGAGATGCCCGAGGACGACAACATGTTGATTATCCTTGGTAGACCCTTTTTGAATACTGCAAGGGCTATTACTGATTGCAATAAAAACAGGGTCACTTTTAATATTAATATACTGCAAGGGCTATTACTGATTCCAAGTGAACGGTATTAATGTTACTAGAAAATCTTCGACACTTACTATTGGACTTTTCAAATCCCTCTACCTACTGCCAAAAAGAAATATGAAATACTAATCATAGGGGATGTGCATATCCCCGTTGAGGTAACTTAGTGTTTTACAAAAGTACTTCGGTTTCATGCTAATTGAAAGTGGTTATTAATAAGACCTGGTCAACCTTATTAATGTATCATTTTTGAGAGGTATGGATTCGATGAATCTTCTAAGCACAACTCTTTGTCTCTACTTTTTATTTTCTATTTTTCTTAGTAAATAAAATAAAATGCCATGTCTATCCTATTTCCTGGATATTTCGTACAATAAAAAAATGACCCAGAAATAAAAGTGCTCAGAATGCACTGAAAATTTAACATGAGTTTTTCCTGAATATTTATGAATTTCTAGTACAAATAACAACAAAGGGGGGTGCACGTGGTGACCACGAGACAACAAGGCGCGCCAGCAACCCTAGGCATGCCCTGGTAGGTCGTGGTCCCACGTTGGTCCCCTCACTTAACTCCTCATCCCATTCCATCGCCTACCTCCAGAAAAAATCACCATAGCTCTCTCACTCGTGTTCTTGCTCTCAAACCCGTGGATTTCGATCTATTTGCTCGAAGCTCTATTTCCGAAACTGTTTCGGGGTATTGCTACTTGGTATGTGACTCCCCAGTTGCTCCAATTAGTTTTTCCTTTAGTGGATTATATTTTAAATATTTAGCTACTCTTGGTGTTGTTGTAGATGAGCTTACATATTGAATTCTTAGAGCTCTAAGTAGTTTGAATGCTTTTTATGGCTTATATATGTCCCTGTGAGTAGTTGCTAACAATCTAACGAAGTTTTGTTAACAAAATTTTTGTGTGCCAATTTTTTTCCAGAAATTGTTCGCGAACAATAATGCAATTCTTTAGGAGTTCTTTAAGGAGGAGTTCTATGGAGGCATCATCTAGTAGTGGCTCGATACATTGGTCTTATGTTAAACCAAGCGTGAGTGAAATGCGAGATGCAGCTATCAAGTCATGCTTATGGCCGTGTAACGATTTCATGGTGAGCGCATGTATTAAAGAAGAATTTGAGCAGTATGTTCACAATGCCGAGCTCGGCCCCTATATTGAAGATAAGTGCATCCAACTTCTCAACCTCACGGAAACCTTTACTAAGAAATTTCAATTCTTTCCTCGTGATTCTAGAGTTTCGTTTAACCTATATGACAATCCTTTTTCTATGCCCCTAGAGATGTTTTCTAATATCTGTAAAATTCCATTCTAGGGTTCGCTAGAAGAACAACCAAGATCCGATGATGAGACGTCCTTGACCAGTCTTTGTTACGGTGAAGATAAGGGAGTAACACAAGGTAGAATAAAAGTATTCATTTCCCATCCATTTAGTACCTTGCACTTTTTAATGGCAAATGCACGTGGGCAAGCAAGATTGTAGCACATTGTGTGCTCCTGACTTGAGCCTGCTACACACCGCCCTGGCTGGAATTAAAAATTATAATCTTGGAGCAATTGTTGCACGTAGGTTGCAGCATAACAATGGTAGTGGCTATTTCTATGGCGGGATTTATGCATGGCATTTTGCCAAAGAGGTTGGTATTATACCTCTACCTCATGACCCCATCTTACCTACTCAGTATTTAGATTTTGAGGCCATGAAGCGCCATAAGTTTCTTACGAGCAAAATCGTTGATTATACTTACAACCTGAGGTTCAATAGAAATACCATTGTAGATATTGCATTGCCTGCACCTGATCTTTTTTATTATGACAAGAGAGGAAGATATTTTGTTCTTGAGAGCGAGGCCCGCACATACAAGGCAGAGATTGAGGAAGCTTGAAGGGTTGAGGTGGTTGCACCAAGAGCTTCCGTGAGCTACCACTATGAATACTATGCAGGCAGTGGATGGTGATAGCCAAGCTAGGCCTAAAGCCTAAGCTTGGGGGAGTACGTGTTTCCATCGACATTACATTTACGTTCATGCATTTCATTCCAGTTGTCAGTGTCCACATTTTTTCATTGTATTATCAATGTTAGATTTATTTATCTCGATTTCTTTTCCTGTGTTTGAAAAACTTTGAGGAAACCCAAAAATATTTCTTGCTTCTTTTCGGATTTTCTTTCTAGCTTAATTAGTTGTAGTGTTAAAATAAAACCCAAAAAGATTTCTTATTTCTTCATTTGCTTGTTGGGATTTCTCCCATGTAAATAGTTTTCTCATATTTTAATTTTCTTTCTTTAATTTGCACTTTTCAAGAAAAACTAAAAACTCCAAAAATATTTCAATGCGTTTCTTTAAAGTTCTTTTCTGGTTATTGAGTTATACCAAGAAGAAGATCGTGATGAAAATGTTGATTGGCTCTCATATGCATTATCGTTTACCTAACAAAGAGCCCAAATTTCCTTGTCTTCTCCTTGTTGAATAAAATATTTGCAGATTCAAGCTTAGTCCTCGGTACTCTTGCACTATTTTTATTATCATATCATTCGGTCGTGCAAGTGAAAGGCAATAATGACGATATTTGACGAACTGGATGTGACGGGGAGAAACGGGTATGAACTCAACTTGTTCGGTTTTTTGTAAATATGTTTAACCTAGTATCCATGACTCCGCATATTATGGTCAAACATGTTTGCAATGACAATTAGAGATTATAATTTCCCATGCCATGCCTAAGTAGCTAGGAGTTGATAATGATTTATCTTAGATGACAATATTGCGTTAAAATGTTTGTGATGTGGTATGATTGTATGGTATACTCCTCAGGATGTTTTAAGTGGCATGCCTTGGCACATGTTCACACATGTAGTTGAATCGAAACCAACATAGCTTCTAGGATATTTATGTTCATGGTGTCCATATCCTACTCATGCTAGTATTCAATGTTCATTATGCATAATGTATGTTCATGACCGTTTTCTCTCTATAGCTGGCCGCTTCCCAACCTATTTTCTAGCATTTGCCTGTACTAAGAGGAAATAATGTTTGTGCATCAAATCCCAAAACCCAAGTCATTCCAGATGAGTCCACCATATCTACCTATATGCGGTATTACCTTACCGTTCTAAGTAAATTTGCATGTGCCCCTCTAAATTTCAAATGAACATCTGTTTTTGTGTGCCTGGATTTTTCATTGAGCGATAGGGGGTAGTCGGTATCTTCCATGATAAGCGGGTTATTCTCATGATGAGTGTTTATTCACTTGTCCTTGGACGAGAGGGGCGGTAATAGGGATTCCTAGTCCCAAAATCAATAAGGAAAAAAATACAAATAATCAAACAAAACTCCCATGGAGTAAACCTTTACTTTTACTGCTTAGGAACCACCACTAATGTGTTTAGCATGTAAGATATTGATAACTCTTGGTCATGAAGTAAACAGGAAAGGTGCATTTCCAAAAATTTCATTTATCTCTGATTTAAGCTTCGAGCTCTGGCACATCTCCAAATCCATGCTTCGCTCCGTGAAGGGACTATCTATTTAATTTTATGTTGTGTCATCACCATCTCAAAGAAGTGCCAGATCTGAGAGCTCTATTGTCATCCTCATGCATTGTGTGTAGTTAATGTTGAACGCAACATGACTGGATCTTTACTATCATGAATTACAATGTTTAGTCGCTGCTTGGACTTTGGGGGTGCTCTGCATTTATGTTTTGTGGTCTCAAAAAGGGCTAGCGAGACACCATTATTGTCATATTATAACATGGTTGCTTTGACAAAGTATTTCATTTGAGATATCTTATTATTGCTCTCTAGTTGCTTATGTCATTGATATGAGTTAATGTAGTTTGTAAGAGTTATTGTTGACATGGTTAGTCATGATCTTTGCTGAAGACCTGGGTGCTACTTAAGCTTATTTATGTAAACAAGAGCAAAAGAGTTTGTAAAAGTTTTTCTTTTTCACTTTCAGTTTGTCAACCGAATTGCTTGAGGACAAGCAAAGGTTTAAGCTTGGGGGAGTTGATAACATTTTCGTCGTATCTACTTTTCATAACACTCTTCCTCTTGTTTTGGACTCCAATTTGCAAGATTTGAATGAAACTAACCCGGACTGACGCTGTTTTTAGCACAACTACCATGATGTTGTTTTTTGTGTAGAAATGAAAGTTCTCGGAACGGAATGGAACTTTCTGGAAAATTGTTTTACAACAAAAGAAAAATACTAGAGCCAAGAACCATCAGAGCGGGGCCCTGGTTGAGCATGACCCACCAGGGCGCGCGTGTGGCGCGCCCGGCGGGTCATGCCCACCTGGTGGCCCCGCTAACCCTACCTCCGACTCCTTAAATACCTATATTTCTAGAAAATATCAAGGAAGAATTATCGCGTTTCTCGATACGAAGTCGCCATGACCTCATGTTCTTTGTCGGGAGGCCAGATAGGAGTCCGTTTGGGGCTCCGGAGAGGGTAATCTTCGTTCTTTGTCATCACCAACCCTCCTTCGTCACCAATTCCATGATTCTCCCTACCGGGAGTGAGTAATTCCTTCGTAGGCTTGTTGTTCGGTGAGGAGTTGGACGAGATTCATCGTGTAATCAAGTTAGTTTTGTTAGGGCTTGATACCTAGGATCCATTATGTTGTGAGATTGATGTTGTTATGACTTGCCAAGCTTAATGCTTGGCATTTTGGGCCCGGGTGCCATGATTTCAGATCTAAACCATTTATGTGATCGTCCATTATATCTATGTTCTAGATCCGAGCTTGCAAGTCATATTCACCTACTATGTGTTATGATACGTAAACCCCGGAGTGACAACATTTGGGATACTTTCCGGTGATGACGGTAGTTTGAGGAGTTCATGTATTCACTATGTGTTGATGCTTTGTTCCTGTTGTCGGTGTCAAAACCGGCATATCTCGGGTAGGGGATCCCAGACTATGCATCTGAGGATCGATGGTAACAGGAGACTGGGGACACATTGTTTACCCATGTTCGGGCCCTCTCGATCGAGGTAATACCCTACTTCCTGCTTGATTGATCTTGATGAATATGGGTTACAAGAGTTGATCTACCTCAAGATCGTAATGGCTAAACCCTAAAAGTCTAGCCTATGTGATTGCTATGATTCTGCTGTTATCTCTACGGATTAAACCCTCTGGTTTATATTTGCACCGGAGGGACCTAGGGTTTGTACATGATCACCTTGCAGAGAAAGGAAAGTATTACACTCGGACTCTAAACTTGCTATTTTACACATGGGAAGTCATGTCCGGATACGGGAGATAGTCTTCATCGATAATATTCACAGCCCACCAGTCTGGCCCATAATGAACAATCCGGTCACCTGAGGGGCCCTTAATCCAGGACTCCCTCATAGTACACTATGAGTCATGAGACACCGTGTGGGTTGGCTATTTTGTGAGGCAGGTCCCACATCGAAGTCATGAATTCGGTATTTGAAACATTACACAACTCTTTCATAGATACATGTTTGGGCCACATACAGTCGGTGGTTGTCCTACACGACACACACTCGTGTGTGATGCTTTTCGTGGGCCCACGAGGTCATCGATATCACTTCGACCACCAGCCGACAGAGAGGTTAATTTGACCAGCTAGGGAGTATATAGTACGTGCCGAAGAGCTGGGAGGGGACCAACATATATACTACGTACGCGTGTGTGAACACACCTCACTCAATGTCGGGACTATTCAGTTTCTGAGGCACGTGCCAAATCAAAGTTGTGCATTGGCTATTCAAACATCACACAACACCTCTTTGGGCCACATGCATGCAGACGATGGTTATCCTAGGACACTCATGTGTGTCGCTTACATCTGTGGGCCCACGAGGTCGTTGTCCATGCATGCATCACTTTGACCTACATTAGGAGAGGTTAATTAATTTCACCATCAAGGAGGATTCTTTTTGGTTTGTATTACAGTAGGAGCATATATATAGTATGTGTCAAAGAGGGGGGGAGGGGACTAGCATATGTAGTACACTTCATGAACCTCGCTTTGTGAGGGGCTTTACGGTTTTTGAGGCCTGTGCCACATCAAAGGTGTCCATTTTGGGTATTCGAACATCACAACCTCACACACCTTTAACACATATCGAACCGTTTTCTTGGCCCTGGTTTCGCGTTTCGAGGTATAGCCTCATTGGCACGTCTTGTCAAAACGGAGTCGTGCCCACTTACTATGGGATCTTTATCAATGTGACGTGAGCATCTTAACCACGCCTTACGCACGACCTTGTTGGGAACCGGCGAGGTTTATGGCTAGAGTGGGGGGCGTTTAGCATTCACCACTTATAAAAGGACCCAAATCTTTACCCTTTATCACACACTCTCCTCAAGCCCTAGCTCTCCAATCTCCTCAGCCCCCAGCACCCACATCTCTTGCACCCTCAATCCTCAACTCCTCCACCACCGCCGCCTTTTCCAGCAATGGCTGGCTCCGGCTCTAAAGGCAAGTGGGAGGCATCTTCGATCACAGAGAAGACCGTGAAGATCCTCCGAAGGGCGGGCTATCTCGCCGATGATGTGGCGCATCGAGTCCCTGAGAAGGACCAAGTGATCCCCGTCCCTAAGGCGGGCAAGAGGGTTGTATTCCTCCCGCACTTCATTCGGGGGCTGGTATTTCCTCTCCACCCCTTTGTACGGGGTCTTCTGTTTTTCTACGGGTTAGATTTCCATGATCTAGCCCCGAATTCAATTCTTCACATATCCGCTTTCATAGTGGTATGTGAAGCATTCCTCTGAGTCCCCCCACACTTCAGTCTATGGCTCAAAAACCTTCAAGTTGAAGCCGAAGGTGGTCGACGGGCAGCACGCTGAGTGCGGAAGTGCTATGATAAGCAAACTCCCAAACGCCACTTGGGCAAAGGGGGCGTTCGTGGAGACGAACCAAATTTGGCAGGAGGAGTGGTTTTATAGCACCGAGCCCTGCGACACCAAGTGGGCGGCAGCTCCTGCATTCAGATCTGGACCCCCGGAGAGGTTAACCTCCTGGACTGACAAGGGTCCAAATTGGGGGTCTCAGGCAGAGGTACTGGTGCTCCAAAGACGTATCACGGGCATGATCTCCAAGGGCACCCAACTCCCAAACATGGTTCAGGTATTGCTCGCCCGTCTCGTCCTTCCCTGCCAACGCCAGGACTCCTATCTGTGGGAGTTCAATCCGGAAGGGTCCTGACCCTTGAAGCACCTCTTCGGCACTATGCACGAAGACATCTGGAAGCATCTCTTCAAGGCCCAGAAGCGGTGGCCAGCGGAGACGGAGGATAGGGGCTTCGGTACTGCGCTCCCCGCTTTAGAGGTAATTGAGATTTCTGCTAAATATATATCCCTTCCCTGCTTTAATCATAACATGTGTTAGAGTTTATGTGTTCTATCCAGGCCTGGACAAAAAAGGGAGAGCGGATTAAGTGTCTGGATCCATTGCCAGAAGACCCAGAGATGCCTCGAGTGACGGCGATGCTGGTCCCGGCGTCGTACAAGGCGCCGGAGAAGAAGGCCAACAAGAAGGGAAAGGAGGTCAAGAGCGACTCCCGCCCTGTTGGCCCCGCGGACACAAGGTCCGAGGAAACGGGCTCCCAACTCTCTCCCGGAGAAGAAGAGGAGGAGGAAGAAGAAGAAGACTCCCTCGTCCTGGCAAAGGGGAGAAAAAGAGTGGCCCCTGCTGACACAGGCAAGGGTGTGCCCAGGAAGAAGCTGACTCTTCCTGTTAGTTCGGACTGATCATCCGAACACATCTACCGGGTTCAGCCTAGGATCAAGCCCCTGGCCGAATCGTAAGTATTTAAACTGCTTATATTCAGATATATTTTTCCTTTTCAGCATGTAATATTTTTTTTACCTTTATATAAACCTCCACACGACATCCCCATGGCTTCATTGTCCTCGGGGAATTCTCTAGCGTCCGGAGAGACGGAGAGCGATACGCCTCCACGGGGCTCGTCGCCCACCGTAGGGGATACCGAGGTATCCTCTCTACAAACTCCATCTGTTCTAGCAGGTGGGAGTGGGCGGACGAAAGGGCGGCCGAGGTCAATTCCTAGGCCACGGCCGACAAGGGGGGAGTGATCCCCATGGTGACCGAAGATGGGGGCCCAAACAATCCGGGACCCCGCCGAACACTGTTCTGGAGTCTAGCGTGGCTCCGAAATCAAGATACTAGCCCCCCGTGATGGGGGAGGGAGCGACTGCTCCTACAGCGCCTGCCATTAATCCGAAGGCGCCGAATACTCTGGAGGTAGCACAGCAAAGTGCCTCCATTGTAGAAGAACACCGCACTCTGATGAGTGCGGTTATGGGGAAGATTCAGTCCGTCAAAGGTGGACTGAACGAAGACTTCAACAGCCTACTAACAGGCTTTGAGGTATGCAATGTAATGTTCTTTTAAAGAGAACTTTTGTTTTTATTTTAGATATATGTATAGACAGTAGCCCCTGATGGTTTGTTTGATTCCGAATAGAATCAGACGAAGCATCTATGTTATAGCATATGATAGAGCTTGACTGTATATTGTGTGTTTGAACAAGCTTCCTTAGTGGCGGCTACTGCCCAAGCTGCAGAGGTTTCCGAGTTAAATCAGAAGCTTAAAATAGCTTATGAGGATCTCGACTGCGTCAACAAGCATTTTGATGAAACGCAAGGTATGCGGGTTTAGGAAATCTAAATTTTAACACACTATTTGTGTGAACGTGAGCTAACTTGTGTTGTATGTTCTTGTGAAAGAGCTGACGCAGTCGCGATCGAGGCTCTGAAGGGCGAGCTTGCGGCGGCCAAGGAACAGGCCAGGGCGAGCAAGGCAGCTGCTGATAGAGCAGCTGCTGACCTAGAGGCTGAGAAGGCCCTGCGTCAACAACACGATTCTCGGGTGGCCGAAGTCGAGGTCGAGCTACAAGATGCAATTTGCAAATTCGATGCATTAGAGCAGGCGAATTCGGACCAAGTGGCCGAACTCACTGCGGCAGTTAATGCTGCCAAGGAGGCATGGACTAAATCACGCAGTGCTCAGGAGGAGATAAAACAAGCGCGTCAAATAGTAGCTGGTAAGGTTTTTCTCTTGCATAGCATCTTCGGAGGTCAGAGGTATCAAGGGCTGACACGATTGTGGAGTTCTCCAGGCGTGTTTCCGGATCTCCCGAGGAGCATCGCAGACGCCGCCCAATATTTCCGAGCTTAGGAAGGGAACAACACGGAGAAGCTGGTTTGGTCGCAGTTCCTTGCGCCCAACCATCCGGTGCCCCTCAATGACCAAATGAAGCAGCTGGTCGAGCTGCACAACATGGCGAGTTCGGCCTTGAAGGACTTAATAGTCCGGCTATAGCCCGCTGATCCAATCCAGAGTAGTTACTTCGGATTGGTGAAGAGGCTCGTCGAAGCGAGTCTGCGGGTCGACGCTATTAAGCGCTTTTCCTGCAAAGAGGGTGCTCGGATGGCCTTTGCCCGCGCGAAGGTGCATTGGGCAAAGATGAAGGCCATGGAGATAGCCACTACTAGCCCTCCTGAAGGCAAGGATCACCGCAAGCCGGAAAGGTACTTTGGCGACGTCCTAGAAGGAGCCCGCCTTGTAGAGGGCCCGTGCTCAAAGGATATAATCTTTGAGTGATTTGTATTCGGGTTGTAAAGACTAAGCCAATGTGCCGATGTATATAAATTTTGCGCTTTTATATTGATGAGCGACTTTTTCCTCCTGTGCGGCTATTTATTTAAATCTGAAAGTTTCCAGTCATCGGCATCAGCCCCCATGTAAATATTACAGGGGTGTTCGGTAACACGCATGAACACTCTTTATCCAACGTCTTGGTCCGTATAGGAGGTGTCTGCATAGCAAACCACGAAATCAGACTGTGCGGCTTTATCACTTTCACTTAGCCATAGGAGCTTGACTAGTGGGGCTAAGTACTAGCCCCTGGTGCGTACCAGGCTTTCCGAATTATAGTGCCTTTTTGACACGGCTGGGCGAAGACCAGCCCCTCGTATAACACGGATTGGATCACCATTGATCGTAGTATAACACTAGGTCGCCGAATCGCTTGACCAGCTCTCGCCTCATCATGACAGTCAGTTTTCGGCTTTCTCTACCGAGGTAATAGACCGGATGAACTGGAAATACAATCGCAGTAGTTCTCCCTTTACCACCTTAGCCGAACAATGCAGAACGTAAGGTAGCAAGCACAGGAGCCGGGCAACCCAACTATTGACCAAAGACATGATTCGGAGTTGATGCATATAACGCAATATCCGGGACGCCAAACAATTCCCTATAGGTGTTCGCACTTTTTGTAGGCGTGCCAGGCTGAGTACATCCCCTGGTATTAAGTCCAGGTATTAGGGCATATGCGGCGAATTCACTTGGAGAATACATGTGGTCAAAATAGAAAACGGTCCAAGCGGATTGGAACCAAACTGCAACTTTTATATCCTGTTTAATACGGTGAGCCGTGAGGTTACAGATAACACCGATAACAGCCTCGGACATTTGACAAGCCAAAAAGTAAAGGAGAAAAAGAAAAGAGGAAAACGGTTTACACAAAGCCCGAATCTAAGAGAAAGAAATTTCAACAAGTGGCCCTGCTGCACATCTGCGCCTTTTTCTCCTTGGTAATGTGTCCTTGAGAAGGAGAATTATAATGGCCGCCTGTAAAAAATAAAAATAAATAAAAGAGGAGGATTATGGAAAAGAGTATCATGTACAGCCATAAACAATGTAGATTTTTAAACGAACCTGAAAAAGAAGATATATTTTAGAATCCGGATAGGGTCAAGCCGAACTATGGACTATTTATATCTTGTATGCCCCTAGCGCCGCCCAAGGTATTTTAAGGGAATAATTGTGTACGTGAGGTACGTATGCTGCTACCTTATGGGGTAGTCGATAGGGGCGCAACTGCTAATCGAGCTCAGGTTCTTCTGAGCTGCCGCATTCTAGTGCGGACCGGACACGTTTAGCAGTGTCTGTGGTCTTGACGACTGATGAACTATTCGGCCTGAATAAGCCGCTTCGAACCACGGCCGCGAGGGCCGCAGTGTCTTCCTCCGTGTGAAGGGAACGCTCCATGTTTCCATTGACCGTGATGACGCCGCATGGTCTAGGCATTTTGAGCTTTAAGTAGGCATAGTGCGGGACTGCGTTAAAGCAGGCAAAGGCTGTTCTTCTGAGTAGTGCGTGATAGCCACTTCTGAACGGAGCAATGTCGAACATTAATTCTTCGCATCGGAAGTTATCAGGGGAACCGAATACGACTTCCAATGTTAATGAACCCGTTCAGCAGGCTTCTACACCTGGAATCACTCCTTTAAAGGTAGTGCTGCTGGGCTTAATTCTTGATGGGTCGATCCCCATCTTGCGGACAGTGTCTTGGTATATCAGATTGAGACTACTGTCGCCGTCCATAAGGACTCGAGTGAGGTGGTATCCGTCTATTATGGGGTCGAGCACTAAGGCCGCCGAACCTCCGTGAAGGATACTGTTGGATGATCCCTATGATCAATGGTGATCGGGCAAGCCAACCGTGGGTTGAACTTGGGGGCGACAGGCTCGACGGCGTATACATCCTGGAGTGCGCGCTTGCGCTCCCTCTTGGGGATGTAGGTGACGTAGATCATGTTCACGGTTTTTACCTCCGGTCGAATTTTTTTTCTGCCGCCTTGTGTTCGGCTGGCGACGTTCATCCTCGTCTTCGTTCTGAGGTCCTTTTCCCTTGTGTTCGGCATTTAGCTTGCCGGCATGCTTAAAGACCCAACAGCTATCGTTGGTGTGGTTTGCAGGTTTGTCAGGGGTGCCATGAATTTGGCAGGACCTGTGTAGTATCTTGTCCAAGCTGGATGGACTATCCATGTTGCCTTTAAATGGCTTCTTCCGTTGACAGGGCCTGGAGCCAGTAAACCCGACGTTTACCGATGTATCCTTTGTGTTTCCAGTGTTGTTTCGATGCTTATTTTTATAGCGCCGTGGCTTCCCATTGTCGTCCTTGACTTCAGATGCGCCAGGATCGTTGGTACTGTTGCTGCTACCACTACAAAAAAAGACACATCCATGACATTTTGGGCCAAACGAAACTTTTTTCTATCATACTTATGACACTTCTATGACAATAATTGTGACAAAACACGGTATCATCATAGATGTGGTGGGGTCCTACTTCTATGACAAAAAATCATGACAGAAAATGGGCTTTTCGTCCTGGGTGGGCCGGAGACGTAGCTGCATGACATTCTTTGGGCCGTCCATGACGGAAAAAACCGTGGTAGAAGCGAGGGCGAGGAAAATATCGGGGTGTTCCCAGTTACGGTGGGTGGTCGGGGACGAGCGATGCGTGTTTCTCTCGTACACGCACGCGTGTGGGTGCGAGGCGTTGGGCTCTAACTGAAGCCGAGCGAGGCGTTGGGCTCTAACTGAACCCGAGCGATTGCACTACAGGCTACGCGTTACTAAACCCGAGCGATCGATCGATGTCTGTTAACTGAACCAGATCGAGTGGTTCCTTCGCTACTGCTGCTAAGTGAAGCCGATCGATGCTGCCTCTGCATTAACAGTGAGTGTTGCTGGGGGCGTTTGGATGAACAGTTCCCGGTGGGGGTGGCTGAACAGGACCCCGTGGTGTTGAACAGGACCCCGATCGATCGAGCCGGTTGGGGCTGCATGAACAGGACCCCGTGGAGGGCTAGATGAACAGGACTACCCCATGGAGGGCTGGATGAACAGTAGACGGTGGACGGCTGGATGAACAGTAGCCCGTGGAGGGGTGGTTGAACAGGATACCGTGGAGAGGGCTGGTTGAACAGTAGCCTATGGAGTAGCGCGCGGTGGAGGCTGAACAGTCGCAGGTGGAGGCTGGAGGAGGTCGACGATGGATGAACAGAAGCCCGTGGAGGCTGGAGGGGGTCGACGGTGGTGATGAACAATATTCTGTGGAGTCCCGTTTTGCGGTACGCCACACCCCTCCCGATGAACACGACCCCCGTTTCGACCGTAGCGCTCCAACACAAGTCTATTTCCTCCGTTTTGCGGTACGCCACACCCCTCCCGATGAACAGGACCCCCGTTTCGACAGTAGCGCTCCAACACAAGTCTGTTTCCTCCATTTTGCGGTACGCCACACCCCTCCCGATCAACAGGACCCCTTTCGACCGTATGAGGTCCGTTTCCTCCATTTTACGGTACGCCAGACCCCTCCCGATGAACAGGATCCCGTTTCGAACGTGGCCGGTCGAACACAAGGCCGTTTCCTCCGTTCTGCGGTACGCCAAGCCTCGTTTCCATCGGCTGTTCCGTCCAAGCCCTCCCGATGAACACGATGACGCATTCTGTTCCGACCCAGCCGGTTGGCTCCCCATGAACACGACGACGACATTGTTTCTCCGTTCCGACCCAGCCATGTACACGAGCCCTAGCCATACGTACGCGCGAGTAGGCGTTCGAGACCCCGCCCGTATGTACGTACGTGGCCGTATTTACTTTCTTGCACCTTGGCCGTTGTACGTACGTGTACATGCTACATGCGCACCTCTGCTACGACACGTGCGCCCCTCTACATCGACAGTATATACGTACACGTTCGCGACCAGAATGACAATGCTACGTACGCTTCGACCAGGTGGGTCCCGACTGTCAGGCACTTCCTTGCGTGCGAAGATGTAGCTGGTGGGTCCCAGCAGTCAGGGGGGCGAATCATGTTTTTTTTCCGGACGCACTTCCTTGCATGCGAAGATGTAGCTGGTGGGTCCCAGCAGTCAGGGGGAAATGTTTTTTTGTGAAATACGGTGGCCCGTCCGGTGGGTCCCCGCTGTCAGGTGGGGGAATAATTATTTTGCGCGTAATAAGGAGGCACTTCCTTGTTGCGGCCGTGGACCCAGCTGTCAGCCTCTCCACGTACAGTCCACGTCCGATGGAAGCCGTTCTTTGACCACGTTGACCACGCCGCGCCGAGAGCACCAGGGCGGTGGACGACTGCGAGGCCTAGGAAGGGGGCGACGCGGAGCCGGGGAAGACGCGACAGTGGATGCCCACGTGTAGAGGAGTACGAGGGTTCACTGGTTCGCTGCGGTGCGAGGCTGCCGTCGCCGCAGAATAACATGGGGTGTGGGTGAGTAGAGGGATGGCCTGGCCAGCGGTGGGAATAGTAGGGGGCGGTGAGGCCTCTGCGGCAGCACAGCCGGCCACGGGAGGCAGGAGCATGCGGCAGGATCGGCACTGCTTTAGGCGGCTGGAGCAACAAGACCAGAGGTTGAAGAAGCACTACGGTCGTTGGATGGACATCGTACGGTCACTAGAGCTAGAATCGTTCATATTGACTAAGTTGACAAAGCACACCATCCCCGTCAACATAGTAGGCCCACAAGTCAGCCTCCCACCAAGGTGGGTCCCAACCAACAAGGGGATTTTCATATTTTTTGTGCGTAATAAGGAGGCACTTTCGGTGGGTCCGAGCTGACAGCGAGGGGAACATTTTTTTCACGCAATACGGTGGCCCGTCCGGTGGGTCCCAGCAGTCAGAGGGGAAACGTTTTTTCGCGAAATACGCTGGCCCATCCGGTGGGTCCCTGCTGTCAGGTGGAGGAATCATTATTTTCCGCATAATAAGGAGGCACTTCCTTGCTGTCGTCGTGGACCCAGCTGTCAGCCTCTCCACGTACAGTCCACCTCTGATGGAAGTCGTTCCTTGACCACGTTGACCACGCCGCGCCGAGAGCACCAAGGCGGTGGACGACGGTGAGGCCTAGGAAGGGGACGACGTGGAGCCGGGGAAGACGCGGCAGTGGAAGCCCGCGCGGAGCAGAGTACGATGGTTCACTGGTTCGGCTGCGGTGTGATGCTGCCATTGTCGTGGAATAACATGGGGTGTGGGTGAGTAGAGGGATGCCCTGCCCAGCGGTGGGAGTAGTATGGGGCGGTGGGGCCTGCGCGGCAGCACAGCCGGCCACGGGAGGCAGGAGCAGGCAGCACGGCCGGCGCTGCTTTGGGCGGCTGGAGCAAGAAGACCAGAGGTTGAAGAAGCACGACGGCCATTGGATGGACATCGTACGGTCACTGCAGCTAGAATTGTTTATATTGACTAAGTTGACAAAGCCCTTGGTACGCCTCAACTTAGTAGGCCCATAGGTCAGCTTCTGAAATGGTGCGCCCCAGATGTCAGGGGGAGGAATATTTTTTTGGGCGGGTGAAACTAGCATATCCGAGATTGAAGAAGAAGGACGGCATCCGTTGGATGGACATCCAACGGCCACTGCTGCTAGAACCGTGTGTTGACTATAAGTTGACAAAGCCTTGCATACGCGTCAACTCTTTTTTTAGGGGACGCGTCAACTTAGTAAGGCCACAAGTGTGTGGTAGAGAACTTATAGCCCATTTGAGATTTGTAAGAATGTGCAGCCAATTTTTGAATTCTAATGGAATTTACTACAGCCCATTTACAGTTTGTTAAAAGTACAGCCCATTTCAACCAACCGTTCAAAACAGAATTCAATTAAATTTCCCACATTTTGATGGGATCCGAAATATTTTTATCCCGAAATTTCTAGTCAGATTAAATACAATTTCAACATAAATTTATATTACGTAAAAATCCAACAAAACATTGCACTCGCAACAATTAATGAAATTAAACTTTTCAATATCCAAAAATAATATTTTATAAAGTAATTATGTGTTTGGTGCATTTTTTATAGTTACTGCCCAGTTTTTATAATTACATCCCATTTATTATTTCTTAAAGCCCATTTTCTTGTTAAGCCTAATCCATCCCTCCTAGGAAAGATTTGCAGCTCAGCGGGGCGGAGAAGAACAACTTGACCTTGCCTGGGTATTCCTAAAAACAGTATAGCTGTGCTAGCCATTTTCAGCTTGAAAAATAATAATATCTTGGCTGGATATCTGGCCTGGGCTAGACGGGCCACAGCCCGCCCAATTAATAGCTGCAGCAATGTTTTCATTGTTGTTCAGAGGAGAAAAATTAATATTTGGGCTAAACATCGCTCAAGAAAAACTCTGAGTGCTCACACCTCAGAAACACAAATACTGCTCGAGCTGCTTGGTCCCAGCTGCCGGCCGCTTCTTGTGTAATTCTCTCGTTTATTGACTACATAGGTTGACAATGGTGTGGGACCGTGATGTCAGGAAACCAAGAGGAAGCAATAAAAATATAGTTTTATATACTAATAAGGAGGCACTTGCGTACGTGCGGCTATGGCCCTGGTGGGTCCCCACTGTCATCCTCTCCAAGTAAAGTCATCTCCTCATCCTCATGTCCGTTGACCATGTTGACAACGCGAGACGGTGGTGCCACGACGAGCGCAACAACTTGAAGGACGACGAAGAGGGCCTCGCGGGCCCTACGGATGGTCTGATACAGCGCCCGCTGCTCATTTGGGAAGCCAGGATCATAGGGCCACATGTCCATGACGACATTGTCGTTCGCTTGTTCACCGGTGCTCGTTGAGGAGACGTAGGTTGCAGCACATGTCCTCCTGCGCTGGTAGCTCTTCTGCCATTAGGGCGTCGAAGTGCGGCCGCACCTACTCTATGGTGAACACGGCATGAACCGGCTTGGACAGTGGCGCCGGCTCCTGGTCGGAAGCTACGTCCATCGTCTGATTGTCGTCGCTCAGCTCGGCGAGGTAGCTGGCGAGCCAGCATGTCCAGCTGCTGGACCAACCCGCTGCCAAGCACGAGTCTGACTGCCCTGGCCCACCCAGACCGCCTCCCTCGCCCGCGCGCGCTTTCCGCCCGAAACAGTCAGCGTCGCCCGCCCCGCAGTGCATGCGATTGCTCCGCCTTCAAACAACACAAGTGTCGTCATTCCGTCCTTCTGCCGCCCACATTAATGATACGCGGTTGCCAAGGCGGCTACTTTGGCGCCACACGTCCGTCCCTCCGCGGCCCACCATTGCTATATAAACAGCTGTGCCGGCCATTGCCGCAGTCATCTGCATCCGTTCCTATTCTCCTGTCCACACCACTACTGCCCACCATGGGTTCGTTGCGCTCCAGCGCTCTTCCGGACATGTGGACGACGGACCACAAGGAGATGGCAGCCATTGATGCCGACTAGCTGGCCGGCAGGCAGCCGGAGGACGACGACGTCCCAATGGAGAACATGGTAGTCGACGATCCGATGCAAACTCCCTCCTCCGCGCCATCCTCGCCGGTGCATTACACCATGACCATCGGCGAGGCCCGTGCCCAATATATGGACACGGTGAGGCAGAAGTGTGAGGAGCAGTTCCGGTAGGCGCAGGCCGACGCCGCCTACAACCACCATCTCCTCCAAGAGCACCTGCAGGCGGAGGAGCAGATCGCCGCGGAGAGGGCGCAGCAGAGGCACTGCTCGACTCGTACCGCTCCGCCCGTGAGGGCCGCCTCGAAGCTGGCGGTACCGTATGCGGGTGGCAGAGGCTGCGGCCGCCTACAAAGAGGGCGATGAAGCGGGCGAGGCGTTGTTTGGCAAGACCGAGGACGAGGCAGAGGACAATGCCAACTCCGACGATTCCCCGCTCCGCTGCTGTCGATGAGGCCCTGCTCCGCCGAGGCCCCGCGACGCCAACAACGAGGCAGAGGACACCTCCGGCTCCACCGAGGCCTCGCGACGCCAACAACTAGGCAGAGGACACCGCCGGCTCTGCCGAGGCCCCACCCTGCCGGCAACGAGGGGGAGGATTTCCCTCGCTCCGCCGGCAACGAGACAGAGGACATCGCCGGCTCCACCAAGGCCCTGCCCCGCTGCCAATGAGGCCGCACCACCAGAAAACGAGGAAGAGTAGAACACGGTAGGTCGCCGCCGCTCGGGTCCAAGTAAGGCCACCGCTGCTACCCTCCGGCCAGTTAGCTTCTTGGTGGTGACGTGGAGTCGGAGAGCTATGTTGGAGAAGGACGCTGGTTATACTTAACTGCTGGTGTAGTTGGCTGACTGACACGTGGGCCCAACAGGCATCTGGGCCACATGTCAGTTACGGAACTGCACTTGCAGTTAAGTCACTGAAGCTTCTGTTCGGCTCGGCCGTACACAGGTGGGTAGCTTCGGTTAATTAATTATACCTCCAGTGCACCCCTTTTTAGTTGAAGAATGTATGAAATGTAATGAAATCTGGCATGTTTATATAAAATCCGGCTGTGTATGAATGAATTTATTTTGATTACTTCACATTCTTGTATCACTCGCATTGGATGAACATGCAAAACAATACATACTAGCATTATTCCCAGGGTGATCACCTCGTTTGCAGCCGTTTCACATGTACTCCCTCCGGCCCTTTCTAGTCTGCGTACAAGTTTTGTCTGCTGTCAAAGTATCTCTACTTTGACCAATCTTATAGAAAAAAAGTATGCACTATCACAATGTGCGGAGTAAAAATGAACAGAAGGAGTAGAAAGAGTTTGAGCAGCTTTTTAGCGTTCATGTACATTGCAATCAAACACACAGGCCTGGCAATTCATAGAGAACATTCAAAACAATCGATGATTATGCATCTCAGCGATTCACATGTCAGAGCCAATATTTACTTCACAACTAAAGAATAAAGAAAAAAATGGATCGACGCTGCTGACAGCAAAGGGCTTCCCATTCGAAAATATCAAACGCATGTCTTCTTGCTGAAATCAAGGAGCAAAATTTGACAAGGTTTTCCCATTCCAAAATATCAAATGCCTATGATTGTGGAATGGGCAGGGTTTTCCATCAGTTCGGACATTGACATGGCACCTCGTGCTAAATAAACCAGCTGTTCTTTTTGTGCAGTTCCACCAAAATCAACCAAATTCGCGCGTAACTTGGATGATTTCGCCATTATATGTTGCAATGCCTTGAACTTATCGGCACCTCCTTTCTTGTGGTGGAAATGAATGATTCGATGTATTCATGAACATTTTGTGCAGTTCCCATTGAAATTAAGCTGAGCACCCCTGGTTGCACAAATACAAAAAAGTGATTAGTATAAAGCAAAATGTACTATGAGTTGACAGTTTAAATAGGCACCTACATGGTCCATGTAGAGCACACTTTAATAAAAATGGAACTCACTGGAAAGAATCCTAGAACAACATTGTACTCGCGCATCACAGCAAGAAAATGGAGATTTGTCAGTCCTTCTGAGCTGAAGTTAGCTTGGTCTTGTGGGGGGTAATGTAACAATCCTTCAACTGCTCCTTCTGATGAGAAGATAGACAGGGCTTCTTCATCCTGGCATAATCGGAACTAGTCACTTCACGTACTCCATATTCTTCTTCACAGGAGGATGATCCTGTTGTGCAAACACAAGAGGATAATTAAATGCTAGCATCCCTGTTTGCTCGAAAAAAGGAAAGGAAATATTTAAAACAACACATATGAAGCACTTCTCAAGGACAATACCACTTTTTGATGACAGTATCTAAACAGTAGCACAACACCAATAGAGATGACAAAGCTCAATCATATGGATGAAATCAGTGGGCGAGTACCAACCTTTGTCAGGAGGCTTATTGTGTAGAGCATACAGATGAAGCACTTCTTCGGAACCATCTGTTGCTACCTACTATGGTGGCCATGCTTACTATATACTCCTCGATTAGATTAATGTTTCCAACATCTTCTTGTGCAGTTCCACTAAAATATATGGTATCTTCAAAGAAAATCCATGTTTGCACAAGTAGAGATAATTATGTATTACATTAAGAGTGGCATCAAATCAGTGGCAAAACAATTGCTCGTTCCAGCCATAGCAATAAATTAAGATGCAAAACTATATCATTACTTGTGTCATCACAGTTCCAGTGCTTGTTTACAACACCAGGAGTTGATTTTTGTTTTTCTTCCGCGTGTTCTTCCCCTTCATCAATTGGTTCAATAACAAACAAGCTTGGCCTTCAATGTGAAAGAAGGCTAGTACTGACCTTTCATGACGCGGAATTCAAACAACTCACAAGAAGAAGATCTGGACCAAATTTGCCAACACGGTAGGAAGTAAGATCTCCTCTTGTGCAGTTCCACTAAGATCAAGCAATCAAGTAACGTTGTCGGTGTGACATTTTGGTTGAACTGCACAAAACACTCTTAAAAGAAAAGTGTTTTGTGATGTGCAACAAAAGGTCACAATGGCAACGAGGTGAAGTAGATAACCCTGTTTACACAGAGGTGCAAAGGAAACAACTAGTGGTCAATAACGGTGAATGACACAGAAGCCAACAAAAAGAAGCATCTACCTCATCTAAATGGGAAAGAAAGCAAGACATTAGCATTTCTCAAACGGTGGCATTGATTAATATTAATAGAGAGATTATATTAACAATAAAATTCGTTAAACATGTAATTTGCTTTTAACTGTGGCATTGCATCAATTTTCCAGCGGCATTATTAGAGGGTGCTTGTTTACAGGGACATTTTGGTGGAGGGAATAAAAAAACTCCGTGCCAGTCCCATCTAAACCAAACAGGAGGGACTTTTAGGGACTAAAAGTGGGCATTTGGGACTAAAGAAAGAAGACCCCGAGGGAGAGCCTTTTTGGGACTTTTTCCAATAGTTGCCCCTGCCACGCATGGCACCTTGTCTCTATTAGTTCATTACTAGGGGTAACTTGGTCTTTTAGCATGTCATTTAATACCCTCTAATCCATGTTTAGTCCCTGGAACCAAGCAAGTAGGGACTAGTGAGTTTTTAACCAGACAGGGCCTTAGATTAACAACAGCTAAAGAGTTGCACGGGATAGTAGATGCACCAGCACCATGTGCATCTACCGATGTACTGGGGTGATGCATAGTGTGTTCCAACAAAGAACAAACAACCAAGGAGCATATTTGTGTTGGTCCCAGTTTAGTTATCTTTAGACACCTTTCCCTATGTGAGCGCAACAAATCCAGTCCTACTCAAACTCTACAGCTTTGTCCCCCAAAACAAAAAATCAGTTCGTTACAGATGTGCGTACTGCATTTGTCATTGTTTTCCCTTTTCGACCAATGTAGGTGTTGGATAGCCGTTCTGTACTAGTACTTCCCAACTTCCTTTCCTCTGTGAACCACGTCCTAGATTTATGCTATACAACTTTCCCCACTACTTTCCCCCATTCCTGTCCTCTTTGAACCACATCTTAGATTCATGCGATACAACTTTCCCCCTTCATTTCCTTTTTGAACCACGTCCTAGATTCATGCTATACAACTTTTCCCACTATTTTCCCCCATTCCTTTCCTCTTTGAGCCACGTCCTAGATTCATGGTATACAACTTTCCCCACTACTTTCCTGTTTGATCCAACACCTAGATTTGAGTGCAGAAGCAGAAAAAGCCCACATGCAGCTAGAGCAATACATGTGGAATAAGTAAATTATACCTTAAGGTTCTTGTGGTGTGGTTCAGTGGGCGACCGGAGGCCATTCGACCCACGCTATGTACAGCGGCGAAGAAGAAGGGGTCGGAGGCCCTCCCGCGCCGCCGTTGGTTGAAAGTGAACAACTGCGCCGGTAGTGGATTCCCTCCCTCGCCGACGGCAACAGCGTTAAGCCTCCTTCCCTTCCCGGCGAACGGATCATGTCGGCTCTTTTACCAGCAATGAGGGGAGAGAGAGAGGCCAACGAAGTCTTGTTTATATCTGAAGAGGGTGAGAGAGTGTGAAGAGAGCAACTACAAGAAGACCAACAATGAGGGGAGAGAGAGAGGCCAACGAAGTCTTGTTTAGATCTGGAGAGGATGAGAGAGTGTGAATAGAACAACTACAAGCGCTGAGACTCCAGCGTGTATATATATACTGGAGAGTGTGTGAAGAGTGCAAACCCTAGAAAACAAGCGCCGAGGCTGCAGCTTATACGTGATGAGGTGATTATACGGTCACTATGAGATCGTATAGCTCCTTATCCATCCATTTTGACAAGTCAAAGAATCCTCCTGGAACGAATTATGCTCAAGTGTAGTTATCGAACCCGAGACCTCAAGTTTGATGAGCGAACATGCTAACCAGCTACACAACCCTTCCGTTATGTTCAACGAGAGGAAAATAACCTTTTATACATTCCTGCATTCATGTGACAAGCATGCCGTATTTTGTGTGTGCGTGGGAGTCATTGGGATTTAAATCATAATCGTGTCATGTGGCTTTGGTGGTAAGACTATCCATAGTGGTGCAAAAATAGTGCTGCCTTAGTCACCTTACCTCTCTCCACGTAGTACGTTGGGTCCCACCAGTCAGAGGGTGAAACAAACAAATTAATAAGAAAAATTAAAAGCGCCAGCGTTGTATCTTATCTCACACATCTCGCTACTGCTTGGGAACACTGTCCAATTGATCCCTCTGTTAGCTCACGTACTATTTTAAGTGAATCCTTATTATAACATGCACACAATTTTGGGCACTTGTATTCGACCTAAATCAGTGTGCCACCGTATCTCGTACGACTCCCTCCGTCTAGGTGTAATAAGTCACGTTAGAAGGTGCAGCGGGACCAAGGTGCAAGAAGATTGGAGGAGAAGGAGAAACTTGACCGGTCATTCCTCTAATCAAAGCCCTGATTTTTGTCTCTAAACGCAACAATTGATTCAAACAACTAAGGGCCTCTTTGATTCGTAGGATTTCCAAAACGCAGGAATAGGAAAAACGTGGGATTGGGGTGGCATGTCATCTTGAATTCTACATGATTCTATGAGTGTTTGATCGTGCACAGAAAAAACGTAGGATTCTTTCAAAGAGGTTAGTGTGGATTGAAAATTTCCTATGAAATCTATTGCAAATGAATCCTATGGAAAAGTTCCTATGATTTAGAATCCTATGAATCAAACAACCCACATAAGAAAAAATCCTAAGGAATTGAATCCTTCAAAATTCCTTTGAGAATCCTTGGAATCAAATAAGCCCTAAGAGATGTCGTTTTAGCTACCATGCAGGGCCACGTATTAACTCGCATGCAAGCCGACTTTGATTTCTTGACTGATCAACGCGTAGTTGCGCTCCATGCATTGGGTTTCCGGGGGAGATAACAAGGCAGAGTAAGGAGCGTTTGGTTACATTGCTTAGGATGGTCAGAGTTTGTACGTACTCCATTTGTATCTCACTTCCTATGGCTTCTCACTCGCACGATTTTCCTATTCTATGAACTTGTATGTGCATGTGCGTGTGTGTGTTTAACAGCATGTGTGTGTTAGAGAGAGTGACAGATCGACCTACTCCTATAGAGAGATGGTGTGTACTGTACGATTTTAGCCGCGAGAGTCGGTGCATCTTCTCGTTTCCGGGCGTCCGGTAGGGACAGGCGGACAGCAGCCACGCCCGCTCCTGACCAGCCTGGCCCACCCAAAGCCCCTCCATTGCCCGCACGCGCTTCCCGCCCGAAACGGTCAGCACCGCTCCAAAGAATCGGTGCCGCATTCATGCCCGGGCAGAGCGGACGCGACCTCTCACTGGCGCCTGCGTTGAAGGGAGAAGCGGATTCAAGAGTGATGGTTGCTTTGTCCGTCCAACTTACTGCTGGGTCTATGTGATTTGACGGCTCATTGGTCATTATTACTGAGGTGGTAAGACTGCTGGATGTCCCACGCTTTCGGCGAAAGGAGGTACTACTAGATTACAATTTTCTCCATTCTTACGGCAGAGGAGTGCAAGATCAGTGAAAACACACAGGATCAGTGATTACATGGCCCACCTCACACTATCACCATATTTTCTAGACACCGTGCGACACCTAACTCTTTACATAGTACTCCCTCCATTCCTAAATATAAGTCTTTGCAGAGATTCCACTAGGTGGACTACATACGGAACAAAATGAATGAATCTACACTTAAAATGCATCTATATACATCCGTATGTGGTTCATGGTGAAATCTCTACAAAGACTTATATTTAGGAACGGAGGAAGTACTTGTATAGTACGTACTGTAATTTATCAGTGAGATAGTACAATGCTATGAAGCTTCCAGCTTCTGTTACATGTATCTTGCGTCCAAGGTTGCCTGTTGCAACATTTCATCAAATACAAAGGAGATTAACATGCATGCTATTGCATTTCAATGATTGACAGATCATAGCAAATATATACTCCCTCCGTTCCAAAATAAGTGTCTCAGCTTTATGCTACATACAGAGCAAAATGAGTGAATCTACACTCTAAAATACGTCTATATACATCAGTGTTTGGAGTATGTACTAGTAGTTCATACTGAAATCTACTAAAGGACATATATATTCCAAACAATATGATAATCTCTCTAAGCAATGTAGTAGGGACGAGGAGTAAATGGAGGGAGTAGTTACATTTTCTCCTCGTCCTGCGAGCCACCGTGCCCGTGGGCAGGGAGACGGCGTACTAAGCAAGCTTCTCCTCATTCTGCGAGTTGACGGGACACATCAAAAGTACTCCAGTGTATAGAGCCTTGCCTCTAAGGTAGGCCCCACATGGTTTGCCTCTTTTTTTACATAACACGTCAAGTCGCAATTTGTTTGTTCACCCGTGGTAGACGATCCTCCCTCCATCTAGTGGACAAACAGTACACATGTCAAGTTACCACGTGGGCTGCCTTTTCGTACAGAAATGAGCTCCATCGTGCACCCTGCGCGGGTGTGGTTGGGAAAGAGACAGGAGTACGTGCGCTGTGCGTGCACCTCTTCTCTTCGTGCATGGCCCCCACCTACGTGGGTGTGTGTGAGAGATACAAACCTAGAAAAATGGCTTGTGTGCGTTCGTGAGTGTTTTTTGTTTTGTGGGGG
>LR738713.1:283729510-283817336 GCA_902687465.1 Secale cereale | reverse complement strand
GGGGGGGGGGGGGGAGGTTGATTTCGTGAATGTATTTGTGGGAATATGTGTCGATGACATCTCAAACAAATTTTTGCATGCAATGTGTGTGAAATGGAGGCCTATCCATATCATATATAGAGGGTCGGGCGATCCACGAGAAGAGAGGAAGGGGTCATAGATATCGATAGAGTCAAGAGAGGATCAAGTGGGTGGGTGCGAGATCGATCAAGAGAGTCGTCGAAATTGTGTGTGTGTGCAAGTCAAAGATATAGGGCGACTGACCTAGCTACTAGAACTTCAGAGGGCACAGGTCAAGTTTGTGTGTGGGAGGGAGACATGACTAGAGCGCTCGATGTATCGGTGTGTGTGTGTGTGTTTGGGAGGGGGTCTGGGGAGGGGTAGGCAGAGGCCTAACTATAGAGGTAGAACGAATCGTATATGTGTTGAGAAGGAGTGACCCAGCTATATCTTGAGGGAGATCGGTCGACATCCATACATAACTGAAGGACATGAAATAGGATGGGACAGAGAGAGAGAGGAGAGAGAGAGGGAGAGAGAGGGGTAGAGTGATGGATGGGTGATGGAGTTGCTTCTCAAAGATGGTGGGAGAGGCCTACTAGACAAACTAAGGGTGGAACTGCAATATTATCAATAAGAGTGGGGATGTGTTTCTGTGTGTGCCTGTGCGTGATAGATCTGTCGGGACACATCCATGGATGATGAAGGGGAACCATGTGTTTGGTAAGCAAACCTAACTAGATCGGTAGATCAATTGTTGTTTGTCGGAGGAAGGGAGAGACATAACTAATGAGGTAGATCGATTGACGCGTGGGAAAAAACGAGTTATAAGGACCTAGCTAGCTATATGTATAGCGGGAGATCAGTCGGTGTACGTCCATTTGTTAGAGGCAAATAAGGCCCGGCGAGACGGATAGATAGAGAGAATGGAGCTAGGCGGTGGCGCGAGAGGCCCAGCTACTAGCTAGATAGGGGGGGTGCGGTTGTGAGATCGATGAAAAGAGGGGCGAGAGTTTACACGTGTGTGGGAGCGTATGAGAGACACGAGGCAAGGACACATAAAGGAGGAGATTGAAGGTGCGTGTGTATGTTGTAGGCAGACATCGCTGGAGACATTTATCGATCGGTGTGTGTAGGAAAGGAGTTGTGGATACTGTGGGAGAATGACCTAAAGAAAATAAAATGAATGTGCGCGATGGATAGAATGCTGAGGGAGGGGAGGGCGAGGAGGGTGTGTGCATGCACGAGAGAAAGTTAGTGGTAGCTACAAAGGTTAGAGGATTGTGTGGGTGTAAGAGACTAACAAAGATCATAATTTGATATGAAAGTGGATTCATATATTTGAATAGGAGATCATAGTGTTTTAAACATATGCATGCATGAATATAGCGGTGATACGCGTGTTGTGGTATTGCACATGTTATGCCATAATGTGACAATGCATGGCGTTTGCAACTCACAACTAAATGTCGAACAATCTAAACCATACTATACATCGAACAATCTCACATTTTATTTGAATTTGTGATAATGTGTGGCGTTGGCAGCTTACAACTAAATATCGAACAATCTAAACAATACTATATATCGAACATACTCACATTTTATTTGAATTTGTGGTAATGTGTGGTGTATGCAACTCACATATAAATACTTGTAGGCGCAAGGGGTGGGGCACCATACATAATGTGATAAACACATTATACATATGAGACATGGTTTAGTTTGTGAAGATCTAGCTTGAGCTTGAAATGTACTATGATTTGAAATCAACATAAAGTGGATTCAAAAAATTGAGTTCGAGTTCATGTAGTACACATAGTTCATATGTAACTCGAGACTAATCATGTGGTGTGCTGTGAAGATAATACAAAAACGATGGTTTAACTTGACAATAATGACGATTGTAGATCTTATTAAAACAGAGAAACAAATTCAAATGCTTTGACTTCACAACAATCATTATTGTACATCTTATTCAAATAGAGAAATGAATTCAAATTTAGTTCATATTGAAGCGGTAGTATATACATTTGGGATGCACTAAAACGTTCATTTGAGTACTAGGTTGCATGCATTATACACGTAGCGAAATATTTTAATTGAACATAACATGAATTCAAAGTTTTGAATGACATTTGTAGTGCGAATTGATTTGGTACAGTACATGTTAGGCTTGTCCGGAAATTTCAACCCGCTCCTTGTTAGCCTGAAATATTTAAGATATATCTTTGTCTTTTTGTGCTCCAACAACTCCCTCCATCTCAACCCGCGCCTTGCTATTCCAAAATTTCAACGCGCGCGAAAACTCCCACCTCCTGTGAAATCCCGACACGCGAAATGCCCGTGATACCCCTGAACCGAAAGAGCCGCCTCAAATCGGTGGGGGTACTTTCGTAACTTACCCCACATTTCGGACAAGCGCGTTCCTAAGCCATGGTTCCCCACTCTCATCCCATCCGCCCACGCATTCCTACACCGAGGCCGGCAAAACCCGCGAAGCCCCACACCCACCTCCGTCCACCACCCAGCCGGAGCCTCTTCCCCTATGACGTCGTCCACAGCAACACCTCGACGTCCCTCATCCACCGTACCGGACGAGGATCCGCCATCGATCTGGTCGTCCCGCCGGTTCAGCTACCCCGTCTTCCACCTCCAAGGAGCTGCCCCGACGTTCCCCTCGTCTTTCATGCCACCTCCATTCCCACACCGCCGTCTTCACCTGCACCATCGGAACAACATCATCATCACTGTTTCCTCGGATGAAGCTGCGGCCTAATCGGCGCCACCAAAGAGGTTGTACATTAGTCGCCGCATTTTCTTCTTGATTCGATCTCACGGTGTTGCCGGTGCTCGGTCCCGAGCCGACACGGCGCAGCTCCATCCACGGCAGCGTCACCGGCCACTTCCTCCACGGCGTCGCTACCTCCGCGGTGACGTCCACATCAGTAGGAGCTGCTGCTACTTTAGCTCTCGCTCACGCTGCTGCTCTACTCTTGCTCTCGGTCCCCTGCCTGGTCTGCTCTTGCTCTTGCTCTTGCTCGTGCTGCTGCTCTCGCTCTTGCTCTTGCTTGTGATGCTGCTCCGATTTAGCTACACTTCAGTCGACTGAATCGACTTTTTGGTCAGTCGATTTTCAGGGGGTGGGGGGGGGCTCACTGGAGTTAAGGAAGAACCAGCCGCAGCAGGGAGGGGGGCTCCCGTGAGAGGTACCCCCACTATCTATCTTAGGGTTCAGGGTAGGGGCGGTGGTCGTCGGCGGTGGTGGGGCGGTGGCGTGGGGATCGCCGGAGAAAACTCTCAGCACGAGGGTCCTACAGGGATGGCCGGGGCGGCGGCGGACCGGCGGAGGGGAATGTTTTCGGGGCGGGCGGGGCGGCGCACTGCCGGCCGCGGGCGGCGGGGGGCGGCTGTTTGTCCGGTGGTGGCTGGCAGCTCAGGGGCTGGAGGTTGAAGATGAACTGCAGGTCCTTGATTTCATATCCAATTGTTGTAAAAATCGACTGGCCAGAGATGAAAAAGTCAGTCGACTCACGTGTAGCCTCACCTCTAGTGCGTTCAGTTTCGACAGTAAAATTCAGTTTCGACAGCAAAATTCAGTTTCGACAGTTAAGTTCAGTTTCGACAGTTAAATTCAGTTTCGACAGCAAAATTCAGTTTCGATAGTTAAGTTCAGTTTCGACAGTTAAATTCAGTTTCGACAGTTAAGTTCAGATATGAGCGGCTGATGTATACATCTAGCACTTTTTGGTTATGTATTTTACGTCATCTATTGGAGATGCTATTAGAATTCCACTCAGGTTAACGTTGTCTCTCTTGTCCTGCTTCAGCCTCGACGTCGTACAACTCACCGGAGCTGCTCCAACGACGAAACCCTCCATCACAGCGGAGCAGTACTTCAGGCTCCATCCCCCGATGCCTAAGATATTCTTCCCCTCCTCCGACAGCCAAGTCAGCCGGAGCATCCTCACCGGCCAACCCAATCACGCTAAGATCAACATGGCTTCGCCAAAGAGGTTGTACACTTCTTGTGGTTTGACTTAATCTCACCATGCTTCTTTGCATCCTGTGATCTTCCAATTCTTGTGAACCAAACACCCAGATTGGTAGAAATCATGTGTTTTCAAATTCTCTATTTTCCACGTGCATTCCTATCATATTCCTGTCTATTTCCTATCCATGCATTGTTAGAATCCTCAAATTGAAACAAGCCCTTACACAATTACTTCTGTTACACATATGTGTCAAAGAAAACCTTGTGTGGTTTGTCCTGCTCCTACGGCGCTGTGTTCCACCCCAGCTCAGCTGCTCCAACGACGGAAGGGTTCACCACATCAGGGATCCGCTCTCCAGACTATCTTTTGCTTCCTCAGATCTTCTTCCCTGCCGCCGGCAGCCACGGCAACTGCATTACCATCATCAACTGAGCAGATGACCTTGAGGACTACACGGGTCCGCAAGAGAGGTCGCACTCTTCCGTGTCTGCTTACGTTATGCATCGCTTAATATGATGACATGCTACTTTATTGTCGTGTTCACCTATTAGACACCGACTCAGGTCCAAACTTATGCTGAAACTTGAGTTTTCAAATGGTTGTGGGGTACATATTGGGCCAGCAATCAGTATTATCTGTCTACTATCTGGTTAATCTCGGGTGTCTACTATGAGTTTCATGTTGGGTGCAAACAAACATTAAAGGAGCCATTATCTGTATTTTTTAACTAAAGCTATTATCTGCCTGCTATCATTGGTTTCGGGTCTATCACAGTTTCCTACCTTCACTCTGGATTTCTGCATGCACTCCTTACATAATATCACTATGTTTTATTCCTATGCATGTAAGTTATTGTACACAATGGAACTGAACATGTAGAGCAAAAGAGACGAGCCTTGTGTGGCAATAAAATTTCATGCAGACATCGCTCCATGGTGGGCGCAAAGGCAGCCCCCCTCCACCCATTTCGGATCGTAATCAAGAGGAAGATAACTCCTGAGAGGAGGACTCAGAGATAGATGACCAGTCCTATCCCCCCCCCCCGAGGTGCATGCTCTAACTTGGCAGGGTTATGTTGCTCATATCATGCGTATGGTATCTTGCATTGTATGTCATTTGCTTAGTTTAGACATGATTTGTGTGAATGAGACCTTTTTAGTGTCTAATTACCATATATGTGAATTATGCAATGCCATCTTTTTGCAAGACATTATATATGTGAATTATGCAATGCTATCTTGTTGCAAGGTATTATATATGTGAATTATGCAATGCCATGTTGTTTAGCCAAGCGTCATATATGTGAATTATATCATGCTGTCCTTTTTTTGTATTTCTCATTGCTTTTGTCGACAATATTTGTATATTCAATTCCTATTCCTATGCATAAGCCATTTGAATTGGTGATGGAGAAATCTGGAGTGAAAACAAGGTCTTCAGAGCAGACAATTCTACCTGGTGAAGCAGATATCTTGTTGGTTACAGATAGCTCTTCAGAGGAGGATTCAGAGGCAGATGACCAGTCCTATTATCCCCCTGAGGTGTATGCTCAAACTTGGCAGGGTTATATTACTCATATAATGCATATGTTGTATTGCAATGCTTAGTTTTTACATCATATACACGATATTGAATGCCATCTCCTTAGTTGACACATCATATATGCGATTGCCCTCTGCTCACTTCCTTAGTATATAGATCATATATTTGAATTTTATCATGCCATGATGTTTCCATAGACAGCATGTATCTAAATTATGGCATGCCAACCCATTTTCTAAAGACATAATATAGTTATATCATCTTGCTACTTCTCGAGCTTGCGTTGTATTCCCTCGAAGAGGAAAGGGTGATGCAGCACAGTAGCGTAAGTATTTCCCACAGTTTTTGAGAACTAAGGTATCAATCCAGTAGGAGACCACGCGAGAGTCCCTCGCACCTGCACAAACAAATAAGAACTTCGCAGCCAACGCGATAAGGGGTTGTCAATCCCTTTACGGTCACTTACGAAAGTGAGATCTGATAGATATGATATTGTGATATTTTTGGTATTTTTGGATATAAGATCAGAAAGTAAAAGCGAAAAAGTAAAGTAGATTGTAGATTGATATGTTGAGAATAGACCCGAGGGCCATAGTTTTCTCTAGTGGCTTCTCTCATGATAGCGATATTCTACGGCGGGTAAACAAATTACTGTCGAGCAATTGATAGAAAAGCGAATAATTATGAGACTATCTAGGCATGATCATTATATATAGGCATCACGTCTGAGACAAGTAGACCGAAACGATTCTGCATCTACTACTATTATTGCACACATCGACCGCTATCCAGCATGCATCTAGAGTATTAAGTTCATAAAAACAGAGTAACGCCTTAAGCAAGATGACATGATGTAGAGGGATAAACTCAAACATAGTGATGTAAACCCCATCTTTTTATCCTCGATGGCAACAATACAATACGTGCCTTGCTGCCCCTACTGTCACTGCGAAAGGACACCGCAAGATTGAACTGAAAGCCAAGCACTTCTCCCATTGCAAGAACTATAGATCTAGTAGGCCAAACCAAACCAATAATTCGAAGAGACTTGCAAGGATATTATAATCATACATAAAGAGTTCAGAAAAGAACCAAATATTTCTCATAGATAATCTTGATCATAAACCCACAATTCATCAGATCTCAGCAAACACACCGCAAAAAGAGATTACATCGACTAGATCTCCTCGAAGACCAAGGAGAACTTGGTATTGAGATCCAAAGAGAGAGAAGAATCCATCTAGATACTAGCTATGGACCCGAAGGTCTGTGGTAAACTACTCACAACTCATGGTGAGGCGATGATAATGATGTAGAAGCACTCTATGGTAGATCCCCCCTTCGACGGAGCTCCGGAATAGGCCCCAAGATGGGATCTCACAGGAACAAAAGGTTGTGGCCGTGGAACTAGGGTTTTCTCTTTTCTTCTGATGGTTTCAGGGTACATCAGCCCTACTCCGTGGTTCTCAAGTCTCCCTTGCGTATTTTGCTCCAAAAATATCTCTCCAGAAGTTTCATTCCATTTGGACTCCGTTTGATATTCCTTTTCTGTAAAACCCTGAAATAGGCAAAAAACAGCAATCTGGACTGGGCCTTTGGGCTAGTAGGTTAGTCCAAAAAATAATATAAAAGTGTATAACAAAGCCCATTAAGCATCTAAAACATCATAAATAATAGCATGGAACAATAAAAAATTATAGATACGTTGGAGGCGTATCAAGCATCCCCAAGCTTAATTCCTGCTCGTCCTCGAGTAGGTAAATGATAAAAAAAGAATTTTTTTGATGTGGAATGCTAACCAACATAGTTTTTCAATGTAAGTCTCTTAATTGTGGCATGAATGTTCATATCTGAAAGATTCAAGGTAAAAGTCTATATTGCCATAGGAAATAATAATATTTTAAGCATACTAACAAAGAAATCATGTCTTCTCAAAATACTATGGCTAAAGAAAGTTATCCCTACAAAATCATATAGTCTGGCTATGCTCCCTCTTCATCACACAAAATATTCATATCATGCACAACCCCGGTTTCAGCCAAGCACTTGTTTTCATACTCTATTATTTCAAACCTTTCAACTTTCACACAATACATGAGCGTGAGCCATGGATATAACACTATGTGGAATAGAGAGGTGGTTGTGGAGAAGACAAAAAAGGAGGGAGATAGTCTCACATCGACTAGGCATGCCCATCAATAGATATCAATGGGCTATGGAGATGCCCATCAATAGATATCAATGTGAGTGAGTAGGGATTGCCATGCAACGGATGCACTAGAGCTAAATATGTATGAAAGCTCAACAAAAGAAACTAGTGGGTGTGCATCCAACTTGCTTGCTCACGAAGACCTAGGGCATTTGAGGAAGCCCATCGTTGGAATATACAAGCCAAGTTCTATAATGAAAATTCCCACTAGTAAATGAAAGTGACTAAACATGAGACTCTCTATGATGAAGAACATGGTGGTACTTAGAAGCACAAGTGTGGAAAAGGATAGTAGCAATTGTCCCTTCTCTCTTTTCTCTCATTTTTTTGGAGGGGCTCTCTCTCTCTCTCTCTCTCTCTCTCTCTCTCTCTCTTTTTAGCCCCTCTCTATATTTATTTTTGGCCCATCTTTTTTTATTGGCCTTTCCTCACATGGGACAATGCTCTAATAATGATGATGATGATCACACTTTTATTGATTTACAACTCGATACTAGAACAAGTATGACTCTATATGAATGCCTCCCACGATGTACCGGGATATGCAATGAACCAAAAGTGACATGTATGAAAAATTCTGCATGGTGGCTTTGCCACAAATACGATGTCAAATACATGATCATGCATGGCAATATGACAATATGAAGCATGTCATATGAACGGAACGATGGAAAGTTGCATGGCAATATATCTCGGAATGACTATGGAAATGCCATGATAGGTAGGTATGGTGGCTGTTTTGAGGAAGGATATGGTGGCTGCTTTGAGGAAGATATATAGTGGGTGTATGGTACCGGCAAAAGTTGCGCGGTGCAAGAGAGGCTAGCAATGGTGGAAGGGTGAGAGTGCGTAATATCCATGGACTCAACATTAGTCATAAGAACTCATATACTTATTGAAAAAATTTATGAGTCGTCAAAACAAAGAAATCAACGCATGCTCCTAGGGGGGAGGTTGGTAGGAGTTAACCATCGCGCGCCCCCGACCTCCACACAAAGGATGACCCTCTACAAATACGCCATGCTCTAACTTCGTCACATAGCGGTTCACCATACGTGCATGCTACATGAATCACTAACTTTAACACAAGCATTTCTCAATTTCATAATAACTCCACTAGCATGAATCTAATATCACTATCCTCATATCTCAAAACAATTATCAAGCATCCAACTTCTCATCATATTCAATGCACTTAATGTGAAAGTTTTTACTACATTGATCTTGGATGCCTATCATGTGAAGGCTAGTTTTATAGCCAAAGCACATTACCATGCTGTTTTAATAGTCTCTCAAAAGGATATAAGTGAAGCATGAGAGATCGACAATTTCTACAAAATTTAATTACCACCGTGCTCTAAAAGATATAAATGAAGCATTAGAGCAAAAACTATTCAACTCAAAAGATATAAGTGAAGCACATAGAGTGTTCTATCAATTCCTAGGCCATATTTAACTCTCTCAAAAGGTGTGTCCAGCAAGGATAATTGTGGCAAACTAACAATAAAATACTCGAATTATACATGACGCTCAAAGTAAAACACATATCATGTGCTGAATAAAAATATAGCTCCGAGTATAGTTACCGATAGATGAAGACGAAAGAGGGGATGCCTTCCCGGGGCACCACCAAGCTTAGGATTTTGGTTGTCCTTAAATTTTACCTTCGTGTGCCTTGGGAATCCCCAAGGTTAGGCTCTTGCCACTCTTTGTTCCATAGTCCATCAAAGCAATACTCAAAACTTGAAAACTTCACAACACAAAACTTAGACAAAAATCTGATGAGCTCCGTTAGTATAAGAAAACAAACCACTACTCAAAAGTACTACAATGAATTCATTTTTAGTTTATATTTTCGTTAAAACTAATGTATTCCAACTTCTCTATGATTCATACTTCCCAATACTACTCATAGATGCATCGAAATAAGCAAACAACACACGAAAAACAGAATCTGTCAAAAATAGAACAGTCTGTAGTAATCTGTAGTTTTCGCATACTTCTGTAACTCCAATTTTTTAAAATAAATTGGTAAACGTGAGGAATTTGTCTGCTAATCATCTGCAAAAAGAATCAACTAAGTAGCACACTCCAGTAAAATCGGGTGACCATTCTAGCAAGCACTAACGATTTTGTTTTTCACAACAAGATCATATAAACTTCACACAAGTCTTCCCAAAGGTTCTACTTAGCACAAACACTAATTAAAACACACAAAAACATCTAAACAGAAGCTAGATGCAATATTTATTCCTAAACATAAGCAAAAAGAAAAAATATACAATTGGGTTGCCTCCCAAAAAGCACTATCGTTTTACTCCCCTAGCTAGGCACGATACATGGATAGATCTAGGTATTGCCATCTTTGGAAGGCAATCCATAAGTGGCTCTCATAATAGATTCATATGGTAATATAATTTTATTTCTAGGGAAGTGTTCCATGCCTTTCCTTAACGGAAATTGGAATCTAATATTTCCTTCGTTCATATCAATAATTGCACCAATCATTTTAAGGAAAGGTCTACCAAGAATAATAGGACAAGAAGGATTGCAATCTATATCAAGAATAATGAAATATACGGGCACATAATTCCTATTTTCAACAATAAGAACATCATTAATCCTTCCCATAGGTTTCTTAATAGTGGAATCCGCAAGATGCAAATTTAAAGAACAATCATCAAGCTCATGGAATCCTAGCAAATCACACAAAGTTTTTGGGATAGTGAAAACACTTGCAGCCAAATCACACAAAGCAAAGCATTCATGATCTTTAATTTTTATTTTATTAGTAGGTTCCCACTCATCATAAAGCTTTCTAGGGATATAAACTTCTAATTCAAGTTTTTCTTCATAAGATTGCATCAAAGTATCAACTATGTGTTTGGTAAAAGCGTTATTTTGACTATAAACATGCGGAGAATTTAGTACGGATTGCAACAAGGAAATACAATCAATCAAAGAGCAATTGTCATAATTGAATCCCTTGAACCAAAGTAGTGGGTTCATCACTATGCAAAGTTTTAATCTCTTCACTCCCACTTTTAACAATTTTAGCATCAAGATCTAAAAACTCCGAATCATTGGACACCTTAAAGTAGAATCATCTCCAATCCTATCTTTATCAAGATTAATACTAGAAAACAAGGATCTAATAGGAGACACATCAATAACTTTCAGATCTTCATCTTTATTTTCACGATAACTAGAATAACACGTTTTTATATAATTCTCTCTTGTAGCACGCATCCTAGCGGTTCTTTCTTTGCATTCATCAATGGAAATTCTCATGGCTTTAAGAGACTCATTGATATCATGCTTAGGTGGGATAAATCTAAGTTTCAAAGAATCAACATCAATAGTAATTCTATCCACACTTCTAGCCAATTCATCAATCTTAAGCAACTTTTCTTCAAACATAACATTGAAATTCTTTTGCGAAATCATAAACTCCTTAACACTAGTTTCAAATTCAGAAGGCATCTTTCCGTAAGAGTTGTTGTAGGAATTACCATAATTATTAGAGGAATTACTATGAAAAGGCCTATGATTAAAGTTCCCTCTATAAGCATTGTTACCAAAATTATTCCTACCAACACAATTCACATCCAAAGATTCATTATTATTTTCAATCAAAGTGGACAAAGGCATATCATTAGGGTCAGAAGAAGCACTCTTAGCAGCACATAATTTCATAAGTTTATCCATCTTTCCACTCAAAACACTAATCTCTTCAATAGCATGCACTTTATTACTAGTAGATCTTTCGATGTGCCATTGAGAATAATTAACCATAATATTATCTAGGAGTTTGGTAGCTTCTCCTAAGGTAGTTTCCATGAAAGTGCCTCCACTGGCTGAATCTAAAAGATTTCTAGAAGCAAAATTCAAGCCAGCATAAAAGTTTTGAATAATCATCCATAAGTTCAAACCATGTGTGGGGAAATTACGTATCATTAATTTCATTCTCTCCCAAGCTTGTGCAACATGCTCATGTTCTAGTTTCTTAAAATTCATAATATCGTTTCTAAAAGAGATGATCTTAGTAGGAGGAAAATACTTAGAGATAAAAGCATCTTTGCACTTATTCCACGAATCAATACTATTCCTAGGCAAAGAGGAAAACCAAGTTTTAGCATGATCTCTAAGTGAAAACAGAAATAACTTCAATTTAACAATATCGTTATCCGTATCCCTTTTCTTTTGCATATCACACAAATCAACAAAGTTGTTTAGATGGGTAGCGGCATCTTCACTAGGAAGGCCGGAAAATTGATCTTTCACCACAAGATTCAACAGAGCAACATTGATCTCACAAAATTCAGCATCGGTAGTAGGAGCAATCAGAGTGCTAGTAAAATCACTATTGTTGGTATTGGAGAAGTCACACAATTTGGTATTGTTCAGAGCCACAGTGACAAGTAAGCAATCCAACACACAAGCAAACAAGAAGCAAGCGAACGATAAACACACGACAGAAGAAGGGCGAAAAAAAACGGCAAGGGTGAAGTGGGGGACAGGAAAACCAGACGCAAATAAATGTAATGCGAAGGATAAGGGTTTGTGGTAGGTACTTTGTATATGACTTTTGCGTAAGCCTCCCCGGCAAAGGCGCCAGAAATTCTTCTTGCTACTTCTCAAGCTTGCGCTGTATTCCCTCGAAGAGGAAAGGGTGATGTAGCACAGTAGCGTAAGTATTTCCCTCAGTTTTTGAGAACCAAGGTATCAATCCAGTAGGAGACCACGCGTGAGTCCCTCGCACCTGCACAAACAAATAAGAACTTCACAGCCAATGCGATAAGGGGTTGTCAATCCCTTTACGATCACTTACGAAAGTGAGATCTGATAGAGATGATAGTGTGATATTTTTGGTATTTTTGGATATAAGAACAGAAAGTAAAAGCGGAAAAGTAAAGTAGATTGTAGATTGATATGTTGAGCATAGACCCGGGGGCCATATTTTCTCTTGTGGCTTCTCTCATGATAGCGATATTCTACGGCGGGTAAACAAATTACTGTGGAGCAATTGATAGAAAAGCCCATAATTATGAGACTATCTAGGCATGATCATTATATATAGGCATCACGTCCGAGACAAGTAGACCGAAATGATTTTGCATCTACTACTATTACTCCACACATCGACCGCTATCCAGCATGCATCTAGAGTATTAAGTTCATAAGAACATAGTAACGCCTTAAGCAAGATGACATGATGTAGAGGGATAAACTCAAACATAGTGATATAAACCCCATCTTTCTATCCTCGATCGCAACAATACAATACGTGCCTTGCTGCCCCTACTGTCACTGGGAAAGGACACCGCAAGATTGAACCCAAAGCCAAGCACTTTTCCCATTGCAAGAACTATAGATCTAGTAGGCCAAAGCAAACCAATAATTCGAAGAGACTTGCAAGGTTATTATAATCATACATAAAGAGTTCAGAAAAGAACCAATATTTCTCATAGATAATCTTGATCATAAACACACAATTCATCGAATCTCGACAAACACACCGCAAAAAGAGATTACATCAAATAGATCTCCTCGACGACCGAGGAGAACATGGTATTGAGATCCAAAGAGAGAGAAGAAGCCATCTAGATACTAGCTATGGACCCAAAGGTCTGTGGTAAACTACTCACAACTCATGGTGAGGCGATGATGATGATGATGTAGAAGCACTCCGTGGTAGATCCCCCATCCGGCGGAGCTCCAGAACAGGCCCCAAGATGGGATCTCACGGGAACAGAAGGTTGCGGCGGTGGAACTAGGGTTTTCTCTGTTCTTCTGATGGTTTCGGGGTACGTAGGTATATATAGGAGGAAGGAGGGCACCAGGGGCCAGACGGGGTGCCCACGAGGCAGGGGGTGCGCCCTATAGGGGGGGGCACCCTCGTGGACGCCACGTCAGCCCTACTTCGTGGTTCTCAAGTCTCCCGTGCGTATTTTGCTCCAAAAATATCTCTCTAGATGTTTCATTCCGTTTAGACTCCATTTGATATTCTTTTTCTGTAAACCCTGAAATAGGCAAAAAATAGCAATCTGGACTGGGCCTTTGGGTTAGTAGGTTAGTCCCAAAAATAATATAAAAGTGTATAACAAACCCCATTAAACATCCAAAACATCATAAATAATAGCATGGAACAATCAAAAATTATAGATACAATGGAGATGTATCACATCTCATCATGTTCACATAATCATCATATTTTGAATTATGTCATTCTATCCGTGAATTATATCATGCCATCATGTTTTCATCGACGACATGTTTGTGACTTAGAGCATCTCCAACAGGGCCGAACGCACCGCGCGCAAAAAACTGCTTTGCTGCATGCCCATCGCGTGGTTTGGCATGGCGCGCAATGCTGGCTCCAGCAGCCGCCCTAAAAAGCAGCGCGCGCGCGCAGCTCAAGCAGTGCGCAAAAATGCAGCGCGCGCGACTCTCGCACAAACAACATATGCATTTCAAAATAGAAGCAAAAAGACCAAACACAAACAAAAATAAATCAAAATAAATAGTTCATTTTCGTTATTACAACTCAAACAAATAGTTTATCATTCAATACAACAAATAGTTCAGCAATACAATATCGAACGCACAAATCATGATGCTCTTTGTCGTCCATTCCATGCCCACCACTCCTCAATGAGATCCTTCTGAAGAAGCCGCCGCGGGGCGGGGATAGGCCGGGGAAGCGCTGGAACGGTCGCGAGATGGCGCGGTCGGCGGCGGCGGCGCGGCTGGATGGGGGCTGGGAGTTGCGAGCGAGCGCGCGAGAGTCCAGCGCGCAGGAGCGGTCGCAGCAAATAAGCGACGCGCGATTGTGTTTCGACCCGCGCGCTGAACTACATATGCCGCGCGCGCTGTTTTTGCGCACCCGCTGGAGCAACTATATCGATTGCGCGCGCGCTAAGACGGGCAATTTTGCGGCGCGGCTCTAGTTTGGCGCGGCTGTTGGAGATGCTCTTATGGCATGCCAACCACTTTAATAGACACATTGTATAGTTATATCATGTCATCCTGTTTACATAGTCATCATATTTTGAAGTTTTTCATTCTATCATGTTTAGTTAGCCATCATACATGTGAAATTGTGTCATGCTATCCTATTTAATTAGCCATCTATATGTGACATTATGTCCTGCTATTCTGTTTGGTTAGACAACATAAATGTGAATTATTTCACGCCATGTTTTCTTCCCTACTATCCATTGCACATGTCTATCTTACAATGTATGTACATTCAATTACTTTTCTTGTTTATCATCCATTTCAATTGGAGGGGGTGATGGCAGTATCTGTGGAAGTAAAAACACGGTCTTCAGAAAAGATCATGCTACCTGTCGATGGAGATAGAACAACGGTTGTACTTACCCCAAGAACCAGCCCCACCACACATAACCCAGACTCACGCAGATTGTACCCCTACCCAGTTGGACAAAGAACCAGCTACACCCCTTCTAACCCCAACCCCAGCAGATAGTAACCCAGTTCCCGTTGACACATCACCGTCTCCACCACAGAGCACCCAAACACAAGCAGTTAGTACGGCAACTGCAGTGCCCAAAGCACGAGGACCACCACTCCGAACCCCAAGTCAACGCTTAAAGCAGAAGAAGAATTGTTCTCAGGTCAGGTTCCGCAGCTACGGTTCATACTACTTTGCTCTTGCATCACTGTATTTACTCATACCAACTAATTTCAAATTTGAAGGATGCACTTGAAACTCCAATGGTGCAACAGGTATGTTTTAAACATGTTTCTTTAACATGTTTGCTGTTGTAACTTGCTCTATGTTGATTTCAGTTTCAATTGAATAAACAGTTATATTCCCATGCCATGCACCTTACAAGTGTTGTTATTGTTGTGTAGTTTCCCACACTTATATTATGTCTAAGCTGCTTTGTCTTAAATAGATATGATTCGAACTGTATCTATCTTGATTTGGCAATATAAACTAGAATGATATAGACCATACAGTGACCATACTACATAGATATATGTTTGTTTCATGATGTTATCCTGTCCACCTTACTACTGAACTGGTTTACTAAAATGAGTTTCATATACTACATTGTAAACATGTGATGTGTTTGTTTATTTCTTTTTTAGAATGCGGATAAAATATTGGAGAAGAGTACCCCGTTATGCAATGGTTCAGGATGTAATGCAGATAAGGTTCAAGATAGTGAGACATCCTTGTTGGTATCCAAGAAAGCTGATAAAAACTATATTGAAGACATTGAGACAACCCCAAAGTCCTGTCTTGATGTAGTGTTCGAGTTACTGGCTACTACTGCTAGCACCAGCTCTTCGAACTCGCTGCCTGAATCAGTTCGGCTTCTTGAGTCTCAACTTCAAGTTGAAAGACATCGATCAGATGTTATGCGACAGGAAGCCGAAGGACTGAGGAAGTCCCTGCAGAATTCAGATGCATACTTTCTGGTGCAACAGCAAGTGCTGGAGGATTTAAGCACCAAACAAGAGAAAGTTAATAAGCTTGCTAAGCATCTTGCCAGCATTATGGGTACCCAGGATATTGTTTCTTCAGCTCTTCTGAAGTGGTTTCAGTTTTGGACTTGTTTTGCTGCGGCGTTTATATGCTGCTTTGTTCCCTATGTTTGCACTGGTGGCGAACTTTGATGCCCAGTGGATGTAATATGTGTATTAGCCTTGATAGCCTAGCGTAAGTTGCTTGCCTCTTTATTTCCTTATTGTCTTGTTTATTTGTTTTCTTGTAGTCAGTGCAGTTCTTTTTCCACGGTTTGCTAGTGGCCGCAATAGCCTATTTTTTTAAACTAGGCCACATTAACCATGGGCTACATATTTACTTTAGTTAACGTGGGCCTCTTACGGGCCGTAGAAACAATGGGCCTTCTAAGGGCCATAGAAACAATGGGCCTTCTACGGGGCGTAGAAACAATGGGCCTTATACGGGTCATAGACACAATGGGCCTTCTATGGGCCGTATGATCGGTTGGCCAAACATGGGCCAATAACAGACCACATTATGGTCGTAAATGGGCTAGAGTTGAAATCGTCCGTTCATGAGCCGACCATAACAGGCCGTCGTTAATCGGCCGTATTTGATGACGCTATGAAAACGGCCAACGTATTAACGGGCCACAAACGAGCCGACTGTAACCACGGGCTGAATTTGGCCCACAAGCAGAAAATGGCAGTAACGGGACGAAAGTAAACGAATGCTAGAAATAAGCCCAAGAATAAATGGGCCCTGAGAAGGCCGAAAGATAACATGGGCTGGAAACCGCCCAGCGGAATAATGGGTCGGTAATGGGTATAAAGCAAAACACTGTTCATTACGTGCCAGTTTTACCACGGGCCGTTAATGGGCCGAGGGTTACTAAGGGCCTCAAGACGTCATGGGCCATACATGGGCTGGAAGTTAAAACGAGATAGAATTATATTGGATGGCCTAGATGAAGCTACTGGGCCTAATTCGGATAGGCCGTAAATGGGCCCTGGGTTAGCGGGCTGTAAATGGGCTATATGCGAACAGGCCGTTAACATGCTTGTCGTGGGCCGGCCCATCACCTTTTGACCAAGTCAAACGGGCCGGCCTTTTCACAGGAATGGGCCTCTGTTGGGCACTGTTCATTACGGGCTAGTTTTACCACGGGCCGTTAATGGGCCGAGGGTTACTAAGGGCCTCATATGGGCCGAAAGATGTCATGGGCCATACATGGGCCGGAAGTTAAAACGGGCTGGAATTTTATTGGATGGCCCAAATGACACTATTGGGCCTAATTCAGATAGGTCGTAAACGGGCCCTGGGGTAGCGGGCTGTAAATGGGCTATATGCGAACAGGCCATTAACAGGCTTGTCGTGGGCTGGCCCGCCACCTTTTGACAAAGTCAAAAGGGCCGGCCTTTTCACGGGAATGGGCCTCGGTTGGGCCGTGCCACGTGTCGACGTATCATAGGCTCTTTGGGTCCAATGAGTGGATGACATCTGTCCCAACGGCGAGCCAACACATGTTCCCTCCAGCCAATGATGATTTTACATGTGGAAAATCCCCATTGGTCGGGGCTGTTAACGGGTTATCGGATCCAAAACTGGACCCGATAGCTTAACGGTGTTCCGTTATGGTGGATGCCACGTGTCAGTCACCCTTGACGAAAGCACTTCTGTGACGCGCGATTTATCGTCATGGAAGTGGACACTTCTGTGATGATAATTTTGGTAATGTCATGGAACACTTTTACGACAGCATAGGTATGACTATCTTGATTCTGTCATAAATTTGTCATGGATGTACATGCATGACAGAAAACATGACCTACTGTGACAAACACGTATCATCATGGAAGTTAATTTTTTTTTTGTAGTGTACGAGCCAGCCAGCTATCCTCGCCCACGCAAAAGTGGGTCATGAGTGTGGTTAGGGCTGCCATTGTTCTCGGCTTCTATTGGCCGAGGTGTCTAGCCAGCCATTCGTCCCGGACACTGTGTTTGAATGCCGCTAAGGCTTCGGCGTCCGGACAGTCTACAATTTGGTTCTTTGTAGTTAAGAACCGATTCCAAAGCTTACGGGCTGACTCCCCGAGTTGCTGGATTATATGACTTAAATCATCAGTGTCCGGGGGCCGGACATAAGTCCCCTGAAAGTTGGCCCGAAAAGCATCCTCAAGTTCTTCCCAGCTTCCGATAGAGTTCTCTATGAGGCTGTTTAACCAGTGCCGAGTTGGTCCTTTCAGTTTGAGAGGTAAGTATTTAATGGCGTGGAGATCATCTCCACGAGCCATGTGTATGTGAAGAATAAAGTCTTCTATCCATTCAGCTGGGTCCGTTGTTCCGTCGTATGCCTCGATGCTTACAGGTTTAAACCCTTCTGGAAATTCATGATCCATCACCTCATCGGTCAAGCACAGAGGGTGTGAGGCACCCTTGTATTTTGTGATTTCCTGGCGTAGTTCGGACGACATTGGTGTTCGGTGTTGACTCCGAATTGGCATGTGGCCGGTCTGTTTGGCTTGATAGCCACCGCCTCGTGTGTGGGTATGTTCCCTTCATCTGTAGATTAATCTGGTCTGGGCAGCCTTTTTATTCAGGCCTAACGCAGGTCGTACTTATGGCCCTGAGCCGCTGTATCCTTGCCTTTATGATGAGGAGGTACGGGCTTGTGTACGGCATTGCTCGCTGCTTTGTTCCGTCCACGGGGTGGTCAGTCCGGTTGATCGGACTGATCACACTTCGGCGGAATTGGCGCTGGGGCCTCATCGTCGAATCGGTGTAGTAGTTTGCATTTAGGATAGCTATTTATTTGGCCCATATAGCCATATCGTTCTTCCGCGTCTAGCACGTCATTCCATCTCTCATTGAGCGTGTTCTGTTCGGCTCTAAGCCGTTGCTGCTGCTTCTTCAGGCTCAGGTCAGCTTAAAGCAGAATCTTTTAGCTATGCAAATTTCCTATATTAAAGAAGAGTGCACCTTGGTTTTACAATACATCTACTTATGCAAATTTCGAAATTGGTACAGATCTAAACAAACCTTATGTTAAAGTTGTTAAACATCAAGTTAACATGCACCATGATGATCTACACAAAATTCTAGTCAAGTTACATATAAAGTTCATTTAATTCGGAGCTACGGCCTAGAAGATATGAGTAAAACAAGTTAAGCATGGCAAAGATGCAAGATGCATTCAAACATCAAGCAAACACACTCCAAACATGGATACAACATGACATGATGCATCTACACACAAAATCAAGCAAGTTTCATATAGAGCACACTCAAAACAGAGCAACGGATCAACAGATACATATGAAACAATATTAAAGGACAAGCTGACCCAAAACAGCAACTAAGCACTTTGCAATCATCAAAACAACATGATACAGGAATATTTCATGGCATCAAAGGGCATGTCTAGCATGTACGTGTAAAGCACTACAAACATGATCACTGAGCTACTATCAAACACCACCAGAACATGCTCAAAACATCATGGCGAGATTGCAAATGATAACTGTTTCACAGACTTAATGACATAAACTGAACATGGCAGCAACAACGACAAGTAGGCATGTTTGCAAGCTTGTGCAACTCATCCCAAAGCATATCATGGCATTTGAATACAACCAACAGCAAGAATACATGTTTATGCAGCTACTCATGGCAAGAACATGGTCATAGGATACGTAGAACACTAGCTATTCACATGGCAAAACTGAACTTACTGATAATAGGCTGACAGAAACATTATATAGCAATTTGAGAGCAAGAAAGAGACATGCTACAGCAACGTATAATTGCAAACAAGGGCATGGATGGATAGAGTATAACATGGACTTCAAGTCATGGCCACCGGACATTCCAAAACATGCACGGATATGACTGTAGCATCAAGCAAACATGGCATCACAATATAACGGTTTCATACTTGGCAGTTTTCAACAAGTCTCAGAAAATAACAAACAACGAGTAGGCCACTTTACAAGCTTGTTGCACTCACCACAAGGCATATCATGAAAAGTGGATTTCACCATAGCAATGATGACATGATTGTGCTTCTAAAACATGTTGACATGAAGCTGAAACAAAAATCACACAAAAAGATATGAAAAAGACAAATCAACAAGTTAAATTAGTTTTCAGCACTTATCAGCAACATACACTTTTTCAACAGAGGTGATCATGGCATAATGCAATCTAACATGTATGAACATGAAACCATCATGTAGAGCATCACTAGATGAACATTTTGACATATCATACACTCCATTTGCACCATCATGCACAAAGATATGACCTCTCAAACTTGCTAACAAGTTGTTGACAGACAACAAGGACTGAGCAGTAACATCGCATAGCAGTTTTTCAACGAAGATTAAGACATCAAGATGAACAGTAGCGTGCATGCAAATGCAACTATCATGTAGAGCATCCAGAGACGAACATTTCAACATATCATACACACAAATCGAAGCAACATGCACAAAGATATCATTAACACAAGATGCACATATATTATGTAAATGCTAGGGACTTAGTCAATTTCAGCTCAAATAAAGTGAGCGCAATATAACTATCCAGCGCACACGTGAGGGTTAGAGGGGGGATTGCTCACCATGCGCCAAGCCCAGGACGAGGAGGAGGTCAGGCTGGGCCTTGGGGTGCGCTGGGACGCGGCCCATGCGACGCTGGAGCTGGAGGGAGGCGGAGCCGGGCCGGCTCGGCTGGGCCGGCGCTAGGGCGGGGCCCATGTGCGAGAGCACGGCTGCGCGTACGCCCGCACGCAGGGACGACGACGATGGCCGTGACGCGAAGGTCAACGTGGGCTACAGGGCAGAGCCGGCCTCCGGCGACGCGAGCACGGCGGGGAGGCGCGGAACCGGTGATGGGGAGCCCGGATCCGGCTCGGAGGGGCCGGCGGCGAGCTCGAGCGGAGGAGATCCGCGGTGGGCGACGAGCTCGGGGCGGAGCCCGGCGAGGCTGATGCGGCGGCGGGGCGGAGGGTGCATGGCGGCGCGGCAGGACGGCCGACTCTCGTGGGCGCGATAGGGAGAAGCGAGCCAGCGCTCGCTCGTGCGACGGCGGTGACCCGAGGCTCGTCCGGGCCCAAGTCTGGCTTGGGCGGGCCGCGGTTGGGCTGAGGCGGGCCAGGGGGCGGGGAGGCGAGGGAGGGCAGGTGGCGGCTGATGGTTGGCTGCAGGAGGCTTGTTAGGCGATGTGGCGGCGCCTGATTGGCCGGGCGACGTGGCTGGGCGGCGGTGGATGCGTCCGGTGGTGGAGCGGACATGTCCGGTTGCGCGAGGAGGAAGAGGACTAGGGTTGTGCCCGCAAATTTCGGAAGGGGAGGCCTATTTATAGGTAGAGGGAGCTAGGGGAGTCCAAATGATGTGCGGTTTTCGGTCACGCGATCGTGATCCGACGGCGAAGAGCATGGAGGGGGTTTAGATGGGCTAGTGGGCTATTGTGGAGGGGTGCTGGGCTGCAAAGAGAAAGAGGTCTGGCGGTTAACGTGGTTAACTATTGGGGCATCAAACAACCTCCAAATGGAATGAAATTCTATAGGCGGTCTACCTATGCTATAACAAGACCATGCGTCAACTTTCACCCCATTCCGAGAACATTTTCCGGCCACTTATAAAATAAATATTCGAAGGTGTCGCGGGCGCGTGCGTGTTTTTCTGGGCTCAGAACGGACAACGACGAGGACATGGGAGGCGGCCAACTACGAACAGATGCAAGTTTTGAAATTTATGCAGATGAAATGCACATGATGACATGGCAAAGTGCAACACGCAAGCAGATGACATGGCAACGATAGCGAATAACTGGAAGACACATGGCGCATCAGTCTCGGGGTGTCACAACACTCCCCTACTAACAAGAGATCTCGTCTCGAGATTTTAGGAACGAGTCGAGAGAGAAAAAGAAAGAAGGTGAAACCAAAGAACCTTAGAGAGGTTGAACAAGTTGAAGAAAGAATACAATGGAGATGAACGATTTTTGAGAAGCTCCGTTACAACAGAGGAACGGGGAATAAAAGAGAATCTTGATGGTTGAAAGTCATGAAACTAGAGCTGAAGGAACAAGTATGAATTCGAAACCACTCCGGTTAACACGAGATAGAGAATGGGATAAGAACAAGAAACTTTAGACAGCACTCCGGTTGAATATGATTGGAATAGAACAAGAACTTGGAAAGAAGAAATAATACTTGACGGAATGAACAACACATTGCCTCCGGAAAAATTGAAATATTTGAATGAAGAGAACGGACAAGAAGATGACAACTTCTATCACAAAAGAATTTGAAAGAGCATTTAGGATAAGGCTTGAACAGAGTTGTTGAGAAAACCAACAACAAAAGAATTAAGCTTGTTGTGGACTTATGGAAAACATCCCAAAACTTGAGATGAAATTCTGCCACTACGGAAGATTGAATAGTTGAGAATGAAGCAATGCAAAACTCCATATCAAATGAATACGGAGAATTAATTGCATCTCGAAGTGCAAGAAGAAGAATGCTTGAGCTGCTCCACAAGAATTTTAAAGAACACTTGAAGAATGAATGAAATCATGAAGAACCACTAAGAAGAACTCTGGTGACAAACGGATGACGAGATCGGAACGGACTATGAAAAGAATACAATTAAAACCTTGAGATGATTTAGATGGAGGTTCCGACGAGATGGCCGAGGAAAGCTTGAACTCCGGTAGGAAAAGATAACACACTTGGGATTAGAATTTATTCATCGCGAACAAACTCTGAAGGAAGGGATTAATCAACTTGATGAAAGAAGAATACGAATTTATTTATGCTTATCCTCCATCAATTAAATGATGAGAAGTAATGGATTTGCACACTACTTATTCGTGTTGAAATTGATTAAAGAGAGATATATAGCATAGGAACTTGAGAAAGTCTTTATGAACCCACCGTTAGGATTGGAACGAACGAATGAATTGATATGATAACAAAGGCAAAGGAATCTTGCACGGACCACCGTAAGAATTAAACCCGAGTGATGAAAGAGAACAAACCACCGTAAGAATTGAAATTGGACGAAGAAAAGAGAATGAATCATCGAAAGAATTAAAAAGTAATAGAGAACTCGAGGGAGTTTAGATGCAAGAGAATGAAGAGATCGCGGATGGATTAAAGAATGCTTGAACGAAGCACTAGAAGAATATGGAGACAAACGAAGAGGCATCAATGAAGAATAGTTGGAGGACGAAGTTGAAAACTGAGAAAGAAGAAATCTTCTGAAATGATGGCCTTCGGAGAATCAAGAAATTAAAAGAACTCATGAAATGCTCCGGATGGGTAAGAAAAGATTTAACATGATCGGAACAATTTGAGGGGATAGCATTAAGCTTACATCACGAATCTTCAAGAGAACGGACAAGATTTAGAGGAACTCTTCTTCGGTGTTCAAATGACGATGAGAAACACAACCAAAGTTGTTGAGATACTCCGGAAGAATTGAAAAGAAGAAAGGTTGAACCACGCATGAAAAGAATTTGAAAGCGATCTTGGGGAAAGCATATGACTGATGGAATTCATACTTACGTCACACTTGAAAAGAATTTGCAAATAACTCCGAAAATATTAGAAGAGTCGGGTAAGATCCTGGGAAAGGACCTGTGGGTTATGAGCCCATCGAAGAGAAAAACACCGCTGGAAAGGATCGAAAAGTAGATGATGCACCGGAACGATTGAAAGACTCGAATGAGGTGACAACCTCGAATTAATTGAATGCAAAAACGAATCTTCTGAGATGTCTTCGGAACTCCGGAATGATTAAATGGCGAGAAGTAAAAGAGCAAGGAGAAATATTTGAGCGGAGAAAAAAGGATATGAAAAACACTGAAACTTGAATTGAATACACCAAAGAAAAAACACCAAGAATGACAAACTGGACGAGAATTCACCCGTTGAAATAATTGAGAAAAGAATTCGAAGGCCTCACACGAATATGATGGATACTCGATTAAGGACTCCGGTTCCGAGAAGAGAAAGGGTGGGTGGGTGGGAAAAAGAAAGACAACTCCGGAAGGAGAAACAACGTCGATTGAGAAAGAACTGAGGACTAGTCTTGCGAAAGACAGAGAGGATCAAATCAACTTGACGAGAATTGCATCGGTTGAAAAGGCTAACACCAACAAATGAAAACTAACTGCATGATCCTAAAAAAATTGAAGGGGAAGAGGAGTAATTCAAAACACCTATGTCAAGATTACTCACCAGAGCAACGAAGGGGCTGAGGAGTAAATAGAATTCCTACTCTCCGATATAACTAGACTCCAAATCAGTTTTGCTAGACTCGAAAACAGCCAACTACGAACAATCAAGGGGGCTCCTATGGTCAGTCGAGGCTCTGATACCAACTTGTAATGCCCAAGATGTGATTCTATCCCGATCACGTGATAACTTCATGATTGGGGCACAACCGCATTTTGGGCGCTTAGCAAGATGGATATCAATACATCATACCATCACATAAATAGATGGGGATACATACAAGTCATTGCATTCCACAAGAATACAACACATTATACACAAGACATCCGACTACGGATGAAAACATGAAAAGCACAACGATATCCATTTGCTATCCCAGGCTGTCGACCAGGAACCTAACCCAAGATTGACGAAGAAGAAGAAGAAGAAGAAGAAGAAGAAGAAGAAAGAACTCCAACACAAGTAGCATCGCTCTCATGTCAAATCATCGGAAACCTTTACCTGCAACTATTGTTGTAGTATCCGTGAGCCACGAGGACTTAGCAATCCCATAATCATGGGTATCAAGACTAGCAAAGCTTAATGGGTATGGAGAGGTTAAGTGTGAGGTTGCAGCAGCGGCTAAGCATTATATGGTGGCTAACTTATGAGTACAAGAATAAGATGAGCATCTACGTAAACGGTCGCAAACTAGTAATGATAGCTAAGTGATCCTATCTACTTATGAGTCAAACATAATCCCGTCGTGTTCTCTTGTCGAAATGAAAAGAGACGGTCACGGTTACTCACGCGGTTGGTGTATTTTAATTCGGGTCAAGTGTCAAGTTTTCTACAACTGCATGTTAACAAATTCCAATCTGCCACATAACTGTGGGCACGACTTTCGAAATAGCATAACCTGCAGGGGTGTCCCAACTTAGCCCATAACAAGCTCTCACGGTCAGCAGAGGTAAAAACCCCTTATCTTAGGGAAGGCCCGAGCGTCCTCGGAATCCCGGTGCACAAGTTCTTTGAAGAAGGAAAAGTAGCCCAAGGAGATCTCCCGATGAGTCGAAACCCGTTTCTAGAGCCGCACGCTCTCCATCTACGGACTCATCCGTCTATGCGAAGTGGACAATAGCTAGACACTCGAGTTGCCCCGAGGTGGCACCGCCAACTGCTAGGTAGGTGGGCCAACACTCAAGTCGAGCACTGCTCCGAGGGGTTAAATTAATAAATCCTCGGGTTAATTACTCCGTCGGCAAGTTTTAGTTATTAGGCAAATGGTAAAACCAAAGTTGGATCTCCTCGGGAAAGCTTTACTTTAAGTGAAGAAGCAAGGGGGGGCCCATAAACCCCAACCGTGTAAGGAACGCAAAATCAAGGAACATAACACCGGTTTATCGGTTCTTAAGGCGGCATGAGTGGAACATAACACCGGTTTATCGGTTCTTAGGTGCATTAATTTAATATAAGATATATTCTGATATTCCAACAATCCAAGTTCCGGCATGGAGCAATCTTCATCTTCACCTGCAACTAACAACGCTATAAGAGGGGTTGAGCAAGCGGTAACATAGCCACACAATGGTTTTCTGGGATGGTGTCAAAGGTTAGAGGGTGTTTCATGGCAACAATGGGAGGCTGACAACAAATAGATAGGTAGCGCGACATATAGCGGTAGCATCGAGACAACTAGCATGACAATGATAGTAATGAGATCCAAGGTGACGGTCGTCTTGCCTGAGATCCCGCTAGGAAGAAGATCGAGCCCATGAAGAGGAAGAAGCCACGAAGACGAACAAGCATAGACGAACGGATCCTCACGAGCGCAACGAAACATGAACTAACGAGAAGAAGGAAACAACATGGTAAACACACAATACACAAAAACGACATGATGCTCAACTAAGTATGATGCATGACAAGGCTACATGATGCAAATCATGGCAAGAGAGGATGCAAACAAGAACACACAACGAAGCAAGTTTAAATGAGGCCGGAAAGAACATATTACAATTCTGGTAAGTCCTCATATGCAAATTTCGAAATTGGTACAGATCTGAACAAACCTTATGTTAAAGTTGTTAAACAGAAAGTTAACATGCACCATGCTGATCTACACGAAATTCTAGTGAAGTTACATATAAAGTTCATTTAATTCGGAGCTACGGCCAAGAAGATATGAGCAAAACAAGTTAACCATGGAAAAGATGCAAGATGCATTCACACATCAAGCAAACACACTACAGACATGGATTGTAATGCCCAGGATGGGACTATATCTCCTACGTGTCGAAGCACGACTTAAAGATATAAGCCCATTCTGGAATGATCGCAAGTTTGGTACCTTTGCACATCTCATGTAAAAATAGGGATGGAAAACTGAAAATATAGTTGGCTTACACTCGCCACTTCACACAATACATTACATAAGCAAAACATCATTCAAAACATCACAGCCCATCTAAGGGTAAGATCCAAAAGACAAGATACCAAACATAACGTTAAACCACAGGTCTAGATCGAATCCTAGTAGAAACCACTACTGATCGTCGAAAACGTCACAAGCATACGGCCACTCTCTTCATCGAGCTCCCAGTGAAGTACTTGAACCAGCTCCTGCATCATTCTCGGATGAACCTGCATCTGGTGTTGTAGTATCTGTGAGCCACGAGGACTCAGCAATCCCATAACCATGGGTAACAAGACTAGCAAAGCTTTAGGGGTAGGAAGAGGAAAAGTGGTGAGGTTGCAGCAGCGGCTAAGCATAATATGGTGGCTAACTTACGAGTACAAGAATAAGATGAGCATCTACGCAAACGATCGCAAAAGTAGTGATCGCTAAAGATCCTGAACTACATACGAGTCAAACATAACCCCACCGTGTTCTCTTCTCAAAGTGAAAAGAGACAGTCACGGTTACTCACACAGTTGTGTGTTTTACTTCGGATCCTCTGTCAAGTTTTCTACAACCGGACATTAACAAATTCCAATCTGCCACATAACCGCGGGCACGGCTTTCGAAAGATCATAACCCTGTAGGGGTGTCCCAACTTAGCCCATCACAAGCTCTCACGATTAGCTGAAGCGATAAATATAATATCATCACTCCTTATCTTAGGGAAATCCGATCAGGCTCGGCATCCCGGTGCACAAGACATTTCGACAATGGTAAAACAAGTCCAGCAAGACCTCCCGGTGTGCCGACACCCTGATAGTAGCCGCGCGTATCTCGTCTCAGGCCACGTCCGGATGAGCAATACGTACAGCTGCCGGAGGTCGGGGAGGTCGACCGGGGCGCGGTGGTGCTGAGGCGTCGGCTTGGCTGGAGAGGAGGGGCGACGAGGGTGCGGTCGCGGGTCGGCCTCCTGGCGCGCGGGAGGAGGAGGGCCCGAGGCGCAGGCCGCTCCGGCGCCTGGAGGAGGAGGCGCTCGGGGAGGGACGTAGGGAGGAGCATCGGTGCGACGGACGGCGTCCATGGCGAGGAGGCGGAACCTCTGGCCTGCGCTGGGGCGCGGCTGAGGCGCGGCGGCCTTGGTGGCGGACGAGGGAGCTGTCGCGGTCGGGAGGAGAGGAGATCGAAGCGGGTGCAGGAGCGAGAGAAAGAGGCAGGGTCGAGCGAGAGAGAAGGAGAGAACTGCGAGGGAGCTGGCGGAGGGGTGCGGGAGAGAAGGGAGCGATGGGAGCGAGCTGTCTTGCGCTAGGGTTACGAAGGGGATGGCTGGGCCGGGCCAAGAGGCTGGGCCAAAGGAGGGAGGCGTTTGGGCCTGAGGCCTGGCTGCTCTTCTTCTTCTTACTCCAAAACAATAAAAGAATAGGAAGAAAGAAAAGAGAGAAAGGAAAAAAAAGGTTAGAGAGGGGACTTTGGCATGCGGATAAATATTCCGAGCTCACAAAAATGAGCTTGAACCAAGAAAAAAATAGAAGTGGGCATGACCGAAAGTTTAAATTCAAATTCATTTGAATTTTTAATTCAAATGATTTGAACAAGATTGAGGCTTTGGAGAGTCCAAAAATATTGAGAATTTTTGGTGGAACTCGGGAAAAAAAAAGATTAAAGATTTGTTGGCAAAGGTTTGACGGTGAAACTTGAATTAAGAGACATGGGAATACTTGCAAGTGTGTTATGGTGAATTCCAACAAATGGAATATTTATTTATAGCTCCCTAAATATTGGGAGGATATGTTATAAAGAGAAGTCACTCTTCCCTCGATTTAAATGGATCGAAGATCCACACGATTTATTCAAGTTGAGATGCAAAGAAATATGACATGATGGCATGATTCTATGATGCAATGCAAAATAAATAAAGCAAGCACAAAGAAACACACGGGAGACCCGGAACATCTGGAATCTTCTGGAATCTTTTGGGACGTCAGTCTTCGGGCGTCACAACTCTCCCACACTAACAGAGGATCTCGCCCCGAGATCCTAGAGATGGCACCGGATTAAAACGTAAGAGGAAGAGGTAAAACAAAGTTGCTTCTTCGACAAACGAGAGAAACCAAAGAACCTTGAGAGGTTGCACAAATTGAAGGAAGAATACAACGGAGATGAACGAATATGAAAACTCCGTTAGAAAAGAGGGACAAGGAGCATTATGAGAACCTTGTAGGTTGAAAGACATGAAACAAGAGCTTACGAACCAAAAGAATATGAAACTGCAACGGTATAGCCAAGGAATAAGAATGACAGAATTTGGACAGCACTCCGTCTGAAAATGGGAGGAATTAACAAGAACTGCCAAGTTGGGATGATACTAGATGAAAACAGCAACATATTGCCTCCGAAACAATTGAAAGAATGGCACAAGGGGTAAGAAGGATTCCGACAGCACTCCGGTTAAAAAGAGAGGCAAACTAGATAAGATGAGAGAACTTGATTAGAGGACATAACACTCCGGTTAAAAAGACAAGCAAGGGAAGAATATGATCTTGATAAAAACGAGATGATGGTTTGGAGAGAGCAACATCACAATGCCTCCGGAATGAAAGAATAGCATATAATTCAATGAAAGAAATGAATGGGGAAGAAAAATGACAACTTTTCCCACAAATGAATTAGGAAATCCTCCTTACGAAGAAGGGTTGAACGGAGTTGTTGGAAAAATCAACAACGAAAACAATAAGCTCGATGTGGGCTTATAGAAAACATCTCAAAATTAAGAGGTGACAACCAGCCACTAACGGAAACGATTGATTTCATTGAGATCAACAAGGAGACGATAAACTTATTTCGCAGGAATGATAAATGAAGAACTTGGTCATTTATAAGCACCATAATAGCAACAATTCTCAAGGAAAGCTTTTAGGTGAGATACAACCCAAGATAACTCCAACGAATAATTGAAGGGTTGAAAAGATCTGCTGAACAAGGAAAATGATGGTTTTAAATATCTCATTCGTGACAACTTGTGAATCACGAAACATGAAGGAATTGTCAAGAATGACATAACACCATCTGAAAAGATAAGGTAGAAAGAATTGCACTTGGAAAGCATGATGAAGAATGGTTGAGCTTCAACAAGAATCTTGATGAAGACTACGAGGATGAATTAAAACATGATGAACCACCATGAGAACTCCGGTAATGAAAGCATGAGAAGTGAAAGATGAAAAGAATAAGATTCAAGGCCTGCGATGAATTATATGGAGCTTTGAAATGATAATTGAAATAACTTGGAGCTCCGGAAAACAAGATGAATAACTTAGAACCGAGAATATGATATGATGAACAAGCTCCGAAGGAAGGGGTTAACCTCTTGGAAGAAACTAGAATAAGATTTATGTTCTGCATCTCCTTCACCAATTTAAATTGATGACAACCAAAGGATTTGGCATACTACTTATTCTCGTTGCAAAGAATTAAAGAGAGATCTCGAACAAACTTGGGTAAATCTTCAACGAACCACCGGTAGGATTATGAAAAGAACAAATGAATTAATACGATAACAACGGAAGGGTAATCTTGAAAGAACCACCGTAAAATATGGAGACGAACGAAGAGACATCAATGAAGAATAGTTGGAGGACGAAGTTGAAAACTGAGAACGAAGAAATCTTCTGAAATGATGGCCTTCGGAGGAACACAAAGAAAAAAAATTCATGAATGCTTCGGATGGTATAAAAGAATTCCTCACAACCGAAACAATAATGAGGATGGCATGAAGCTAGAACCACAAATCTTCAAAAGAACGGGTCAAAATTTAAGAGAAACACTTCTCCGGTCTCCAAATGTTGAGAATGAAGACGAGAAATGCCATGAAGAATTTGAGATACTCCGGACGAATGACAAGAGGAAGGTGGAGCTAAAGAAGGAAATAATTGAAAATAAGCTTGGAGAAGGGATGTGACTGACGGAAATCATTCTTACGTCACACTTTGAAAAGAATCTTAGAATAACTCCGGAAAAATAGAAGAGGCAGGTAAGATCCTGGGAAAAGACCTGTGGGTTAGGGCCCACTCAAAGAAATCATCGTTGAAAAAGATTGGTGAAGAGATATTGCACCGGAATAAGAAGCATTGTGAAATGAGGAAAAAGGATAAGATCAACACCGAATTCTTGTATTACATCCACCGGCAGAATTTGAGAACAAAAGAATGATGAACTTGGAGTTCTGAGCATCTTCACGATAATTCACCGGATAAGAACATTGAAGGAAATGAATGAAGAACTATCACATGAATAAAATGGATATTTCATTTGAGAATTTCTGGCTCCAAGAAAAGAAGGGTGGGAGGGTGGGGAAAACAAGGACAACTTGGGATGAATGAAACATACACCATTGAGAAAAAACTGAGAGTTGATCTTGCAGATGATGAAAAGATCGGATTAACTTGAAGCAAAGGACGCCGGTTGAGAAGAATTTAACATGACACTCTCGATGGTTAAGAAGGACTAGCACTGCCATAGAAATATGAGAACACCGATTAGGAAAGGTATGGAATCAACATTTAACATTGAAGCAACTCGAATACCAGAATCAAAACAAAAACAACGGATAGATATGTTTATGAAGAAGATTATGTTGCAACATATCTATCCGAATAGAGAATTGAACGAATGAATTCCGTAGATACATCAGCTTGACAAGAAGCCACTTGGGAGAACAAAAGATAAATAAACGCAACAAGGAGCAGATAGAACAAATACAAGATAGAAGCTTCGTTCGACATATTCGTGCTGAAAGCTCATGGAACGTGTTACAAAAGGGTTTTGCAATCCCCGGATCAGCATAGCCAAGGACCCTTTAAGATGCAACTCCCGGTCGGAACAAGCCCATAAAACCACTTCACTCAATGTAGAACCCCGAACTTCATATCGTGCATTCGTTGGAAGAATGCCTAGAACTACTGGATGAACCCACCTATTAATTTCCGAAAGTTTCCAGTTATGCAATCAGGTGTTGGGGATACAGGGGAAGCACCGCGCACTCAACTCTAATCCTACATCCAGCTGTATCCATCCTTCAACACATAACCAGTTGTCTCCGGAAACCGTTTACCTCAGACCTTCGAAACGCATCCACTATACAAGCTATGGCAATACTCCCGAACTACCTCCCCAGTACTGGGTGATGTCGGGGTTATCTTGCCACTAACCGCATAGGAGAGTTTTCGATGTCGGTCGTCTTAATTATTCTAGTACTGCCACGATATGTTCGTGACATATCATACACGCAAATCGGAGCAACATGCACAAAGATATCATTAACACAAGATGCACACATATTATGCAAATGCTAGGGACTTAGTCAATTTCAGCTCAAATAAAGTGAGCGCAATATAACTATCCAGCGCCCACGCGAGGGTTAGAGGGGGGATTACTCACCATGGGCCAAGCCCAGGTCAAGGAGGAGGTCAGGCTGGGCCTTGGGGCATGCTGGGCCGCGGCCCACGCGAAGCTGGAGCTGGAGGGGGGCAGAGCCGGGCCGGCGCTAGGGCGGGGCCCACGTGCGAGGGCACGGCTGCGCGTGCGCTCCGCACGCAGGGACGACGACGGAGGCCGTGACGCGAAGGTCAACGGCGGCTACAGGGTAGAGTCGGCCTCTGGCGAGGCGAGCACGGCGGGGAGGCGTGGATCTGGTGATGAGGAGCCCAGATCCGGCTGGGACGGGGCCGGCGGCGAGCTCAGCCAAGCTTGGTTGGAGGAGATCCGCGGCAGGCGACGATCTCGGGGCGGAGCCGGCGAGGCTGAAGCGACGGCGAGGCGGAGGGAGCATGGTGGCGGGGCAGGGCGGCCGGCGCTCGAGGGCGCGGTCAGGAGGAGCGAGCCAACGCTCGCTCGTGCGGCGGCGGTGACCCGAGGCCCGTCCAGGCCCAGATCTAGCTCGGGTGGGCCGGGGTTGGGCTGAGGCGGGCCACGGCGGCGGGGAGACGTGGCAGGCCAGGTGGCGGCTGATGGTTGGTTGCGAGAGACGGGGTAGGCGATGTGGCGGCGCCTGATTGGCCGGGCGACGTGGCTGGGCGACGGTGGACGCGTCCGGTGGCGGAGCGGACATGTCCAATTGCGCGAGGAGGAAGAGGACTAGGGCTTTGCCCACAAACTTCGGAAGGGGAGGCCTGTTTATAGGTAGAGGGAGCTAGGAGAGTCCAAATGAGGTGCAGTTTTCGGCCACGCGATCGTGATCCAACTGCGAAGAGCATAGAGGGGGTTTAGATGGGCCAGTAGGCTGTTGCGGAGGGGTGCTGGGCTGCAAAGAGAAAGAGGTGTGGCGGCTAACATGGTTAACCGTTGGGGCATCAAACGACCTCCAAATAGAACGAAATTTGACATGCGGTCTACCTATGCTATAACAAGACCACACTTCAACTTTCACCCCATTCCGAGAACATTTTCCGGCCACTTATAAAATATACATTCGGAGGTGTCGCGGGCGCGTGCGAGTGTGTCTGGGCTCAGAATGGACAACGACGAGGACGGGGAAGGCGACCAACTACGAACAAATGCAAGTTTTGAAAACTATGCAGATGAAATGCACATGATGACATGGCAAAGTGCAACACGTAAGAGGATGACATGGCAACAGCAGCGAATAACTGGAGGACACCTAGCGCATCGGTCTCGGGGTGCCACACTGTTATAGCTAGCATATGCCTCTTTTAATGTTTTTTGGTTGTTCGGTTGTTTGTAGTTAGCATATGTCCAATTTCGAATGCTATCTTTGGTTGTTCATAGTATGCTTGTTTATTCTAGTTATTCACAACGTGATGTTCTATATATGCAAGTATGAACTGTGCAGTTCAATTTCATCAATACCAGTTTCAAATAATACCACTATGAATGACTACATTTGGTTGTCGTTAATCATGTCGTAGTTAACACACCTTCTCATTTTTTTTACAATAACCAGTGTACTTAGACCGGCACAATACCAGTTTGAATGACTACTTTGCTTGTTGTCAAATGTTAAACTAGTTGACACACCTTTCCACATCTTGTTTTGCATAAATAGCGTGCTTAAACCTACACACTGAAGCTATCATTTGGAGATTATTTTGTCCACCACGGATATATACGGTTGATATTTAGCCTGTTGTACTTAACATGCCTCTCAATGTACCTACACAAGACAATTCTGGGAATGACTACTGTTTTCCATTGAGGTTAGTTTCATCCCATGGCTTATATGTACTCATTGTTCTGGATATTGGTAGCTGGTACCATATGGGTCGGGGGTCGATAAGGGATTAATCGGTGAATCGGATTTTTAACTGAATATATGTGTAACCCATTTATCGGTAGGTCAACTAGGGCCATATCTAATATATCTTAGGCTACATAGCAAGATGCATTGTACTGAATGTATAAATATGCAATCCTAGGCTACATAGCAATAAGGAAGAGTGTTATCTTAATATTCCGGTGATGTCTAGATATACGAAAAAGAGGAGCAACAACAACAACAACACATCAACAGTTGACTGCAGTTAATCGGCCGATAATTTGTAAAAATGCAATAAACTCCCTACGGAGTCTGGACCATAGTTTAACATGTTAATTCATCCAATATGTGAGTATATTGGATGTTATAATATATTATATAATGGGAAGGAGGGAGTATTGTACTACATCATTGTGCGATTCTTGTTTAGCTTCTAATATTAACTTTGTGCTTTTAGGTACATATGCCATTTGTAAAGATCCGTGCTTTGACCATATATGTGTATGTGACAATGCCATATTGATGTACCAGATCAAGTGAGGAAGCTATTAAAGATTGTTAGTAAAATGGGTCAAAAGATGGCAATTAAACTATTTGTTTACACTTTATCCAAGACAATGGTGAACTATGAGATGTTAAGTAAGACCTCTACAGCCTTCTTTTTACTACTAGTAATGATTTGTGTTACATGGCAATGTCTGAATCTTTTTCCTTTGTAATGGTTCCCAAAGTAGTTTACAAGATTACATCTCAAACTACATGATTGGTGGGCATGCAAATGTTATAGTATTTCTACCAGAACATGATGACTATCTAGATGTGTTCATGAAGACAGTGAAGGATGGGTTGTCGACCATCAGGTTGGACTAGAGTTGTGCATGCCTTCTGCATGGTGGAAGGCACAATATGGGCATTCTATGCATTGCATCCTCATGTTTTCAAAACTTGCATCCGTCCGAGTCAACATGTCCTCTCTGTTGTCCGTTCTGAGCCTGGACACCCTTGCACGTGCTCGCGGCACCTCCGAATATTTATTTTATGAGTGCCCAAAAAATGTTCTCTGAATGGGTTGAAACTTGGTGTGCGGTCTTATTATAGGGTAGGTAGACCGCGTGCCAAATTTCGTCGCATTCGGAGCTCGTTTGATAGCCCAACCGTTAAACTAGAGCGGCACCGTTGTCGGTTTATTCGTCGGACGTTTCGGTCCCCGAAACCGTCGCCGGGCCTCCCTTTCTCTTATCTCCCCGCAGCCCGAGGCCTTCTGCATAGCCCACTAAACCAGCCCACGTATGACCCACCTACCCCTATCTGCTCTGTAGCCATCGGATCGCCATCCGGGGCTCCGAAACACCCCCAAACACCTAACCCTAGCCCCATTTATGTATATAGTAGTCTCCCTTGCCAAAAATGGCACCCCTAACCTAGCCTACCCCATCCCTAACCTCCAGCCGCCGCCGCCGCATCGTTTTCCGCGTCCGACCGCCCAGCCGCGGCCAACGGCCCCCTCGCCCACTCCCCGATCGCCACCTGGCCTCCCTGCCTCTCCCTCCGTCGTGGCCCACTCGGCCCGCGCGAGGCCCGCCTGGGCTCCGATCTGGGCCCGAGCCATCCGCGCCGCCGCCTGCGAGGCCCGCCCGCAAGCTTCTCCGCTAGCCCCGCGCAACCGCCACCCCGCCACCTCTGCGATGCGCCACCGCGCGCACCGGCCGCCGCCGGCAACCGCCTCCACTGCCACCTCTTCGCCGCCTGGCCCGCTTCCCCACGCACCCGCGCGCCCTGGCTCCCGAGCCGCGACCCCGCCGCCTAGCTGCACCCTGATCCGTTGCTCCCTCGCCACCTCACCGGCGTCCTCCGGCGACCGTCCTCGCCGCTCAGCGTCTCCTCGTCATCGCATGCTGGCCGCCCCGGCCAGATCCGGAAAGGAGGTCACCGGATCCACCTCTCCCCGCTCCTCCAGTGCCGTCCCCAGCCTCCTCAGGTCACCTCGCCACTGCCCATCTCGCCGCTGGTCTCGGTCCGGTCAGATCTGGATCGGGACGAGCCGGCCATGTCCAACGGAGCCGGACATGTCCGACCCCTCTCCTTGCCGTGTCACTGCCAAGTGGGTCCAGGCGCCCAGCCGACGAACGTGTCCGCCTGGGTCCGCACACTGTCTGCCTAGTCACCCCCCCCCCCCTCGGAGGTTGTTTTTTATCGAAGTCCCTGGAAAATCATAACATGTTGCATTCTTATGGACATTGTAAGTTTTTGCATGTGAGTCCAAATGAAGCATATGATATGAATGTTTGTCTAGAAGTGCTCTACATGTTAGTTGCATTAGCGTTCATGTTACTCTTCATCTTGTTGTCTTAATCTTCGTCGCAAAACTGCTATGTAATGTTACTGCTCAGCTCTTGTTGTCTGTCAACAATATGTTAGCATGGCTGAGAGGTCATAACTTTGTGCAGGTTGGTCCAAATGGAGAGTATGATATGTCAAAATGTTCATTGTGAAGTGCTCTACATGATGGTGGTTGTTGCATTCATGTTAGGTGCCATATTGCCGTGTTTATCTCTATTGCAAAAGTGTACGTGGTTGTTAAGTGCTGAAAACTGTTATAAGATGCTGATTTGTCTTTTTCATATCTTTATGTGTGATTTTTGTTTGAGCTACATGTCAATATGTTTTAGAAGCACAATCATGTCATCTTTGCTGTGGTGCAATCCACTTTTCATGTTATGCCTTGTGGTGAGTGGAACAAGCTTGCAAAGTGACCTACTCGCTGTTGGTTGATTCTGAGACTTGTTAAAAACTGCTAAGTCTGAAACTGTTATATCCTGATGCCATGTTTGCTTGATGCCCCACTCAAATACATGAATGTTTTGGGATGCCCAATGACCATGTATTGATGTCCATGTTATGCTCTATCCATCCATGCCCTTGTTTGCATTATTGTCCTGATGTAGCTTGTTGTTTTCATGCTCTCAAATTGCTATAAAATGTTTCTTGCAGCCTGTTAACAGTAAATTCAGTTTTTCCATGGGAATTGCTAGTGATCTATGCATCCTATGACCATGTTCTTGCCATGAGTAGATTCATAAACATGTCTTCTTGTTGTTGGTTATATTCACTTTCCATGATATGCTTTGATATGAGTTGCACAAGCTTGCAAACATGCCTACTTGTCGTTGTTGCTGCCTTGTTTAGTTTATTTCACTAAGTCTGTGAATCTGTTATCTTTTGCAATCTTACCATGATGTTTTGAGCATGTTCTAGTAGTGTTTGGTAGTAGCTCGGTGATCATGCTTGTAGTGATTGACATGTACATGCTTGCCATGCCCTTCGTTGCCATGAAATGTTATTGTATCATGTTGTTTTGATGTCAACTATATGCCTACTTGCTGTTGTCGGCTGATTGTGTTTCAAACTTGTTTCGTGTGTATGTGATGAACCGTTGCTCCGTTTTGAGTGTGTCCTATATGAAATTTGTGTGTTTTTGCATGTAGATGCATAATATCATGGTGTATACCTGTTTGGAGTGTGTTTGTTTGTTGTTTGAATGCATCTTACATCTTTGCCATGCTTAACTTGTTTTGCTCATATCTTCTAGGCCGTAGCTCCGATTTAAAAGAACTTTATATGAAACTGGACTAGAATTTCGAGTAGATCATCATGGTGCATGTTAACTTGCTGTTTAACAACTTTACCATAAGGTTTGTTAAGTTCTGAACCAATTTCGAAATTTGCATATGAGGACTTTCCGGAATTGTTATAAGTTATTTCCGGCCTCATTTAAACTTGTTTGGTTGTGTTGGTTTTGTATGCATCATCCCTTGCCATGTTTTGCATCATGTAGCCTTGTCATGCTTCATATTTGGTTGAGCATCTTGTCTTGTTATGTGTTGTGTGTTTACGTGTTGCTTGCTTCTTCTCGTTAGTGCTTATTCCGTTGCGATCATGAGGATTCGCTCGACTACACTTGGTTCGTCTTCGTGGCTTTTTCTTTGTCTTCTTCATGGACTCGTTCTTCTTCCTTGCAGGATCTCAAGCAAGATCACCGTCACCCTGGATCTCATTTCTATTATTGCCATGCTAGTTGTCTCGATGCTATCGCTATATGTCACGCTACCTATCTATTTGTTGTCAGCCTCTCCTTGTTGCCATGAAACCTCTAACCTTTGACACATTCCCAGCAAATCGTTGTTTGGCTATGTTACCGCTCGCTCAGCCCCTCTTATAGCGTTGTTAGTTGCAGGTGAAGATGAAGATTGCTCCATGTTGGAACTTGGCTTGTTGGAATATCACAATATCTCTTAAATATATTAACACACCTATATACTTGGCAATGGATGGAAGGCTTGGCCTTTTGCTCAGTGTTTTGTTCCACTCACGCGGCCTTAAGAACCGATAAACCGGTGTTATGTTCCTTGATTTTGCATTCCTAACGCAGTTGGGTATATGGGGACCCCTTGATAGTTCACTTTGAATAAAACTCCTCCAGCAAGGCCCAATTTTGGTTTTAATTTGCAACATAATAAAAACTTAATTAATTAAATTGCATAGGGAGTTAGCGCTACCCGAGGATTCTTCTACATACAGGGGGGCCCAGTGCTGACGGTGTTGGTCCCAAACAGGTAGACTGCAGGGCCGCCTCGGGGAAACTCGAGGTATCTGGTATTACCCGTAGGATGTCCCATCCCGACGTGGCCTGAGATGACGTACACGCGGCTACTATCAGGGTGTCGGCACGCCGGGAGGTCTTGCTGGACTTGTTTTACCATTGTCGAAATGTCTTGTGCACCGGGATTCCGGGTTTGATCGGGTTGTCCCTAAGATAAGGGGTATAATTATTTTTACCTCTGCTGATCGTGAGAGATTGTTATGGGCTAAGTTGGGACACCCCTGCATGGGTTATGATCTTTCGAAAGCCGTGCCCATGGTTATGTGACAGATTGGAATTTGTTAATATCCGATTGTAGAAAACTTGACAGAGGATCCGAAATAAAACACATGAACCGCGTGAGTAACCGTGACCGTCTCTTTTCACTTTGAGAAGAGAACACGGTGGGGTTATATTTGACTCGTAGGTAGTTCAGGATCTCTAGCAATCATTACTAGTTTGAGACCGTTTGCATAGATGCTCATCTTATTCTTGTACTCGTAAGTTAGCCACCATACATATGCTTAGCCGCTACTGCAACCTCACCACTTAACCTCTCCATACCCATTAAGCTTTGCTAGTCTTGATACCCATGGTTATGGGATTGCTGAGTCCTCATGGCTCATAGATACTACAACAACAGTTGCAGGTGCAGGTTTCCGATGACTTGACGTGAGAGCGATGTACTTGTGTTAGAGTTCTTTCTTCTTCTGCTTCGTCAGTCTTGGGTTAGGTTCCTGGTCGGCAACCTGGGATAGCAGGATGGATGTCGTTGTGCTTTTCATGTTTGCATCCGTAGTCGGATGTCTTGTATTGATGTTGTAGTATTCATGTGACTTGTATGAATTGTTGTACCCCCATGTATTTATGTAATGGTATGATGTAATGATAACCATCTTGCTAAGCGCCCGAAATGCAGTTGTGCCTCAATCACAAGTTTTATCTAGTGATCGAGATAGAATCGCATCTTGGGCGTGACACGCTAGGTTGTAAAAATCTGGTCTAGGAGTTAGCGCACCTTCTCCTCCATCGTGATGTCTCCCAAGAAGAAGGGGATAGCGGCGATCGGCCCGTCAGGGGCCGCACCACCCGTGCCAGCACGGACGGGCGACGAGGCGGCCGCGGATGGTGGCGGAGGCGCGGCCCGCGAGCTTCCACGACACTCTGGTCATCAGAGCCAGGCGAGCAGCATCGTTCATGCCCGAGATGGTGAGCCACGCGCCGCCGGGTCTAAAAGCGTCACCGTGCTACTCACGGGCGGCGCGATGACCTCCAGGACACCTCTGCCGCCGCCCGCTCCACGATCTTCTCAGCTCATACATGGCGAGCAACACCGCAACATTGGTGCCTCCGGGCACCGCCGCGGGAAGAGCCCTATGTGTCACTCTCAAAACGCATCGGGCCCGCATGCCCGTGCGGACGGTGGCGGTAGCGGCGTGTGGCGGCAGGACCGTGATAGAGCTCCTTGTAACGTGGTTAGAAGTCAGAGCGCGTCGCGGTCCACGCAGCTTTCGCTGCCACCTACACCAGCAAAAGTGTTGGCACGCGCGCAACTACTCCTCAACTTTCCTCCCGCCGCAGAGAAGCTCGACGAGTGGAGAGCCACTATCCAGAGCCTCATCAGCTTTGCCAATAAAGATGAACCGCAGCCAGCGAGACCCTCGCACCGGCGCTCTGGTGAGCGGACGCACGCTGGTGGTGGGAGGACCGGAGCGGCTGCGACCACGATGCACTCTCCTCCTCCACTCCAGCAACAGCAGCCGCCGGCTTGTCAGGCCGACACCTGTGACAACTTTTCCACGGCATTGTCCGACCCGCGAGCCCGCCGCGACCAACATCAAGTCCTTCGGGAGCGATCCGAAGAAGACACCCGGACCACCATCGAGTGACGGCGGGAAGCACGCCATCAATGAGATAGGAGTGCAGGGCCTACTATGGGCCACCCAGCACCGGGGGGCCCTGGCGACTTACCCTATGAGGTGGGTTGCCCGGCCTTTACCCATGAGCTGCGGCAGTTCTAGTGGCCCTCACACCACACGTTCAAGCCTGAGGTCGGAAAAAAGTACAATGGCAAGACCCACCCGTCGGAGTTCCTCAGCATCTACACCATCGCAGTGCAGGCTGCTGGGGCTCGCGACGACAAGGTGATCGCCAACTACTTCCCATTGGTGCTCAAGCCCAACGTTATGTCGTGGTTGATGCACTTGCCCGTGGGTTCCATTTCCTCCTGGTCGGACTTGTGCCATAAATTTGTCGGCGCCTTCACCCAGGGCCACCAAGCTCCTGGCCAGGAAAGCGATTTGCATGTCATCCCCGAGAAGGATGGCGAAACCCTGCGCAAGTACATACAAAGGTTCAGCCGTGTGAAGTACAACGTCCCGGACGTTCATCCCGCCACCGTCATCAGTACATTCCATCAGAATGTACGCAACCGCAAGATGCGTGAGGAGTTGGCGATGAACAAGACTAAAGTTGTGGCCGAGCTCTATGTATTGGCTGATAGGTGTGCTCGGGCTGAAGAGGGGAGGAAGTACATAGGAGAAGACGTCGGCACGGAAACCGACTCCTCAGACGCAGACGCCGTCACTCCGGCAAAGAAGGGCAAACGCCGCAACCGGAAGCGAAAGTGCAAGGCTATGCTTGCCGTGGAGGGATCCAACAACCCGGGCGCTGCCAAAAGGGCCAAGGCTGACGACCCCGGCAAGGACGTTGCCGGGTGTACCGCCTGCCGGGCCTTGGTGGCCGCCAACAAGCTAGGGGGCTTCGTCAAGCAGTACTGCAAGATTCATCGCACCAAGGGCCACGACCTCCAGAATTGCTGACAGGTCGATCTGCTCGCGGAGAAGCAGAAGGCCGAGTATGAGAGGCGTGACAAGGAGAAGGACACGGGCAGTGCCGAGGTGCCCAGCAAGAAGCCTGGGGGCCAACGTGTGCTACTTCTCGAGCTTGCGTTGTATTCCCTCGAAGAGGAAAGGGAGATGCAACACAGTAGCGTAAGTATTTCCCTCAGTTTTTGAGAACCAAGGTATCAATCCAGTAGGAGACCACGCGCGAGTCCCTCGCACCTGCACAAACAAATAAGAACTTCGCAGCCAACGCGATAAGGGGTTGTCAATCCCTTTACGGTCACTTACGAAAGTGAGATCTGATAGAGATGATAGTTTATGTTTTTGGTATTTTTTTTTATAAGAATAGAAAATAAAAGCGGTAAAAGTAAAGTAGATGTAGATTGATATGTTGAGAATAGACCCCGGGGCCATAGTGTTCTCTAGTGGCTTCTCTCATGATAGCGATATTCTACGACGGGTAAACAAATTACTGTTAAGCAATTGATAGAAAAGCGAATAATTATGAGACTATCTAGGCATGATCATTGTATATAGGCATCACGTCCGAGACAAGTAGACCGAAACGATTATGCATCTACTACTATTACTCCACACATCGACCGCTATCCAGCATGCATCTAGTGTATTGAGTTCATAAGAACAGAGTAATGCCTTAAGAAAGATGACATGATGTAGAGGGATAAACTCAAGCAATATGATATAAACCCCATATTTTTATCCTCGATGGAAACAATACAATACGTGCCTTGCTGCCCCTACTGTCACTGGAAAAGGACACCACAAGATTGAACCCAAAGCCAAGCACTTCTCCCGTTGCAAGAACTATATATCTAGTAGGCCAAACCAAACCAATTTTTTCGAAGAGACTTGCAAGGATATTATGGGCACACATAAAAAGTTCAGAGAAGAACCAAATATTTCTCATAGATAATCTTGATCATAAACTCACAATTCATCTTATCTCGACAAACACACCGCAAAAAGAGATTACATCGAATAGATCTCCTCGAAGATCGAGGAGAACTTTGTATTGAGATCCAGAGAGAGAGAGAAGAAGCCATCTAGATACTAGCTATGGACCCGAAGGTCTATGGTAAACTACTCACAACTCATGGTGAGGCCGATGATGATGAAGAAGAAGAACTCTGTGATGGATCCCCCTCCGGTGGAGCTCCGGAACAGGCTCCAAGATGGGATCTCATGGGAACATAAGGTTACGACAGTGGAATTAGGGTTTTCTCTCTATTGTCGAAGGTTTCGGGGTACGTAGACTTATATAGGAGGAAGGAGGACACCGGGGGGTGCTCGTGGGGCCCACGAAGCAGGGGCACGCCCTGGGAAGGGGGGCGCGCCCCCCCACCCTCATGCACACCCCGAGGCTCCCCTGACGTGGTTTTCAAGTCCCCTGTGCGTCATTTTCTCCAAAAATATCTCTCGGGAAGGTTTCATTCCGTTTGGACTCCGTTTGATATTCTTTTTCTGCAAAACCCTGAAACAGGCAAAAAACTACAATCTGGACTGGGACTTTGGGTTAGTAGGTTAGTCCCAAAAATGATATAAAAGTGTAAGATAAAGCCCATTAAACATACAAAACTTCATAAATAATAGCATGGAACAATCAAAAATTATAGATACATTGGAGACGTATCAAGGTGGTCGCCACAGCCAAGGCAACCAACCAGAAAGGCATGCATGGGGCCGCGACAAGAGGGAGGAAGATGATGATCATGGCGAGGACGACGAGTCCAACGAGCATGAATTCCAGAAGCTATAGAGGCTATGTACGTCGACGGTGGGGCCTCGCTACATACCTCTCGCCGCCAACTAAAACAGTGGGCGCGTGATGTCACTGCGGCGGAACCATCGTTCGATGCCCAGAAGCCGCTAGAGTGGTCCAGCGCGCCTATCTTTTTTGACGCCGAGGATCACCCTGACCGTACAACTGCGGTCGCGTGTTTGCCGTTGTTGGTTTCACCAACAATACGCAACCTCAGGTGACAAAAGTGCTAGTTGACGGCGGGGCCGGTCTGAACCTAATCTCGCTCGCTATAATCAAGAGGCTACAAATCCCCGATGGGGACCTCGAAGATACAGGCACGTTCCAAGGAGTCAACCCGGGGAGGAATGAGCCGAAAGGGAAGATCGCTCTACCCGTTACATTCAGGGGCGAGCTGAATTATAGGACGGAGAGGGTTGTCTACGATGTCGCCGAGATCCCCTTGCCCTATAATGGGATCATTGGCCTCCCAGCGCTGGCCAAGTTTATGGCGGCCTCGCACTACACCTACAACACGTTGAAGATGTCCGTCCCAATGAGCATCATCACCATTCCCTCTGACAAGAAAGACACACTCATCTGCGCCGACCAGCTCTACCGAGAGGCGGTCACCGCAGACTCCGCCAAGGGGCTGGCTCCTACCATCGAGACTCCGGGGGATTGGAAGCCCGACAAGGTCCCTCCCGGCAAGGTCTCGAACCCCGGCAAGAGCTCCTGCACCACCTCCGTCAAACGCGCCTCTTTGGAGCGTCGCGTTCCCGTTGGGGACGCGCCAGAGAGCTCCGCCAGTGGGAGCAAGAGGTCCAAGGCGGCCCCTCCAAACACCAAGAAGGTACCCGTCAGGGAGGACGGCACAGGTGGGGCTTTTACCATAAGCTCTACCCTCGACAACAAATAGGAAGGCACGCTCGTCACCTTCCTACGGGAGAATGTCAACGTGTTTGCATGTCAAGCGTCCGACAGCCTCGACGTTCCTAGGGAGGTGATTGAGCACCACCTTGTTGTCTGTCCTCATGCCTGGCCCCTCAAGCAGAAGGTCAGGAAGCAGGTGTTGGAACACCAAGAGTTCATCATCGAAGAGATCAGGAAGTTGGAGGCGGCAGGCCTAGTCAGGGGAGTCCTCCACCCCACAGGGTTGGCCAATCCGGTAGTAGTGCGTAAGGCGAATGGGAAATGGAGGCTGTGTATCGACTATATGGATATCAATAAAGCATGTCCGAAGGATCCTTTCCCTTTGCTGTGCATTGACCAGATAGTGGACACCACTATCGGGTGCGATCTATTGTCGATCCTCGACGCCTACTCAGGGTACCACCAGATCTTCATGATGAAGGAAGATGAAGAGATAACAGCATTCATCACCCCATGTGGCACGTACTACTTTGTACGGATGCCTTTCAGGTTGAAGAGCGCTGGTTTGACATTTGCCCGAGCGGCCCAAATTGGTTTTGAGCCCCAACTACATAGAAACATGGAAGCTTATATGGATGATATAGTGCTCAAAACCAAGGACAAGGCCACACTCATGCAAGACTTAGAGGAGACATTTGCAAACTTGCGCAAGATCAACCTCAAGCTCAACCCAGAGAAGTGTGTGTTCGGGGTCCCGTCCGGCAAACTCCTCTGGATCTTTGTATCTCAACGCAGAATCGAAGCAAACCCCGACAAGATCAGAGCGATTGAGCAGATTGAGGCGCCAAAACGAGTCAAGGACGTATGTAAGCTCGCCGGCTGCGTTGCTGCACTAAGAAGGTTCATCTCCAAATCTGTTGAGCGCGCCCTCCCCTTTTTCAAAATTCTGAAAAAAGGTGGGTCCAATGAAATGGACTCTGGAGGTAGAGGCGGTGCTGCAAGATTTAAAGAGGAACCTCTCCTTCACACCAACACTAGTCGCGCCTAAACCGCAAGAGTCGTTGCTGCTATACCTACCGGCGACGAATCAAGTGGCCAGTGCTGCGCTAGTGGCACAAAGGGAAGTTGAGGAAGAGGCAACAATGGCAGCGGACTCATCGGATGATGGACCAGAGCCCTCCCCGGCAGGGCCCGACACCAGCAAGGCGGCGCCCCCGGCAAGACAGAGTTTTCCCAAGAAGGCGAGGTCGCCCAGAAGAAGAAGATGGTGTAGCACTCGGTCTATTTTGTCAGTTCCCTCTTGTAGGGGCTAGGTCAAGGTATTCCGGTATGCAGAAGCTACTTTTCGACCTCCTTATGGCCTCGAGGAAGCTGTGCCACTATTTTCAAGAACATGAGATCACCGTCGTCACTCGCCTCCCTTTGCAACGGGTCTTGCACAACCCCGATGCAACTGGCAGGATAGTGGAATGGGTGTTGGAGCTGTCAAGCTTTGGCCTCAAGTTTGAAAGTACCTCAACCATCAAGAGTCGAGCCTTGGCAGAATTCATCATAGAATGGACCTCAACATCCGATGAAGAGGCCCGGGAAATCACCCTTCCCGGCAAGAAGACGAGCCGTGATTGGATTATGTACTTTGATGGAGCTTTGTCACTACAAGGTGCTAGTGCTGGCGTACTACTCGTTGCACCCACCGGAGAGCACCTCAAGTACGTAGTTCAAATGCGCTTTCCTCGGGAACAATCAATAAACAACACTGTAGAGTGCGAGGGACTACTTGCTGGTCTCAGGATCGCGGCAGACCTCGGAATCAGAAAGCTTATCGTCAAGGGTGATTCGCAGCTTGTCGTCAGGCAAGTTAACAAATATTACCAGAGCCCGTTGATGGAGACCTATGTGGATGAGGTGAGGAAGCTGGAGGAGCGCTTCGACGGTTTGCAGGCAGAACATGTTCCCCGAGCAGAGAACAGCATTGCCGATGACTTGTCCAAACGCGTGATACGTCTCCAACGTATCTACTTTTCCAAACACTTTTGCCCTTGTTTTGGACTCTAACTTGCATGATTTGAATGGAACTAACCCGGACTGACGCTGTTTTAGGCAGAATTTCCATGGTGTTGTTTTTGTACAGAAATAAAAAGTTCTCGAAATGACCTGAAAATCCACGAAGAATTATTTTGGAAAACAGAAAAAATATATGCGCGAAGATCCAAGCTAGGAGGCCACACCCTGTCCACGAGGGTGGGGGCGCGCCCCCTCCCCTAGGCGCGCCCCCTGCCTCGTGGGCCCCCTGTTGCTCCACCGATGTACCCCCGGACTCCATATATTCACTTTTGGGGAGAAAAAAATCATAGAGGAAGAATTATCATGTTTTACGATACAGAGCCACTGCCAAGCCCTAATCTCTCTCGGGAGGGCTGATCTAGAGTTCGTTCAGGGCTCCAGAGAGTGGAGATCGTCGCCATCGTCATCATCAACCTTCCTCCATCACCAATTCCATGATTCTCACCACCGTGCATGAGTAGTCACATCGTAGGCTTGCTGGACGGTGATGGGTTGGATGAGATTTACCATGTAACCGAGTTAGTGGTCAGCCGGTGCAAGTTGTAGCCCCGGGTGTTTTAACCTTTTTTAGTAATGATATATGGCGACTGTTTTCCACCAGCCCCGTCCTGGAAAATCCCACATAACCATTAATTTCCATCCGACGGTGTCCTGTTTTTAAGCCATAGTATTTGACAAAACCGCCACCCTTACACACCTATTGTAACTGTGCCGCGGGCGTTTGCAACTGCCATGTCTCCCAGCGAACATTTGCTAGGGATTGGAGTTAACATAGATGGCGGTTCGTAGTTGTTCCACGCTCGGGCATTGAAGTTCTTAATAACTATTTTAGATTATACTACTCCTGCGGTGCTAGTAGTAGCGTAGAGTCCTACTCCACTATATGCAAACTACTAGGGCATGGTAGTAGGTACTGTAGTTTATTGTACTAGTACTGTGATCACTCAAGCAAGTTGTCTAGCATCAATATGACCCTACGCTGTTGGGATGTGTCTGGTAAGTCAAACGGCATGTTGTTTTTATCATCACCTATCCACTTCCCGCAGCACATGTTTGCTTCTCCATCCTCGTCCACACATAATCGTCAAATCTTCTATCCCCGCTAGGCGCCTCCCCCCTCTTCCGAAACCCAAGCACTAACAACGGCAGAACCAATCAGCATCCATCGAAAGAGTGGCTGGAGTTCACTCCCCACACACGTAATCAAGCTCATTGTTTCATGTGTGGACAATCTCGGTACCATGCCGCTCGTCGCGTGCTCGTCGGGGATGTACTGTTTACTCAAAGCCCTCGGGCTGGAGCTTTTTAAGCTAGCTCCATGCTTGCTAATACCGCCTAATCTTCAGAAACGGCGTGTCACGCGGCATAACGATTGTAGGGTGGCGAGAATCAACCCTCTTGACTGCGATCCGATCCCCGCCACCCGCAACTACATTAATAGTATGTATTGGGTCGGCATGAACACGTCTTGGATGGTGTTCGTCGATGGTCGCGGCAGCTGGATGCTCGTGGAGGTCTACACCCGACGATTGATCCCCCTTCCTCAGATTAACACTGCACTACTTTGGCACCGCGGCCTAGAATACTCGGAATCTTACAATAGCCAACACGATACCAAGTTTGATTTGCTCAAGGTTGTACTCTGCCAAGTGCCCACAAGATTTGTGAATTATAAAGACTTCAGGCTAATTGCATTCTTCAACCACGGTCTCACCTATCTGATAGGTCACTGCAATAAGTGGATAAATCTGCACGTCCATCGCAAGATCATACATCCTCCATGGTTCTCTAATGCCATTGAACACAAGGGCTTCATTTACGCTGTGGACTCCTTCTATGGTTGGACGTATTGTTGGCCTACTCCAGTCATCGCTACAAACAGCTGTTACAGCAGTATGTTACTTTCCTGTGATATCATGATGGCTTGCTTATATTATTGTCAACATTTACTGAAAAAAATATTCATGCTCATAACATGTTGTTCTTAAGATTGACTACAGTACGAGCCTTTTTTTATTTGACTCCAACTTGATATGATGTTGTAGGCCGCCTAGTGTCCCTACCCTTCCTAATCCCAGAACCTTTCAAAGAAAAGCAGCATGTGTGATAGCCTGGCATATTAGGGATGATAGACTACTCATATCAATAAGGAATTCCTTCTTTTCCGGGAGCCCATTCGGATAGAACTCCAAAGTTAAGCGTGCTCAGCTTGGATTAATTTCAGGATGGGTGACCGACCGGGAAGTTGCTCCCGGGTGCGCACGAGTGAGGACAAAGTGCGCAGAAAAGACTAGTATTGATATGTGGGGCCAGTCTAGATCCCGCCAGGAGTAACGACCACCGGCAGGTGTGTTCGGGGCGTTACAAGTTGGTATCAGAGCCGACCCTTGCGGTTACATGGATGTTTGCGGACAGGTGCTCGGTCATGTTATTCATGACGTTTGTGACCCGTCGTGGCACATGGCATGGCACATGTATCAGATTGGATGCACAGACGTTTGTGCCAAGAGGGAACGTTCCTGTGGCCCGACGAGGACGTCGGTTCCTCCCAGTGGGGGTGTATGTGATAGCCTGGCATATTAGGGATGATAGACTACTCATATCAATAAGGAATTCCTTCTTTTCTGGGAGCCCATTTGGGTAGAACTCCAAAGTTAAGCGTGCTCAGCATGGAGTAGTTTCAGGATGGGTGACCGACCAGGAAGTTGCTCCAGGGTGCGCACGAGTGAGGACAAGGTGCGCAGAAAAGACTAGTATTGATATGTGGGGCCAGTCTAGATTCCGCTAGGAGTAACGACCACCGGCGGGTGTGTCCGAGGCGTTATAGCATGGCAGTCACGGGTGGTTCCTGGCTCGATCAGACGACATCAATCGTTCGCACGTACCGGACGTGTTGTTTCGCGGAATACAATCACAATCACTGCAAGGTCTTTGAGTAGGATCCCAACTTCTCTAGGCCTTCAGGAATTTTTTTTCTAGAAGCTGGTAAGTCGCCTTGGTACACGCTCTCTGTTTCTCAGACTAAATTATCCAATTAACCAGGAGATAACAACGACAAGGATCATGATGGCAGCACTGTTCGTTCATCAGGCAAAACTGTGTGTACATAGCGGACCATGTGTCTCTCCATGCACCATACCCTGATATGTGCCGCCATGCTCTGCAGCCCAAAGTAGGAGAGAGGGTCGCAAGTATCAGACTTTGACCTACTGGTTGGAGTTTCCCCCGTCAGGCACCCATCTGGTTCAAGCCGTCAACCAATCTCCACGGCTTAATAGATAGTAACGTCTAACTAAGCCCGTTCGTTAGATGTGTACGCTTGGTGTAGTAGGATCTTTATTTTGTTTGATGCATTCAATTGTTCATTTTTGGTAGCCCTTTTTTAATGATGGCTGATGTTTGGTTTGGAAGAGAGAGTTGCGTCTTTACTCTTTTGGCCTGCTTACTGCTTTTGTTGCACCCCAGCCCTGGTTGCTGCTGCTGCTGTTTTCAATGCACAATCAGTAGTATATTGTGTCTGTTTGTTGAATAAATGTGTTGTTAGAATGACGAACACAATGTTTTGGAAGTCTTCGCACTGTCTGATCCTTTAGTGCCACGTACATAGCGCATACTATTTTTTGGTAGGGTACACATTTTCCACTTGTCAATAACATGCAACACACTGATGACGGCCCAATAGAGGAGCCCATAATTAACTGGAAGGGAGGCCCTCACATGAATGTGGCCCAGGTACATGCTCACAGTCCCCTAAACATAAATAAGTAAATAAATAAATAAATCTAAATGCTCATGCACCAGTTCTCTAAATTTATGATTTGAAAAGTCAATTTTTAACAGGAGGATATTAGTTACATTCAGTCGATATTATTATTAGGCAAAGTTGCAAAGATAGCGACCAGTCTTTTTTCTCCCACCATTTTCTTCCTGCACCAGCAAACCCATGCAAATCGTAGTGTACGTCGTAAATAGTTCTGGCACATTATTATTTTTCGATAGAATGCCCAACCCAGCCCAACACATTGGCGACACCATTTTATCCCAGGGTTTCTGAATGTGCTCGCCTTCACACCTCAAGAAGAAAATTGTCTAAAAAAACCTGAGGAAGAAAAGGGTGCTCTGTAGTATTTTACAATAAGTTTTAGCCATATAAAACTAATTCTTATAATCCAGCATAATGAGTTTTTGGGTCTGACCGGTCGAGCCGCCAAAACCAAACCTGCGCCAGCGGGAGCACATGTTCCCGCCTTGTACGATTGGTTGCGCTGTCGTGCACGCATCGCCGCCCTGTCGTACCCTGAAATGCTGGCTAGGCCATCCCTTTACTCCCCTCGACATTCCATTCTTCTCCGATGACGGCATCCTACCCCGCACCAGAACTAGTGAACCTTCATATCCCCCCCACCTACGGCCATACTGCCGCATGTTCTCTGGCTCCTTTTGTCAGGACCCCGATCCTAAGTCACACCGGTCTAGCTGTAACACGTCATATCACTTTGCGGCCTCACGCACGGTAACCCCACGGGTGCCACCTTACCTGGCCCGGGACCGTTTGCGCATTTTGGCACACGTATATGACAGTGTCGCTAGCATCCATATGACAGAGAACCCGGGCCGACATGGCTAGTTATAAACCAAAAGTGGCACTAAATTACAGAGACAGGCATCCATGACCCAGCAACGAACGTGTCGGTCATCAACGTATGAACCCAAGTCGTAGCAAGCTACATGGACTTAAAGGAACAATGCGTGACATTTCCCCTAAGGGACAGACACAGGAACGAAGAAGGACACATGCCGGCCAGCCTACGTGTTCCGAGCAGTAGCAAGCTACCAAGGCTCATTGGAATCACTAGGAGGCATTTCCCTGTAAGATAGGCTACCAAAGGAAAACAACTAGGTGTCGGATCCCACACATACCAAGCATTTCAATCATACACGCAATATGCTCAATATGTGCAAATACAACATTGCATCACAACAGAACTCTATGACTCAAAGTACTTTATTTAAAAGGCTCCAAGAGCCATACACAACATAGTCATACAGGTAGGGGTCACATGACCCAACACTCAAGTCATACAGTCGTACAAGCACAAGCGGAAGCTACATGTCTGAGTACAGACAACTTAGAAAATAAAACAGGCTTGGTGTAGCCTGACTATCTACAAGGCCCTTCACAAGCTCCAGATCACCGTCTGGGTGTCAAGCTACTCGTCGACGTCAACGTCTATGTAGAACCCATCAGCAGGGGCAGGGTTCTCATCTGCAACAATTATTAAGCAAACATGAGTACAAAGGTACTCAGTAAGTCTTACCACAGAACCTATTATACATGCAACATTATCAAAGGGGTAGTGGAGTTTATAGCAGAATGCCAGCTTTGACCTTGGCTAACCTATACTACAACTCTCAACGGATTGCAAGATGTTATTAACGAACACGAGTCCACTACTCTCCACATCAATACACTACCGAGGATCCTCTTCCGTCATCCTACGGAAGGGCCATCCACGGCACTCACGCTTATCTTGAGGCTTTTAGTAGTATCCATCAACTTGTCTATGAACTGTAAGGGTAACCAAGTAGTTCGTACCGCGAACAACGGCTATTCGAATAGTTTGATAACCCTGCAGGGGTGTACTTCTTCACACATGTTTTCACCACTTAGCGTCTGCACACGACATGTGCTTGGCAGACTTCAAGCGAAAGCCGACGTGGGTGTAGACCACGACCTAACCAACCACTCAAGTCTCTCGTCCAGGTTTATCGCCTATTTGGGTTCCATCCGTGGGGAGATCCGTCCGGGGTGTCGCTCACGGCCCCAAACGATGTGTACAGGGTTCCCGAGTCACCAAACGGGCAACCAATACACCGTGCCACGTACCTGTCACATCACAGCCCACCCCGAGGGTCAGCGCTGTGCACGACCTCCAGTAAACTATAAACACCAGAAACTAGTTGCAACTCCTGGATAGAGTACAAGGGCAGTCAATAAGTCGAGCGGGGTCATATTTCAGGGCCCAATGTGTGGTAGTAACTGTAACTTGAATCACACACACAGATCTCGGGTCCTAAGGACGATTCCAATGAAACAACCCACCATGTACTCCTACATGGCCTTTCATCAATACCTTTACCAAGCGTATTCCATACTTTCCTCTCTTTATCGGTAAGATCATTTCACTCTGATCCATCACCCAGATGAACCAGACCAGACACAACTCTAAGCATAGCAGGCAACATAAGTAAATAGCATGGTGGATCACACATCACATGGCTCAATCAACTCCTACACATGCTAGTGGGTTTCAACTATTTACTGTGGCAATGACAGGTCATGCAAGGGAATAGGGTTCAACTACCGCAGCAAGTAGCAGTTCACGCGTTGTTGCCTTAATGCAGTAAAAGAGAGTGGGAGCGAGAAGATTGGGTTTGTATCGGAATGATCAATGATTTCTTGCCTGACAAGGTAGTTGTCGGGTACTGCTCTTCAACTGGATACGCAGCAGTATCCTCGGGAGCAGGACCTAACACAGGGAATACCGACGATACAATCATTAACAAACAAATGCAACAATATGATGCATGTTTATGACATGGCAAGATGCATGTGTGTTGGCTAATGCAACTAAAACCAGAAGGGTTTGAACCTATTTGAATCAAGGATTCAAATTGAAGTTCAAACTATTATTTAAATAAGTGCATTATCATGTTCTGATATATACATCAAGTTAACTTGTTCAAACATGCATGAAACCAGTGCCATTAGAAAGATTGGATTTTTCTGATCATTTTTCATATATAAATCTTTTCCATCTGAGCTATGGTTGATTTTATATGATTTTTAGAAGTTTTGGGTATTTTCTGGAATTTCCTGAATTATTATTAAATCTAAAAATCCCAGAAAAACCTTTACTGCGTCCGCATGACATCATGCTGACGTCAGCCAGTCAACAGGGCCAGTCCAGGTCAAACCTGACCAGTGGGTCCCTCATGTCAATGTCACAGCTAATTAACTGAGTTAATTAGAGTTAAACTAAAACTAATTAGCTGTCAGTGGGGCCAGGGCCCACATGTCAGTGACTAAACTAATTAACTAATTAAAATTAAATTAACACCTAAACTAAGTTTGACTTGCGGGCAGGGCCCACATGTCATTGACCCAGGGGGTCAAACCCGTGGTCAAAACAGGTCCAACTCGCCGGCGTTTAGCCGCCGGCGAGGCCAAACGCGGCGGCGTGCTTCGGAAAACGCCTACGGTGCACGGCTCGAGCTGCGGCTGGGTGTGTTGGAGAGCTCTTGCTCTTGCGCATCGGATGGAGGTGGTCGCCGGACCTGGGGTGGCCGAAGACGACGGCAACGAGCTCGACGGCGGCGACCGGCGTCGGGCGTGTGTGGAGATGCGGCTGCAGGGGCCTAGGCGATGCGTGCGTAGCACCGTTCGCATCTACGTGCTGTGGTGAGTACGTTGGACGGGTGCCGGTGACCAAATGGTCACCGGAGCATCACCGGCGACGAGCACGGCGGCGGTGCGTGCGGGCGAGCTACGTGCAGTGTGTTACAGGGCAAGAGGGAGCCAACGGAGAGGGGGAGGAGGTAGCTAGGCTCACAGTGGTTGCAGCAAGCACCGAAGCGAGCTCGGGGGTGGTCGGAGCTGAGCAGAACGGCGAGGGGGATCTCCGCGGCCGGAGTTGGGGAAGAAGAGGTCGGGGGCGTCTCCAGGGCGGGCGAGCGCTCGGGGCTCGGCCTGTTCGAAGCAGTCGAGGACGGCGGAGACGAGTAACAACACGGCGGAGCTCGGGGATGACGGTGGACGCGGCTTCTACGACGGTGCGATCACGGCGGCGTCGGCCATGGCGCGGGGAGAGCGGAGGAGAGGAACTGGGGGGAGGCGGAGGTGTCTGGGGGGTCGAGGGGGACGTGGACGTTCGATCCATCCCTCCAGGACGGCGAGGGGGCGAAGCAGGGCGGCGGGCAGCTGCGTGGCGCGCCGTGCGGTCGCCGTCGAGCACCTGCCTGCCTGCCTGGCCGAGCCAAGCAGCTCGCTGGAGCGGCAGCTGGCCTGGGCCGGCAGGTGGGCCGGGTGGGGCGCCAGGTAAGCGCTCTCTCTCTCCTTTTTTTCTATTTTCTTTTCTGTTTCATTTCTTTTGCAGCTTTGTTCATTTAATAAAAATGCCTAAACATTTTTATAACTCATAACACTTGTCATACCTACTGTATATAATATGAACAGTAGGAAACATTATAGTTTATGATTATTTGAGCATTTAAAATATTTTGTAGCATTTAAATGCCCAAATTCAAATACCATATGATTTAATCCAAAGCCCTGGATTGTCCTAGAAAATTGTGCACCATTTTTGGCAGAGGTTTAAGACCTAGGCAGAAATGATGAACATTTTGAAGGGCATTTTGGGTACATTGGAAAATATTTTAGCAAACCCTAGTTGTTAGGGGAGGGGTGCTGGGGTTTCTGTTAATCCCAATTCAAGTTTCTTTGAAAGTAAACATGATGCACACTCTAGTCAGGTCCTAATGCAAGTGCTAGCTAGGGATGTGACAACTCACCCCCACTTAAAAGAATCGCGTCCCGAGATTCGGGTCCCTCCGGAAAGAGGGTGGGGTACTCAAGTCGAAGACGATCCTCCCTTTCCCAAGTAGCTTCACTCTCGGAATGATGTGACCATTGAACCTTGAGAAACTTGATATTGTGGCGTCGAGTGGTGCGCTCAGTTTGATCAAGAATACGAACGGGGTATTCTCGATATGTGAGATTGTCTTGGAGATCAAGCGTTTCGTGGTCCACTCCGCGGATAGGATCCGAGAAGCAACGCCTGAGTTGAGAAACGTGGAAAACATCATGAACTCTGGAGAGGTGCGGAGGTAGTTCCAATTGGTAGGCAACTTCTCCTCGTTTGGCAAGAATGCGAAAAGGACCGATGTAACGAGGGGCCAATTTGCCTTTGATACCGAAGCGATGGGTTCCCTTAAGAGGAGTAACCCGAAGGTAAGCCTTATCGCCGACTTCAAAAGTCACAGCCTTATGATGACTATCATATTGGCTCTTTTGGCGAGACTGGGCTGTTTTCAATCTCTCACGAACGATGCGAACTTGTTCTTCTGCTTCCTGAATCATATCCGGGCCAAAGAATTTTCTTTCCCCGGTCTCTGACCAGTTAAGAGGTGTTCGACACCTTCGTCCATATAGAACTTCGAAAGGAGCTTTACCCAAGCTGGCTTGATAACTATTGTTATAAGCGAATTCGGCAAATGGAAGACACTTTTCCCATTCCATACCGAAAGAAATGACAGAGGCTCGAAGCATGTCTTCCAGAATTTGATTGACTCGTTCCACTTGACCACTTGATTGCGGATGGAAGGCAGTACTGAAAGAGAGATGAGTTCCCATAGCATTCTGGAAACTTTCCCAAAATCGTGAAGTGAAAAGACTTCCACAGTCTGAGTTAATCTCCAACGGTACACCATGAAGTGATACTATTCGAGAGATATATAAGTCTGCTAGCTGGCTAGCGGCAATACTCTCCCGAACAGGCAGGAAATGAGCTACTTTAGAGAGGCGGTCGATAACGACGAAGATAGCATTATTCCCTTTCCTGGACCTGGGAAACCCGGTAATGAAGTCCATACCGACTTTATCCCATTTCCATTCAGGAATAGCTAGAGGTTGAAGGGTGCCAGCAGGCCGTTGATGCTCTGCTTTAACTCGACGACAAACGTCGCAGTTAGCAATGAATTGAGCGATTTCTCTCTTCATCCTAGTCCACCAGAATCTTTGACGTAAGTCTTGATACATTTTGGTACTACCGGGATGAATCGTGAGAGGAGATTCATGAGCCTCCTTAAGAATTAATTGCCGCAGATGGTGGTTCTTGGGAACCACTACACGGTTCTCAAAGAAAACAACACCTCGATCATCCATGGAGAAACTTTTAGCGAGTCCGCTAGCAATGTTCTTTTGGAGTCGTGATACACCTTTATCACGCTTCTGGGCAGCTATGATTTGATCCATAAGGGTAGGTTTCGCCACCAAGGTGGAAAGGAATCCTCGAGGAACAATGTGAAGGTTAAGCTTACGAAATTCCTCGTGGAGAAGTGGTTGACTTTGTTGTAACACTAAATTGTTACAATATGACTTACGACTTAGTGCATCAGCCATGACATTGGCCTTTCCAGGAGTGTAAGTGATTCCTAAATCGTAGTCGGTGAGCAACTCAACCCAACGTCTTTGCCTGAGATTTAGATCCGGTTGGGTGAAGATATACTTCAAACTTTGGTGATCAGTGAAGATTTCACAGCGATTACCAAGGAGGTAATGCCGCCATGTTTTGAGTGCATGGACTACAGCTGCAAGCTCTAAATCATGAGTAGGATAGTTATCCTCATGTGGACGCAACTGTCGGGATGCGTATGCAATCACTTGACGATCTTGCATGAGAATGCAACCTAGTCCTTGTCGCGAGGCGTCGCAATAGATTATAAAGTCCTTGGAAAAGTCTGGTGGTACCAGTACAGGTGCAGATGTCAGGCGTCTTTTCAGTTCCTGAAAACTGGACTCGCACTATGGGGTCCACTCAAACTTTTTATCTTTCTTGAGGAGTTCGGTTAGAGGTTTAGCAACCTTGGAGAAATTCTCGACGAAACGTCGGCAATAGCTCGCTAAGCCAAGAAAACTCCTAATTTGCTTGACCGATTCAGGGGGAGTCCAATCAAGTACGGCTTGAACTCGCTCGGGATTGACAGCAATACCCTTGCCAGAGATCACATGACCTAGATAGGTTACTTCTGGCAACCAAAATTCACATTTAGAGAATTTGGCATAAAGGCGGTGCTCTCGAAGTTTCGTCAATACCAGCCTTAAATGCTCGGCATGATCTTCCTTGTTCTTGGAGAAAATGAGTATATCATCGAAGTATACCACGACGAATTTATCCAAATACTCCATGAATATAGAATTCATTAACCGAGAAAAGGTAGCTGGGGCATTGGTTAATCCGAAGGACATGACGGTGTACTCATATTGGCCATAACGAGTAACGAAAGCCGTTTTAGGAATGTCCCCGTTCTTGATTTTGATTTGATGGTAGCCCAACCTCAAATCCATCTTAGAGAAGACTGAGGATCCAGCGAGCTGATCATACAGGTCGTTGATCCTGGGGAGCGGATACTTATTCTTTATGGTGACCAGATTGACAGGTCGGTAATCTACAACCATCCGCTCCGTTCCATCCTTCTTCTTGACGAAGAGGACGGGGCAAGCCCAAGGGGAAGAACTAGGACGGATGAAACCCTTTTGCAAGGACTCATCGAGTTGTTTCTTTAGCTCAGCTAACTCTAGTGGTGCCATCTTATAAGGTCTCCTAGAGATTGGGACGGTTCCAGGGATAAGATCTATCACAAACTCGACATCTCTGTCAGGTGGAACACCTGGCAGTTCTTCTGGGAAAACATCCGGAAAGTCACGGACTACCGGGATATCTTCGAGTTCTGGTAGAGGGCTGGCATTAAGAGAGTAGAGCTGACGTTCAGCCATTCGAGTTAAGACATTGACTATCTTGCCGGATGGATGTGTAAGTTGAACGGTCCTAGTAAAGCAATCAATTTTGGCGTAATGGGTTGTCATCCAATCCATACCCAAAATGATATTTATGTCCGAGGACTTGAGAGCGATTAAAGATGCAAGGAAAACAAGTCTATCGACAAGGATTTCATTTCCATGGCTTACCCTAGAGGTTTGCCACTTTGAACCAGGAGTTTGAATAACCATGGAAGTAGGCATGTCACAAAAAGTCATGTTGTGCAATCGAGCATAGCTCTCAGATATGAACGAATGGGATGCTCCAGTATCGAAAAGAACAGATGTCGGATGGCAGTTTACGAGAAGCGTACCAAGGACGACGTTAGGATCCTCATAAGCTTCTTCGGCAGAAACATAGTTGACATGACCACGTGCAGTGGGGATTGGCTTGACATAGTTCACCTTGCCGGTTGGCTTGCCACGGCCAACGGGTTTTCCTGGCTGATTCTGGGGACAATCACGCATGTAGTGTCCCGGTTCTCCACACTTGAAACATGTCACAGTGGTGGTGCGTGGAGCAAAGTTGGAGGGTGGACCTCCATAGGTCTTAGCAGGTGCAAGCTGTTGAGTTGGGCGAGGCGCCTCATAGGATGGCATCGGTGTATACTTGGGTGGCAGAGCAGTGTTAGGAACCCACACACGGCGCTTGTGAGAGCTAGAGCCGGATGAGGAACCAAGGTCTCGAGTATGCTTGCGGGTAGCCTCGAAGTCGCTCTGGCCTGTCTCAGCACTGATAGCCTTGTTAACCAACTTCTGAAAGGAGGTGCACTCGTGCAGACGTAGATCTCGACGAAGTTCAGGGCTGAGTCCCTTGCGGAACCTCGCCTGTTTCTTGGCATCGGTGGATACTTCCTCAGGTGCATAGTGTGCCAGATTACCAAACTCACGACTGTAGCCATCCACACTTAAACGGCCCTGGGTGAAATTGCAGAATTCCTCCCGCTTGCGATCCATGAGACCTTCCAGAATGTGATGTTCACGGAATGCCTCACTGAACTCAGCCCAGGTAGTGACTTGGCCAGCAGGACGCATAGCTTCAAAGTTTTCCCACCAAAGACTGGCAGGGCCCTCAAGATGATAGGCGGCGTAGATAACCTTGTCGGCTTCGGCCACACGGGCAGAGTGTAGCTTGTGGGTGATACTACGTAGCCAGTCATCAGCATCCAGAGGTTCAGTGGAGTGATGGAACTTTGGTGGACACATCTTGATAAAATCGTGGATTGACACCACGTCATTTCTCTGACGGAACCCAGTGTTTTGCTCTATGAGTTCCAGCAGACGGTTGGTCTCTCTCTTGTTCCGTTCTGCTTCAAGCATAACTTCCGCCAAAGAGGGTGGCTGGGGCAGATTTCCATCTCTAGCCCCACTAGCCTCACCCTGCTCCTGAGCAGCAGGAGTGTTGCGAGTGTTGACCATCCTAGGAAAACAAAACAACGGTTTAGACAAGGATGGCGAAAATTTGACACAGAAGTGCAGAATGTAATGGATGACACAGAATGCAGAGATGTTCATCCGTACGACATGGTAATATAGGAACTGCTATATATACACCAGTGGTCATACACACCATACAAAGTTTAGTACAAGCCAAGGCTAAAGTACAACTGCGGTGAAAGACGATACATCCCATCAGAGGCATTCCAAGCTCCTATACATTATTTATCTACACCTCCGGAACTCAGTACACACTAAGTCATATTCCACAAGACGCGCAGGACTGTGGAAATACAACTATTACAATACTACTACTACCACGAACTAGCTCAGACATTCGCGTAGTAATCCTCGTAGAGATTACCACCGTAGCCTGGAAGTGGTACAGACGGATCTTGGAACTCGCGAGCACTCGAAGGCTGTGGACCATAGGGGCATGGGTGTGGTCTCGGTCCCGATGCTGGTGGTAACCGACGCCCACGTGGAGGTGTAATACCCCCAACGTCACGCCAATCCATGCGATCAGGCAGACGAGTCCGCACAGGATACAAATCCCGCATGTCCAGATATCCGGCGTGCACAGCCGGTGCAAGCCGTGTCAAAGTAGTCCAGTGAGCGGCTCGGGTGTTATACAGCTCCATTCGGAGGGCACGGACCTCATGGTCCCTATCCTCTAACATCTGAACAGTAGTCTGAAGCAGTGGCTCTTCATGAGCAGCATCAGTATACAGACCAGTGTAGTAGCCTTCCTCTCCGGGGAGTGAAGCTGGCATGTAACAGAACTCAGTGTTCAGCAACAGGGCATGCCTAGCACGGAGAATGGTCATCATCGAATAAGCGGCATCCTGTACTGCCATCTCGATGGTAATCCCGAGTCCATAAGACCAATGGATGGGATCATTTGCTCCGGGATATGAGGGGTATATCCGGACTGTGCAGAAATACTGACTTTGATTGAAATCCCGATACTGCTCCTCCACACTGTATTCAGGATACCAGCGATAACCGGTCTCAGTCATCACAGGGACTAGCATGGCCGTGTGACCGGGCACATTAATGCACCGAGTCAAACGAACCACTTGGTGAGGGATGCGGCCAGACATCTGAAACACGAAATAATGCAAAGGCATTAGTGTTTCTGGAAGAAATCGGGCAGCATAACAACTGTAAATGCTCAAACAAAGATTTGAGACATCATACAAATGATAGCATAGCCACTCAACAATTCCATATCAAGGTTCCGGGTTCAACAATCATCATACTCAAAAGGACAGAAACTGAACTGAGGCTTGAAACCAACAATCCTAAGAGTCTACGGATTAGTAACACGTGAACCTAGTAAGGATAAGAGGCCTAGTCCTAAATCCCCGTAGAAAGAATAGACAGACTCAGATTAGAAGGGCATAAGGTAAAGGAGTAAAAAGAGCCTTACGTTCCCTTCCACAATCAATTCCCCTACATATAACTAAGAATTTTTCTAGACTCAACATCGACCAGTTTGGCTTGAGAAACCTATAGGCAGTCCAGCTCTGATGCCAACGCTGTCAGGACCCCGATCCTGAGTCACATCGATCTAGCTGTAACACGTCATATCACTTTGCGGCCTCACGCACGGTAACCCCACGGGTGCCACCTTACCTGGCCCGGGACCGTCTGCGCATTTTGGCACACGTATACAACAGTGTCGCTAGCATCCATATGACAGAGAACCCGGGCCGACATGGCTAGTTATAAACCAAAAGTGGCACTAAATTACAGAGACAGGCATCCATGACCCAGCAACGAACGTGTCGGTCATCAACGTATGAACCCAAGTCGTAGCAAGCTACATGGACTTAAAGGAACAACGCGTGACATTTCCCCTAAGGGACAGACACAGGAACGAAGAAGGACACATGCCGGCCAGCCTACGTGTTCCGAGCAGTAGCAAGCTACCAAGGCTCATTGGAATCACTAGGAGGCATTTCCCTGTAAGATAGGCTACCAAAGGAAAACAACTAGGTGTCGGATCCCACACATACCAAGCATTTCAATCATACACGCAATATGCTCAATATGTGCAAATACAACATTGCATCACAACAGAACTCTATGACTCAAAGTACTTTATTTAAAAGGCTCCAAGAGCCATACACAACATAGTCATACAGGTAGGGGTCACATGACCCAACACTCAAGTCATACAGTCGTACAAGCACAAGCGGAAGCTACATGTCTGAGTACAGACAACTTAGAAAATAAAACAGGCTTGGTGTAGCCTGACTATCTACAAAGCCCTTCACAAGCTCCAGATCACCGTCTGGGTGTCAAGCTACTCGTCGACGTCAACGTCTATGTAGAACCCATCAGCAGGGGCAGGGTTCTCCTCTGCAACAGTTATTAAGCAAACATGAGTACAAAGGTACTCAGCAAGTCTTACCACAGAACCTATTATACATGCAACATTATCAAAGGGGTAGTGGAGTTTATAGCAGAATGCCAGCTTTGACCTTGGCTAACCTATATTACAACTCTCAACGGATTGCAAGATGTTATTAACGAACACGAGTCCACTACTCTCCACATCAATACACTACCGGGGATCCTCTTCCGTCATCCTACGGAAGGGCCATCCACGGCACTCACGCTTATCTTGAGGCTTTTAGTAGTATCCATCAACTTGTCTATGAACTGTAAGGGTAACCAAGTAGTTCGTACCGCGAACAACGGCTATTCGAATAGTTTGATAACCCTGCAGGGGTGTACTTCTTCACACATGTTTTCACCACTTAGCGTCTGCACATGACATGTGCTCGGCAGACTTCAAGCGAAAGCCGACGTGGGTGTAGACCACGACCTAACCAACCACTCAAGTCTCTCGTCCAGGTTTATCGCCTATTTGGGTTCCATCCGTGGGGAGATCCGGCCGGGGTGTCGCTCACGGCCCCAAACGATGTGTACAGGGTTCCCGAGTCACCAAACGGGCAACCGGTACACCGTGCCACGTACCTGTCGCATCACAGCCCACTCCGAGGGTCAGCGCTGTGCACGACCTCCAGTAAACTATAGACACCAGAAACTAGTTGCAACTCCTGGACAGAGTACAAGGGCAGTCAATAAGTCGAGCGGGGTCATATTTCAGGGCCCAATGTGTGGTAGTAACTGTAACTTGAATCACACACACAGATCTCGGGTCCTAAGGACGATTCCAATGAAACAACCCACCATGTACTCCTACATGGCCTTTCATCGATACCTTTACCAAGCGTATTCCACACTTCCCTCTCTTTATCGGTAAGATCATTTCACTCTGATCCATCACCCAGATGAACCAGACCAGACACAACTCTAAGCATAGCAGGCAACATAAGTAAATAGCATGGTGGATCACACATCACATGGCTCAATCAACTCCTACACATGCTAGTGGGTTTCAATTATTTACTGTGGCAATGACAGGTCATGCAAGGGAATAGGGTTCAACTACCGCAGCAAGTAGCAGTTCACGCGTTGTTGCCTTAATGCAGTAAAAGAGAGCAGGAGCGAGAAGATTGGGTTTGTATCGGAATGATCAATGATTGCTTGCCTGACAAGGTAGTTGTCGGGTACTGCTCTTCAACTGGATACGCAGCAGTATCCTCGGGAGCAGGACCTAACACAGGGAATACCGACGATACAATCATTAACAAACAAATGCAACAATATGATGCATGTTTATGACATGGCAAGATGCATGTGTGTTGGCTAATGCAACTAAAACCAGAAGGGTTTGAACCTATTTGAATCAAGGATTCAAATTGAAGTTCAAACTATTATTTAAATAAGTGCATTATCATGTTTTGATATATACAGCAAGTTAACTTGTTCAAACATGCATGAAACGAGTGCCATTAGAAAGATTGGATTTTTCTGATCATTTTTCATATATAAATCTTTTCCATCTGAGCTATGGTTGATTTTATATGATTTTTAGAAGTTTTGGGTATTTTCTGGAATTTCCTGAATTATTATTAAATCTAAAAATCCCAGAAAAACCTTTACTGCGTCAGCATGACATCATGCTGACGTCAGCCAGTCAACAGGGCCAGTCCAGGTCAAACCTGACCAGTGGGTCCCTCATGTCAGTGTCACAGCTAATTAACTGAGTTAATTAGAGTTAAACTAAAACTAATTAGCTGTCAGTGGGGCCAGGGCCCACATGTCAGTGACTAAACTAATTAACTAATTAAAATTAAATTAACACCTAAACTAAGTTTGACTTGCGGGCAGGGCCCACATGTCATTGACCCAGGGGGTCAAACCCGTGGTCAAAACAGGTCCAACTCGCCGGCGTTTAGCCGCCGGCGAGGCCAAACGCGGCGGCGTGCTTCGGAAAACGCCTACGGTGCACGGCTCGAGCTGCGGCTGGGTGCGTTGGAGAGCTCTTGCTCTTGCGCATCGGATGGAGGTGGTCGCCGGACCTGGGGTGGCCGGAGACGACGGCAATGAGCTCGACGGCGGCGACCGGCGTCGGGCGTGTGTGGAGATGCGGCTGCAGGGGCCTAGGCGATGCGTGCGTAGCACCGTTCGCATCTACGTGCTGTGGTGAGTACGTTGGACGGGTGCCGGTGACCAAATGGTCACCGGAGCATCACCAGCGACGAGCACGACAGCGGTGCGTGCGGGCGAGCTACGTGCAGTGTGTTACAGGGCAAGAGGGAGCCAACGGAGAGGGGGAGGAGGTAGCTAGGCTCACAGCGGTTGCAGCAAGCACCGAAGCGAGCTCGGGGGTGGTCGGAGCTGAGCAGAACGGCGAGGGGGATCTCCGCGGCCGGAGTTGGGGAAGAAGAGGTCGGGGGCGTCTCCAGGGCGGGCGAGCGCTCGGGGCTCGGCCTGTTCGAAGCAGTCGAGGACGGCGGAGACGAGGGACAACACGGCGGAGCTCGGGGACGACGGTGGACGCGGCTTCTACGACGGTGCGATCACGGCGGCGTCGGCCATGGCGCGGGGAGAGCGGACGAGAGGAACTGGGGGGAGGCGGAGGTGTCTGGGGGGTCGAGGGGGACGTGGACGTTCGATCCATCCCTCCAGGACGGCGAGGGGGCGAAGCAGGGCGGCGGGCAGCTGCGTGGCGCGCCGTGCGGTCGCCGTCGAGCACCTGCCTGCCTGCCTGGCCGAGCCAAGCAGCTCGCTGGAGCGGCAGCTGGGCTGGGCCAGCAGGTGGGCCGGGTGGGGCGCCAGGTAAGCTCTCTCTCTCTCTCCTTTTTTTTCTATTTTCTTTTCTGTTTCATTTCTTTTGCAGCTTTGTTCATTTAATAAAAATGCCTAAACATTTTTATAACTCATAACACTTGTCATACCTACTGTATATAATATGAACAGTAGGAAACATTATAGTTTATGATTATTTGAGCATTTAAAATATTTTGTAGCATTTAAATGCCCAAATTCAAATACCATATGATTTAATCCAAAGCCCTAGATTGTCCTAGAAAATTGTGCACCATTTTTGGTAGAGGTTTAAGACCTAGGCAGAAATGATGAACATTTTGAAGGGCATTTTGGGTACATTGGAAAATATTTTAGCAAACCCTAGTTGTTAGGGGAGGGGTGCTGGGGTTTCTGTTAATCCCAATTCAAGTTTCTTTGAAAGTAAACATGATGCACACTCTAGTCAGGTCCTAATGCAAGTGCTAGCTAGGGATGTGACACCTTTTCATTCCCGTTCGAGGCCTCGTGGTCGTCCTACGCCTTGGTGCGCTCGTCGCGGCGCCGCCATCCGGCCCTGTCAATATAGTGAATTGGGAGAGGACTGTGGTTGTGAGTATGACAGTACGGACCCACCAGGTTCGCACCCGAACAGAAGTAAGCGCCTCTTTTACTACTCAGATGCACCCCTCGTTTTTACTCTAATCCACCCTGCTGATATCTGGGACCCACATCATTGTCAATGTATAGTCAATTAACGATAGAATTGCACAACTTTTTTTTGACGATTTGTTCAGAGGAGCAGGTTATAAACTGGGTTGTGCGGTCTCTGTGGCCCGTCTAACAAGATAACCAGCCCAGCAGTTTTTTTCTTTGTGAAAATAGGTAGCCCACTATTTCTTTTTGAAGAATACCCAAGCTAGGCCTATTTGTTTTCTCCGACTTACTGGGTTGCAAATCTTTCAAGATGAGGAGTGATGCATTCCGGCCTGACCAAAGAGTATGGGCAGTATATCTTAAAAGTAATATGAAAGGGGTTGCAAATTCCCAGCAATATATAGCAAATGGGCAATTAGTTTCTTTATTTGTTTTTGTTCTTCACTGATATTTTATATTTCATTGCATTTTAACATGACATAGTACTACTTTATTTTAAAATTTGTTTTAGTATGGCTACTAATTTTAGGATTAAGAATATTTTGTTCCATAGCAAAAATATGCAAAAAAATTAAATTTTGCATATTTTTTTAGTTCACATTCTTAACCCTGGCACTGACCAGAAAATGGGCAGCAATTCTAAAAATGGAAAATGGGCTGCAAAAAATTCCATATGAATTAGGAAATGGGTTGTAAATTATAAAAATAATAGCAAATGGGTTATACACGCCAAAGATTTTGAGGCTGACTTGTTTACGCAGGGCTTTGTCAGTCAATACACAATTCTAGCAGAAGTGACTGTTGGTTGTCCATCCAACGGCCGATGTGCTTCTTCAATCTTTGATCTTCCTGCTCCAGCCGCCTAAACCAGCACCGCCTGGATGGCCGGCTCCCTCCTCTTGTGGTCGACTATGATGCCGCGCAAGCTTCACCGGCCCACCCTACTCCCTCCGCTGGCCAGGCCATCCCTCTACCCACCCGCACCTCTTGTTATTCTCCGATGACGGCAGCCTCACGCTGCAACCGAACCAGTCAATCGGCATACTCTCCTCGGCGAGGATATCCACTTTTGTATCTTCATCGGCTCCGGGTCGTTCCATTCCTAGGCCTCATCGTCGTCCATCGGTAGGTGCTCTAGGCGCGGCGTGCTCAATATTCAACAAACGACAGCCATCAGAATAGGGATGTACGTGGAGAGGCTGACAATAAGGACTCCCATGGTCCATGGCCGCACGCAAGCAACTGCCTCTTTATTACGCGAAAAAACGGATTCCTCCCACCGACATCTGGGGCACACCCGTTCGTAGGCTCACCTGTGGGCCTACTAAGTTGACGCGTACGCAGGGCTTTGTCAACTTAGTGAACAAACGATTCTAGCAGCAGCGACCGTTGGATTTCAATCGAACGATCATGCTCCTTCTTCAATCGCTGCTCTACTTGCACCAGCTGCCCAAACCAGCGCCAGCGACCGATAGGATCTTCTTGGGTGATAGTTGTTTGATCTTGCTGAAAACGACAGAAACTTTGTGCTCACGAGAAAAATTCTCATTTTTAACAGAAATGTGATTTTTAGTTTATTCTTTTTGCAGAAGATTAATATACAAATTGCTCACGTGGCCCTATTTGTTTCAAGATTTTTAGAGTTTCAAAAGTATTCGAAACTTCTAGATTATTACAGACAGTTTTGTTTTTGACAGATTCTGTTTTCTTTGTGTTCTGTGCTTATTTTGATGGCTCTATGGTTTTCTTTGATGAGTTTGTGGCATAGAAAAGTTGGAATACAGTAGATATAATACAAAAACAAAATATGAATTGGTTTGATACAATACTTATAGTAGTGGTTTCCTTTCTTACACTAACGGATCTCATGAAGGTTTTGTTGAAGTTTTGTGTGATTGAAGTTTTCAAGTTTTGGGTTATCTTACGATGGATGAAGGAAGGATGTAATATCCTAATCTTGGGGATGCCCGGCATCCCAAGCTATTAATCAAAAAATGAGAAACCAACTAAACTTGGGGATGCCCCCAAGTGGCATCCCAGCTTTCTTCCAACAATTATCGGTATTTCACTCGAAACTATATTTTTATTCGTCACATGATATGTGTTCTGCTTGGAGCGTCTTGTATGATATGATTCTTTGCTTGTTTTTTTTTCTTTTTAAGTCATCAATCCTTGATGTACACACCTATTTGATAGAGCCAAAATTATGCCATGACTTGCTTGAATAGCTCTCTATGCTTCACTAAAATCTTTATGAACTAGGACTTGCTCTAGTACTTCACTTATATCTTTTTGAGCACGATGTGCTTAGTATTTTTGAAGAAACACTCTCTTGCTTCACTTAGATTTATTTGAGAGTTAGTTTTTTTAAAAGAAATTCTCTCTTGCTTCACTTATATTATTTTGAGAGAAGAAACAAAAAAATTATGCTCATGATCTTTACTTATATTTGTTTGAGCTTATGAAAAGCAACACATGAAAATTAGTCCCAAAGTGATAGATATCGAAGAAGGATAAAGCAAGTCATGAAGATCATTGGAAAAAATAAAGTTGATTCCTTTAATAGTTTTGAGACATGATGATATGATATGTGAGTCATCTTGATGAGTAATTGTCTTTAGTAAGAATATTGGTGTTAAAGTTTGTGATTCCCTACGCAAGCACGATAGTCAATAATTATGCAATGAAATTATATCCTACTTGTGGTGCATTATTCGGTGTTATTTATGCTCAATGTTCACTTACGAGATTATTTGTTTCATGGTTGGTCACTTCCCAATCTTTTGCTAGCCTTCATTTTGTACTAAGTATGATCTCTACTTGTGCATCCAAAATCATTTATCCCGGTTTTGCCACATGAGTCCACCATACCTACCTATATGTGGTATTTCCTTGCCGTTCTAAGCAAATTTGTATGTGCCATCTCTAATTTTCAAAAAGAATTTCCCTTTTTGTGTGCCAGTACAGCTCGCGAGGCGGTGAGGGGTGGCCAATATTTTCCATGCTGGATGTGTTATTCTCATGATGAAGGTTTATTCACTTGTCATTGCACGAGAGTACGGCAAAGGTATTAGGGATGCCCAGTCCCGAAATGAAAAAAACAAATTTACTTTATGTTGTCAAATAATAAATTCCTTGGAAAGTGTTGGTAAGGAAGGCAACCGTGGATTCGGCTAGCCGTGGCTTGTGAAAGTTTGGTGGAAAATGAATAAACTTTATTTTCTGTTTGGGAACCGCCTATGATATATCTAGCATGGGAAGTGTTGGGAACCTCAAGTCTTTCTCGTTGGTGGGAAAATTATACCTCCCAAAAAAATATCTCTCAATTTAAGCTTTGAGCTCTAGCACCTCTACAAATCCCTACTTCCCTATGCAAAGGGCCTTTCTTTTACTTATGCAATTTTTATTTTTGAATTTGAGTCTCCATCTTCTCTTACACGCACCAACTAGGAAACACTATGATCGTACTTGAGCATTGGATGTAACTAATATGCGAATGTGTTCCATGAATGGATCAATGATAGAGCATGATGGGCTAGGGATAACTTACTTTAGCATTGATATTTTGAAAGACATAGTTGCTTGTTGATATGCTTGAGTATCTAAATTATTATGTCAAAACTAGACTATTGCTTTGAATCATATAAAAGTACAAATGTCCATGCTATAAAGAAAATAATATGATATGACTTGATAAATAACACTCCACATCAAAAATTATGTTTTTATCACTTACCTACTCGAGGACGAGTAGGAGTTAAGCCCTACTCGAGGACGAGTAGGAGTTAAGCTTGGGGATGCTGATACGTCTCCAATGTATCTATAATTTTTTATTGTTCCATGATGTTATATTATCATTCTTGGATGTTTTATAATTATTTTATAGTCATTTTATATCATTTTTTGGTACTAACCTATTGACATAGTGCCAAGTGCCAGTTGTTGTTTTCTGCATGTTTTTTACATCGCGGGAAATCAATATCAAACAGAGCCCAAACACCGCGAAAATTTTTGGAGATTTTTTTGGGCCAGAAGGAATACTATGGGCCCTGGTGGCACCTGGGGAGTCCCAAGGAGGGGACAATCCACCAGGGCGCGCCAGGAGGCCCATGCATGCCCTGGTGGGTTGTGCCCACCTCGGGTGCCCCTCGGACCGCCTCTTTGCTCTATAAATACCCCAATATTCCAGAAACCCTAGGGGAGTCGACGAAATACTCATCCAGTCGCCGCAGAGTCCGGAAACACCAGATCCAATCTTGACACCATCATGGAGGGGTTCACCACTTCCATTGGTGCCTCTCCAATGATATGTGAGTAATTCTTTATAGACCTACGGGTCCGTGGTTAGTAGCTAGATGGCTTCCTCTCTCTCTTTTGATTATCAATACAATGGTCTCTTGGAGATCCATATGATGTAACTCTTTTTGCGGTGTGTTTGTTGGGATCCGATGAACTTTGAGTTTATGATCAGATCTATCTTTTTATATCCATGAAAGTTATTTGAGTTTCTTTGATCTCTTATATGCATGATTGCTTATAGCCTCGTATTTCTTCTTCGATACTGGGTTTTGTTTGGCCAACTTGATCTATTTATCTTGCAAGGGGAAAAGGTGCCCGGTAGTGGGTTCGGTCTTACCGTGCTTGATCCCAATGACAGAAGGGGAACCGACACGTATGTATCGTTGCCACTAAGGATAAAACGATGAGATCCATATCTAACGCCATAGATAAACGGATCTTGTCTACATCATGTCATCATTTTTAATGCATTACTCCATTTTTCATGATCTTAATACACTAGATGCATGCTGGATGGCGGTCGATGTGTGGTGTAATAGTAGTAGATGCAGGGAGGAGTCGGTCTACTAATCTTGGACGTGATGCCTATGTAATGATCATTGCCTGGATATCGTCATGATTATTTGAAGTTCTACCAATTGCCCAACAGTAATTTGTTTACCCACTGTTTGCTATTTTTCTCGAGAGAAGCCACTAGTGAAACCTACTGCCCCCGGGTCTTCTTCCTCATATATTTGCCTTTGCGATCTATTTGCCTTTGCTTTTATTTTCATATCTACTAAACCAAAAAAAAACCTTGCTGCAATTTATCTTATTTATCAACCAATCTACCAATATTTATCTCTCTTACACGTTCGTTACCCAAAAGGGATTGACAACCCCTTTAACGCGTCAGGTTTAGAGGTGTTGTTATTTGTGTGCAGGTGTTATTTATGTTGTGTTGCTTGGTTCTCCTACTGGTTCGATAACTTTGGTTTCACATCTGAGGTAAATACCTACCCCCGTTGTGCTGCATCATCCCTTCCTCTTTGGAAAAAACCCACGTAGCTTTAAGCGACATCAGCCGTGTGCATGTCCCTCGAGCGTGAAGCCAGCCGCACGGCGCTCATCATATCCATACGCGAACAACAGAGGTCAAGGATTTCACTAGGGAGATCGCTCCATTCGCGTCTCACATGGATGTTGCACGGTTCGCGTTCGACCATGGTGGAGTTTCGAAGGCTCTCGGTGCTGAAGCGGCTAGCGAGGGAATAGTGGTACTGGAGGAGGCGAGCGAGGCGAGGGTACGCGGGGGCATAGTGAGATGATGAAGAGTGACCTAAGGATCTCCGGCGAGATGGAGATGGAGATGGAGCGGTGCTGGGGAGAGGGAGACGAGGCGAGGCATGCTATACAGTGGTGGTCATAGTGACTGCACAGTGCACAAAGTGAGGCTGACTTTGGTAACCCGAACATGCCGCCTGGACTAGTGTCACCTCTGTTGGGGAACTTAGTAATTCAAAAAAATTACCTACAATCACGCAAGATCTATCTAGGAGAAGCATAGCAACGAGCGGGAGAGTGTGTCCACGTACCCTCGTAGACCGAAAGCAGAAGTGTTTAATAACGTGGTTGATGTAGTCAAACATCTTCGCCACCCAACCGATCCATGCACCGAATGTACGGCACCTCCAGTATCAGCACATGTTTAGCTCGATGACGTCCCACAAACTCTTGATCCAGTTGAGTGTCGCAGGAGAGTTTCGTTAGCACGATGGCGTGGTGACGGTGATGATGAAGTTACCGACGCAGGGCTTCGCCTAAGCACTGCAATGATATGAATGAGGTGTGTAACTGTGGAGGGGGGCACCGCACACGGCTAGGAACAATTGATGTGTATCGAAGGGGTGCCCTCCCCACGTATATAAAGGAGGGAGAGGGAGGAGGCGGCCCTCCTATGAGGAGGGCGCGCCAAGGGTGGAGTCCTACTCCCACTAGGAGTAGGATTCCACCTTTCCTAGTAGGAGTAGGAGAAGAAGGAAGGGGGAGAGAAGAGAGGAAGGAGGGGGCGTCGCCCCTCCCCCTAGTCCAATTCATACTAGGCCATGGGGGAGCGCAGCCTGCCCTATGCTTCCCATCTCTCTCTCCCCCTAAAGGCTACTAAGGCCCATTAACTCCTCAGGGGGTTCCGGTAATGTGACACCCCGAGACCGGTGTGCCAGGTGTCAGCCAGTTATTCGTCTTCGTTGCCATGTCGTCTGCTTGCGTGTGCATCCTTGCCTTGTCATCATGTGTGTTGCATCAGCATGTTTTCAAAACTTGCATCCGCCCGAGTCCCTTCGTCCTTTCCGTTGTCCGTTCTGAGCCCAGACACACTCACACGCGCCCGCAATGCCTCCGAATATTTATTTTATAAGTGGCAAAAAAATGTTCTTGGAATGGGATGAAACTTGTCATGTGGTCTTATTATAGTGTAGACAGGCCGCCTGCCAAATTTCATCGCATTCGGAGCTCGTTTGATAGCCCAACGGATATATATAGCGGCACTAGTCGCCGGTTAATTCGTCGGGCGTTTTCGGTCTCCAAAAACCCCCGCGGGCCTCTTTTCCCTTCTCTCCTAGTAGCCCGAAACCTCTTCTACACAGCCCACTAAACCCCCCTCTGCTCCGTAGCCGTCGGATTACGATCCGAGGCTTCGTTTTGCCCTAAAACACTAGTCATAACCCCCCCTTCCCTATATATGCAACCCTCAATGCCATTTTTGGCCTCCTCCCTAAAATTCTGCGCCACCTACCCTCCTTCCATCTGCAGCCGCCGCCCTCCACCTCCATTTCGACGCCCAGCCAGCCCGTCGACGCCACATGGCACGACGCCATTGGCCGAGCCGCCACCCGCCGGCGCCTGTGGCCTCTCCCGCGAGGCCACGCGTCCTCCCAGCCGCCGGCCCGCCGAAGCCCACTCGGGGCCCGCCCGAGCCGCGACTGGGCCGCCCGAGCCCCGCGCCCCCACGAGTCGTCGTCCCCGCCGCCTGTTCGATCTGCGCCGCCGCCCGGTCACCGGATCGGACCCCGCCGCCGTGCGTCCTTCCGTCGGCACTCCGGCGCCGCGCCGCCGCCCGGAGCCGCCGCTCCCCTACTCCGCCCCGTTCGACATCCCGGAGAGGCCGCCACCGCCAGTGGCCTTACTCGCCGCCGGCCTCTTCAGTTCCCTCCGTCGAGTTCGCCGCCGGCCACCTCTGGCCCGGATCCGGCGGGATCCGGCCGAGGCCTTCTTCCCGCGCCCATTCCCGGCCTCCGCGCTCGCCGTCGTCACCGGAGAGTCCTCCTGCGCCGCCGGGCTCTTCCTCCGTCGAGGCACGACGAGCTGGCTGCTGCATTGACTACTCCGCCTCTTCGAGTCTCTGCCAGGCGGGCCCTGCCACCGCCGCCGACGGACACGTCCGGTTGGCGACGGACGTGTCCGCTCCTCTCTCTGCCCGCGGGTCCCGCTCGTCAGATGTGTCCGCTGGCTTCGAACATGTCCACCCGAGGTTGTCCTTTTTTCTGCTAAGTCCCTTTTTCTGTCAGCATTTTGTTGCATCTTTGAGTGCCTGTAAATAACTGTGTGTATGTCCAAATTGAGTGAATGATATGTCAAAATGATCGTGGTGATGTGTACTACACTTTGTTCTATTGTGTCATGCATGTTTGAGTTCATCTAGTTGCTCTAATATCTGTTACAAGGGTGCTACTTGTTATAAACTGCTGCTACTTGTTACTTTGTTGCCATGTTCGTGATATGATAACTTGGTGCATGTTTATCCAAATGATGCAAATGATATGTCAAAAAGTTCATCATGAGATGCTCTACATGTTGGTTGCTATAGCATGCTTGTTTGAGTTCATATTGCCATTGCCATGTGTATCTATGTTGCAAAAGTGCATTTGGTTGTTATGTTCTGAAACTTGTTACGAGATGCCTAGTTGAGGAGCTCGTTGATATTGTTGTGTGTGTCCCCTTGTCACATGCCTAGATGTTTTAGAATCTCCATGATGTGTTCTTTGCTGTGGTGCAAACCTTTTACCATGTTATGCTTTGAGGTGACTTAAACATGCTTGCAAACTTGCCATGTTGTTGTTACCATTTTAACACTTAGTGAAATTTCACTAAGTCTGGAATCTGTAATATCCTGATGCTATGTTTGCTTGATGTCCTAGGCAAATCCATGTTAGTTTTGGGGTGGCTATTGATCATTCCTTGTTGTATATGTTGTTGTCTATCCATTCATGCCTTCACTTGCTCATTTGACTTGTTGTAGCTTATTTATTTCTTGCTCCCAAGTTGCTATAAAATGTTGCTGTCAGGTTTTAGTGTCATGATCAAAATGTTGTAGCTTGTTGCTATTGATCCATGCCTCCTATGGAGTTGCTCCAATGGAGTTGTTTGCTGTAGGATATGTCTACTTCATGTCCATGCTTCTTATCACCTTGTTTGAGTGTTGTAGCATATATATTTCTTGCTTCCAAGTTGCTATGTGGCTGTTAATTTCAGCTTGTTGTTACATCTTGTTTCATGTGTAACTTTTAGCCAGTTGCTCCGTTTTGAGTGTTCCTTATATGAAACTTGTGTGATTTTGCATGTAGAATCATAATATCATCTTGTTTTCATGTTTGGAGTGAGTTTGGTTGATGTTTGGGTGCATCTTGCACCGTTGCCATGTTGTGCTTCGTACCTTGCCATGTTATGCTTCCTGTATAGACTTGTCATGCATCATACCTTGCCATGTTGTGTTTCCTGTATAGATTTGTCATGCATCATACCTTGCCATGTATTGCATCATATAAACTTGTGTTGTTTTTCTATGCTTCCTATCTTGCCATGTTATGCTTCCTGTATAGACTTGTTGTGCTTCCTGTATAGAATTGTCATGCATCATACCTTGCCATGTATTGCATCATATAAACTTGTCTTGTTTTCTATGCTTCCTACCTTGCCATGTTATGCTTCCTGTATAGACTTGTTGTGCTTCCTGTATAGACTTGTCATGCATCATACCTTGCCATGTATTGCTTCATGTATATAACTGTCATGCATCATACCTTGCCATGTAATGCATCATATATATACTTGTGTTGTTTTGCTGTGCTTCCTCCCTTGCCATGTTTTGCTGCCTGTGTAAACTTTCTGTGCATCATAAGTAGACTTGTTTTGCATCCTACTTGGTAGTGCATATTGTCATGTTCTTGAGTGGTTTGTTTACCGTGTTGCTGAAGGAAATATGCCCTAGAGGCAATAATAAAGTTATTATTTATTTCCTTATATCATGATAAATGTTTATTATTCATGCTAGAATTGTATTAACCGGAAACTTAATACATGTGTGAATACATAGACAAAACAGAGTGTCCCTAGTATGCCTCTACTAGACTAGCTCATTGATCAAAGATGGTTATGTTTCCTAACCATAGACATGAGTTGTCATTTGATCAACGGGATCACATCATTAGGAGAATGATGTGATGGACAAGACCCATCCGTTAGCATAGCACTATGATCGTTTAGTTTTCACTGCTATTGCTTTCTTCATGACTTATACATGTTCCTATGACTATGAGATTATGCAACTCCCGAATACCGTAGGATCACCTTGTGTGCTATCAAACATCACAACGTAACTGGGTGATCATAAAGATGCTCTATAGGTGTCTCCGAAAGTATTCGTGGTGTAGGCATAGATCAAGATTAGGATTTGTCACTCCGAGTGTCGGAGAGGTATCTCTGGGCCCTCTCGGTAACACACATCATAATAAGCCTTGCAAGCAAAAGGACTAATGAGTTAGTCACGAGATGATGTGTTGCGGAACGAGTAAAGAGACTTGCCGGTAATGAGATTGAACTAGGTATAGAGATACCAACGATCGAATCTCGGGCAAGTAACATACCGATGACAAAAGGAACAACGTATGTTGTTATGCGGTTTGACCGATAAAAGATCTTCATAGAATATGTAGGAGCCAATATGAACATCCAGGTTCCGCTATTGGTTATTGACCGGAGATGAGTCTCGGTCATGTCTACATAGTTCTCGAACCCGTAGGGTCCGCACGCTTAACGTTTGATGACGATCGATATTATGAGTTTATGAGTTTTGATGTACCGAAGGTAGTTCGGAGTCCCGGATGAGATCACGTACATGACGAGGAGTCTCGGAATGTCCGAGACATAAAGATTGATATATTGGACGACTATATTCGGACACCGGAAGTGTTCCGGAAAAGTTTCGGATTTAATTGGATTGCCGGAGGGGGTTACCGGAACCCCCTACGAAGGGGGATGGTCCATAGTGGGCCTTGAGGAAAGGAGAGAGGCAGCCCATAGAGGCTGGCCGGCGCCCCACCTAGGGATCCTAGTTGGACTAGGATTGGGGGCGCCACCTCTCCCTCTTTTCCTTTCCCTCTCTTCCTTCTTGATGGACTCCTACTAGGAATAGGATTGCAATCCTATTCCTAGTAGGATTGCCCTAGCCGCACCATAGGAGGCCGGCCGACCCTCCCCTCTTGCTCCTTTATATACGGGGGTAGGGGGGCACTCAAAGACACACAAGTTGAATTGTTCCAGCCGTGTGCGGTGCCCCCCTCCATAGAAACACACCTCGGTCATACCGTCGCAGTGCTTAGGCGAAGCCCTGCGCCGGTGAATACATCATATCCGTTACCACGCCGTCGTGCTGACGAAACTCTCCCGTGAAGCTCAACTGTATCAAGAGCTCGTGGGACGTCATCAAGCTGAACGTGTGCTGAACATGGAGGTGCCGTACATTCGGTACTTGATCGATTGAATCGCGAAGAAGTTCGACTACATCAACCGCGTCACTTGACGCTTCCGCTGCTGGTCTACGAGGGTACGTAGACACACTCTTCCCTCTCGTTGCTATGCATCTGGTAGATAGATCTTGCGTGATCGTAGGAAATTTTTAAAATACTACGTTCCCCAACAGTGGCATCATGAGCCAGGTCTATGCGTAGATGATATGCACGAGTAGAACACAAGTGAGTTGTGGACAATTCTAGTCATACTGCTTACCAGCATGTCATACTTTGATTCGGCGGTATTGTTGGATGAAGCGGCCCGGACCGACATTACGCGTACGCTTACGCGAGACTGGTTCTACCGACGTGCTTCGCACACAGGTGGCTGGCGGGTGTCAGTTTCTCCAACTTTAGTTGAATCAAGTGTGGCTACGCCCGGTCCTTGTGAAGGTTAAAATAGCACATACTTGACGAAATATCGTTGTGGTTTTTTATGCATAGGTAAGAACGGTTCTTGCTAAGCCCGTAGCAGCCACGTAAAACTTGCAACAACAAAGTAGAGGACGTCTAACTTGTTTTTGCAGGGCATGTTGTAATGTGATATGGTCAAGACATGATGAGTTATATGGTTTTGTATGAAATAATCATGTTTTGTAAAGTTATCGGCAACTGGCAGGAGCCATATGGTTGTCGCTTTATTGTATGAAATGCAATCGCCATGTAATTGCTTTACTTTATCACTAAGCGGTGGCGATAGTCGTAGAAGCAATAGTTGGCGAGACGACAACGATGCTACGATAGAGATCAAGGTGTCGCGCCGGTGACGAAGGTGATCATGACGGTGCTTTGGAGATGGAGATCAAAAGCACAAGATGATGATGGCCATATCATGTCACATATTTTAATTGCATGTGATGTTTATCTTATTATGCTTCTTATTTTGCTTAGTTCGACGGTAGCATTATAAGATGACCCCTTACTAAATTTCAAGGTATAAGTGGTCTCCCTGAGTATGCACCGTTGCGAAAGTTCGTCGTGCCGAGACACCACGTGATGATCGGGTGTGATAAGCTCTACGTTCAAATACAACGGGTGTAAGCCAGTTTTGCACACGCAGAATACTCGGGTTAAACTTGACGAGCCTTGCATATGCAGATATGGCCTCGGAACACTGGAGACCGAAAGGTCGAGCGTGAATCATATAGTAGATATGATCAACATAAGATGTTCACCATTGAAACTACTCCATCTCACGTGATGATCAGACATGGTTTAGTTGATTTGGATCACGTGATCATTTAGATGACAAGAGGGATGTCTATCTAAGTGGGAGTTCTTAAGTAATATGATTAAATTGAACTTTAATTTATCATGAACTTAGTCCTCGTAGTATTAGCATATCTATGTTGTAGATCAATAGCTCGCGATGTTGCTCCCCGTTTATTTTTTTTATATGTTCCTAGAGAAAACTAAGTTGAAAGATGTTAGTAGCAATGATGCGGAATTGTTCCGTGATCTGAGGATTATCCTCATTGCTGCACAAAGAATTATGTCCTTGATGCACCGCTAGGTGACAGACCTATTGCAGGAGCAGATGTAGACGTTATGAACATTTTGACAAAAGCTCAGTATGATGACTACTTGATAGTTTAAGTGCACCATGCTTTACGGCTTAGAACCGGGACTTCAAAAACGTTTTGAACGCCACGGAGCATATAAGATGTTCCAAGAGTTGAAATTAGTATTTTATACTCATGCCCGTGTCGAGAGGTATAATACTTCTGACAGTACTTTGCCTACAAGATGGAGGAGAATAGCTCAACCAGTGAGCATGTGCTCAGATTGTCTGGGTACTACAATTGCTTGAATCAAGTGGGAGTTAATCTTCCAGATAAGATAGTAATTGACAAAGTTCTCTAGACACTATCACCAAGTTAGCAGAACTTCGTGATGAACTATAATATGCAAGGGATGACGAAAGTAATTCCCGAGCTCTTTGCGATGCTGAAATCGGCGAAGGTAGAAATCAAGAAAGAGCATCAAGTGTTGATGGTTAACAAGACCACTTGTTTCAAGTAAAGGGCAAAGGGATAAAAGGGGAACTTCAAGAAGAATGACAAGCAAGTTGTCACTCCCGTGAAGAAACCCAAAGCTAAAACTCAAGCCTGAAACTAAGTGCTTCTACTGCAAAGGAAATGGTCACTGGAAGTGGAACTGCCCTAGATACTTGGCGGATAAGAAGGATGGCAAAGTGAACAAAGGTATATTTTGATATACAAATTATTGATGTGTACTTTACTAGTGTTCATAGCAACCCCTGGGTATTTGATACCGGTTCAGTTGCTAAAATTAGTAACTCGAAATGAGAATTGCAGAATGAACAGAGACTAGTTAAAGGTGAAGTGACGATGTGTGTTGGAAGTGGTTCCAAGATTGATATGATCATCATCGCACACTCCCTATACTTTCGGGATTAGTGTAAAACCTAAATAAATGTTATTTGGAATTTGCGTTGAGCATGAATATGATTTGATCATATTTGTTGCAATACGGTTATTCATTTAAAGTCATAGAATAATTGTTATTCTGTTTACATGAATAAAACCTTCGATGGTCATACACCCAATGAAAATAGTTTGTTGGATCTCGATCGTGGTGATACACATATTTATAATATTGAAGCCAAAAGATGCAAGGTTAATAATGATAGTGCAACTTATTTGTGGCACTGCTGTTTAGGTCATAATGGTGTAAAGCGCATGAAGAAACTCCATAGTGATGGACTTTTGGAATCACTTGATTATGAATCACTTGGTGCTTGCGAACCATGCCTCATGGGCAAGATGACTAAAACTCCGTTCTCCGGAACAATGGAGCGAGCAACAGATTTGTTGGAGATCATACATACAGATGTATGTGGACCAATGAGTGTTGAAGCTCGCGGCGGGTATCGTTATTTTCTGACCTTCACTGATGATTTGAGCAGATATGGGTATATCTACTTAATGAAGCACAAGTCTAAAACATTTGAAAAGTTCAAAGAATTTCAGAGTGAAGTGGAGAATCATCGTAACAAGAAAATAAGAGTTTCTACGATATGATCGTAGAGGTAAAATATTTGAGTTAGCGAGTTTGGCCTTCAGTAAAAACAATGTGAAATAGTTTCACTACTCACGCCACCTGGAACACCATAGTGTAATGGTGTGTCCAAACGTCATAACCGTACTTTATTAGATATGGTGCGATCGATGATGTCTCTTACCGATCTACCACTATCGCTTTTGGGGTTATGCATTAGAGACAGATACATTCACGTTAAATAGGGCACCATCTAAATCCGTGGACATGACACCGTATGAACTGTGGTTTGACGAGAAACCTAAGCTGTCATTTCTTTAAGTTTGGGACTGCGATGCTTATGTGAAAAAGTTTCAACATGATAAGCTCGAACCCAAATCGGAGAAGTAAATCTTCATAGGATACCCAAAAGAAACTGTTGGGTACACCTTCTATCACAGATCCGAAGGCAAGGTCTTTGTTGCTAAGAGTGGATCCTTTCTAGAGAAGGAGTTTCTCTCGAAAGAAGTGAGTGGGAGAAAAGTGGAACTTGATGAGGTAATTGTACCTTCTCCCGAATTGGATAGTAGTACATCACAGAAACTGGTTCCAGTGATTCCTACACCAATTAGTGAGGAAGCTAATGATGATGATCATGAAACTTCGTATCAAGTTACTGCTGAACTTCGTAGATCAACCAGAGTACGTTCCGCATCAGAGTGGTACGGCAACCCGGTTCTGGAAGTCATGTTACTGGACCATGATGAACCTACGAACTATGAGGAAGCGATGATGAGCCCAGATTCCGCAAAATGGCTTGAGACCATGAAATCTGAGATGGGATCCATGTATGAGAACAAAGTGTGGACTTTGGTTGACTTGCCCGATGGTCGGCAAGCCATCGAAAATAAATGGATCTTCAAGAGGAAGACTGACGCTGACAGTAATGTTACTGTTTACAAAGCTCGACTTGTTGCGAAAGTTTTTCAACAAGTTCAAGGAGTTGACTACAATGAGACTTTCTCACCCGTAGCGATGCTTAAGTCTGTCCGAATCATGTTAGCAATTGCCGCATTTTATGAAATCTGGCAAATGGATAACAAAACTGCATTCTTTAATGGATTTATTAAAGAAGACTTGTATATGATGCAACCAGAAGGTTTTGTCAATCCTAAAGGTGCTAACAAAATGTGCAAGCTCCAGCGATCCATCTATGGACTGGTGCAAGCATCTCGGAGTTGGAATATACGCTTTGATAAGTTGATCAAAGCATATAGATTTATACAGACTTGCGGTGAAGCCTGTAGTTACAAGAAGTGAGTGGGAGCACTACAACCTTTCTGATAAGTATATGTGAATGACATATTGTCGATCGGAAATGATGTAGAATTTTCTGGAAAGCATAAAGGAGTGTTTGAAAGGAGTTTTTCAAAGAAAGACCTTGGTGAAGCTGCTTACATATTGGGCATCAAGATCTATAGAGATAGATCAAGACGCTTGATAAGACTTTCGATGAGTACATACCTTGATATGATTTTGAAGTAGTTCAAAATGGATCAGTCAAAGAAGGAGTTCTTACCTGACTTGTAAGGTGTGAAGTTGAGTAAGACTCAAAGCCAGACCACGGCAGAAAAATATAGAGAGAATGAAAGTCATTCCCTATGCCTCAGCCATAGGTTCTATAAAATATGCCATGCTATGTACCAAACATGTTGTGTACCTTGCCATGAGTTTGTCAAGAGGGTACAATAGTGATCCAGGAGTAGATCACTGTACAGCGGTCAAAATTATCCTTAGTAACTGGATGACTAAGGAAATGTTTCTCGATTATGGAGGTGATAAAGAGTTCGTTGTAAAGGGTTACGCCAATGCAAGCTTTGACACTAAATCCAGCTGACTCTAAGTATCAATCTGGATGCGTATTGAAAGTGGGAGCAATTAGCTAGAGTAGCTCCATGCAGAGCATTGTAGACACATAGACATTTGCGAAATACATATGGATCTGAATGTGACAGACCCGTTGACTAAGCTGCTCTCACGAAGCAATACATGATCACACCTTAGTACTCTTTGGGTGTTAATCACATAGCGATGTGAACTAGATTATTGACTCTAGTAAACCCTTTGGGTGTTGATCACATGACGATGTGAACTATCGGTGTTAAATCACATGCCGATGTGAACTAGATTATTGACTCTAGTGCAAGTGGGAGACTGAAGGAAATATGCCCTAGAGGCAATAATAAAGTTATTATTTATTTCCTTAAATCATGATAAATGTTTATTATTCATGCTAGAATTGTATTAACCGGAAACTTAATACATGTGTGAATACATAGACAAAACAGAGTGTCCCTAGTATGCCTCTACTAGACTAGCTCATTGATCAAAGATGGTTATGTTTCCTAACCATAGACATGAGTTGTCATTTGATCAACGGGATCACATCATTAGGAGAATGATATGATGGACAAGACCCATCCGTTAGCATAGCACTATGATCGTTTAGTTTTCACTGCTATTGCTTTCTTCATGACTTATACATGTTCCTATGACTATGAGATTATGCAACTCCCGAATACCGTAGGATCACCTTGTGTGCTATCAAACGTCACAACGTAACTGGGTGATCATAAAGATGCTCTACAGGTGTCTCCGAAAGTATTCGTGGTGTTGGCATAGATCAAGATTAGGATTTGTCACTCCGAGTGTCGGAGAGGTATCTCTGGGCCCTCTCGGTAACACACATCATAATAAGCCTTGCAAGCAAAAGGACTAATGAGTTAGTCACGAGATGATGTGTTGCGGAACGAGTAAAGAGACTTGCCGGTAACGAGATTGAACTAGGTATAGAGATACCAACGATCGAATCTCGGGCAAGTAACATACCGATGACAAAAGGAACAACGTATGTTGTTATGCGGTTTGACCGATAAAAGATCTTCGTAGAATATGTAGGAGCCAATATGAACATCCAGGTTCCGCTATTGGTTATTGACCGGAGATGAGTCTCGGTCATGTCTACATAGTTCTCGAACCCGTAGGGTCCGCACGCTTAACGTTTGATGACGATCGATATTATGAGTTTATGAGTTTTGATGTACCGAAGGTAGTTCGGAGTCCCGGATGAGATCACGGACATGACGAGGAGTCTCGGAATGTCCGAGACATAAAGATTGATATATTGGACGACTATATTCGGACACCGGAAGTGTTCCGGAAAAGTTTCGGATTTAATTGGATTGCCGGAGGGGGTTACCGGAACCCCCTACGAAGGGGGATGGTCCATAGTGGGCCTTGAGGAAAGGAGAGAGGCAGCCCATAGAGGCTGGCCGGCGCCCCACCTAGGGATCCTAGTTGGACTAGAATTGGGGGCGCCACCTCTCCCTCTTTTCCTTTCCCTCTCTTCCTTCTTGATGGACTCCTACTAGGAATAGGATTGCAATCCTATTCCTAGTAGGATTGCCCTAGCCGCACCATAGGAGGCCGGCCGACCCTCCCCTCTTGCTCCTTTATATAGGGGGTCAGGGGGCACCCAAAGACACACAAGTTGAACTGTTCCAGCCGTGTGCGGTGCCCCCCTCCACAGAAACACACCTCGGTCATACCGTCGCAGTGCTTAGGCGAAGCCCTGCGCCGGTGAATACATCATATCCGTTACCACGCCGTCGTGCTGACGAAACTCTCCCGTGAAGCTCAACTGGATCAAGAGCTCGTGGGACGTCATCAAGCTGAACGTGTGCTGAACACGGAGGTGCCGTACGTTCGGTACTTGATCGATTGAATCATGAAGAAGTTCAACTACATCAACCGCGTCACTTGACGCTTCCGCTTCTGGTCTACAAGGGTACGTAGACACACTCTTCCCTCTCGTTGCTATGCATCTGGTAGATAGATCTTGCGTGATCGTAGGAAAATTTTAAAATATTACGTTCCCCAACAGTTGCTTGCTTCTTCTCGTTAGTGCTTGTTCCGTTGCGTTCGTGAGGATTCGTTCGTCTACACGTGGTTCATCTTCGTCTTCTTCATGGATCTGTTCTTCTTCCTTGCGGGATCTCAGGCAAGATGACCATACCCTTGGATACCTTTACTATCATTTCCTTTGCTTAGTTGTCTCGATGCTATCGTTAATGTCGCACTACCCATCATTATTGTCAGCCCCTCTCCTTGTTGCCATGAAACCTCTAATCTTTGAAACCTTCCTAGCAAAACCATTGTTTGGCTATGTTGCCCGCTTGCTCAGCCCCTCTTATAGCGTTGTTAGTTGCAGGTGAAGATGAAGTTTGTTCCAGGAGGGAACTTGTTGCTTTGAAATATCACAATATCTATTATTATTATTAACACACCTATATACTGGGCATGGGTGGAAGGCTTGGCCTTTTGCTCGGTGTTTTGTTCCACTCATGCCACCTTAGGCGCCGATAAACCAGCATTATGTTCCTTGATTTTGCGTTCCTTACACGATGGGTATATGGGGACCCCTTGAAAGTTCGTCTTTGAATAAAACTCCTCCAGCAAGGCCCAACATTGGTTTTATTTTGCTCATAATAACAACTTAATTAATTATTTAAATTGCATAGGGAGTTAGCGCTACCCGAGGATTCTTTCTACATACAGGGGGGCCAGTGCTGATGGTGTTGGTCCCAAACTAGAGACACTTGCGGCGCCACCCAGTTATCTGGGGTCTTCGGTTGTTGTACGTACTGCTCATCCGGTCGTGGCCTGAGACGAGATACGCGCGGCTACTATCAAGGTGTCGGCACGCCGGGAGGTCTTGCTGGACTTGTTTTACCATTGTTGAAATGTCTTGTGCACCGGGATGCCGAGCCTGATCGTATTTCCCTAAGATAAGGGGTGATGATATTATATTTATCACTTCAGCTAATCGTGAGAGCTTGTGATGGGCTAAGTTGGGACACCCCTGCAGGGTTACGATCTTTCGAAAGCCGTGCCCGCGGTTATGTGGCAGATTGGAATTTGTTAATGTCCGGTTGTAGAAAACTTGACAGAGGATCCGAAGTAAAACACACAATTGTGTGAGTAACCGTGACTGTCTCTTTTCACTTTGAGAAGAGAACACGATGGGGTTATGTTTGCCTCGTAAGTAGTTCAGGATCTTTAGCGATCACTTCTAGTTGCGACCGTTTTGCGTAGATGCTCATATTATTCTTGTACTCGTAAGTTAGCCACCATATATTTGCTTAGCCGCTGCTGCAACCTCACCACTTTACCTCTTCCTACCTATTATGCTTTGATACTCTTGTTACCCATGGTTATGGGATTGCTGAGTCCTCGTGGCTCACAGATACTACAACAACAGTTGCAGGTGCAGGTTTCCGATGACTTGACGTGAGAGCGTTGATCGTTGTTTGGAGTTCTTTCTTCTTCTTCTTCTTCTTCTTCAGTCTTGGGTTAGGTTCCGGGTCGGCAGCCTGGGATAGCAGATGGATGTCTTTGTGCTTTTCATGTTTGTATCCATAGTCGGATACTTGTATTGATGTTGTTGTATTCTTGTGACTTGTATGTATTGTTGTATCCCCCATGTATGTATGTAATGGTACGTTGTAATGATATCCATCTTGCTAAGCGCCCGAAATGGGGTTGTGCCCCAATCATGTAAGTGTCACGTGATCGGGATAGAATCGCATCTTGGGCCTGACAAGTTGGTATCAGAGCCTCGACCGACCATAGGAGCCCCCTTGTTTGATCGTAGCTTGGCCGTTGTTGAGTCTAGCAAAAAACTTTTTCGGAGTCTAGTTATATCGGAGAGTAGGAATTCTTTTACTCCCATGCCCCTTCGTCGCTCTGGTGAGGAATCTTGCCGTAGGTGTTTTGAATTACCCCTCTTCCCCTTCAAATTTTTTTAGGATCGCGTGGTTAGTTTTCGTTCATCGCGTTGTTAGTTCTTTCATCTGGTGCATCTCTCGTCAAGTGGATTCAACCCTCTTCTTCTTTGCAAGTTCAACCCTCAGTTCTTTTTAACCGACGGTGTTTCCCCGTCCGATGTGGTCTTTCTTTTTCCCACCCACCCACCCTTTTGCTTCTCGGAGCCGGAGTCCTTAATCGAGTATCCATCCTACTCGTGTGAATCCTTTGCACTCTTCCCTCAGTTATTCCAACCGGTGAAATCTCCTGTCGTTCGTCATTCTTCACCTCTTCTTCTTTTCCGGTGGTTCCAATTCTATTAGTATCCGGTGTTCTTCATATTCTTTTCCCTCGGCTCGGATATTCCCCTTGCTCGTTCACCTCTTGCTTTTTTTTAATCATCCCGGAGTTCCGAAGAAATCTCAGGATATTCGTCTGTGTTCTAATTAATTCGAGGTTGTCACCTCCTTTGAGTCTTTCAATTGTTCCGGTGCATCATCTCCCTTTCAATCCTTTTCAACGGAGTTCTCCCTTCGGTGGGCTCATAACCCACAGGTCTTTTCCCAGGATCTTACCTGACTCTTCTAATATTTCCCGGAGTGTTCCGAAATTCTTTTCTAGTGTGACGTAACTATGGATCCCATCAGTCTTATGCCTTCTCCAAGATCGCTTTCAATTCTTTCATCGGTGGTTCAACCTTTTCCTCATTTCGTTCATCCAGAGTATTTCATTAATTCTTTCTTTGTGTTCCTCCGAAGGTCATCATTTCAGAAGATTTCTTCATTCTCAGTTTTCAACTTCGTCCTCTAAATATTCTTCATTGACGCCTCTTCGTTCGTCTCATATTCTTCCGGTGCTTGTTCAAGTATACTTTAATCAGTTCACAATCTCTTTGTTCTCGTCATTCTAATTGTCCTCAAGTGCTTTATTCTTCCCGGAGATTCATTCTCTTGTATTCACTCAATTTCATTTCTTACGGTGGTTTGTTCTTTTCATCATTCGCTTTTAATTCTTCCCGGTGGTTCGTTCCTTTTCTTCACTCGGCCTTAATTCCTACGGTGCTTCGCTTAAGATTTCTTTTCCGGTGATATCATGTCAATTCATTCGTTCATTCCAATCCAACCAGTGTTTCATGGAGATTTTCGCAAGTTCGCGATATATCCTTCTTTAATCATTTTCATCGAGAATAAGTAGTATGTGAATCCATTGTTCATCAATTTAATTGGTGGAGGATAAGCATAACATAATTCTTATTCCTTTTTCATCAAGTGGATTTAAGTCCTTCCTTCGGAGTTTATTCTTCATGAATAAATTCTAGTTCCAAGTGCTTTAATATTTTTTCCCGGAGTTCAAGTTTTTCTCGGCTATCTTGTTGGAGCCCCTTCTAATCATTGCAAGGCTGTAATCTTATTCTTTTCATTCGTCATTTCTATATTCATCATCCTTTTTGTTACTGGAGTTCTTCATGGAGGTTCTTCATCATTTAATTCATTCTTCAAATATTCATCTCATTCTTTTGGTTCAAGCTCAAGCATTATTCTTTTGCCTCTCGAGTGCAAATAATTCTCCTTATTCTTTCGAAGTGGAGTTTTGCATTTCTTCCATCATCTCAGCTATTCAATCTTTGGTTGCGGCATAATTCACCTCAAGTTTTGAGACGATTTATATAAGTCCACAACAAGTTTATTCTTTTGTTGTTGATTTTCTCAACAACTCCGTTCAAGTCTTCTCTTGAAGATGTTCTTTCAATCCATTCGTGATGGAAGTTGTCATCTTCTTCCCCTTCTTCTCATTCCATTCTTTATTTCTTCCGGAGGCATTGTCTTGTTCATCTCGTCAGGGATCGTTCCATCTTCTCAAGTTCTTGTCCTATTCCATTCATGTTCAACCGGTGTGCTATTTCTTTCAGTTTCAGCCGGAGTGCTGCCCGAATTCCTTCGTTCTAATTCTTTTCTATCTATTTTAACCGGAGTGGTTTCAAATTCATTCTTATTCCTTCAACCTTTTGGATTCTCGTCGAATTCCTTCTTCCTCTTGTCTAACGAAGTCCTTGCAACTTCATTCTTCTTCGTTGCATTCTTCTTCTTTTGAGTGGTTCAACCTCTCAAGATTCTTTGGTTTCGCTCTTTTGTCTTCGAAGAACTTGTGTTCTTCCTTTTCCCTCCCGTCTCGTTCCTAAGATCTCGGGACGAGATCTCTTGTTAGTAGGGGAGTGTTGTGACACCCCGAGACCAGTGCGCCAGGTATCAGCCAGTTATTCGTCTTCGTTGCCATGTCATCTGCGTGCGTATGCATCCATGCCTTGTCATCATGTGTGTTGCATCAGCATGTTTTCAAAACTTGCATCCGCCCGAGTCCCTTCGTCTTTTCCGTTGTCCGTTCTGAGCCCAGACACACTCACACGCGCCCGCGATTCCTCCGAATATTTATTTTATAACTGGCAAAAAATGTTCTCGGAATGGGATGAAACTTGTCATGTGGTCTTATTATAGTGTAGACAGGCCGCCTGCCAAATTTCATCGCATTCAGACCTCGTTTGATATCCCAACGGATATATATAGCGGCACTAGTCGCCGGTTAATTCGTCGGACGTTTTCGGTCTCCGAAAACCCCCGCGGGCCTCTTTTCCCTTCTCTCCTAGTAGCCCGAAACCTCTTCTACACAGCCCACTAAACCCCCCC
>LR738713.1:283707624-283729298 GCA_902687465.1 Secale cereale | reverse complement strand
CTACTCCGTAGCCGTCGGATTACGATCCGAGGCTTCGTTTTGCCCTAAAACCCTAGTCTTAACCCCCCCTTCCCTATATATGCAACCCTCCATGCCATTTTTGGCCTCCTCCCTAAAATTCTGTGCCACCTACCCTCCTTCCATCTGCAGCCGCCGCCCTCCACCTCCATTTCGGCGCCCAGCCAGCCCGCCGACGCCACATGGCACGACGCCATTGGCCGAGCCGCCACCCGCCGACGCCTGTGGCCTCTCTCGCGAGGCCACGCGTCCTCCCAGCCGCCGGCCCGCCGAAGCCCGCTCGAGGCCCGCCCGAGCCGCGACTGGGCCGCCCGAGCCCCGCGCCCCCACGAGTCATCGTCCCCGCCGCCTGTTTGATCTGCGCCGCCGCCCGATCGCCGGATCGGACCCCGCCGCCATGCGTCCTTCCGTCGGCACTCCGGCGCCGCGCCGCCGCCCGGAGCCGCCGCTCCCCTACTCCGCCCCGTTCGACATCCCGGAGAGGCCGCCACCGCCAGTGGCCTTACTCGCCGCCAGCCTCTTTAGTTCCCTCCGTCGAGTTCGCAGCCGGCCACCTCTGGCCCGAATCCGGCGAGATCCGGCCGAGGCCTTCTTCCCGCGCCCATTCCCGGCCTCCGCGCTCGCCATCGTCACCGGAGAGTACTCCTGCGCCGCCGGGCTCTTCCTCCGTCGAGGCACAACGAGCTGGCTGTTGCGTTGACTGCTCCGCATCTTCGAGTCTCTGCCAGGCGGGCCCTGCCGCCGCCGCCAACGGACACGTCCGGTTGTCGAAGGACGTGTCCGCTCCTCTCTCTGCCCGCGGGTCCCGTTCGTCAGATGTGTCCGCTGGCTTCGGACATGTCCACCCGAGGTTGTCCTTTTTTCTGCTAAGTCCCTTTTTCTGTCAGCATTTTGTTGCATCTTTGAGTGCATGTAAATAATTGTGTGTATGTCCAAATTGAGTGAATGATATGTCAAAATGATCGTGGTGATGTGTACTACACTTTGTTCTATTGTGCCGTGCATGTTTGAGTTCATCTAGTTGCTCTAATATCTGTTACAAGGGTGCTACTTGTTATAAACTGCTGCTACTTGTTATTTTGTTGCCATGTTCGTGATATGATAACTTGGTGCATGTTTATCCAAATGATGCAAATGATATGTCAAAATGTTCATCATGAGATGCTCTACATGTTGGTTGCTATAGCATGCTTGTTTGAGTTCATATTGCCATGTGTATCTATGTTGCAAAAGTGCATTTGGTTGTTTTGTTCTGAAACTTGTTACGAGATGCCAAGTTGAGGAGCTCGTTGCTATTGTTGTGTTTGTCCCCTTGTCACATGCCTAGATGTTTTAGAATCTCCATGATGTGTTCTTTGCTGTGGTGCAAACCTTTTGCCATGATATGCTTTGAGGTAACTTAAACATGCTTGCAAACTTGCCATGTTGCTGTTACTGTTTTAACACTTAGTGAAATTTCACTAAGTCTGGAATCTGTAATATCCTGATGCTATGTTTGCTTGATGTCCTAGGCAAATCCATGTTAGTTTTGGGGTGGCTATTGATCATTACTTGTTGTATATGTTGTTGTCTATCCATTAATGCCTTCACTTGCTCATTTGACTTGTTGTAGCTTATTTATTTCTTGCTCCCAAGTTGCTATAAAATGTTGCTGTCAGGTTTTAGTGTCATGATCAAAATGTTGTAGCTTGTGGCTATTGATCCATGCCTCCTATGGAGTTGCTCCAATGGAGTTGTTTGCTGTAGGATATGTCTACTTCATGTCCATGCTTCTTATCACCATGTTTGAGTGTTGTAGCATATATATTTCTTACTTCCAAGTTGCTATGTGGCTGTTAATTTCAGCTTGCTGTTATATCTTGTTTCATGTGTATCTTTTAGCCCGTTGCTCCGTTTTGAGTGTTCCTTATATGAAACTTGTGTGATTTTGCATGTAGAATCATAATATCATCTTGTTTTCATGTTTGGAGTGAGTTTGGTTGATGTTGGGGTGCATCTTGCACCGTTGCCATGTTGTGCTTCCTACCTTGCCATGTTATGCTTCCTGTATAGACTTGTCATGCATCATACCTTGCCATGTTGTGTTTCCTGTATAGATTTGTCATGCATCATACCTTGCCATGTATTGCATCATATAAACTTGTGTTGTTTTTCTATGCTTCCTACCTTGCCATGTTATGCTTCCTGTATCGACTTTCTGTGCTTCCTGTATAGAATTGTCATGCATCATACCTTGCCATGTATTGCATCATATAAACTTGTGTTTTTTTTCTATGCTTCCTACCTTGCCATGTTATGCTTCCTGTATAGACTTGTTGTGCTTTCTGTATAAACTTGTCATGCATCATACCTTGCCATGTATTGCTTCCTGTATATAATTGTCATGCATCATACCTTGCCATGTAATGCATCATATATAGACTTGTGTTGTTTTGCTGTGCTTCCTCCATTGCCATGTTTTGCTTCTTGTGTAGACTTTCTGTGCATCATATGTAGACTTGTTTTGCATCCTACTTGGTAGTGCATATTGTCATGTTCTTGAGTGGTTTGTTTACCATGTGCTTGCTTCTTCTCGTTAGTGCTTGTTCCGTTGCGTTCGTGAGGATTCGTTCGTCTACCCGTGGTTCTTCTTCAAGGCTTCTTCTTTGTCTTCTTCATGGATCCGTTCTTATTTCTTGCGGGATCTCAGGCAAGATGACCATACCCTTGGATACCTTTACTATCATTGCCTTTGCTTAGTTGTCTCGATGCTATCGTTATATGTCGAGCTATCCATCATTATTGTCAGCCCCTCTCCTTGTTTCCATGAAACCTCTAATCTTTGAAACCTTCCTAACAAAACCATTATTTTGCTATGTTGCCCGCTTGCTCAGCCCCTCTTATAGCGTTGTTAGTTGCAGGTGAAGATGAAGTTTGTTCCAGGAGGGAACTTGTTGCTTTGGAATATCACAATATGTATTATTATTATTATTAACACACCTATATACTGGGCATGGGTGGAAGGCTTGGCCTTTTGCTCGGTGTTTTGTTCCACTCATGCCACCTTAGGCGCCGATAAACCGGCATTATGTTCCTTGATTTTGCGTTCCTTACACGATCGGTATATGGGGAGCCCTTGACAGTTCGTCTTTGAATAAAACTCCTCCAGCAAGGCCCAACATTGGTTTTATTTTGCTCATAATAACAACTTAATTAATTATTTAAATTGCATAGGGAGTTAGCGCTACCCGAGGATTCTTTCTACATACAGGGGGGGCCAGTGCTGATGGTGTTGGTCCCAAACTAGAGCCACTTGCGGCGCCACCCAGTTATCTGGGGTCTTCGGTTGCTGTACGTACTGCTCATCCGGTGGTGGCCTGAGACGAGATACGCGCGGCTACTATCAGGGTGTCGGCACGCCGGGAGGTCTTGCTGGACTTGTTTTACCATTGTCGAAATGTCTTGTGCACCAGGATGCCGAGCCTGATCGGATTTCCCTAAGATAAGGGGTGATGATATTATATTTATCACTTCAGCTAATCGTGAGAGCTTGTGATGGGCTAAGTTGGGACACCCCTGCAGGGTTATGATCTTTCGAAAGCCATGCCCGCGGTTATGTGGCAGATTGGAATTTGTTAATGTCCGGTTGTAGAAAACTTGATAGAGGATCCGAAGTAAAACACACAACTATGTGAGTAACTGTGACTGTCTCTTTTCACTTTGAGAAGAGAACACGGTGGGGTTATGTTTGCCTCATAAGTAGTTCATGATCTTTAGCGGTCACTTCTAGTTGCGACCATTTTGCGTAGATGCTCATCTTATTCTTGTACTCGTAAGTTAGCCACCATATATTTGCTTAGCCGCTGCTGCAACCTCACCACTTTACCTCTTCCTACCTATTATGCTTTGATAGTCTTGTTACCCATGGTTATGGGATTGCTGAGTCCTCGTGGCTCATAGATACTACAACAACAGTTGCAGGTGCAGGTTTCCGATGACTTGACGTGAGAGCGTTGATCGTTGTTTGGAGTTCTTTCTTCTTCTTCTTCTTCTTCAGTCTTGGGTTAGGTTCCGGGTCGGCAGCCTGGGATAGCAGATGGATGTCTTTGTGCTTTTCATGTTTGTATCCGTAGTCGGATACTTGTATTGATGTTGTTGTATTCTTGTGACTTGTATGTATTTTTGTATCCCCCATGTATGTATGTAATGGTATGTTGTAATGATATCCATCTTGCTAAGCGCCCGAAATGCGGTTGTGCCCCAATCACGTAAGTGTCAGGTGATCGGGATAGAATCGCATCTTGGGCCTGACAGGTAACCTCCCGATACTCCAGTATTTATCCGGTGACCCCCAGAACCCTTCCGGTGTCCGAATATAACCTTCCAACACCACAAACACCTTAAGAGACACCTGTAGAGCATCTTTATAATCACCCGGTTACGTTGTGATGTTTGATAGCACACAAGGTGTTCCTCCGGTATTCAGGAGTTGCATAATCTCATAGTCACAGGAACATGTATAAGTCATGAAGAAAGCAATAGTTGAAAAACTAAACGATCATATTGCTAAGCTAACGGATGGGTCTTGTCCATCACATCATTCTCCTAATGATGTGATGACGTTGATCAAATGACAACTCATGTCTATGGTTAGGAAACATAACCATCTTTGATTTACGAGCTAGTCTAGTAGAGGCATACTAGGGACACTCTGTTTCGTCTATGTATTCACACATGTATCAAGTTTCCGGTTAATACAATTCTAGCATGAATAAAAGACATTTATCATGATGTATAAGGAAATATAAATAACAACTTTATTATTGCCTTTAGGGTATATTTCCTTTAGTCTCCCACTTGCACTAGAGTCAATAATTTAGATTACATTGTAATGATTCTAACACCCATGGAGTCTTGGTGTTGATCATGTTTTGCTCGTGGGATAGGTTTAGTCAACGGGTCTGAAACATTCAGATACGTATGTATCTTGCAGATTTCTATGTCTCCCTCCTTGATTTGATTTTGGATGGAATTGAATCGTCTCTTGATGTGCTTGGTTCTCTTGTGAAACCTGGATTCCTTCGCCAAGGCTATTGCTACAGTGTTGTCACAAAAGATTTTCATTGGACCCGATGCACTAGGTATTACACCTAGATCGGCTATGAACTCCTTCATCCAGACTCCTTCATTTGCTGCTTACGAAGCAGCTATGTTCTCTGCTTCACACGTAGATCCCGCCACGGCGGTCTGCTTGGAACTGCACCAACTGACAGCTCCACCGTTCAACAAAAATACATATCCGGTTTGTGACTTAGAGTCATCCGGATCAGTGTCAAAGCTTGAATCGACGTAACCGTTTACGACGAGCTCTTTGTCACCTCCATAAACGATAAACATATCCTTTGTACTTTTCAGGTACTTCAGGATGTTCTTGATCATTGTCCAGTGATCCATTCCTGGATTACTTTGGTACCTCCCTGCTAAACTTATAGCAAGGCACACATCAGGTCTGGTACACAGCATTGCATACAAGATAGATCCTATGGCTGAGGCATAGGGAATGACTATCATTTTCTCCCTATCTTCTGCAGTGGTCGGGCATTGAGTCTTACTCAACTTCACACCTTGTAACACAGGCAAGAGCCCTTTCTTTGACTAATCCATTTTGAACTTCTTCAAAACTTTATCAAGGTATGTGCTTTGTGAAAGTCCAGTTAAGTGTCTCGATCTATCTCTATAGATCTTGATGCATAATATATAAGCAGCTTCACCGAGGTCTTTCATTAAAAAATTCTTATTCAAGTATCCTTTTATGCCATCCAGAAATTATATATCATTTCCAATCAACAATATGTCATCCAAATATAATATCAGGAATGCTACAGAGCTCCCACTCACTTTCTTGTAAATACAGGCTTCTCTAAAAGTCTATATAACACCATATGCTTTGATCACCTCATCAAAGCGTATATTCCAACTCCGAGATGCTTGCACCAGTCCATAGATGGATCGCTGGAGTTTCCGCACTTTGCTAGCACCTTTAGGATTGACAAAACCTTCTGGTTGCATCATATACAACTCCTCTTTGAGGTATCCATTAAGGAATGTAGTTTTGACATCCATTTGCTAGATTTCATAATCATAAAATGCGGCAATTGCTAACATGACTCGGACAGACTTAAGCATCGCTACAGGTGAGAAAGTCTCATCGTGGTCAACTCCTTGAACTTGTCAAAAACCTTTCGCAACAAGTCGAGCTTTGTAGACAGTAACATTACCATCGGCGTCAGTGTTACTCTTAAATATCCATTTATTTTCAATGGCTTGCCGATCATTGGGCAAGTCAACCAAAGTCCACACTTTGTTCTCATACATGGATCCCATCTCAGATTTCATGGCCTCAAGCCATTTTGCGGATTCTGGGCTCATCATCGCTTCCTCATAGTTCGTAGGTTCATCATGGTCTAGTAACATGACTTCCAGAACTAGGTTACCATACCACTCTGGCGCGGAACGCACTCTGGTTGGCCAACGAGGTTCAGTAGTAACTTGATCTAAAGTTTCAGGTTCATCATCATTAGCTTCCTCACTGATCGGTGTAGGAATCACTCGGGAGAAGGTATAATTACCTCGTCAAGTTCTACTTTCCTCCCACTCACTTCTATCGAGAGAAACTCCTTCTCTAGAAAGGATCCATTCTTAGCAACGAATATATTGCCTTCCGATCTGTGATAGAAGGTTTACCCAACAGTTTCCTTTGGGTATCATATGAAGACACATTTCTCCGTCTTGGGTTCGAGCTTATCAGGTTGAAGCTTTTTCACATAAGCATCGCAGCCCCAAACTTTAAGAAACGACAACTTGGGTTTCTTGCCAAACCACAGTTCATAAGGTGTCGCCTCAACGGATTTAGATGGTGCCCTATTTAACGTGAATGCAACTGTCTCTACAGCATAATCCCAAAACGATAGTGGTAAATCGGTAAGAGACATCATAGATCGCACCATATCTAATAAAGTACGGTTACGACGTTCGGACACACCATTATGTTGTGGTGTACCAGGTGGCGTGAGCTGTGAAACTATTCCACATTGTTTCAAATGAATACCAAACTCGTAACTCAAATATTCGGCTCCGCGATCAGATCGTAGAAACTTTATTTTCTTGTTCCGATGATTCTCTACTTCACTCTGAAATTCTTTGAACTTTTCAAATGTTTCAGACTTGTGCTTCATCAAGTAGATATACCCATATATGCTCAAATCGTCAGTGAAAGTCAGAAAATAACGATACCCGCCGCGAGCCTCAATACTCATCGGTCCGCATACATCGGTATTTATGATTTCCAACAAATCAGTTGCTCGCTCCATTGTTCCGAAGAACGGAGTTTTAGTCATCGTGCCCATGAGGCATGGTTCGCAAGCACCAAGTGATTCATAGTCAAGTGATTCCAAAACTCCATCAGCATGGAGTTTCTTCATGCGCTTTACACCAATATGACCTAAACGGCAGTGCCACAACTAAGTTGCACTATCATTATCAACTTTGCATCTTTTGGCTTCAATATTATGAATATGTGTATCACTACGATCGAGATCCAACAAGAATAGATCACTCTTCAAGGGTGCATGACCATAAAAGATATTACTCATCTGAATAGAACAACCATTATTCTCTGATTTAAATGAATAACCGTCTCGCAACAAACAAGATCCAGATATAATGGTCATGCTCAACGCTGGCACCAAATAGCAATTATTTAGGTCTAAAACTAATCCCGAAGGTAGATGTAGGGGTAGCGTGCCGACGGCGATCACATCGACTTTGGAACCATTTCCCACGCGCATCGTCACCTCGTCCTTAGCTAATCTTCGTGTAGCCCCAGGTGCTACTGCGAGCATTAGTAAGGTACACATCAATAACATAGATATCAAATATACCTTTGTTCACTTTGCCATCCTTCTTATCCGCCAAATACTTGGGGCAGTTCCGCTTCCATTGTCCAGTCCCTTTGCAGTAGAAGCACTCAGTTTCAGGCTTGGCTCCAGACTTGGGTTTCTTCACGAGATTAGCAACTGGCTTGCTATTCTTCTTGAAGTTCCCCTTCTTTCCCTTGCCCTTTTTCTTGAAACTAGTGGTCCTGTTAACCATCAACACTTGATGCTCCTTTTTTATTTCTACCTCCACAGCTTTGAGCATAGCGAAGAGCTCGGGAATTGTCTTCTGCATCGCTTGCATATTATAGTTCATCATGAAGCCTTTATAGCATGGTGGCAGTGATTGAAGAGCTCTATCAATAACACTATATTCATCAACTTTGCATCCAAGTTGAGTCATATGATTGTAGTACCCACACATTCTGAGTAAGTGTTCACTGATAGAACTGTTCTCCTCCATCTTGCAGCTATAGAACTTATTGGAGACTTCATATCTCTCAGTTCGGGAAATTGCTTGAAATATTAACTTAAACTCTTGGAACATCTCATATGCTCCATGACGTTCAAAACGTCTTTGAAGTCCCGATTCTAAGCCGTAAAGCATGGCACACTGAACTATCGAGTAGTCATCAGAACGAGCTTGCCACACGTTCATAACGTCCGGAGTTGCTCCTACAGCAGGCCTGCCACCTAGCGGTGCTCCCAGGACATAATTCTTCTGTGCAGCAATGAGGATAATCCTCAAGTTACGGACCCGGTCCCTGTAGTTGCTACCATCACCTTTAAAGTTAGATTTCTCTAGGAATGCAATAAAATTCAAGGGAACGGTAGCACGGGCCATTGATCTACAACAACATAGATATGCAAAAACTATCAGGACTAAGTTCATGATAAATTAAAGTTCAATTAATCATATTACTAAAGAACTCCCACTTAGATAGACATCCCTCTAGTCATCTAAATGATCACGTGATCCAGATCAACTAAACCATGTCCGATCATCACGTGAGATGGAGTAATTTTCAATGGTGAACATCTTATGATGATCATATCTACTATATGATTCACGCTCGACATTTCGGTCTCCAGTGTTCTGAGGCCATGTCTGTACATGCTAGGCTCATCAAGTTTAACCCGAGTATTATGCATGTGCAAAACTGTCTTACACCCGTTGTAATTGAACGTTGACCATATCACACCCGATCATCACGTGGTGTCTCAGCACGACGAACTTTCGCAATGGTGCATACTCAGGGAGAACACTTGTACCTTGATTGTAAGGGATCATCTTATAGTGCTACCGTTGGACTAAGCAAAATAAGAAGCATAATAAGATAAACATCACATGCAATCAAAATATGTGACATGATATGGCCATCATCATCTTGTGCTTTTGATCTCCATCTCCAAAGCATCGTCATGATCTCCATCGTCACCGGCTTGACACCATGATCTTCATCGTAGCGTCATGGTCGTCTCGCCAACTATTGCTACTACTACTATCGCTAACTTATAGTGATAAACTAAAGCAATTAAATGGCCCTTGCAATTCATACAATAAAGTGACAACCATAAGGCTCCTGCAGGTTGCCGATAATTTACAAAACATGATCATCTCATACAATAACGTATAACTCATCACGTCTTGACCATATCACATCACAACATGCCCTGCAAAAACAAGTTAGACGTCCTCTACTTTGTCGTTGCAAGTTTTACGTGGCTCCTACGATCTTAGCAAGAACCGTTCTTACCTACGCATACAAAACCACAACGATTTTTCATCAAGTGTGTTGTTTTAACCTTCACAATGACCGGGCGTAGTCACACTCGATTCAACTAAAGTGAGAGAGACAGACACCCGTCCGTCACCTTTAACCAACGAGTGCTCGTAATGGTGAAACCAGTCTCGCGTAAGCGTACGTGTAATGTCGGTCTGGGTCACTACATCTCACAATACCGCCGAATCAAAGTATGACTATTATCGCCCACAACTCATTGTGTTCTACTCGTGCATATCATCTACGCATAGACCTGGCTCTAATACGACCTTTGGGGAACGTAGTATTTCAAAAAAATACCTACGATCACGCAAGATCTATCTAGGAGAAGCATAGCAACGTAGACCGAAAGCGGAAGCGTTTAGTAACACGGTTGATGTAGTCGAACGTATTTGCGATCCAACCGATCGAAGCACCGAACATACGGCACCTCCGCGTTCAACACACGTTCAGCTCGATGACGTCCCACGAACTCTTGATCCAGTTGAGTGTCACGGGGGAGTTTTGCCAGCACGACAGCGTGGTGACGATGATGATGAAGTTACCGACGCAGGGCTTCGCCTAAGCACTGCAACGATATGACCGAGGTGTGTAACTGTGGAGGGGGGCACCGCACACGGCTAGGAACAATTGATGTGTATCCAAGAGGTGCCCTCCCCACGTATATAAAGGAGGGAGAGGGAAGAGGCGGTCGGCCTAGGAGGAGGGCGCGCCAAGGGTGGAGTCCTACTCCCACTAGGAGTAGGATTCCACCTTTCCTAGTAGGAGTAGGAGAAGAAAGAAGGGGAGGGAGAGAAGAGAGGAATGATACGTCTCCAACGTATCTATAATTTTTTATTGTTCCATGCTATTATTTATGAAGTCTTGGATGTTTAATGGGCTTTATCATACACTTTTATATCATTTTTGGGACTAACCTACTAACCCAAAGGCCCAGTCCAGATTGTTGTTTTTTGCCTGTTTCAGGGTTTTGCAGAAAAAGAATATCAAACGGAGTCCAAACGGAATGAAACCTTCACAAGAGATATTTTTGAAGAAAATCACGCACAGGAAACTTGAGAACCACGTCAGGGGGGCCACGAGGCGCCCCCCCTTCCCAGGGCGCGCCCCCCTACCTCGTGGGCCCCTTGAGCGTCCCCCGGTGTCCTCATTCCTCCTATATAAGTCTACGTACCCTGAAACCATCAGCAACAGAGAGAAAACCCTAATTCCACCGTTGTAACCTTCTGTTCCCGTGAGATCCCATCTTGGAGCCTGTTCTGGAGCTCCGCCGGAGGGGGATCCATCACGGAGTTCTTCTACATCATCATCATCGCCCTCACCATGAGTTGTGAGTAGTTTACCATAGACCTTCGGGTCCATAGCTAGTATCTAGATGACTTATTCTCTCTCTCTGGATCTCAATACAAAGTTCTCCTCGGTCTTCGAGGAAATCTACTCGATGTAATCTATTTTTGCGGTGTGTTTGTCGAGATCCGATGAATTGTGAGTTTATGATCAAGATTATCTATGAGAAATATTTGGTTATTCTCTGAACTCTTTATGTGTGCTCATAATATCCTTGCAAGTCTCCTCGAATTATTGGTTTGGTTTGGCCTACTAGATCTATAGTTCTTGCTATGGGAGAAGTGCTTGGCTTTGGGTTCAATCTTGTGGTGTCCTTTCCGAGTGACAGTAGGGGAAGCAAGGCACGTATTGTATTGTTTCCATCGAGGATAAAAAGATGGGGTTTATATCATATTGCTTGAGTTTATCCCTCTACATCATGTCATCTTGCTTAAGGCTTTACTCTATTCTCATGAACTCAATACACTAGATGCATGCTGGATAGCGGTCGATGTGTGGAGTAATAGTAGTAGATGCAGGCAGGAGTCGGTCTACTTGTCTCGGACGTGATGCCTATATACAATGATCATGCCTACATAGTCTCATAATTATTCGGTTTTCTATCAATTGCTCGACAGTAATTTGTTTACCCGCCGTAGAATATCGCTATCATGAGAGAAGCCACTAGAGAACACTATGGCCCCTGGGTCTATTCTCAACATATCAATCTACATCTACTTTAATTTTTACGCTTTTACTTTCTGTTCATATAAACAAAAATACCAAAAATATAAACTATCATCTCTATCAGATCTCCCTTTCGTAAGTGACTGTAAAGGGATTGACAACCCCTTATCGCGTTGGCTGCGAAGTTCTTATTTGTTTGTGCAGGTGCGAGGGACTCGTGCGTGGTCTCCTACTGGATTGATACCTTGTTTCTCAAAAACTGAGGGAAATACTTACGCTACTGTGCTGCATCTCCCTTTCCTCTTCGAGGGAATACAATGCAAGCTCGAGAAGTAGCAAGAATAATTTCTGGCACCGTTAACGGGGAGTCTTACGCAAGTCATATACCAAGTACCTATCACAAACCCTTATCCTTCGCATTACATTTTTTGCCTCTCGTTTTCCTCTCCCCCACTTCACCCTTGCCGTTTTATTGGCCCTTCTTCTGTCGTGTGTTTATCGTTCGCTTGCTTCTTGTTTGCTTGTGTGTGTTGGATTGCTTGCTTGTCGCTATGGCTTAGAACAATACCAAATTGTGTGACTTCTCCAATACCAACAATAATGATTTTATTAGCACTCCGATTGCTCCTATTACCGATGCTGAATCTTGTGAGATCAATGCTGCTTTGTTGAATCTTGTCATGAAAGATCAATTCTCCGGCCTTCCTAGTAAAGATGCCGCTACCCATCTGAACAACTTTGTTGATTTGTGTGATATGCAAAAGAAAAGGGATACAGATAAAGATATTGTTAAATTGAAGTTATTTCCGTTTTCACTTAGAGATCGTGCTAAAACTTGGTTTTCCTCTTTGCCTAGAAATAGTATTGATTCGTGGAATAAGTGCAAAGATGCTTTTATATCTAAGTATTTCCCTCCTGCTAAGATCATCTCTCTTAGGAACGATATTATGAATTTTAAGCAACTAGATCATGAGCATGTTGCACAAGCTTGGAAGAGAATGAAACTAATGATACGTAATTGCCCTACACATGGTTTGAATCTATGGATAATTATTCAGAACTTTTATGCTGGCTTGAATTTTGCTTCTAGAAATCTTTTAGATTCGGCCGCAGGAGGCACTTTCATGGAAACTACCTTAGGAGAAGCTACCAAACTCCTAGATAATATTATGGTTAATTATTCTCAATGGCACACCGAAAGATCTAGTAGTAAAAAAGTGCATGCTATTGAAGAAATTAGTGTTTTGAGTGGAAAGATGGATGAACTTATGAAATTATTTGCTGTTAAGAGTGCTTCTTCTGATCCTAATGATATGCCTTTGTCCACTTTGATTGAGAAAAACAATGAATCTTTGGATGTGAATTTTGTTGGTAGGAATAATTTTGGTAACAATGCTTATAGAGGGAACTTTAATCCTAGGCCTTTTCCTAGTAATTCCTCTAATAATTATGGTAATTCCTACAACAACTCTTATGGAAAGATGCCTTCTGAATTTGAAACTAGTGTTAAGGAGTTTATGATCTCGCAAAAGAATTTCAATGCTATGCTTGAAGAGAAATTGCTTAAGATTGATGAATTGGCTAGAAGTGTGGATAGAATTAAATCTTGATGTTTATTCTTTGAAACTTATATCTATCCCACCTAAGCATGATATTAATGAGTCTCTCAAAGCCATGAGAATTTCCATTGATGAATGCAAAGAGAGAACCGCTAGGATGCGTACTAAAAGAGAGAATTATATTAAAGCGTGTTCTTCTAGTTATCATGAAAATAAAGATGAAGATATGAAAGTTATTGATGTGTCTATTAGATCCTTGTTTTCTAGTATAAATCTTGATGAAGATAGGATTGGAGATGATTCTGCTTTAAGGTGTCCCAATGATTCGGAGTTTTTAGATCTTGATGCTAAAATTGTTAAAAGTGGGAGTGAAGAAATTAAAACTTTGCATAGTGATGAACCCACTACTTTGGATTTCAAGGGATTCAATTATGATAATTGCTCTTTGATTGATTGTATTTCCTTGTTGCAATCCGTACTAAATTCTCCGCATGCTTATAGTCAAAATAAAGCTTTCAGCAAACACATAGTTGATGCTTTGATGCAATCTTATGAAGAAAAACTTGAGTTAGAAGTTTCTATCCCAAGAAAGCTTTATGATGAGTGGGAACCTACTATTAAAATAAAAATAAAATATCATGAATGCTATGCTTTGTGTGATTTGGGTGCTAGTGTCTCCACTACCCCAAAAACTTTGTGTGATTTGCTAGGGTTCCATGAGCTTGATGATTGTTCTTTAAATTTGCATCTTGCGGATTCCACTATTAAGAATCCTATGGGAAGAATTAATGATGTTCTTATTGTTGCCAATAGGAATTACGTGCCCATATATTTCATTGTTCTTGATATAGATTGCAATCCTTCATGTCCTATTATTCTTGGTAGACCTTTCATTAGAACGATTGGTGCAATTATTGATATGAAGGAAGGAAACATTAGATTCCAATTTCTGTTAAGGAAAGGCATGGAACGCTTTCCTAGAAAGAAAATAAAATTACCATATGAATCTATTATGAGAGCCACTTATGGATTGCCTTCCAAGTATGGCAATACCTAGATCTATCTTGTATCGTGCCTAGCTAGGGGCGTAAAACGATAGCGTTCGTTGGGAGGCAACCCAATTTTATTTTTATTTTGTTTTTGCTGCTGTTAGGGAATAAATATTGCATCTAGCTTATGTTTAGATGTGGTTCCATGTTTTGTTTAGTGTTTGTGCCAAGTAGAACCTTTGGGAAGACTTGTGTGAATATTATGTGATCTTGCTGTGAAAAACAGAATCGTTAGCGCTCGCTAGAATGGTCGTCAGATTTTACTGGAGCGTGCTATTTAGTTGACTTTTTTTTTGAAGATGATTAATAGAAAAATTCCTCAAGTTTACCAATTTAGATGGAATTTTTTGGAGTTACAGAAGTATGTGAAACCTGCAGATTACTACAGACTGTTCTGTTTTTGACAGATTCTGTTTTTTGTGTGTTGTTTGCTTATTTCAATGCATCTATGAGTAGTATTGGCAAGTATGAACCATAGATAAATTGGAATACAGTAGGTTTAACACCAATATAAACAAAGAATGAATTCATTGCAGTACCTTTGAGTGGTGGTTTGCTTTCTTATACTAACGGAGCTCACGAGAATTTTTGTCTAAGTTTTGTGTTGTGAAGTTTTCAAGTTTTGAGTATTGCTTTGGTGGACTATGGAACAAAGACTAGCAAAGGCCTAAGCTTGGGGATTCCCATGGCACACCAAGTAAAATTCAAGGACAATCAAAAGCCTAAGCTTGGGGATGCCCGGGGAAGGCATCCCCTCTTTCGTCTTCATCCATCGGTAACTATACTTGGAGCTATATTTTTATTCACCACATGATATGTGTTTTACATGGAGCGTCTTGTATAATTTGAGTCTTTGCTTGTTAGTTTGTCACAATCATCCTTGCTGGACACACCTATTTGAGAGAGTTAAATATGGCCTATAAATTGTTAGAACACTCTATGTGATTCACTTATATCTTTTGAGTTGAATAGTTTTTGCTCCAGTGCTTCACTTATATCTTTTAGAGCACGGTGGTGGTAATATTTTGTAGAAATTTTTGAACTCTCATGCTTCACTTATATCTATTTGAGAGTCTATTAAAACAGCATGGTAATGTGTTTAGGCTATAAAACTAGTCTTCACATGATAGACATTCAATATCAATGCAGTAAAAACTTTCACACTAAGTGCATTGAATATAATGAGATGTTGGATGCTTGATAATTGTTTTGAGATATGAGGATAGTGATATTAGAGTCATGATAGTGGAGTTATTATGAAATTGAGAAATACTTGTGTCAAGGTTTGTGATTCCCGTAGCATGCACGTATGGTGAACCGCTATGTGACGAAGTTAGAGCATGAGGTATTTGTAATGTGCCAACCTTTGTGTGGAGGTCGGGGGCGCGTGATGGTTAACTCCTACCAACCTCACCCCTAGGATCATGCGTTGATTGCTTTGTTTTGATGACTCATAGATTTTTGCAATAAGTATATGAGTTCTTATGACTAATGTTGAGTTCATGGATTATACGCACTCTCACCCTTCCACCATTGCTAGCCTCTCTTGTACCGCGCAACTTTTGCCGGTGCCATAATCCCACTATATATCCTTCCTCAAAACAGCCACCATATTATTCCTCAAAACAGCCACCATACCTACCTATCATGGCATTTCCATAGCCATTTCCGAGATATATTGCCATGCAACTTTCCACCGTTCCGTTCATATGACACGCTTCATATTGTCATATTGCCTTGCATGATCATGTAGTTGACATCGTATTTGTGGCAAGGCCACCATGCATAATTTTTCATACATGTCACTCTTGTTGCATTGCACATACCGGTACACCGCCGGAGGCATTCATATAGAGTCATACTTTGTTGTAGTATCGAGTTGTAATTCAATGAAAGTGTGATGATCATCATTATTAGAGCATTGTCCCATGGGAGGAAAGGCTAAATCAACAAAGCCCCTCCGCAAAAAAAGGCCAAAGAAAAAAAAAAGGCCCAAAAAAAGAAAAAGAAAAGAAAAGAAAAAAGGACAATTGCTACTATCTTTTTTCCACACTTGTGCTTCAAAGTAGCACCATGTTCTTCATTGTAGAGAGTCTCATGCTTAGTCACTTTATATGCTAGTGGGAATTTTCGTTATAGAACTTGGCTTGTATATTCCAACGATGGGCTTCCTCAAATGCCCTAGGTCTTTGTGAGCAAGCAAGTTGGATGCACACCCACTAGTTTCTTTTGTTGAGCTTTCATACATATTTAGCTCTAGTGCATCCGTTGCATGGCAATCCCTACTCACTCACATTGATATCTATTGATGGGCATCTCCATAGCCCGTTAATACGCCTAGTCGATGTGAGACTATCTCCCTCCTTTTTGTCTTCTCCACACCACCTCTCTATTCCACCCATAGTGCTATGTCCATGGCTCACGCTCATGTATTGCGTGAAAGTTGAAAGGTTTGAAAGAATAGAGTATGAAAACAAGTGCTTGGCTGAAATCGGGGTTGTGCATGATATTAATATTTTGTGTGATGAAGAGGGAGCATAGCCAGACTATATGATTTTGTAGGGATAACTTTCTTTAGACATAGTATTTTGAGAAGACATGATTGCTTTGTTAGTATGCTTGAAGTATTATTATTTCTTATGTCAGTATAGACTTTTATCTTGAATCTTTCAAATCTGAACGTTCATGCCACAATTAAGACAATTACATTGAGAAACTATGTTGGTTAGCATTCCACATCAAAAATTCTTTCTTTATCATTTACCTACTCGAGGACGAGCAGGAATTAAGCTTGGGGATGCTTGATACGTCTCCAACGTATCTATAATTTTTATTGTTCCATGCTATTATTTATGAAGTCTTGGATGTTTAATGGGCTTTGTCATACACTTTTAAATCATTTTTGGGACTAACCTACTTACCCAAAGGCCCAGTCCAGATTGCTGTTTTTTGCCTGTTTCAGGGTTTTGCAGAAAAAGAATATCAAAGGGAGTCCAAACGGAATGAAACCTTCGCGAGAGATATTTTTGGAGAAAATCACGTACAGGGAACTTGAGAACCACGTCAGGGGGGCCACGAGGTGCCCACAAGGGTGGGGGCGCGCCCCCTTCCCAGGGCGCGCCCCCTGCCTCATGGGCCCCTCGAGCGTCCCCCGGTGTCCTCCTTCCTCCTATATAAGTCTACGTACCCCGAAACCATCAGCAACAGAGAGAAAATCCTAATTCCACCGCCGTAACCTTCTGTTCCCGTGAGATCCCATCTTGGAGCCTGTTCTGGAGCTCCGCCGGAAGGGGATCCATCACGGAGTTCTTCTACATAATCATCATTGCCCTCACCATGAGTTGTGACTAGTTTACCACAGACCTTCGGGTCCATAGCTAGTACCTAGATGGCTTCTTCTCTCTCTCTGGATCTCAATACAAGTTCTCCTCGGTCTTCGAGGAGATCTATTCGATGTAATCTCTTTTTGTGGTGTGTTTGTCGAGATCCGATGAATTGTGAGTTTATGATCAAGATTATCTATGAGAAATATTTGGTTCTTCTCTGAACTCTTTATGTGTGCTCATAATATCCTTGCAAGTCTCTTCGAATTATTGGTTTGGTTTGGCCTACTAGATATATAGTTCTTGCAATGGGAGAAGTGCTTGGCTTTGGGTTCAATCTTGCGGTGTCCTTTCCGAGTGACAGTAGGGGCAGCAAGGCAAGTATTGTATTGTTGCCATCGAGGATAAAAAGATGGGGCTTATATCATATTGCTTGAGTTTATCCCTCTACATCATGTCATCTTGCTTAAGGCGTTACTCTGTTCTTATGAACTCAATACACTAGATGCATGCTGGATAGCGGTCGATGTGTAGAGTAATAGTAGTAGATGCAGGCAGGAGTCGGTCTACTTGTCTCGGACGTGATGCCTATATACAATGATCATGCCTAGATAGTCTCATAATTATTATTTTGGACAGAATAGTCTCATAATTATTCGCTTTTCTATCAATTGCTCGACAGTAATTTGTTTACCCGCCGTAGAATATCGCTATCATGAGAGAAGCCACTTGAGAACATGGCCCCCGGGTCTATTCTCAACATATCAATCTACATCTACTTTACTTTTTACGCTTTTACTTTCTATTCTTATAAACAAAAATACCAAAAATATAAACTATCATCTCTATCAGATCTCACTTTCGTAAGTGACCGTAAAGGGATTGACAACCCCTTATCGCGTTGGCTGCGAAGTTCTTATTTTGTTTGTGCAGGTGCGAGGGACTCGCACGTGGTCTACTACTGGATTGTTACCTTGGTTCTCAAAAACTGAGGGAAATACTTACGCTACTGTGCTGCATCTCCCTTTCCCCTTTGAGGGAATACAACGCAAGCTCGAGAAGTAGCAAGGAAGGAGGGGGCATCGCCCCTCCCACTAGTCCAATTCGTACTAGGCCATGGGGGGAGCGCAACCTGCCCTATGCAGCCCCTCTCTCTCCCCTAAAGGCCACTAAGGCCCATTAACTCCCTAGGGGGTTCCGGTAACCTCCCGGTACTCCGGTCCTTATCCGATGACCCCCGGAACCCTTTCGTTGTCCGAATATAACCTTCCAATATATCAATCTTTATGTCTCGACCATTTCGAGACTCCTCTTCATGTCCGCGTTCACATCCGGCACTCTGAACTACCTTCGGTGCATCAAAACACATAAACTCATAATACCGATGGTCATCGAACATTAAGCGTGCGGACCCTACGGGTTCGAGAACTATGTAGACATGACCGAAACTCATCTCTGGTTAATAAACAATAGAGGAACTTGGATTCTCGTATTGGTTCCCACATATTCTACGAAGATCTTTATCGGTCAAACCGCACAACAACATACATTGTTCCATTTGTCATCGGTATGTTACTTGCCCGAGATTCGATCGTCGGTATCATTATACGTAGTTCAATCTCTTCATCGGCAAGTCTCTTTACTCGTTCCGTAATACATCATCTCGTGACTAACTCATTAGTCATTTGCTTGCAAGGCTTATTACAATTTGTATTACCGAGAAGGCCTAGAGATACCTCTCTGACACTCGGAGTGACAAATCCTATTCTTGATCTATGCCAACACCACAAACACCTTCGGAGACACCTGTAGAGCATCTTTATAATCACCCAGTTACATTGTGATGTTTGATAGCACACAAGGTGTTCCTCCAGTATTCGAGAGTTGCATAATCTCATAGTCGTAGGAACATGTATAAGTCATGAAGAAAGCAATAGCAGAAAAACTAAACGATCATATTGCTAAGCTAACGGATGGGTCTTGTCCATCACATCATTCTCCTAATGATGTGATCTCGTTGATAAAATGACAACTCATGTCTATGGTTAGGAAACATAACCATCTTTGATTAACGAGCTAGTCTAGTAGAGGCATACTAGGGACACTCTGTTTCATCTATGTATTCACATATGTATCAAGTTTCCGGTTAATACAATTCTAGCATGAATAAAAGACATTTATTATGATGTATAAGGAAATATAAATAACAACTTTATTATTGCCTCTAGGGCATATTTCCTTCAACCTCGGGCGCAGGGTCTTGTCACTTCACTGTGAGGACCGGATGAATGATATTTTGACCAAAAAGTGTACTACATTGTACTACTACTAGTACTAGTAGTAACATACGGAGTAGTACTTCATGCATTTGGGTTCACTTCATCCTCCAGGTAGCATCCATACTACGAGAAAAAACAAATTCTCGTGCATGCGGAAACGAGAAGAAGGGCTTTTTCTTTTTTGAGGATAATTGCATATTTCCTTAACCAGAAAAAGTTGTGTCTCGCACGCACGCGCCAATATCTACCTGAACCAGCTATGACACATTTTTTTGTGCAAAGAGATGGATATGTTTGTGTATTTGTTCATCCGGCCAAGTGGGTTTTGCGTAGGTCCCACATGTCAGGAGGGTGCAAAAATAAAAAGGAATCATAAAATGTTTCATCATGGTGATTCGAAAGAGTGACCTCAACTAACCAATGGCAGGTGTAGCGATAGAAGGATGGGCATGTACACGAACATGTACCACTCCTCAGTACGCTGCCCGCATACCTTTTTAGTTTTGTGGGTTGGTCTACCTAGCCGTCTAATCAACTATCTGCATGCCACTTCTCCCATTTACTTCTCCATCGGGAACCGATTTTCCTAAGATTCTTAACCTCTCCTTCATTTGCATTCAAACCCCACTGGATTCACATTTTAACCTCTTTATATACTCCTAGGGTAATTCCGAAGCCCCTATAAAAAATCATCTTCTTCAGTTAGACTAGCCAACTTAATCCTAATTCTCCAAACCATAGCCCTCCGGTCCAGCGATTGCAAATGGCGAAAGAGATCCCTATGCAGCTTTTTAGCGTCAAACATGTCCTCGTCGAAGGCTCGTTGAGCATAGTTGCCACCATCACTGACCACCCAAGGGTTGTTAGGGAATGGATCAACAATGTATCCAAATCCCCCAAAAAGGTGGAGTTGAAGGTCATCGGTCTCGACACAGAGTACACGGAGCGTGCCACTGGGAAGATCCAACGCGCCTCCTGATTCATCTCCAACGTATCTACTTTGACAAACACGTTTGCCCTTGTTTTGGACTCTAACTTGCATGATTTGAATGGAACTAACCCGGACTGACGCTGTTTTCAGCACAACTGCCATGGTGTTGTTTTTGTGCAGAAATAGAAAAAATACTGGCAAGAAGATCCACACCTGGGGGCCCACGGGCCGTCCTCGAGGGTGGGGGCGCGCCCCCCTGCCTCGGGGGCAGCCCGGTGCCCCCACCGACGTACCCCCAGGTCCTATATATTCCGTTTCGTGGAGAAAAAAAATGAGGAGAAATAATCATCGCGTTTTACGAGATGGAGCCGCCGCCAAGCCCTAATCTCTCTCGGGAGGGCTGATCTGGAGTCCGTTCGGGGCTCCGGAGAGTGGAGATCGTCGCCATCGTCATCATCAACCTTCCTCCATCACCAATTCCATGATGATCACCGCCGTGCGTGAGTAATTCCATCGTAGGCTTGCTGGACGGTGATGGGTTGGATGGGATCTATCAGGTAATCGAGTTAGTTTTGTTAGTGTTTGATCCCTAGTATCCACTATGTTCTGAGATTGATGTTGCTATGACTTTGCTATGCTTAATGCTTGTCACTAGGGCCCGAGTGCCATGATTTCAGATCTGAACCTATTATGTTTTCATGAATATATGTGTGTTCTTGATCCTATCTTGCAAGTCTATAGTCACCTACTATGTGTTATGATCCGGCAACCCTGAAGTGACAATAATCGGGACCACTCCCGGTGA
>LR738713.1:283693623-283707614 GCA_902687465.1 Secale cereale | reverse complement strand
CTCTCGGGAGGGCTGATCTGGAGTCCGTTCGGGGCTCCGGAGAGTGGAGATCGTCGCCATCGTCATCATCAACCTTCCTCCATCACCAATTCCATGATGATCACCGCCGTGCGTGAGTAATTCCATCGTAGGCTTGCTGGACGGTGATGGGTTGGATGGGATCTATCAGGTAATCGAGTTAGTTTTGTTAGGGTTTGATCCCTAGTATCCACTATGTTCTGAGATTGATGTTGCTATGACTTTGCTATGCTTAATGCTTGTCACTAGGGCCCGAGTGCCATGATTTCAGATCTGAACCTATTATGTTTTCATGAATATATGTGTGTTCTTGATCCTATCTTGCAAGTCTATAGTCACCTACTATGTGTTATGATCCGGCAACCCTGAAGTGACAATAATCGGGACCACTCCCGGTGAGGACCATAGTTTGAGGAGTTCATGTATTCACTATGTGTTAATGCTTTGGTTCGGTACTCTATTAAAAGTAGGCCCTAATATCCCTTAGTTTCCAATAGGACCCCGCTGCCACGGGTGGGTAGGAAAAAAGATGTCATGCAAGTTCTTTTCCATAAGCATGTATGACTATATTCGGTATACATGCCTACATTGCATTGATGAACTGGAGCTAGTTCTGTGTCACCCTAGGTTATAACTTCTACATGATGAATTGCATCCGACGTAATTTCTCATCACTGATCCAATGCCAACGAGCTTTACCTATATTGCTAGCTGCTATTTACTTTTCCGTTACTATTATCACAAAAACTACAAAAACACTATCTTTACTTTTATTGCTGCTACTGCCACTATCATATTACTTTGCTACTAAACTACCTTGCTGCAGATACTAAGTTTCCAGGTGTGGCTGAATTGACAACTCAGCTGCTAATACTTAAGAGTATTCTTTGGCTCCCCTTGTGTTGAATCAACAAATTTGGGTTTAATACTTTACCCTCGAAAACTGTTGCGATCCCCTACACTTGTGGGTTATCAAGACTATTTTCTGGTGCCGTTGCCGGGGAACATAGCTCTATTCTTTAAGTCACTTGGGATTTATATCTGCTTATCACTATGAAGAATTTGAAGGACTCAAAAACCAAGATCTTACCCTCAACTAGGAGGGGAGGTAAGGAACTGCCATCTAGCTCTGCACTAGATTCTCCTTCTGTTATGAGTAAACTTGCGACACCTACTCCTGCTATTGAATCTGATATGTCGTATGTTCTTGATGATGCTACTTTTGCTATGTATGATGAAACTACCTCTATGCCTGAGAATGTGCCACTAGGTGAATTTCTAGATGAACAAATTGCCAAGGTTAGGGAGAGTGCAAATGTTGGTGATATTTATGAAAGTGGTGATGAAACTACTCCCAATAGATATGAATTGCCTATTCTTCCTGAGGGTTATGTTATGGATGAAGAAACTGCTAGAGACTTTCTTGCTTGCAATGATAGATATGATCTTAAGAAGTTATTAGCTAAGTTGAAAGAAAAGTCCTTGAATACTAGAATGAAACATGACCCTGCTTTTGCTACTTCACCTATATGTGCCACTGATAAGGATTATGAATTCTCTGTTGATCCTGAGTTAATCACTTTGGTTGAATCTGATCCTTTCCATGGCTATGAGTCTGAAATTGTTGTGGCACATCATACCAAGTTGAATGATATAGCCACCCTGTTCACCAATGATGAAAAGATTCGTTACTACTATATCCTTAAGTTGTTTCCGTTCTCGTTAAAGGGTGATGCTAAGACTTGGTTTATTTCTCTTGATCCTGGTTGTGTGTGTAGTCCCTACGATATGATGTATTACTTTTCTGCTAAATATTTTCCCACTCATAAGAAACAAGCTGCCTTACGGGAAATATATAACTTTGCTCAAACTGAAGAAGAGAGTCTCCCACGAGCTTGGGGGAGGCTTCTCCAGTTACTTAATGCTTTGCTTGATCATCCTCTTGAGATGCATGATATACTTGATCTCTTTTACAATGGACTAACCGATGCTTCCAGAGACCACTCGGATAGTTCTGCTGGTTGTGTTTTCAGGGAAAGAACAGTTGAACAAGCTGAATTACTATTGAATAATATGCTGGCCAATGAAAATAATTGGACACTTCCTGAACCAGCCCCTAAGCCAACTCCAAAGAAAAGAGGTGTTCTATTTCTCAGTTCTGAAGATATGCAAGAGGCAAAGAAATCTATGAAAGAAAAAGGTATTAAAGTTGAATATGTTAAGAATTTACCACCTATTGAAGAAATACATGGTCTTGATAACCCGACACAGGTAGTAAAGGTAAATTCTCTTTATAGATTTGATGAAGGTGATATTCCTTGTTATAAGTCTGCTAGCCAATGCTTAGATGAGTTTGACAATTTTATTGTAAATCAAGAAAACTTCAATGCTTATGTTGGTAGACAATTACAACACAATGCTCATATGATTGAACGCGTGAGTGATTATCTGTCTAGTGCTAAAGATGAACTGAAACTTATTAGTATACATGCTTCTATGGTTACCACTCAAGTAGAACAAGTACTTAAAGCTCAGAATGATTTGCTCAATGAATTAAATAGTAAGGATAATGATAATGCCATTAGAGTTGTAACTAGAGGTGGTAGAATGACTCAGGAACCTCTGTATCCTGAAGACCACCCTAAGAGAATTGAGCAAGATTCTCAGAGAGCTAATTTAGATGCACCTAGGATAGAACTTTACATGATTCTAGTGAACCTGTAGCTCACCCACCTGAGAATCCCAATGATATATCTGTTTCTGATGCTGAGACACAGTCTGGTAATGAGCATAAACCTAGTGATAATATTAATAATGATGTTCATGATGATGCTCAACCTAGCAATGATAATGATGTAGAGATTGAACCTGCTGTTGATCTTGATAACCCACAATCAAAGAATCAACGTCATGATAAGAGAGACTTTGTTGCTAGGAAGCACGGTAGGGAAAGAGAGCCCTGGGTTCAGAAACCCATGCCTTTTCCTCCAAAACCATCCAAGAAAAAGGTTGATGAAGATTTTGAGCGCTTTGCTGAAATGATTAGACCTATCTTTTTGCGTATGCGTTTGACTGATGTGCTTAAAAAATCCTTATGCCAAGTACATGAAAGATATTATTACCAACAAAAGAAAGATACCTGATATAGAAGTCTCCACCATGCTTGCCAATTACACTTTTGAGGGTGGAATGCCTAAGAAATTAGGAGATCCAGGAGTACTTACTATACCTTGCTCCATTAAGAGAAATTATGTTAAGACTGCTTTGTGTGATCTTGGAGCTGGTGTTAGTGTTATGCCTCTCTCTTTATATCGTAGACTTGACTTGAGTAAGTTGAAACTGTGACGCCCGAAGACCGACGTCCCAGAAGATTCCAGATGTTCCGGGTTGCCCGTGTGTTCTTTGAGCTTGTGTTATTTATTTTGCATCGCATCATGTCATCATGCCATCATGTCTTTTTAATTTTTGCATCACAACTTAAATAATCCGTGTGGGCCTTCGGTCCATTTAAATCGAGGGAAAAATGTCTTCTCTTTAAAACATATCATCCCAATATATTAGGGAGCTATATTAATAAATATTCCATTTGTTGGAATTCACCGTAACACACTTGCAATATTTCCCCATGTCTTTTTCACTTCGAGTTCTCCATCAAAAACCTTCCCTATATTCTTTTCTCATTTTTCGAGGTTCCTCCAAAAACCCCTCCAACAATTTTATTAAATTCCTTACATTTTGCGGGTCCAGGAATTTTGACCTCATGTCCTAATTCCCTCCCTATCCTCTTTTTACTTTCTTCTCTTCTTTGTTTTTTTAATAAGAAGGGAGCAGTCCAGCCGCGAGTCCAGCCAGCCTTTTAGGCCAGCCGGCCCAATTCCTGCGGCTCATTCTCTTCTGGCCCAAGGCCTCCCTGCGAGCGCAACCCTAGCCCGCAGCTCTCCCTCTCCCGTCGCTCCCTCGTCTCCCCGAGCCGCTGCCACTCTCCCTCGCTCACCTCTCTGCCCGATTCCCCTCTGCCTTCGATCCCGATCCCTCCAGCCTCGCTCCTGCCCGATCCCGTTTCTCTCTCCCTCGCCTCTCCTCCTCACGAGAGCCGGCCCCGCACTCGATCTCCCCCTCGAGCCCTCGCTCTCTCCCCTCGATCTCCCCTCAGCGCCCGCTCTCACCCCTCGCCCTCAGCCCGTTTTCCTCCCCCGGCCGCAGCCCTTCGAGCAGGCAGCAAAGGCCCCGTCCTCCCCGGCTTCCCCGTCCGGCGCCCCCTCCATCCTCTCGGTTCCCCGACCAGGCTTCCTCGCCTCCAGCGCCGGGCGTCGAGCGCCCCGGCCTCCCGTCGGCCCCGAGCGCCCCTTCCCCTCCAACTATGGCCGCGCGCCATGGCGCCCCGCTCCCTTCTCCTGCGAGCGCCGCCGGTCGCCGCGGGAATCCCCTCCGGCCAGGCCGCGGCCTCCCTCCTCCGTGCCTCCCCAGGCCCGAGCGCCATGGCCCTGGAGCCGATCTTCCTCGCAGCGCTGTGCCGCGCCCCTCCAGCGCCGAGGCCCCTGCCTCGTTCGTCACCGCTGGCCTTTGGACGCACCAAAAACCTGCTGCTGCTGTGTTTTTCCGTCGGATATGTTGTTATTTTTGGTCCAGCAGGTTTTGGCAAGATCGACGCAAGTACCCCTACCGTCGCCCGTGTACCTCTACGGAATGTGTACGACTTCGAGACGAGAACGACTACACGTGACGGCGACACGACCAAGTACCCCGACGACCGCGGTCTTCGGAATCGTCAAGTACCTCGACATCGATGACATGTACAACTACGACTCGAGACGAGACCGACAAGACCGAACGGAACGAGTACCACTACCGTCGCCCGAACGTCTACCGTCGACATGTACATCTACGAGAACGTCTACTTCCACTACCGCTATGTGAACCACTACTTCCTCTACGACTCGTGAGAACGACTCCTTCCTCTACGTCACGAACCGCCCCGAAACGCACGCTTCAAAGGTATAACCCCGAGACGTGACCCGTGTGATGCTTGTTGTGGTTGTATGAAATGTTTCCCGTGTATGCTTGTGCCCGTTCCGACCTTTTGTCATGTTCCTCGGTTGCCTCGTCACCGACTCGTGGGAAGCCGGTGACGGGATCGCCCCACCTTTCATCTCGTTTGACTCGCTCACGCCGATTCTTCTTTTGCACCGGTCTCTCACCGAGTTACCGTAACCGAGGTGTTGTGTTGCATCATTTCGGATCGTTGCCGTGGCACCCTTCTTCCACCACGGTGACAATACTTCATATCCTCTTAAGTCAACCTTTTAATAAAATTGCATTAACTTGATCATGTCATCCGCATCATGATAACAACATGAGAATGTTTAATTGTTGTTTGCTTATAATTACTAAACATGCTCATGGGGATTTTCCGGATATGTTGTTGTTCTTTTCCGGCCTCATTTAAAATGCCTCAATAGGTAGTTTACTTTTGCTTCACCTCTTGCCATGTTAAAAACAATTAATCTTGTCTTGTAATTAAATGAGAGTCAACTAAATAATTAAATGTGGTGTTTCGTCAATATGCAACTCGTTGCATATTGAGCTCCACTTAACTTGTAGTTTTGTTTGTGCACTTTGCCATGCCATGCATATTAAACCGGACATGCATCATACTTGAATGTGCATCGTATGCCATGTTTATGCTTGTGTGTTTACCGTGTTGTTTCTTTCTTTCCGGTGGCTTCTCTTGTTAGCTTCGGTTTCGTTCCGGAGTTGTGAGGATTCTCTCGTCTGTGTTGCTTCGTCTACTTCATGGATCCGTTCTTCTCCCTTGTGGAATTCCAGGCAAGATGACCGAACCCGGATACCATTACTATCTTTGCCTATTGCTAGAGTATCGCTCTATAGTTTTGCCTCGATGCCCATGTTTTCCTGTCAGCCTCCTATTGTAACCATGATCCTGTCTAACTACCCTACCTATGCAAACCATTGATTGGCTATACGTAGGCTTCGCTCAGCCCCCTCTTATAGCGTTGTTAGTTTCAGGTGAAGATTGAAGATGCTTGCTTCATGTTGAAGTTTGGTTGGATTATATCACACTATATAAATACTTAAAATTGAAATCATCTATATATTGGCAAGGGTGGAAGGCTAAGCCTTTTGCTTGGTGATTTGTTCCACTCATGCCGTTAGGAACCGTATAAACCGGTGTTATGTTCCTTGATTATGCGTTCCTAACACGGTTGGGGTGTATGGGACCCCCTTGATAAACCGCTAAGTGCTAAGTCTTTTCCAGCAAGTCCCAACATTGGTACTATTTGCCTAATAACTAATAAAACTTGCATGTGGACTAGCTATCCCTTTTATTTTAATTCAACCCCCCCGGGCCAGTGCTCCACATGAGTGTTGGTCCGAAACGAGCAGACTGCGGGGCCACCTCAAGGAAACTTGAGGTTTGGTAAAAACATGTAGGATGACTCATCCGGTCGTGTCCTGAGACTTAGATACGCGCGGCTACTATCAGGGTGTCGACACGCCGGGAGGATTTGCTGGATTAGCCTTACCTTAGTTCGGTTTAACTTGAGCACGGGATTCCGAGAATACTCGGGTCTTCCCACCTATGGAGTTGCGACTCCGCGGATCGTGGGCTTGTAATGGGTCAAGTTGGAACACCCCTGCAGGGTTTGAACTTTCGAAAGCCGTGCCCGCGGTTATGTGGCAGATGGGAGCTTGTTAATATCCGGTTGTAGATAACTTGACACAATGTTTCTAATACACTACCAGCGTGTGTTCCGTGACTGTCAATTTCCGAATAGGGATTCGGGAGTTGAACACGGTGGGGTTATGTTTGACTGGCTTTAGTTAGGATCACTTAGTGATCATCTTTCGACCGAGGCTCTTCTCTTCTCGCTCTCTATTACGTAAGCTAGTTGCTAGTTGCTGCTGCAGACACTACTCTTTTCTTCAGCCTTATCCTCTCCCAAGGCTTAAATAGTCTTGTTACCCGGGAACGGGATTGCTGAGTCCTCTGTGGCTCACAGTTACTTCACCACACCAGATGCAGGTTCAGCCGAGTTTGACGCAGGAGTTGGATCAGTTCTTCACCGGGAGTTCGATGAAGAGTTGGCTGTTTGTTTGTGACGCTTCGACGATCAGTAGTGGTCCTTCTACTAGGATTCGATCTGGGCCTGTGGCTTTATGTTGTTTTGGTATCTTTCTTTGGATCTTCACCCGTAGTCGGGTTGTGATGTTTTGAATGATGATTGCTTATGTAATGTATTGTGTGAAGTGGCGAGTGTAAGCCAACTATCTCCTTTTGCAATGTAATCCCTCTTTTACATGAGTCGTGCAAAGATACCAAACTTGAGATCATTCTAGGATGGGCTTATACCTTTAAGTCGTGCCTCGACACGTAGGAGATATAGTCCCATCCTGGGCATTACAGAAACCTACTGAGATATCCTTGCAAATGGCCGATAAATCAACTGCTATATCTGTCGGTATTTGTGAGGATGTGCCTGTTGTAGTTGAAAATGTTACTATTCTAATGGACTTTGTTATACTTGATATTCCCGAGGATGATAGTATGTCTATTATTCTTGGAAGACCTTTTTTTAATACTGCGGGGGCTGTTATTGATTGCAACAAAGGCAATGTCACTTTTCATGTCAATGGTAATGAGCATACGGTACACTTTCCGAGGAAACAACCTCACGTCTTCAGTATCAATTATATTGGAAAACTTCAACTATCACTATTGGAGGTTTTGAGTTTCCTATTCCTACTATCAAGAAGGCATATGACATACTTATTGTTGGGCACATACATATCCCCATTGAGGTAACATAGTGTTATTCAAAAATTCTCCGGTTTCATGTTACTCGAAAAGAGTTTATTAACAAGACCTGATCAACCTTGTTAATGGATTCCTTTTGATGAACATGGGATAGGCGAATCTAGATAGCACAAACCTTCTGTACCCTCCTTTTACTTTCTGTTAATTAGGATAAATACAAGAAAAATAGCATTATCTGTCTGTTTCCAGACTTATCCGTGCAATAAAAAATATCCTGAAAATAAAAGTTCTCCAAATGCCATGAAAATGAAATATGATTTTTTTTCTAGAATATTTTAGAAAATATGGCACTGAACACACAGCGAGAGAAGGCAGCACGCGGCCTCGAGGGAACGAGGCGTGCCCCCTGCCTCGAGGGCCCCACGTGACCCCCCTCCACTTATCATTTCACCCACACCCTTCTTCTTCCTCCCAAAAAAATCCCCAGCCAGCTCAAACCCGAGTTCTAGCTCGTTTTGCTGCCATTTTTCGATCTCCTTGCTCAAAGCACCATTCACCGAACTGTTTGGGGAGATTGTTTCTTGGTATGTGACTCCTCCATTGGTCCAATTAGTTTTCGTTCTAGTGCTTTATATGTTGCAAATTTGTGCTGCCGTGGTGACCTTGTTCTTGAGCTTGCATGTCAATTTTTCTTGGTCCCAAGTAGTTCTAATGCATGATATAGCCTCTAGGCACTTGTAGGAGTTGTTGCTATCATTCTTGTTGAGTTTGGTTAACTTTTATTGTGAGTTACTAAAAATTTCAGAAAATTTCAGAAAAATGCCTAGGAAAAACTTCCAAGGTGGTCCTTCAAGGAAGCAAGGACCAAGGCTCGCGTTCCGTGAGCCGGATGATGAACCACCGAGGGATGCTGATGTACGGCCTTGTGAATGGCCGTCAAATGAATTTATGAGTCAAGCAGGCATCAAAGACGAATTTTACGCATATGTGCGTAACGCTGACCTCGAGGACTTCATGCAAGATAAGTGCCTCCAGTACCGTGGCTTAACTGATAGCTTTGTGAGAAGGTTTAAATTTTCATCTTCACGTAATTCTCACACTGTCTTGTTTGATCTATATGATAAATCTTATACCATGGACTTAGAGGATTTTAATGAAGCCTGCAAGCTCCCACAGTGGGGCAGTATGAGTGATCCTCGTAAATCTGAATTTAGAGAATTTCTTGGTAGTATTACAGTGGGGGAATCCAGGGACATCACACAAGCCACCACTGGGAGCATACATTTTCCTGCTATTCATTACTTTGCTCTCTTTATCGGTAGATGCATAAATGGTAAAGATGAGGCTTGTCACATGTGTGTCCCTGATCTTAGCATTCTCAGGAGTGCTGTACTAGGTGATAGGCAATATAATCTGGGAGCTACTGTTGCACGTAGGCTACACCATAATGGTTCTAATGGAGATTTATTTGGTGGGATCTATGCTACTTGCATAGCCCGCTACCTTGGTGTGTTTGTGCACCCTTATGATAATCCCTTACCTACTGTTTATTTAGACTGTAATGCTATGGCTAGTCACCGGTTTATAGAGTGGGATAATCAAACTCTCAAATATCGACTAATCTTTAACCGGCAGCATGCCATCCCTATTGTTCTTCCTGCCCCTACTTTGTTTAACTTTCAGGAAAAAGGAAGACACACTATAACTATGGAGGAGGAAAATGCCTATTATAACATGACGGAGGCAAACCGCCTTCGAGCTGCAGCTCAGCAGGCAGCAACTGCTGCATCTCAGTACGACCCCAACTACAACTTTGGATATCCGTCAGGCCAGTACTGGCCATAGACCAACTTAGGCCAAAAGCCTAAGCTTGGGGGAGTACGTGTTTCTCACCGACTTACATTCATGTTCACACACTTATTCTAGTTGTCGGTGCTCACACTCTTTCAATGTACCATCCATGCTTAGTTAAATTTCTTTTTCTTAGTCTTTTTCTTGTGTGCTAGAAAAACCCAGAAAAACAAAAAAATATTAGTTGTAGCTTCTAGCTGGTTTACTTTCTTTGCTTGTAGTAGTAACTAAAAATGAAAAACCCAAAAAGATTTCTCGTTCTTCTTTTGCTTGTTGGGAGCTTTCCCGTGTAAATAGTTTCTTTTCTTTTCCTTACGGGTTAAGAGTAGAAGACCATGATTGAAAATGCTTAGTGGCTCTCACATGCTTTGTTGTTGATTTAACCTTGAGCCTAATTACCTTGTCTTCTCTCTTGTATCAAATGTCTGCAGATTCCAGCTTAGTCCAATGCACGTGCACTATTATTATTTTCCACACCGTTCTATCGTGCGAGTGAACGGCAATAAGGATGGTATATGATGAACCAATTGAGATGAGAAAAGCTGGTATGAACTCGACCTCTTTTGTTTTTGTAAATATGATTGCTCGTCGTTCTTGATTCAGCTTGTTATGAATGAAACATGTTTGCAATGACAATTAGAGATCATAGCTGCTTATGACATGCTTAATTAGCTGAGAGTTTATAATGGTCTATCTTGCGTGCCAACGTGATATTAAAATGGTTGTAATGTGGTATGATGGGTGGTATCCTCCTCTGAACGATTTAAGTGACTTGACTTGGCACATGTTCACGCATGTAGTTGAAACAAATCAACATAGCCTTCACGATATTTATGTTCATGGTGATTTATATCCTACTCATGCTTGCATTCATTGTTGATTAATTTTAATGCATGTTCATGACCGTTCTTGCTCTCTAGCTGGTCGCTTCCCAGTCTTATTCTAGCCTTCACCTATACTGAGCGGGAATACTTCTTGTGCATCCACTTACATAAGCCCCAAAGTTATTCCACATGAGTCCACCATACCTTCCTATATACGGTATTTACCTATTGTTCCAAGTAAATTTGTATGTGCCAAACTCTAAACCTTCAAATGAAATTATGTTTTGTATGCTCGAACAGCTCATGTATCAACTAGGGTTGTCTATATCTTCCATGCTAGGTGGGTTATTCTCACGATGAGTGGACTCCGCTCATCATTCACGAGAAAATGGCTGGTAGCCGGGATGCCCAGTCCCATGCTTAAAATCATAATAATAAAACAAAACTCCCCCAAGGTTGTTGCTTGTTTGGACGGTAACCCGTGGATTTGGCTGGCCGTGGAGTGTGCTTGTTGGTGGTTGGGGGAGTATAAACTTTTACCATTCTGTTTGGGAACCGCCTACAATGTGCGTAGCATGGAAGATATCGAGATTCTTGGTTGTTATGTTGACAATGAAAGTATACCGCTCAAAATGTTATTCAATCTCTATTTAATAATCGAGCTCTGGCACCTCTACAAATCCCTGCTTCCCTCTGCAAAGGGCCTATCTATTTACTTTTATGCAGCGTCATCATCTTCTTATCAAAAAGCACCAGTAGGAGAGCACCTCTGTCGTTGCATGTATTACTATTAATTTGCATTGAGTATGATCATGACTGGATCTCTTTTACCATGAATTACAATGTCTAGTCAGTCCTTGATCTTTAAAGGTGCTCTGCATTTATGTTTTGCGGTCTCAGAAAGGGCTAGCGAGATACCATCATGTTATATCATATCATCATTGTTTGGAGAAGTGTTGTCATCCGAGGTTTGTTATTATTGCTCGCTAGTTGATTATGCCATTGATGTGAGTAGTCTTGAGACCTGAAAGTTATTGTGAATGTGGTTAGTTCATGATCTTGTTGAAAACCTGAATGCTAGCTTACATATTTACAACAACAAGAGCAAACAGAGTTTGTCAAAGTTTTTCTTTATCACTTTCAGTTTATCAACTGAATTGCTTGAGGACAAGCAAAGGTTTAAGCTTGGGGAGTTGATACGTCTCTAACGTATCTACTTTGCCAAATGTTTTGGACTCTAACTTGCATGATTTGAATGGAACTAACCCGGACTGATGTTGTTTTCAGCAGAACTGCCATGGTGTTGTTTTGTGCAGAAATAAAAAGTTCTCGGAATCGCCTGAAAATCAACGGAGATTTCTTTCAGAAAATATCAAAAATACTGGCAAGAAGATCCACACCTGGGGGCCCACGGGCCGTCCTCGAGGGTGGGGGCGTGCCCCCCTTCCTAGGGTGCACCCCCCTGCCTCGAGGGCAGCCTGGTGCCCCACCGACGTACCCCCAGGTCCTATATATTCCGTTTTGTGGAGAAAAAAATAGAGGAGAAAGAATTATCGCATTTTAGGAGACGGAACCGCCGCCAAGCCCTAATCTCTCTCGGGAGGGCTGATCTGGAGTCCGTTCGGGGCTCCGGAGAGTGGAGATCGTCGCCATCGTCATCATCAACCTTCCTCCATCACCAATTACATGATGCTCACCGCCGTGCGTGAGTAATTCCATCGTAGGCTTGCTGGAAGGTGATGGGTTAGATGGGATCTATCATGTAATCGAGTTAGTTTTGTTAGGGTTTGATCCCTAGTATCCACTATGTTCTGAGATTGATATTGCTATGACTTTGCTATGCTTAATGCTTGTCACTAGGGCCCGAGTGCCATGATTTCAGATCTGAACCTCTTATGTTTTCATGAATATATATGTGTTCTTGATCCTATCTTGCAAGTCTATAGTCACCTACTATGTGTTATGATCCGGCAACCCCGAAGTGACAATAATCGGGACCACTCCCGGTGATGACCATAGTTTGAGGAGTCCATGTATTCACTATGTGTTAATGCTTTGGTCCGGTACTCTATTAAAAGGAGGCCTCAATATCCCTTAGTTTCCAATAGGACCCCGCTGCCACGGGAGGGTAGGACAAAAGATGTCATGCAAGTTCTTTTCCATAAGCACGTATGACTATATTCGGAATACATGCCTACATTGCATTGATGAACTGGAGCTAGTTCTGTGTCACCCTAGGTTATAACTTCTACATGATGAATTGCATCCGACGTAATTTCCCATCACCGATCCAATGCCTACTAGCTTTACCTATATTGCTAGCTGCTATTTACTTTTCCGTTACTATTATCACAAAAACTACAAAAACACTATCTTTACATTTATTGCTGCTACCGCCATTATCATATTACTTTGCTACTAAACTACCTTGCTGCAGATACTAAGTTTCCAGGTGTGGCTGAATTGACAACTCAGCTGCTAATACTTAAGAGTATTCTTTGGCTCCCCTTGTGTCGAATCAACAAATTTGGGTTTAATACTTTACCCTCGAAAACTGTTGCGATCCCCTACACTTGTGGGTTATCACCTCCATCCTTCAGTTGTGCCTCTAAGATGAAGTTTTGGTGTATCACATCATACACGCGCCCTCCATACCAGGTGAGCTCCAAGATTACATATCTCAGGAGGACATATACTTCTGTGGGACAACCATCGAAGGGGACAAACTGAAGTTGGCGACGTACAACCTTAAATTGAAAAACATCGCTGACCTACAAACCAGAATTCATGTAGTAGGTTGTGATAAAGAAATACCATCCCTATTCGACGTAGCAAATTCAGTGCTCGGAACAAATCTTGAGAAGAGTGACGAGACGCTAGAATTAAGGTCGTCTGGATGGGAGAATTACCCCTTGACCTACAAGCGGATAAAATATGTTGCCCTCGATGCCCGTGTGAGTTTCGAGATAGCTGCAAGGTCGACAGAGTATGTTGTGAAACGTCTCCCACAGAAAATGAGAAGAAGAAGAAGAAGAAGAAGAAGAAGAAGAAGAAGAAGAAGAAGAAGAAGAAGAAGAAGAAGAAGAAGAAGAAGAAGAAGAAGAAGAAGAAGAAGAAGAAGAAGAAGAAGAAGAAGAAGAAGAAGAAGAAGAAGAAGAAGAAGAATAAGAAGTGTCAGGACCCCGATCCTAAGTCACACCGATCTAGCTGTAACACGTCATATCACTTTGCGGCCTCACGCACGGTATCCCCACGGGTGCCACCTTACCTGGCCCGAGACCGTTTGCGCATCTTGGCACACGTATATGACAGTGTCGCTAGCATCCATATGACAGAGAACCCGGGCCGACATGGCTAGTTATAACCCAAAAGTGGCACTAAATTACAGAGACAGGCATCCATGACCCAGCAACGAACGTGTCGATCATCAATGTATGAACCCAAGTCGTAGCAAGCTACATGAACTTAAAGGAACAACGCGTGACATTTCCCCTAAGGGACAATGAGAAGAAGAAGAAGAA
>LR738713.1:283658436-283693566 GCA_902687465.1 Secale cereale | reverse complement strand
GAAGAAGAGGAAGGAGAAGAACAGGAAGGAGAAGAAGAAGAAGAAGGAGAAGAAGAAGCAGGAGAAGAAGGAGGAGGAGAAGAAGGAGGAGGAGAAGAAGAAGGAGGAGAAGAAGAAGGAGGAGAAGAAGAAGGAGGAGGAGAAGAAGGAGGAGGAGAAGAAGAAGAAGAAGAAGAAGAAGAAGAAGAAGAAGAAGAAGAAGAAGAAGAAGAAGAAGAAGAAGAAGAAGAAGAAGAAGTGTCAGGACCCCGATCCTAAGTCACACCGATCTAGCTGTAACACGTCATATCACTTTGCGGCCTCACGCACGGTATCCCCACGGGTGCCACCTTACCTGGCCCGAGACCGTTTGCGCATCTTGGCACACGTATATGACAGTGTCGCTAGCATCCATATGACAGAGAACCCGGGCCGACATGGCTAGTTATAACCCAAAAGTGGCACTAAATTACAGAGACAGGCATCCATGACCCAGCAACGAACGTGTCGATCATCAATGTATGAACCCAAGTCGAAGCAAGCTACATGGACTTAAAGGAACAACGCGTGACATTTCCCCTAAGGGACAGACACAGGAACGAAGAAGGACACATGTCGGCCATCCTACGTGCTCTGAGAAGTAGCAAGCTACCAAGGCTCATTGGAAGCACTAGGAGGCATTTCCCTGTAAGGTAGGCTACCAAAGGAAAACAACTAGGTGTCGGATCCCACACATACCAAGCATTTCAATCATACACACAATATGCTCAATATGTGCAAATAAAATATTGCATCACAACAGAACTCTATGACTCAAAGTACTTTATTTAAAAGGCTCCAAGAGCCATACATAACATATCCATACAGGTAGGAGTCACATGACCCAACACTCAAGTCATACAGTCATACAAGCACAGGTGGAAGCTACATGCCTGAGTACAGACAACTTAGAAAATAAAACAGGCTTGGTGTAGCCTGACTATCTACAAGGCCCTTCACAAGCTCCAGATCTCCGTCTGGGTGACAAGCTACTCGTCGACATCAACGTCTATGTAGAACCCATCAGAAGGGGCAGGGATCTCCTCTGCAACAGTTATTAAGCAAACATGAGTACAAAGGTACTCAGCAAGTCTTACAACAGAACCTATCATTCATGCAACATTATCAACAGGGGGTAGTGGAGTTCATAGCAGAAATCCAACTTTGACTCTTGGCTAACCTATATTACAACTCTCAACAGATTGCAAGATATTACTGCGAACACGAGTCCTCTAGTCACCATAACAATACACCACCGAGGATTCTCTTCCGTCATCCTACGGAAGGGCCATCCACGGCACTCACACTTGTCTTGAGGCTTTTAGTAGTATCCATCAACTTGTCTATGAACTGTAAGAGTAACCAAGTAGTCCGTACCGCGAACAATGGCTATTTGAATAGATTGATAACCCTGCAGGGGTGTACTTCTTCACACACGCTTCCACCACTTATCCCGTTTACTCGACATGTACTCGGCAACCTTCAAGCGGAAGCCCAGCGAGGGTGTCGGCCACGACCTGACTAACTACACAAGTCTCTCGTCGAGGTTTATCGCCTATTTGGGTTCCATCCATGGGGAGATCCGGCCGGGGTGTCGCTCACGGCCCCAAACGATGTGTACAGGGTTCCCGAGTTACCAAACGGGCAACCGTTACACCGTGCCACGTACCTGTCGCATCATAGCCCACCCCGAGGGTCAGCGATGTGCACGACCACCAGTAAACTACAAACACCAGAAACTAGTTGCAACTCCTAGACAGAGAACAGGGGCAGTTAATAAGACGAGAGGGCTTGGAGCGCCCAGAGCCCAATGCGTGGTAGTAACTGTAACTTGAATCACACATACAGATCTCGGGTCCTATGGACGATTCCAATGAAACAACCCACCATGTACTCCTACATGGCCTTTCATCGATACCTTTACCAAATATATTCCACACTTCCTTCTCTTTACCGGTATGATCATTTCACTCTGATCCATCACCCAGATGAACCAGACCTGACACAACTCTAAGCATAGCAGGCAACATAAACAAATAGCATGGTGGATCACACATCACATGGCTCAATCAACTCCTACACATGCTAGTGGGTTTCAACTATTTACTGTGGCAATGATAGGTCATGCAAGGGAATAGGGTTCAACTACCGCAGCAAGTAGCAGTTCACACGATGTTGCCTTAATGCAGTAAAAGAGAGCAGGAGCGAGAAGATGGGTTTGTATCGGAATGATCAATGATTGCTTGCCTGGAAAAGTGGTTGTCGGGTACTGCACTTCAGCTGGATACGCAGAAGTATCCTCGGGAGCAGGACCTAACACGGAGAATACCGGCGATACAATCAATAAGAAAACAAATGCAACAATATGATGCATGCTCATGATATGGCAAGATGCATGTGTTTTGGGCTAATGCAACTATAACCAGAAGGGTTTGAGCCCATTTGAATCAAAGATTCAAATTGAAACCCAAACTATTATTTAATTAAGTGCATTAACTTGTTTTAATGTAAACAGCAAGGTTAACTTTCTCAAACATGCATGAAACCAGTGCCATTGGAAAGATTGGATTTTTCTGATCAATTTTCATATATAAATCTTTTCCATCTGAGCTACTGTTGAATTTATATGATTTTTTGAAGTTTACAACATTTTCTGGAATTTCCTGAATTATTTTTAAATCTAAAAATCCCAGAAAATCCTTTACTGCGTCAACATGACATCATGCTGACGTCAGCTAGTCAATAGGGCGGCCCAGGTCAAACCTGACCAGTGGGACCCACTGGTCAGTGTCACAGTTAGTTAACTGACTAATTAAAATTAAATTAAACACTAAACTAGGTTTGACTAGCGGGCAGGGCCCACATGTCAGTGACCCAGGGGGGGTCAAACCTTGGTCAAACGGGGCTAACTCGCCGGCGTTTAGCCGCCGGCGAGGCCAAACGCGGCGGTGAGGTGCGGGTTTTGTGCTCCGGATGCCAAAACGACGGCGGAGCACACCTACGGGTAGCTGGGAGTGAGCCGCGTCGAGTGGTGGTGGTGGCTAGCCTCGGGGTCGCCGGAAACGACGTCGGTGACGAGTCCAGCGGCTGCCGGAGTTCGGGCGAGGTCGAAAACGACGGTGCGGTGCTCGTAGAGGACCGTGGAGTAATCCTACAGCACCTATATGTGACAGTGAAGCTGGTGGGCACGGTGGTCGGACCATTAGATGGCCGGAGCCTCGTTGGCGACGAGCTCCGCGGCGGCGCGTGCAGGTGAGCCTCGTGCAGTGCATTCAGTGCAGGAGGGAGCCAACGGAGAGGGGGAGGACGGAGTTGAGCTCACGGCGGTTGTAGTAGACGCCGAGGCGAGCTTGGGGACGGTCGGAGCTGAGCGGGGCGGCGAGGGGGATCTCTGCGGACGGAGTTGGGGAAGACGGGGTCGGGGGCGACTCCAGAGCGGGCGAGCGCTCGGGGCTCAGCCTGCTCGACGTAGGCGAGGACGGTGGAGCGGACGGACACGATGACGGGGCTCAGGGACGGCGGTGGACGCGGCTACCACGACGGCGCGAGCACGGCGGCGTCGGCCTTGGTGCGGAGAAGGCGAGGGAGAGGAGCTGGGGAGGGTGGAGAGTGTCAGCGAGCTCGGGGAGGAAGTGGGGGATCGAACCCAGCCTCCAGAACGGCGAGGGGAGGAAGCAGGGCAGCGGGCAGCTGCGTGGCGCGCGCTGCGGCCGCCGTCGAGCACCTGCCTGCCTGCCTGACCGAGCCAAGCAGCTCGCTGGAGCAGTGGCTGGGCTGGGCCGGCAGGTGGGCCGGTTAGGCGCCAGGTAAACTCTTTCTCTCTCCTTTTTTTCTATTTCTTTATGTTTCATTTCTTTTGCAACTTTGTTGAATTAATAAAAATGCCAGAACATTTTTATAGCTCATAAAACTAGTCATGCCCACTGTATATAATATGAACAGCATGGAACATTTTAGTTTATGATTATTTGGGCACACAATTTATTTTATAGCATTTAAATGCCCAAATGCAAATACCATATGAATTAATCCAGAGACCTTGGATGTCCTAGAAAATTGTGCACCATTTTTGGCAGAGGTTTAAGACTAAGGCAGAAATGATGAACATTTTTAAGGGCATTTTGGGTACATTGGAAAAGATTTTACTAAACCCTAGTTGTTAGAAGAGGGGTGCTGGGGTTTCTGTCATTCCCATTTCAAGTTTCTTTGAAAAGTAAACATGATGCACACTCTAGCTAGTCCTAATGCAAGCACTGACTAGGGATGTGACAACTCACCCCCACTCAAAAGAATCGTGTCCCGAGATTCGGGTTCCGCCGGAAAGAGGGTGGGGTACTCAAGTCGAAGACGATCCTCCCTTTACCAAGTAGCTTCACTCTCGGAATGATGTGACCATTGAACCTTGAGAAACTTGATATTGTGACGTCGAGTGGTGCGCTCGGTTTGATCAAGAATACGAACGGGGTATTCTCGATATGTGATATTGTCCTGGAGATCAAGCGTTTCGTGGTCCACTCCGCGGATAGGATCCGAGAAGCATCGCCTGAGTTGAGAAACGTGGAAGACATCATGAACTCTGGAGAGGTGCGGAGGTAGTTCCAATTGGTAGGCAACTTCTCCTCGTTTGGCAAGAATGCGAAAAGGACCGATGTAACGAGGGGCCAATTTGCCTTTGATACCGAAGCGATGGGTTCCCTTAAGAGGAGTAACCCGAAGGTAAGCCTTATCGCCGACTTCAAAAGTCACAGCCTTATGATGAATATCATATTGGCTCTTCTTGCGAGACTGGGTTGTTTTCAATTTCTCACAAACGATGCGAACTTGCTCTTCTGCTTCTTGGATCATATCCGGACCAAAGAATTGTCTTTCCCCGGTTTCTGACCAGTTAAGAGGTGTTCGACATCTTCGTCCATATAGAACTTCGAAGGGAGCTTTGCCCAAGCTGGCTTGATAACTATTGTTATAAGAGAATTCGGCAAATGGAAGACACTTTTCCCATTCCATACTGAAAGAGATGAGAGAGGCTCGAAGCATGTCTTCCAGAATTTGATTGACTCGTTCCACTTGACCACTTGACTGAGGATGGAAGGCGGTGCTGAAAGAGAGATGAGTTCCCATAGCATTCTGGAAACTTTCCCAAAATCGTGAAGCGAAAAGACTTCCTCGGTCGGAGTTAATCTCCAACGGCACACCATGAAGTGATACTATCCGAGAGATATACAAAGCTGCTAGCTGGCTAGCAGTAATACTCTCTCGAACAGGCAGGAAATGGGCTACTTTAGAGAGGCGGTCGATAACGACGAAGATAGCATTATTCCCTTTCCTGGTCCTGGGAAACCCGGTAATGAAGTCTATACCGATCTTGTCCCATTTCCATTCAGGAATAGCTAAAGGTCGAAGGGTGCCAGCAGGCCGTTGATGCTCTACTCTGACTCGACGACAAACGTCGCAGTTAGCAATGAATCGAGCGATTTCTCTCTTCATCCTAGTCCACCAGAACCTCTGACGTAGGTCCTGATACATTTTGGTACTACCGGGATGAATCGTGAGAGGAGATTCATGAGCCTCCTTAAGGATTAACTGCCGTAGATGTTGGTTCTTGGGAACCACTAAACGATTCTTGAAGAAAACAACACCTCTGTTATCAATGGAGAAACAACCTGCAACTCCTTTGTGAATGTTTCTCTTAATTTGGGAAATCCCTGTATCTTGCTTCTGGGCAGCTATGATTTGATCCATAAGGGTAGGTTTCGCCACCAAGGTGGAAAGGAATCCTCGAGGAGCAATGTGAAGGTTAAGCTTACGAAATTCCTTGTAAAGAAGTGGTTGCCCTTGTTGTAACATCAGGTTGTTACAATAAGACTTACGACTTAGTGTGTTGGCCATGACATTGGCCTTCCCAGGGGTGTAAGTGATTCCTAAGTCGTAATCTGTGAGCAATTCAACCCAACGTCTTTGCCTGAGATTCAAGTCCGATTGGGTGAAGATGTATTTCAGACTTTGGTGATCAGTGAAGATTTCATAGCGATTACTAAGAAGGTAATGTCGCCATGTTTTGAGTGCGTGGACTACAGGTGCAAGCTCTAGATCATGTGTAGGATAGTTATCCTCATGTGGACGCAACTGTCGAGATGCGTATGCGATCACTTGACGATCTTGCATGAGTATGCAACCTAGTCCTTGTCGCGAGGCATCGCAGTAGATTATAAAATCCTTGGAAAAGTCTGGTGGTACTAGTACGGGTGCAGATGTCAGGCGTCTTTTCAGTTCCTGAAAGATGGACTCGCACTGTGGGGTCCACTCAAATTTTTTATCCTTCTTAAGGAGTTCAGTTAGAGGTTTAGCAACCTTGGAGAAATTCTCGACGAAGCGTCGGCAATAGCTCACTAAGCCAAGGAAACTCCTAACTTGCTTGACGGATTCAGGGGGAGTCCAATCAAGGACGGCTTGAACTCGCTCGGGATTGACAGCAATACCCTGCTAGAGATCACATGACCTAAATAGGTCACTTCCGGCTACCAGAATTCACATTTAGAGAATTTGGCATAAAGACGGTGCTCTCGAAGTTTCGTCAATACCAGCCTTAGATGCTCAGCATGATCTTTCTTGTTCTTGGAGTAAATGAGTATATCATCGAGGTATACCACGACGAATTTATCCAAGTACTCCATGAATATAGAATTCATTAGCCGGGAGAAGGTGGCTGGGGCATTGGTTAATCCGAAGGACATGACGGTGTACTCATATTGGCCATAACGAGTAACAAAAGCCGTTTTAGGAATGTCCCCGTTCTTGATTTTGATTTAATGGTAGCCCAACCTCAAATCCATTTTGGAAAAGACTGAGGATCCAGCGAGCTGATCATACAGGTCGTTGATCCTGGGGAGCGGATACTTGTTCTTTATGGTGACCAGATTGACAGGTCGGTAATCTACAACCATCCGTTCCGTTCCATCCTTCTTCTTGACAAAGAGGACGGGACAAGCCCAAGGGGAAGAGCTAGGACGGATGAAACCTTTTTGCAAGGACTCATCGAGTTGTTTCTTAAGCTCAGCTAATTCTAGGGGTGCCATCTTATAAGGTCTCCTAGAGATTGGGACAGTTCTAGGGATAAGATCTATCACGAACTCGACATCTCTGTCAGGTGGAATTCCTGGCAGTTCTTCTGGAAAAACATCCGGAAAGTCACGGACTACCGGAATATCTTCGAGTTCTGGTAGAGGGCTGGCATTAAGGGAGTAGAGCTGACGCTCAGCCATTCGGGTCAAGACATTGACTGTCTTGCCGGATGGGTGTGTAAGTTGAACGGTCCTAGTGTAGCAATCAATCTTGGTGTAATGACTTGTCATCCAATCCATACCCAAGATGATGTTTATGTCCGAGGACTTGAGAGCGATTAAAGATGCAAGGAAAACAAGTCTATCGACAAGAATTTCATTTCCATGGCTTACCCTAGAGGTTTGCCACTCTGAACCAGGAGTTTGAATAACCATGGAAGTAGGCATGTCACAAAAAGTCGTGTTGTGCATTCGAGCATAGCTCTCAGATATGAACGAATGGGATGCTCCAGTATCGAAAAGAACAGATGCCGAATGGCAGTTAACGAGAAGCGTACCAAGGACGACGTTAGGATCCTCATAAGCTTCCTCAGCAGAGACATAGTTGACATGACCATGTGCAGTGGGGATTGGCTTGACATAATTCACCTTGCCGGTTGGCTTACCACGGCAACGGGTTTTCCTGGTTGGTTCTGAGGACACTCACGCATGTAGTGCCCCGGTTCTCCACACTTGAAGCATGTCACAGTGCCAGTGCGTGGAGCAAAGTTGGTAGGTGGTCCCCCATAAGTCTTGGCAGGTGCATACTGTTGAGTTGGGCGAGGCGCCTCATAGGATGGCCTCGGTGTGTACTTGGGTGGCAGAGCAGTGTTAGGAACCCACACACGGTGCTTGTGAGAGCCAGAGCCGGATGAGGAACCAAAATCACGAGGATGCTTGCGTGTGGCTTCGAAATCAGTCTGGCCCGTCTCAGCACTGATAGCTTTGTTTACCAGCGTCTGGAAGGAAGTGCACTCATGCAGACGTAGATCTCGGCGGAGTTCAGGGCTGAGTCCCTTGCGGAACCTCGCCTGCTTCTTGGCATCGGTGGATACTTCCTCAGGTGCATAGCGTGCCAAGTTGCCAAACTCGCGACTATAGCCATCCACAGTTAACCGGCCCTAGGTGAAATTGCAGAATTCCTGCCGCTTGCGATCCATGAGACCTTCCGGAATGTGATGTTCACGGAATGCCTCACTGAACTCAACCCAAGTAGTGATTTGGCCAGCAGGACGCATAGCCTCAAAGTTCTCCCACCATAGACTGGCAGGGCCCTCAAGATGGTAGGCAGCGTAGGTAACCTTATCAGCTTCGGCCACATGGGCAGAGTGTAGCTTGTGGGTGATACTACGAAGCCAGTCATCCGCATCCAGAGGTTCAGTGGAGTGATGGAACTTCGGTGGGCACATCTTGATAAAGTCATTGATTGACACCACGTCATTCCTCTGACGAAACCCAGAGTTCTGCTCTATGCATTCCAGGAGACGGTTGGTCTCTCTCTTGTTCCGTTCTGCCTCGAGCATAACTTCAGCCAAGGAGGGTGGATGGGGCAGATTCTCATCTCTAGCCCCACTAGCCTCACCCTGCTCCTGAGCAGCAGGAGTGCTGCGAGTGTTGACCATCCTAGGAAAACAAAACAACGGTTTAGACAAGGATGGCAAAAACTTGACATAGGAGTGCAGAATGTAATGGATGGCACGGAATGCAGAGATGTTCATTCGTACGACATGGTAATATAGAAACTGCTATATATACACCAGTGGTCATACAGACCATACATAGTTTAGTACAAGCCAAGGCTAAAGTACAACTGCGGTGAAAGACGATACATCCCATCAGAGGCATTCCAAGCTCCTATACATTATTTAACTACACCTCCGAAACTCGGTACTAGCGAAGTCATATTCCACAAGACGCGCAGGACTGTGGAAATACAACTACTACAATACTACTACTGCCACGGTCTAGTTCAGACATTCCCGTAGTAATCTTCGTAAAGATTACCACCGTAGCCAGGAAATGGAACAGATGGATCTTGAAACTCTCGAGCACTCGAAGGCTGTGGACCATAGGGGCTTGGATGTGGCCTCGGGCCTGATGCTGGTGGTAACCGACGCCCACGTGGAGGTGTAATACCCCCAACGTCACGCCAATCCATACGATCAGGCAGACGAGTCCGTACGGGGTACAAATCCCGCATATCCAGATATCCGGCGTGCACAGCAGGTGCAAGCCGTGTCAAAGTAGTCCAGTGGGCGGCTCGAGTGTTATACAGCTCCATTCGGAGGGCACGGACCTCACGGTCCCTATCCTCCAGCATCTGAACAGTAGTCTGAAGCAGTGGCTCCTCATGAGCAGCATCGGTATACAGACCACTGTAGTAGCCTTCCTCTCCGGGAAGTGAGGCTGGCATGTAACAGAACTCAGTGTTCAGCAACAGGGCATGCCTAGCCCAGAGAATGGTCATCATCGAATAGGCGGCATCCTGCACTGCCATCTCGATAGTAACCCCGAGTCCATAAGACCAATGGATGGGGTCGTTAGCTCCGGGATATGAGGGGTATATCCGGACTGTGCAGAAATACTGACTCTGATTGAAATCCCGGTACTGTTCCTCCACGGTGTACTCAGGGTACCAACGGTAACCGGTCTCAGTCAGCACACGGACTAGCATGTCCGTGTGACCGGGCACATTAATGCACCGAGTCAAACGAACCACTTGGTGAGGTGTGCGGCCAGACATCTGAAACACAAAGTAATGCAAAGGCATTAGTGTTTCTGGAAGAAATCGGGCAGCATAACAACTGTAAATGCTCAAAAAAGATTTGAGACATCATACAAATAATAGCATAGCCACTCAACATTATCATATCAAGGTTCCGGGTCCAACAATTCATCATACTAAAAGGGTAGAAACTGAACTGAGGCTTGAAACCAACAATCCTAAGAGTCTACGGATTAGTAACACGTGAACCTAGTAAGGATAAGAGGCCTAGTCCTAAATCCCCGTGGAAAGAATAGACTGACTCAGATCAGAAGGGCATAAGGTAAAGGAGTAAAAGAGCCTTACGTTCCCTTCCGCAATCAATTCCCCCACATATAACTAAGAATTTTTCTAGACTCAACATCGACCAGTTTGGCTTGAGAAACCTACAGGCAGTCCGGCTCTGATGCCAACGCTGTCAGGACCCCGATCCTAAGTCACACCGATCTAGCTGTAACACGTCATATCACTTTGCGGTCTCACGCACGGTATCCCCACGGGTGCCACCTTACCTGGCCCGGGACCATTTGCGCATCTTGGCACACGTATATGATAGTGTCGCATCCATATGATAGAGAACCCGGGCCGACATGGCTAGTTATAAACCAAAAGTGGCACTAAATTACAGAGACAAGCATCCATGACCCAGCAATGAACGTGTCGGTCATCAACGTATGAACCCAAGTCGTATCAAGCTACATGGACTTAAAGGAACCATGCGTGACATTTCCCCTAAGGGATAGACACAGGAACGAAGAAGGACACATGCCGGCCAGCCTACGTGTTCCGAGCAGTAGCAAGCAACCAAGGCTCATTGGAAGCACTAGAAGGCATTTCCCTGTAAGGTAGGCTACCAAAGGAAAACAACTAGGTGTCAGATCCCACACATACCAAGCATTTCAATCATACACACAATATGCTCAATATGTGCAAATACAACATTGCATCACAACAGAACTCTATGACTCAAAGTACTTTATTTAAAAGGCTCCAAGAGCCATACATAACATATCCATACAGGTAGGGGTCACATGACCCAACACTCAAGTCATACAATCATACAAGCACAGGCGGAAGCTACATGTCTGAGTACAGACAACTTAGAAAATAAAACAGGCTTGGTGTAGCCTGACTATCTACAAGGCCCTTCACAAGCTCCAGATCTCCGTTTGGGTGACAAGCTACTCGTCGACGTCAACGTCTATGTAGAACCCATCAGAAGGGGCAGGGTTCTCCTCTGCAACAGTTATTAAGAAAACATGAGTACAAAGGTACTCAGCAAGTCTTACAACAGAACCTATCATACATGCAACATTATCAACAGGGGGCAGTGGAGTTCATAACAGAAAGTCAGCTTTGACTCTTGGCTAACCTATACTACAACTCTCAACAGATTGCAAGATATTACTACGAACACGAGTCCTCTACTCACCATAACAATACACCACCGAGGATTCTCTTCCGTCATCCTACGGAAGGGCCATCCACGGCACTCACACTTGTCTTGAGGCTTTTAGTAGTATCCATCAACTTGTCTGTGAACTGTAAGAGTAACCAAGTAGTCCGTACCGCGAACAACGGCTATTCGAATAGATTGATAACCCTGCAGGGGTGTACTTCTTCACACACGCTTCCACCACTTATCGCCGTTTACTCGACATGTACTCGGCAACCTTCAAGCGGAAGCCCAGCGAGGGTGTCGGCCACGACCTGACTAACTACACAAGTCTCTCGTCCAGGTTTATCGCCTATTTGGGTTCCATCCGTGGGGAGATCCGGCCGGGGTGTCGCTCACGGCCCCGAACGATATGTACAGGGTTCCCGAGTCACCAAACGGGTAACAGGTACACCGTGCCACGTACCTGTCGCATCATAGCCCACCCCGAGGGTCAACGCTGTGCACGACCACCAGTAAACTACAAACACCAGAAACTAGTTGCAACTCCTAGACAGAGAACAGGGGCAGTTAATAAGACGAGAGGGCTTGGAGCGCCCGGAGCCCAATGCGTGGTAGTAATTGTAACTTGAATCACACATATAGATCTCGGGTCCTATGGACGATTCCAATGAAACAACCCACCATGTACGCCTACATGGCCTTTCATCGATACCTTTACCAAATATATTCCACACTTCCTTCTCTTTACCGGTATGATCATTTCACTCTGATCCATCACCCAGATGAACCAGACCTGACACAACTCTAAGCATAGCAGGCAACATAAACAAATAGCATGGTAGATCACACATCACATGGCTCAATCAACTCCTACACATGCTAGTGGGTTTCAACTATTTACTGTGGCAATGACAGGTCATGCAAGGGAATAGGGTTCAACTACCGCAGCAAGTAGCAGTTCACACGTTGTTGCCTTAATGCAGTAAAAGAGAGCAGGAGCGAGAAGATGGGTTTGTATCGGAATGATCAATGATTGCTTGCCTGGAAAAGTGGTTGTCGGGTACTGCTCTTCAGCTGGATACGCAGAAGTATCCTCGGGAGCAGGACCTAACACGGAGAATACCATCGATACAATCAATAAGCAAACAAATGCAACAATATGATGCATGCTCATGATATGGCAAGATGCATGTGTTTTGGGCTAATGCAACTATAACCAGAAGGGTTTGAGCCCATTTGAATCAAAGATTCAAATTGAAACCCAAACTATTATTTAATTAAGTGCATTAACTTGTTTTAATATAAACAGCAAGGTTAACTTGCTCAAACATGCATGTAACCAGTGCCATTGGAAAGATTGGATTTTTCTGATCAATTTTCATATATAAATCTTTTCCATCTGAGCTACTGTTGAATTTATATGATTTTTTGAAGTTTACAGCATTTTCTGGAATTTCCTGAATTATTTTTAAATCTAAAAATCCCAGAAAATCCTTTACTGCGTCAGCATGACATCATGCTGACGTCAGCTAGTCAACAGGGCGGCCCAAGTCAAACCTGACCAGTGGGACCCACTGGTCAGTGTCATAGTTAGTTAACTGACTAATTAAAATTAAATTAAACACTAAACTAGGTTTGACTAGCGGGCAGGGTCCACATGTCAGTGACCAAGGGGAGGTCAAACCTTGGTCAAACAGGGCTAACTCGCTGGCGTTTAGCCGCCGGCGAGGCCAAACGCGGCGGTGAGGTGCGGGTTTTGTGCTCCGGCTGCCAAAACGACGGCGGAGCACACCTACGGGTAGCTGGGAGTGAGCCGCGTCAAGTGGTGGTTGTGGCTGGCCTCGGGGTCGCCGGAAACGACGCCGGCGACGAGTCCAGCGGCTGCCGGAGTTCGGGCGAGGTCGAAAATGACGGTGCGGTGCTCGTAGAGGACCGTGGAGTAATCCTACATCACCTATATGTGACAGTGAAGCTGGTGGGCACGGTGGCCGAACCATTAGATGGTCGGAGCCTCGTCGGCGACGAGCTCCGCGGCGGCGCGTGCAGGTGAGCCTCGTGCGGTGCGTTCAGTGCAGGAGGGAGCCAACGGAGAGGGGGAGGACGGAGTTGAGCTCACGGCGGTTGTAGTAGACGCCGAGGTGAGCTTGGGGACGGTCGGAGCTGAGCGGGGCGGCGAGGGGGATCTCTGTGGCCGGAGTTGGGGAAGACGGGGTCGGGGGCGACTCCAGAGCGGGCGAGCGCTCGGGGCTCAGCCTGCTCGACGTAATCGAGCACGGTGGAGCGGACGGACACGATGACGGGGCTCAGGGACGGCGGTGGACGCGTCTACCACGACGGCGCGAGCACGGCGGCGTCGGCCATGGTGCGGGGAAGGCGAGGGAGAGGAGCTGGGGAGGGTGGAGAGTGTCAGCAAGCTCGGGGAGGAAGTGGGGGATCGAACCCAGCCTCCAGAACGGCGAGGGGAGGAAGCAGGGCGGCGGGCAGCTGCGTGGCGCGCGCTGCGGCCGCCGTCGAGCACCTGCCTGCCTGCCTGGCAGAGCCAAGCAGCTCGCTCGAGCGGTGGCTGGGCTGGGCCGGCAGGTGGTGTCGGTTAGGCGCCAGGTAAATTATTTCTCTCTCCTTTTTTCTATTTCTTTCTGTTTCATTTCTTTTGCAACTTTGTTGAAATAATAAAAATGCCAGAACATTTTTATAGCTCATAAAACTAGTCATGCCCACTGTATATAATATGAACAGCATGGAACATTTTAGTTTATGATTATTTGGGCACACAATTTATTTTATAGCATTTAAATGCCCAAATGCAAATACCATATGAATTAATCCAGAGACCTTGGATGTCCTAGAAAATTGTGCACCATTTTGGCAGAGGTTTAAGACCAAGGCAGAAATGATGAACATTTTTGAAGGGCATTTTGGATACATTGGAAAAGATTTTACTAAACCCTAGTTGTTAGAAGAGGGGTGCTGGGGTTTCTGTCATTCCCATTTCAAGTTTCTTTGAAAAGTAAAAATGATGCACACTCTAGCTAGTCCTAATGCAAGCACTGACTAGGGATGTGACAAGAAGAAGAAGAAGAAGAAGAAGAAGAAGAAGAAGAAGAAGAAGAAGAAGAAGAAGAAGAAGAAGAAGAAGAAGAAGAAGAAGAAGAAGAAGAAGAAGAAGAAGAAGAAGAAGAAGAAGAAGAAGAAGAAGAAGAAGAAGAAGAAGAAGAAGAAGAAGAAGAAGAAGAAGAAGTAGAAGAAGAAGAAGAAGAAGAAGAAGAAGAAGAAGAAGAAGAAGAAGAAGAAGAAGAAGAAGAAGAAGAAGAAGAAGAAGAAGAAGAAGAAGAAGAAGAAGAAGAAGAAGAAGAAGAAGAAGAAGAAGAAGAAGAAGAAGAAGAAGAAGAAGAAGAAGAAGAAGAAGAAGAAGAAGAAGAAGAAGAAGAAGAAGAAGAAGAAGAAGAAGAAGAAGAAGAAGAAGAAGAAGAAGAAGAAGTTGCACCAGCATCAGGGCATTATAGTTGGATGAACTATTTCCACTCCTGTAAAAAAATATTTCCTCTTTATGTACATTAATATGGATGAACTATTTCACTGGTGTGCATGTCTTTGGAACAGGTGTAGTAGCATAGGTCCGCTTGACTATAATGAACTATTTATCCTCCATGTTTTCTCTACTACTCCTTGCAGTGATCTGTATGCAATGCATGTGTCAGTAGACATGACAGCTTGTCCATGGAAGTTGAACTACGACGACCATCACATTTCTACCACTGCCACACGCGATTCCCACGATGTCTCTCCAACCAACGGCACCACGTCCCCCGACCCTCTCAGCCCCACCATACCTTTGCCTTTCGTGTGCACGACATGTGGGTCGGGTGGACTGCGGCGACCATCAAGTTTCTACCACAGCTACACGTGATTCCCACATGATGCCGCTCAAACCCATGTTATGTAGGATGGAGACCCTAAGGCCGATCTTTCACGATTTGGAGGGGGGTTCCCTAAGAACACGATGGACACGGGAAAGGACGGGGAGAAAACACATGGAAAAACACTCTAGAACGACAAGAACAATCACACGTATGCTTGATCGATGAACAACACGAGTGACACAACGATCCAAACACAATAACGGATGACAAAAGGTAGGCTTCTCCGTGAGGAGGTCTTGGGGGTCTTATCTGTGAGGAGGTCTTGAATCCGGTGTGGATCTTCTCCGTAGAGGGGTCGTGGTCTCTCATAGGAGTAGAACCACTCAGATGAGCAAAGCTCTAGGTCTAAGATGAGCTATCACAATGCTAAGCCTAACTAGGATGAGGGGGAGGTCTATTTATAGTCTAGAGGGGCGAGGGATACGTGGGCCACGGCCCTTTCATTGTGCACAGATAGGCGGAGCCGGACGTCCGGGCGTCGCGACGGATGTCCGGGCCATCATGAAGTGTCGGATGTCTGGGCTCGGGGCCAGATGTCTGGGCTGGCACATCAAGTCTCGAGTATGCTTCTGTAAGGGGCGCCGGATCTCTGGACCGACGCCGGATGTCTGGAACCTAGTGACGGGCCTGATGTCCGAGGCCTGGCCGGATGTCTGGCCCCTGTAGCTTCGGCTGAGGGGGCTCGGCTGCTGCATGTGCTCCAGGGGTTGGATGTCTGGGCTTGGGGGAGATGTCCGGGGCCTGGAGTCTTCTCTAGTTCCGCTCGATGTTCCTCTTCTTCCGTGAGCTTGGGGACTTGTCCATCTTCATGAGCCTCTCCGAGCGGGTCTTCTAGGCACCTAAGTACACATAGCAAGTCCTTTTGAGGTAGTAGCCATGTCTCACATGATTCATATGGAAGTCGGTTAAGGAGAGATGTCACCTCGGTCTCGAGAGCTCTTGCACGGGCTCGAGTCATCGGTCCACTTGATGCCTTGGGAGACATGGGAAGGTCCATGGGGACGCCCATAGGATGCTCCGCATCACCATGACACCACACGTCCCCCGACCTGCACCCTTGTGACGCCCCAAGACCGATGCTCCAGATACCTCCCATTTGTTTTCGTTCTCGCATGTGATTTAATTGTTTGTTGCATTCTTCATCGCATCATTCGCATCACATCGGCACTCATGACATCATCCTTTTCAAAACTTGCATCCGCTCGTAGTTGCTTGATCTACCAGTTCTCTCTGTTGTCCATTCTGAGCCCAGATACACTCGCACGCGCCCGCGGCAATTCCGAAATATTATTTTATAAGTGGCATAACAATGTTATAAGAATGGGGTGAAAGTTGGCGTGCGGTCTTGTTATGTTGTAGGTAGAGCGCCTGCCAAATATTGTCACATTCGCATCTCATTTGATAGCCCAACCGCTAAACATACAATAGCACTATACCCAGTTTATTCGTCAGACATTTTTGGTATCTGAAAAATACCACTAGGCCTTCTCTCTCTTCTCTCCCACAGCCCACAATCTCCAACACAGCACACTAAACCAGCCCACAAACCCACCTAGCCCCCCCCCCCTCGACCGGTGTCGTCCGATCGATATCAAAGGGCACTGAAACTGTCCATATCACTCAAACCCTAGGCCTTTCCCTATATAAACACACACACTTCCAAATTTGGCAGCCTAGCCCTCCACCTACCTCTAGCCACGCCCTCCTCCTCGTTTTCCGGTGCCAGCCACCTCATCCCCGCCACTTGGCGCCGCCCCACAGGCCAGCCGTTGCCGCAGCCGCTGCTTCCCTCCACTCTCAGTGTGACACGTCGCCCCCAACCGCCTCCAGCCACCGCACGGGCCCACGGAGCCCATCTGAGGCCCGCCCGGGCCCGATCCAAGTCAGACCCCATGCGCGACCATGCCCCCGCACCAAGCGCAGGTGCCCGAGCACCGCCGGACCTTAGGAAGAGAGTTAGACTTCGTTGTTGCATGATATATGTTACTTTGTGCGCACTACTAAATCACAAATCATTGTTAATTAAAATTGACTTTGATATACCTTGGGATCCGGGTGGATCCATTACTTAAGCACTATATGCCTAGCTTAATGGCTTTAAAGAAAGCGCTGCCAGGGAGACAACCCGGAAGTTTTAGAGAGTCATTTATTTCTGTTGTGTGCTTTTATAAAGTTTAAAAACAAAAAAAATAAAGATTGAAACCTAAAACTTTTTCAAAAAGAAAAGCGAAAGTGAGAAAGACGAGCATTGTTAAAGTGGGAGCTAGCCTTGAACTTTGTTCATGTCCATGGAAACTTTGTGAACCTTGATTACAGAAACTTTTCAATAAAAATAATTATCCCCTTGTACAATTCCATTGTATTATAAAGATAATGTGCCAAGAGTTTCCTTTAGGATAATTAAACTGCTTGTTGGTTTGTGCGGTGCAAAAACAGAAACTTTGGCTGTAGTGCGTGATTTTACATTTTTTTTTACTAGAACATCGAAAGCTTCTGAAACTTTTTCCAAAGTATTTCTATACAAAATGTTTATTTTTCCTAATTTAGCCATAATTTTTAGAGTTACAAAAGTATGGTGGATGTTCAAATCTTTACAGAATGTCCTGTTTTCACAGATTGCTATTATAGCTTCATTATTTGCATATGTTTGAATTCTTGTTGAAGCCTCCTTGACTTGGGGCCATAGAATTGTGATAGCATACAGTGAGTAATGTTTGTTCATAATTATACAATAATGTTAGATCAGTACATGATGGGATTTAATTGATCATATGCACTAACCCCTTTGGAAATATGCCCTAGAGGCAATAATAAAAGTATTATTATTATATTTCCTTGTTCATGATAATTGTCTGTTATTCATGCTTGAATTGTATTGTACGGAAACAGCGATACATATGTGAATATATAGACCACAGTGAGTCCCTGGTAAGCCTCTAGTTACTAGCTCGTTGATCAACAGATGGTCACGGTTTCATGACCATGGACATAGGATGTCAGTGATAATGGGATCACATCATTAGGAGAATGATGTGATGGACAAGACCCGATTCTGAGCCTAGCACGAGATCGTATAGTTCGTAATGCATAAGCTTTTCGGTGTCAAGTATTTATTCCTTAGACCATGAGGTTGTGCAACTCCCGGATACCGTAGGGATACTTTGGGTGTGCCAAACGTCACAACGTAATTGGGTGACTATAAAGGTACACATCGGGTATCTCTGAAAGTGTCTGTTGAGTTGGTACGAACCGAGACTGGGATATTGTCACTCCGTGTGACGGAGAGGTACCTCTGGGCCCACTCGGTAAGACATCATCATAATGAGCTCAAAGTGACTAAAGAGTTAGTCACGGGATGATGGATTACGGAACGAGTAAAGAGACTTGCCATGAAGAGATTGAACAAGGTATCGGGCATACCGACGATCGAATCTCGGACAAGTACCGTACCGATAGACAAAGGGAATAACATACGGGATTGAGTGAATCCATGACACAGTGGTTCATCTGATGAAGATCATCGAGGAACACGTGGGAACGAACATGGGTATCCAGATCCCGCTGTTGTTTATTGACCGGAGAGTTGTCTCGGTCATGTCTACGTGTCTCCCGAACCCGTAGGGTCTACACACTTAAGGTTCGGTGAAGCTAGGGTCGTAGAGATACATGCACGTGGAAACCCGAAAGTTGTTCGGAGTCTCGGATGAGATCCCGGACGTGACGAGGAGTTCCGGCATGGTCCGGAGGTAAAGAATGATATATAGGAAGTCTAGTTTCGGCCATCGGATGAACTTCGGGGGTCACCGGGAGTGTCCCGGGACCACCGGAGGGGTCCTGGGGGTCCACCGGGTGGGGCCACCCATCCCGGTGGGGCCCCTAGGACGCAAGGGGGAAGGGGCCAGCCCCTGGTGGGCTGGCGCACCACTTGGGCCTCCCCCTCCATGCGCCTAGGGTTGAAACCCTAGGGGAAGGGGGCGCCCCTATGCCTTGGGGGGCAAGATTCCCCCCTGGCCGCCGCCCCCCCTTGCAGATGGGATCTGCCAGGGCCGGCGCCCCCCCCCCTGGCCCCTATATATAGTGGGGGGGAGAGGGCAGCCGCACCTCAAGTCTCTGGTGCCTCTCCCCCCTCCCGTCACACCTCCAACTCCTCCGCAGGGCGCCGGCGAAGCCCTGCAGGATTTCCTGCTGCATCCACCACCACGCCGTCGTGCTGCTGGATCTTCGATGACCTCTCCTCCCCCCTTGCTGGATCAAGAAGGAGGTGACGTTGCTGTACCGGACGTGTGTTGAACGCGGAGGTGTCGTCCGTTCGGCGCTAGGATCATCGGTGACGAAGAACGCGAAGAGTACGACTACTTCATCCTCGTTGCTTCGAACGCTTCCGCACGCGATCTACAAAAGGGTATGTAGATGCACTCCAGTATTGCTCGTTGCTAGATGACTCCTTATGTTGATCTTGGTGAAAGCGTAGAATTTTTTTGAATTCTTCTACGCTCCCCAACAGTGGCATCTGCGCTAGGTCTTTTGCGTAGCATCTTGCACGAGTAGAACACAAAGCAGTTGTGGGTGTTTGAGTTTGCTCAATTTTCTTGCCGTTACTAGTCTAATCTTGATTCGGCGGTATTGTGGGATGAAGCGGCCCGGACCGACCTTGCATGTACGCTTACGTGAGACTGGTTCCACCGACAGACATGCACTAGATGCATAAGGTGGCTGGCGGGTGTCTGTCTCTCCCACTTTAGTCGGATCGGATTCGATGAACAGGGTCCTTATGAAGGGTAAATAGAAATTGACAAATCACGTTGTGGTTTTGGCGTAGGTAAGAAACGTTCTTGCTAGAAAAACTGTAGAATCCACGTAAAACTTGCAACAACAATTAGAGGTCGTCTAACTTGTTCTTGCAGCATGTGCTATGTGATATGGTATGGCCAAGAAGATGTGATGAATGATATATGTGATGTATGAGATTGATCATGTTCTTGTAATAGGGAATCATGACTTGCATGTCGATGAATTTGACAACCGGCAGGAGCCATAGGAGTTGTCTTAATTATTGTATGACCTGCGTGTCACTGAATAACGCCATGTAATTACTTTACTTTATTGCTAAACGTTAGCCATAGTAGTAGAAGTAATAGTTGGCGTGACGACTTCATGAAGACACGATGATGGAGATCATGATGATGGAGATCATGGTGTCGAGCCGGTGACAAAGATGATCATGGTGCCCCGAAGATGGAGATCGAAGGAGCAAGATGATATTGGCCATATCATGTCACTTTAATTGATTGCATGTGATGTTTATCATGTTTATGCATCTTGTTTACTTAGAACGATGGTAGTAAATAAGATGATCTCTCACTAAAAATTTCAAGAATTGTGTTCCCCCTAACTATGCACCGTTGCTAAGGATCGTTGTTCCGAAGCACCACGTGATGATCGGGTGTGATAGGTTCTAACGTTCGCATACAACGGGTATAAGCCAGATTTACACACGCAATACACTTAGGGTTCACTTGACGAGCCTAGCATGTACAGACATGGCCTCGGAACAAGGAAGACTGAAAGGTCGAACATGAGTCGTATAGAAGATGCGATCAACATGAAGATGTTCACCGTTGATGACTAGTCCGTCTCACGTGATGATCGGACACGGGCTAGTCGATTCGGATCATGTATCACTTAGATGACTGGAGAGATGTCATTCTGAATGGGAGTTCATTAAAATTTGATTAGATGAACTTAATTATCATGAACTTAGTCTAAAAATCTTTACAATATGTCTTGTAGATCAAATGGCCCACGCTCAAGTTTCCCTCAACTTCAACACGTTCCTAGAGAAAACCAAGCTGAAAGACGATGGTAGCAACTATACGGATTGGGTCCGTAACCTGAGGATTATCCTCATAGCTGCCAAGAGATCATATGTCCTTGAAGCACCGCTAGGTGATGCACCCGTTCTCCCGGCGACCCAAGACGTTATGAACGCCTGGCAGTCGCGTTGTGATGATTACTCCCTGGTTCAGTGCGGCATGCTTTACAGCTTAGAGTCGGGGCTCCAAAAGCGTTTTGAGCACCACGGAGCATATGAGATGTTCCAAGAGCTGAAAATGGTTTTCCAAGCTCATGCCCGAGTCGAGAGATATGACGTCTCCGACGCATTCTACAATTATAAGATGGAGGAAAACAGTTTTGTTAGTGAGCACATCCTCAAGATTTCTGGGTTGCACAATCGCTTGTCTCAGTTGGGAATGAATCTCCCAGACGAAGCGGTCGTTGACAGAATCCTCGAGACGCTCCCACCTAGCTTCAAGAGCTTCGTGTTAAACTTCAATATGCAGGGGATGGAGAGGTCCATTCCCGAGGTGTATTCAATGCTGAAATCAGCGGAGGTGGATATCAAGAAAGAACATCAAGTGTTGATGGTCAATAAAACCACTAAGTTCAAGAAAGGCAAGGGTAAGAAGAACTTCAAGAAGGACGGCAAATGAGTTGTCGCGCCCGGTAAGCCAGTTGCCGGGAAGAAGCCAAAGAATGGACCCAAGCCTGAAACCGAGTGTTTTCATTGCAAGGGAATGGGGCACTGGAAGCGGAACTGCCCCAAATACTTAGCAGACAAGAAGGCCGGCAACGTCAAAGGTATATATGATATACATGTTATTGATGTGTACCTTACCAGCGCTCGTAGTAGCTCCTGGGTATTTGATACCGGTGCAGTTGCTCACATTTGTAACTCAAAACAGGAGCTGCGGAATAAGCGGAGACTGGCGAAGGATGAGGTGACGACGCGCGTCGGGAATGGTTCCAAGGTCGATGTGATCGCCGTCGGCATGCTACCTCTACATCTACCCTCGGGATTAGTTTTAAACCTTAATAATTGTTATTTAGTGCCAGCTTTGAGCATGAACATTGTATCTGCATCTCGTCTTGTGCGAGATGGCTACTATTTAAATCGGAGAATAATGGTTGTTCTATTTATTTGAGAGATATGTTTTATGGTCATGCCCCGTTGGTCAATGGTTTATTTTTGATGAATCTCGAACGTGATGATACACATATTCATAGTGTAGATGCCAAAAGATGTAAAGTTGATAATGATAGTCCCACATACTTGTGGCATTGCCGCCTTGGTCATATTGGTGTCAAGCTTTTGAAGAAGCTCCATTCAGATGGACTTCTAGAGTCTCTTGATTATGAATCATTTGACACGTGCGAACCATGCCTCTTGGGCAAGATGACCAAGACTCCGTTCTCCGGAACAATGGAGCGAGCAACCAACTTGTTGGAAATCATACATACCGATGTGTGCGGTCCAATGAGTGTTGAGGCTCGCGGAGGCTATCGTTATGTTCTCATCCTCACAGATGACTTGAGTAGATATGGGTATATCTACTTGATGAAACACAAGTCTGAGACCTTTGAAAAGTTCAAGGAATTTCATAATGAGGTTGAGAATCAACGTGACAGAAAAATAAAGTTCTTGCGATCGGATCGTGGGGGTGAATATTTAAGTCATGAGTTTGGCACGCACCTTAGGAACTGTGGAATTGTTTCACAATTGACACTGCCCGGAACACCTCAACGTAACGGTGTGTCCGAACGTCGAAATCGTACTCTGTTGGACATGGTGCGATCTATGATGTCCCTCACCGATTTACCGCTATCTTTTTGGGGTTATGCTTTAGAGACTGCCGCATTCACTTTAAATAGGGCTCCGTCGAAATCCGTTGAGACGACACCGTATGAACTTTGGTTTGGCAAGAAACCGAAGTTGTCGTTTCTGAAAGTTTGGGGTTGCGATGCTTATGTCAAGAAACTTCAACCTGAAAAGCTCGAACCCAAATCGGAAAAATGCGTCTTCATAGGATACCCAAAGGAAACAATTGGGTACACCTTCTACCACAGATCCGAAGGCAAAGTCTTTGTTGCCAAGAATGGATCCTTTCTGGAAAAGGAGTTTCTCTCGAAAGAAGTGAGTGGGAGGAAAGTAGAACTTGATGAGGTGACAGTCACCCCTCCTGAACCGAAAAGTAGCACAGCGCAAGAAATTGTTCCTGAGGTGCCTGCACCGACAAGGGAGGAAGTTAATGATGATGATCATGAAGAAACAGATCAAGTTACTACTGAACTTCGAAGGTCCACATGGGCACGTTCCGCACCAGAGTGGTACGGCAACCCTATCATGGAAATCATGTTGTTAGACAACGGTGAACCTTCGAACTATGAAGAAGCGATGGCGGGCCCGGATTCCAATAAATGGCTTGGAGCCATGAAATCCGAGATAGAATCCATGTATGAAAATAAATGGCTTGGAGCCATGAAATCCGAGATAGAATCCATGTATGAAAACAAAGTATGGACTTTGGTGGACTTGCTTAATGATAGGCATGCCATAGAAAATAAATGGATTTTTAAGAAGAAGACAGACGCGGATGGTAATGTGACCATCTATAAGGCTCGGCTTGTCGCTAAGGGTTATCGACAAGTTCAAGGGATTGACTACGACGAGACTTTCTCTCCCGTAGCGATGCTGAAGTCAGTCATAATCATGTTAGCTATTGCCGCATTCTATGATTATGAGATATGGCAAATGGACGTCAAAACGGCATTCCTTAATGGCTTCCTCAAGGAAGAGTTGTATATGATGCAGCCGGAAGGTTTTGTCGATCCAGAGAATGCTAACAAGGTATGCAAACTCCAGCGCTCGATCTACGGGCTGGTGCAAGCATCTCGGAGTTGGAATATTCGCTTTAATGATGTGATCAAAGCATTTGGCTTTATACAGACTTATGGAGAAGCATGTATCTACAAGAAAGTGAGTGGGAGCTCTGTAGCATTTCTCATATTATATGTAGATGACATATTGCTGATGGGAAATGATATAGAATTCTTGGAAAATGTAAAGGCCTACTTGAATAAGAGTTTTTCAATGAAGGACCTTGGAGAAGCTGCTTACATATTAGGCATCAAAATCTATAGAGATAGATCAAGACGCCTCATCGGTCTTTCACAAAGTACATACCTTGACAAAATATTGAAGAAGTTCAATATGGATCGGTCCAAGAAGGGGTTCTTGCCTGTTTCGCAAGGTATGAGATTGAGCAAGGCTCAGTCGCCGACCACGACAGAAGATAGAGAAAAAATGAGTGTCATTCCCTATGCCTCGGCCATAGGTTCTATCATGTATGCCATGTTGTGTACCAGACCTGATGTGAACCTTGACATAAGTTTGGTAGGGAGGTACCAAAGTGATCCCGGTATGGAACACTGGACAGCGGTCAAGAACATCCTGAAGTACCTGAAAAGGACTAAGGATATGTTTCTCGTTTATGGAGGTGACGAAGAGCTCCTCGTAAAGGGTTACGTCGATGCTAGCTTCGACACAGATCTGGATGACTCTAAGTCACAAACCGGATACGTGTATATTTTGAATGGTGGAGCAGTCAGCTGGTGTAGTTGCAAGCAGAGCGTCGTGGCGCATTCTACATGTGAAGCGGAGTACATAGCTGCTTGCGAAGCAGCACAAGAAGGAGTCTGGATGAAGGAGTTCATCACCGACCTAGGAGTCATTCCAAGCGCGTCAAGCCCGATGACTCTCTTCTGTGACAACACTGGTGCTATTGCCATTACCAAAGAGCCCAGGTTTCACAAGAAGACCAAGCACATCAAGCTTCGTTTCAACTCCATCCGGAATTATGTTCAAGATGGAGACATAGATATTTGTAAAGTGCATACGGATCTGAATGTTGCAGACCCGTTGACTAAACCTCTTCCACGGGCAAAACATGATCAACACCAGAACTCTATGGGTGTTCGATTCATCAAATGTAACTAGATTATTGACTCTAGTGCAAGTGGAAGATTGTTGGAAATATGCCCTAGAGGCAATAATAAAAGTATTATTATTATATTTCCTTGTTCATGATAATTGTCGGTTATTCATGCTTGAATTGTATTGTACGAAACAGCGATACATATGTGAATATATAGACCACAATGAGTCCCTGGTAAGCCTCTAGTTACTAGCTCGTTGATCAACAGATGGTCACGGTTTCATGACCATGGACATAGGATGTCAGTGATAACGGGATCACATCATTAGGAGAATGATGTGATGGACAAGACCCGATTCTGAGCCTAGCACGAGATCATATAGTTCGTAATGCATAAGCTTTTCGGTGTCAAGTATTTATTCCTTAGACCATGAGGTTGTGCAACTCCCGGATACCGTAGGAATACTTTGGGTGTGCCAAACGTCACAACGTAACTGGGTGACTATAAAGGTACACATCGGGTATCTCTGAAAGTGTCTGTTGAGTTGGTACGAACCGAGACTGGGATATTGTCACTCCGTGTGACGGAGAGGTACCTCTGGGCCCACTCGGTAAGACATCATCATAGTGAGGTCAAAGTGACTAAAGAGTTAGTCACGGGATGATGGATTACGGAACGAGTAAAGAGACTTGCCATGACGAGATTGAACAAGGTATCGGGCATACCGACGATCGAATCTCGGACAAGTACCGTACCGATAGACAAAGGGAATAACATACGGGATTGAGTGAATCCTTGACACAGTGGTTCATCCGATGAAGATCATCGAGGAACATGTGGGAACCAACATGGGTATCCAGATCCCGCTGTTGGTTATTGACCGGAGAGTTGTCTCGGTCATGTCTACGTGTCTCCCGAACCCGTAGGGTCTACACACTTAAGGTTCGGTGGCGCTAGGGTCGTAGAGATACATGCACGTGGAAACCCGAAAGTTGTTCGGAGTCCCGGATGAGATCTCGGACGTGACTTGGAGTTCCGGAATGGTCTGGAGGTACAGAATGATATATAGGAAGTCCAGTTTCGGCCATCGGGTGAACTCCGGGGGTCATCGGGAGTGTCCCGGGACCACCGGAGGGGTCCCGGGGGTCCACCGGGTGGGGCCACCCATCCCGGTAGGGCCCCTAGACCGCAAGGGGGAAGGGGCCAGCCCCTGGTGGGCTGGCGCACCACTTGGGCCTCCCCCTCCATGCGCCTAGGGTTGAAACCCTAGGGGGAGGGGGCGCCCCTATGCCTTGGGGGGCAAGATTCCCCCCTGGCCGCCGCCCCCCCTTGCAGATGGGATCTGCCAGGGCCGGCGCCCCCCTGGCCCCTATATATAGTGGGGGGGAGAGGGCAGCCGCACCTCAAGTCTCTGGCGCCTCTCCCCCCTCCCGTCACACCTCCAACTCCTCCGCAGGGCGCCGACGAAGCCCTGCAGGATTTCCTGCTGCATCCACCACCACGCCGTCGTGCTACTGGATCTCCGACGACCTCTCCTCCCCCCTTGCTGGATCAAGAAGGAGGTGACGTGCTGTACCAGACGTGTGTTGAACGCGGAGGTGCCGTCCGTTCGGCGCTAGGATCAACGGTGACGAAGAACGCGAAGAGTACGACTACTTCATCCTCGTTGCTTCGAACGCTTCCGCACGCGATCTACAAAAGGGTATGTAGATGCACTCCCGTATTGCTCGTTGCTAGATGACTCCTTAGATTGATCTTGGTGAAAGCGTAGAAAATTTTTGAATTCTGCTACGTTCCCCAACAACCCCGCCACTAAAAGTTTGGTTAAGTTCTGTGTGGATGAAGTGTTCGAAGATCGAGGAGGTCTCGATGTGAGGAGAAGGAGGAGAGGAAAGAGCTCAAGCTTGGGGATTCCCAAGCCACCCCAAGTAAATATTCAAGGAGACTCAAGCGTCTAAGCTTGGGGATGCCCCAGAAGGCATCCCATCATTCTTCAACAAGTATCGATATGTTTTCGGATTCGTTTCGTTCGCATGATATGCGTAAACTCTTGGAGCGTCGTGTGCTTTTTATTTTTCTTTTAATAAATGCACCATGCTAGTATGAGATAGTCCTTGGTTGATATATAGAATGCTCTTTGCACTTCACTTATATCTTTTGAGTATGGCTTTATAGAATGCTTCATGTGCTTCACTTATATCATTTGAAGTTTGGATTGCCTGTTTCTCCTCACATAGAAAACCGCCATTTGTAGAATGATCTTTTGCTTCAATTATATTTGTTAGAGCGTGGGCATATCTTTTGTAGAAATAATTAAAACTCTCTTGCTTCACTTATATCTATTTAGAGCGTTGACATGAATTGGTCATTCACATGGTTAGTCATAAAATCCTACATAAACTTGTAGATCGCTGAATATGATATGTTTGATTCCTTGAAATAGTTTTGTGATATAGAGATGCTAATATGTGGGAGGTATTAGTGAATGATTGTGGTTTAGTAAAAATATTGGTGTTAAGGTTTGTGATTCCCGAAGCATGCACGTATGGTCTCCTAACTATGTAACCAAATCGGCGTGCATTGTATTTTGATTGTTTATCTTTGCGTGAAGGTCGGGGACGTGCGATGGTTAACTCCTACCAACCTCCCCCCTAGGAGCATGCGTTGTAGTATTTTGCTTCGAGGGCTAATAGATTTTTCGCAATAAGTATGTGAGTTCTTTATGACTAATGTTGAGTCCATGGATTATACGCACACTCACCCTTCCACCTTGCTAGCCACTCTAGTACCGCACAATTTTCGCCAGTGCATCAAACCACCTTATACCCTTCCTCAAAACAGCCACCATACCTACCTATTATGGCATTTCCATAGCCATTCCGAGATATATTGCCATGTAACTCCACCGTTTCGTTTGTTATAACATGCACCATCATTGTCACATTGCTTTGCATGATCGTAAGACAGCTAGCATGATATTTTCATGGCTTGACCGTTTTTGATGCCATTGCTATGCTAGATCATTGCACATTCCGGTACACTACCGGAGGCATTCATATAGAGTCATATCTTTGTTCTACTATCGAGTTGTAATATCGAGTTGTAAATAAATAGAAGTGTGATGATCATCATTATTAGAACATTGTCCCATGTGAGGTTATCAAAAATAAAATAGGCCAATGAAGTCCAAATAAAAAAAGAGGCCAAAGAAACCCACCAAAAAAGAGGCCAAAGAGCCCAAAATAAAAAATGAGAGAAAAAGAGAGAAGGGACAATGTTACTATCTTTTTTTCCACAATTGTGCTTCATCATAGCACCATGTTCTTCATGATAGAGAGTCTCCTATGTTGTCACTTCGATATACTAGTGGGAATTTTCATTATAGAACTTGGCTTGTATAATCCAACGACGGGCTTCCTCAAATGCCCTAGGTCTTCATGGGCAAGCAAGTTGATGCACACCCACTAGTTTTCTTTTGATCTTTCATACACTTATAGCTCTAGTGCATCCGTTACATGGCAATCCCTACTCACTCACATTGATATCAATTGATGGACATCTCCATAGTCCATTGTTTTGCCTAGTCGATGTGAGACTTTCTCCCTACTTTTGTCTACTACCACCTTCTATTCCACCCATAGTGCTATGTCCATGGCTCACGCTCATGTATTGCGTGAAGAGTTGAAAAGATTCGAAAAGGTAAAGTATGAAAACAATTGCTTGGCTGACACCGTGATGGGCATGAGGGGTACCTTGTGTTAAGAAAAGGAAGCATAAAAGACTATATGATTTTGTAGGGATAATGTTCGTTAGCATTGATATTTTGAAAGACTTGATTGTTTGTTGGGGTGCCCGAGTATTAAATTCTTTTATATCAACCGATAGACTATTGCTTTAAATCACTCGTGTCTTAATATTCCTACCATGATTAGATTACATGATCAAGATTATGCTAGGTAGCATTCCACATCAAAAATTATCTTTTTTATCATTTACCTACTTGAGGACGAGCAGGAATTAAGCTTGGGGATGCTGATACGTCTCCGTCGTATCTATAATTTTTTATTGTTCCATGCCAATATTATACAACTTTCATATACTTTTGGCAACTTTTTATACTATTTTTGGGACTAACATATTGATCCAGTGCCCAGTGCTAGTTCCTATTTGTTGCATTTTTTTGTTTCACAGAAAATCCATATCAAACGGAGTCCAAACGGGATAAAAACGTACGGAGCTTTTTTTTGGAATATATGTGATTTGGGAAGAAGAATCAACGCGAGACGATGCCCGAGGAGGCCACGAGGTAGGGGGCGCCCTTGACCCTCGTGGAGACCCCGTAAGGCGGTTGGTGCCCTTCGTTCGCTGCAAGAAATCCAATATCTGGATACAAATCGTGTTAAAAATTTAGCCCAATCGGAGTTAGGGATCTTCGGGAATATAATAAACGGTGAAAGGACAGAATCTGGAACGCAGAAACAGAGAGAGACAGAGAGATAGATCCAATCTCGGAGGGGCTCTCGCCCCTCCGCTGCCATGGAGGCCATGGACCAGAGGGGAAACCCTTCTCCCATCTAGGGACAGGGTCATGGAAGAAGAAGAAGAAGAAGGAGGGGGGCTCTCTCCCCCTCTCTCCTGGTAGTGCCGGAACGCCGCCAGGGCCATCATCGTGTGACATCGATCTACACCAACACCTCCGTCATCTTCACCAACATCTTCATCACCTTCCCCCATCTATCTACAGCGGTCCACTCTCCCGCAACCCGCTGTACCCTCTACTTGAACATGGTGCTTTATGCCTCATATTATTATCCAATGATGTGTTGCCATCCTATGATGTCTGAGTAGATTTTCGTTGTCCTTTCGGTAATTGGTGAATTGCTATGATTGGTTTAATTTTCTTGTGGTTATGTTGTTGTCCTTTGGTGACCATCATATGAGCGCGCGCGTGGATCACACCATAGGGTTAGTTGTATGTTGATAGGACTATGTATTGGAGGGCAAGAGTGACAGAAGCTTCAACCTAGCATAGAAATTGATGCATACGGGATTGAAGGGGGACCAATATATCTTAATGCTATGGTTGGGTTTTACCTTAATGAACGTTAGTAGTTGCGGATGATTGCTAATAGTTCCAATCATAAGTGCATAGAATTCCAAGTTAGGGATGGCATGCTAGCAGTGACCTCTCCCACATAAAACTTGCTATCGGTCTAGTAACGTAGTCAATTGCTTAGGGACAATTTCGCAACTCCTACCACCACTTTTCCACACTCGCTATACTAACTTTATTGCTTCTTTATCCAAACAGTCCCTAGTTTTTATTTACGTGCTCTTTATATCCAGGCAAACCTATCCCGTTACAGCTACAAAGTACTTCTAGTTTTATACTTGTTCTAGGTAAAGCGAATGTCAAGCGTGCGTAGAGTTGTATCGTGGTCGATAGAACTTAAGGGAATATTTGTTATACCTTTAGATCCTTGTTGGGATCGACACTCTTACTTATCGAAAGAGGCTACAATTGATCCCCTATACTTGTGGGTTATCACCTAATCACAAACAGTTCATCCGAGTGAATTGTATGTCGTATATCGCACACACCTTCATCTGGTTGCTAGTTTTTGTTGTTCTTCCTCATCACAAACAGTTCATTGGAGTGAACCGTATGTCACTCAACGCACATGCAATATAATCTAAACTGTGTTTGATGGCTCCACCATCGCAAACATTTTGCATCTTTTTATGGGTTTTTTACATCTTCGTTTGCGGTGAATGCATCTCACACAGTTTCATCGAAGGGTCTCGGATTATAGTGTCGCGTTAGCAGCATCCTACAATAGTGGCACCATCCCAAGATACCACATTTAATGAGCTTAAGAATTTTGTTATGCATGTTCCACTGCTTGCATTACCCAACTTTGATAAAACTTTTGAAGTACATTGTGATGCTAGTGGTAATGGCATAGGAGGTGTGTTGATGCAAGAGACACGCCCTATTGCTTACTTTAGTGAGAAACTTTCTGGAGCACAACTTAAGTACCCCATCTATGACAAAGAGTTATATGCTTTAGTGAGAGTCTTGCATGTATGGGAGCATTATCTTCGTCCTCATGAATTTGTTCTTCATACGGATCATGAAACGCTTAAGTACGTTAAAGGTCAAACAAAACTGAATATGCGGCATGCCAAATGGAGTGAGTTCATTGAGTCATCTCCTTATGTCATCAAGTGCACCAAAGGTAAGTAAAATGTTGTGGCGGATGCTCTTTCCCGCAAATGCATGCTTGTAACTCAACTTGAATTGAATGTCATTGGTTTTGAGCACATAAAAGACTTATATGTGCATGATCCTTATTTTGCTATTCCTTATACCAAATGCTTGACGCATACATCTTCGGAGCGATACTGTTAAAAGGATAATTATCTAATGCGAGCTAACAAGTTGTGTATCCCCGAGTCTTATCTAGTTACTTTTGCAAGAGACTCATGGAGGGGACTTCTAGGACATTTTGGCCATGACAAGACATTCAATATGCTCTCCAAGAACTACTTTTCGCCCAAGATGTTCTGTACGTTTCACGGTACACCAACTGATGACCCACAAGTATAGGGGATCAATCATAGTCCTTTCGATAAGTAAGAGTGTCGAACACAACGAGGAGCGGAAGGAAATAACAAGCGGTTTTCAGCAAGGTAATTTCTGCAAGCACTGAAATTATGGTAACAAGTTGTTTGATAGCAAGATAATATGTAACAAGTGACAAGTAGCAATAGTAACAATAGGTGCAGCCAGATAGCTGAATCCTTTTGTGGCAAAGGACAGGCTGGAACAATCCCTTATAATAAGCAAAGTGTTCTTGAGGACACATGGGAATTTCATCTAGTCGCTTTCACCACGTTGGTTTCATTCGCGTTCGCTACTTTGATAATTGATATGTGGGTGGACCGGTGCTTGGGTGTTGTTCTTACTTGAACAAGCCTCCCACTTATGATTAACCCCTCTCGCAAGTATTCGCAACTACGAAATAAGAATTAAGATAAAATCTAACCATAGCATTAAGTGTATGGATCCAAATCAGCCCTTACGGAGTAGCGCGTAAACTAGGGTTTAAGCTTCTGTCACTCTAGCAACCCATCATCTAATAACTACTCCACAATGCATTCCCTTAGTCCCAAAGATGGTGAAGTGTCATGTAGTCGACGTTCACACGACACCACTAAGGGAATCACAACATACATATCATCAAAATGTCGAACGAATATCAAATTCACATGATTACTTATGACAAGACTTCTCATGTGTCCTCAAGAACAAAAGTAACTACTCACAAAGCATATGCATGTTCAAGATCAGAGGGTTACTAAATAGCATAATGGATCTGAACATATTAATTCCACCAAATAAACCAACTAGCATCAACTACAAGATGTAATCAACACTACTAGCAACCCACAGGTACTAATCTGAGCTTTTGATACAAAGATTGAATACAAGAGATGAACTAGGGTTTGATATGAGATGGTGTTGGTGAATATGTTTATGGAAATTGGTCCTCCCACTATGAGAGGGTTGTTGGTGATGATGATGGCTTCGATTTCCCCCTCCCGGAGGGAAGTATCCCCGGCGGAGTCGCTCTGCTAGAGAGCAAAAGTGCTCCTACCCAAGTTCCGCCTCAAGACGGTGGCGCTCCATCCCAAAAGTCCTCTCCTTATTTTTTCTAGGTCAAATGTGAATATATCTCTGTTCAAGATATCTTCCGATATGCCGATAAATCGGCCGATTTATCGCTTACCGTTGTCTGACCGATAAGATAAATCGGCCGATAAATCAGCTGATATTGCGATAAATCGGCCGATTTGCCGATAAACTGGCCGATTTACCCCTTATCATGGGTCGACCGATAAGTTCCCGATAAGCGATATCCCCAACATTGGAATATATAGGAGAAGATGGTCGTTAGAAGTGGGCCAGGCGGCCCACTACCCACCAGGGCACACCAAGGGTTGGCACGCCCTGGTGCCCAGTGGGCACCTGGGTGGCCTCCTCCCGAATCCCTTTTCTCCAGTATTTTTTATATATTCCAAAATAATTCTCCGTAAATTTTCAGACCATTTGATGATGTGCATAATAGGTTTCTCTGACGTAGCTTTTTTCAGGTCCAGAATTCCAGTTGCCGGTATTCTCTCTCTTTGTGTAAACCTTGCAAATTATGAGAGAAAAGGCATTATAATTACTCCCCAAAGTGTTATAAAGAATAAAAACACTAAAAATAACAGTACGAAAACATGATGCAAAATGGACGTATCAACTCCCCCAAGCTTAGACCTCACTTGTCCTCAAGCGAAAACCGATATCGAGAATCATGTCCACGTGTTTGGAGAGAGAGGGGTGTCGATAGAAAATACGAACATAATAGCATCATGATCATTATTATAAAAACAATAAATATCAAAAGGCTTCTCATGAACAAGTAACAATTCACTACAATTGAAAAGTATAAAGCATAAACTTTCTTGAAAACCAACAAACTATGTTCTCAGTCAACAATGCAATTACAATCCATCATATTTTCAAGAAGAGTCACGTGTCAGAGATTTTTAGCAAGTCCACATACTCAACTATCATTTAGTCTTCTATGATTCCTAACACTCACAACATATATATGGAGCAAAAAGTTCCAACGAGACACATAGAAAGATAGGGGCTTATAGTTTCGCCTCCCAACTTATTCACCTCAAGGGTGATGTCAACAATAATAACTCATGATCATTCACATTCAACTGGGTATATGTACCTAGATCTTTCTCCGCCACATGATACTTGAAAAAGAGAGAAAATAAAAAAAAGGAATAGAGAAGAACACTATTCACTCAAACATAAAAAGTAAAATACATAAAATTAAGAGATAGACCCTTCGAACAGGGAAGCAAGGGTTGTCATGCGTTTTTATTTTTGGATGCATATAATCCCTTAATGCAAAAGAATGTCACATTATATTGCCCCTTATGATGGCAACCTTTATTATGCAGTCCATTGCTTTTATTACTTTGACATCATAGGTTCGTACAACGCTTATTTTCCTTTACAATAAAAGATCAAACATATTTAGAAGCAATTTTTATTGCCTTATGCACCAATGACAACTTACTTGAAGGATCTTATTCAATCCATAGGTAGGTATGGTGGACTCCCATGACATGAAATTGGGTTTAAGGGTTTTGGATGCATAAGTAGTATCTCTACTCAGTGCGGAGTATTGGCTAGCAAAGATATTTGATCATGCACCACATGTTAGAGTATCTATGAGAATATAACTTCTATGTGAATATGACCAAACATAAATCATTACATTGTCTTCCTTGTCCAACGTCAACAATTTGGCATAAAATATTTAATGGGGGCTCACGATCATATAAGATGTCCAAGATAGTATATTTGCATGTAAATCTTCTCTTCCCTTATTAATTCTTTCATAAATTGCACCATTGGCGAATGCTATGTTTGTCAATCTTCAATAAATTTTACCACTTATACTCCTTATGTAATGTCACTACTTTCCATAAGATTAGCATATGATATTTTTCATTATTTCCTTTATTTTGATTGAGACATAAAAAGTAAAGAAGCAAAAACTCAAACTAATATTTATTATATAACTCTCAACTCGACTACATAGATAGATAGATCACGAACTAACACACGAAAGATAGATCACACTAAACTTTTATTTAACTAGATCACGAAAATACTAAGGATCGAACTAAAACGTGTGAAGCTAATGGAAGTGATGGTGATACAATATCGAGGCACCTCCCACAATCTTGGCAAAAGCCAAGGGGAGTGCCCATACCCGTGTACTCAAGTCTCCTTATTTGATGATGAGACATTGCTCAATTCGTCCTTTAACTTGAGTAGATGCATCAATTTGCGATTAATACTCCGAAGTGTGGTGTTTTGCACCTCCAAAAGAATAACTTCATGAGTGAGGTAAGTATTCCAAACACAGACTATTTCAAAGGTCCATAAAGCTTCAATTTTAGAGGGGAAGAGATGATCAAGGTAGTGTTTAAGGATATGTCCCTCGGTTGCAGCTTTCTCTTGTGGTAAAAGGAGGCCTCCAGAAGGTTGCTGGAGCCTCCAAGCACCCCTCCCCCCCC
>LR738713.1:283645413-283658426 GCA_902687465.1 Secale cereale | reverse complement strand
AATCTATTTTTCTGGATTTTTTTTAAGGTTAAAATAAATCCCCCCCCCCCCTAAAATATACACCAAAAATTGGAATTGGCATTGGGCACTTGATTAATATGTCATCCTAATAAAAACCACGTCCGAAGTGTTTAAAAGTGGTAGCAATATAGCATGAATCATATAAAAATTGGCGCTATGTTTGACACATATCAGCGGGATGTCCTACCGCTCTCTCGCCGCAGTGAGGTCCATGGCGTCGACTCGCAACTATGGCCCAGTGTGCTCACGCCGACTGGACAACGGGCGTCGTGGATCTAGTCTGTGGTGGTGGACGATGTCCAGTGACGTGCAAGTGCAGGAGGGCGACCTTGTTGGCGTCGGCGTAGGCCTTTGTGTTGTTGTTCCCATGCCTTTTGCTCGTTGGAGGCGTCGGTCCGACACAGACTCTCCTCCAAACCCTAGCCGGATCTACGCGGGTCGCTATCGTGGGGCTAGCCACCTGTGTTACCAAGGAGTGTGGATCTGTCACCAGGTGGGCCGCGGATCCATCCCCTCTCCAAATTGTAGGGAGTTATGGCTCCGGTGTTGGAAATATGCCTTAGAGGCAATAAAAATGTATTGTTATTTTTTCATGTTCCCAATTAAGTTCATATTTTTGTGCTTAAATTGCATTGATTCTTGAATATGAGATTCTGAGTAAAACTCAATTGCATGTGTCGAAACATAAACCTCAATATGATCCCTGCTCATGCCTCGAAGACTAGCTCATGTATTTATGATCTTGTTTTCCTGATCATGAGCACTGTTATAGCATCAATAATGAGAACACTTTGTTATCAGAACAATGATGCTGGACAAACCCAACTTATGAATTACTTAGAAATCACACCTTTATTATGTTGTCGGTATTTTCATATAAACTGATGCATTGCTTACTTCCTTAGACCATTAGAATGTGGTATGACTGACATACCGGGTGGTTATTTTCGGGTTGCCCAACGTCACACCATAACTAAACTAGTGATAATAAAAGTAGCTTAAGAGTATACCGAAAATGTATGTTTCAGAATCAATAGTTCAAGATTGAGATTTACTCCTCTAATGATAAAGAGATACTCTCTGGGCCCATTCGGTATTATGTTATCATTATCATCTGCAGATACATGTTGATATCACATTGATACCGAAATACGAATACAAGGATCACGGGGATACCCATAATATCTCACGTTGGGTTTTGTAACGGTATCGCTGACACCTCTTAGTCGCTCAGAACATAATAACTTCGGTCCTTTTTTCCTCGACGCCACTGCTCATAGAATACAAGAGTTCTAAGAAGAAAAAAGAACAAGGTACTTCAAGAATAGACAGACAGGAAGAACATAGTGAACCGCCAATTCCAATCTTCTTTATAAGTAGAAGAGATAGAAAAGATTCCAGCTCTAAAAGATGATAATAGCTATCTTTACGATCAGAGATTACAATGCAATCAAAATTCGGTGCAATTATGATAGATGCATTGGTAGTAAGTGTACAACTACGCTACACCAAACACAAAATTGCTTCTAAGCGTAAGACAAGACACTCCAAAATTCCAGGACTCCCTCAATGATCAAATCTACCCCGACATCAAAATATATCAATATAGTAATGCTTCAACATAAGAGCCCTGTCATGTCATCTCAGGGTATCAGTCAGAGAAGAGAACCATCAGGCGTACAACTGCGCCAGATCGTCTTCATACGTCTTCCTGATCACCTCCCTCTTGAGTTTGAGCGCAGCTGTGACGAGGCCCGACTCGGGGGTCCATGGATCTGGTATCAGCTTGACTTTGGCTGGTGTCTCGAACTTCTCCAGTCGTGCTTGCTTCGCAGCCTGGAGTACAGTGAATGGATGTCAGTACTGGAAACTGTTGTCCCAACAGGATGCAGGATTTGCCTGACTGCAACTCTCAACTTGCTTTTGGACTAGAGGATGAAACTATCTTTGATGGAAGGGTGTGTGCAACCACAAATGCCTTCACTACTCTTTAAAATAGTAAAGATTTAAGTGCTTCTGAAAGACATGCTCGATGATGTATGGCTTTACTGGGAAATTGTAACAAAGCAAACTGCACATAAAGTCATGTACTATATGCTCAAAATGTACATACTCTTGCTTCTCTTCTTTTCTTCCGGGGACTAATAAGATGAACTTAGAAACAAGGCTAATGTATGTCATGGATGGTAAATATGTATGATTGCTAGTTTACATTTAAACACACTTGGAGAAGTAGCGAGTAAACTATGATCTATGTGTAATGGAAACCAGAAAGTTGACTGAAGTCAACACAGAAACAAACCTTTGTTAAAGATCCAAGCACCTCTACAACAGCCTCTTCCTTCTGGCACAAATCAGCGAAATCAGTGTATGCAAGTCCTTGCTGCAACGCCCACTTTTCCAGCTCGGTCTGTGCTGCTACCACAAGTGCAACACAGTAACTGTGAAAAGGATCGGCATGGATCATGATGTTCTCAACATATGGGCTCATGGCCAACGCAGCTTCCACCTGTGTCATCCAATCAGTTAATATAAGTGCTACCAGAAACTTATCTCACCAGAGCAAGAGCATTTTTTACCTTCCCGAGAGATACGTATTCACCATGTTGAAGCTTCACGATATCTTTCTTGCGGTCAATGATTTCAAGGCAGCCATCTGGATGGAAACGCCCTATGTCACCAGAATAGAACCATCGTAGACCTCTTCCATCATCCTACACAAGATATATGAGGCGTGTGTTAGATCAATTATTATTGTGAAAGAGAAGTTATTACTCACTGGTAATGATGCATGATTTGGTGTGTGAACAGATCAGTAACAAGTTGACAACATACCTTATAGACTTCATTTGTTTTCGCTTCATTCTTGAAATAGCCTTTAGTTACATTGGGACCTCCGATGACTATCTCCCCCCGAGGCATTGGTGAATCTGTTGTTAAGTATCCCCCTTCAGCCCAGTCAATCAACTGAAAGGTACAGTTGACATTGTGTTAAGTATCGTGAGGTACAACTGAAAGGTCAGATATCCCATTAAGTAACAGGTCAAGGAAGAAATGCCAAAGCATAAACTATGGTATCACAAAGAAGAAAATTAACAACTTGATTCCTTTGACTTGTCAGTATCAAAATTTGGATACATTCGCCTTGTCAGATATCAAAATTTCATACATTGGCCTTGCCAGATATCAAAAATTGGATGCATTGGCCTTGTCAGATATCAAAATTTGGATACATTGGCCTTGCCAGATATCAAAATTTGGATACATTGGCCTTGCCAGATATCGAAATTTGGATACATTGGCCTTGTCAGATATCAAAATTTGGATACACTGGCCTTGCCAGATGTCAAAATTTGGAAATAGTAACCATATAAGTTGTAGGAGTGGGAAGAACAGCTTTGATGTCAAAAATGGATCAAGCTAACATGCTGAAAAAACGAGGCAACGTTGTCATCTAACCTTAATATATGAACAAGGTAGTGGAGCCCCAACACGGCCAACAGATGTATCATCGTACTCAGAAAACGTTCCTCCAGCACAAGTTTCAGTCAGACCATACCCTTGGCCTATTGGAGCCCTGAAATTGCATAAGCCTATCAAAATACAGGACTATAAACATGGTGAAACAAACATACACACTGTAATTAGGGTAGTTGGAAAGTTGCCAGTGACAGCATGAATGATGGTTACATAATCTTACCCAAGGCATATATTGATAAATCTCTGAGTATCTCCGGACAGAGGTGCTCCACCTGAGAGTACAAAGCGAATGTTTCCTCCCAATATTGCACGCACCTTCGTGAAGACAAGCCTGTCCCACAACAATTTCTCTACTCCCCATGCACCAAGCCAACTTCCACTGATAGCCGCAAGTCGGCGGCTATATCCAATATCAAATAATTTCTTTGCTACACCACCCTTTGCATCCACCTAAAACCATCTCGGTGTGAAAGCTAGCAGTCAGTAAACAAATGAGAGCACAAGACCCAAATAGCGTTGTGGGAAATACCTTTTTTCTGACACCATCACGGACACGATCAAGTATAGCAGGTACAGCAGTCATCAGTGTCGGCCTCAGTGCAGAAGCATCGCCTAGGGTCCCCTTCTTTATTTTGCTTGATGTATCAGTCAGGGTCAAAGCTGATCCATATCCAATGGAGGCCCCAACAGCAGCCATAAGCGTCTATAAATCATAATATTTGTAGACAGAGAATTAAATTACTGAACACATATATTAATATACTGAAATGATATCCAACAGTTACCTCGGCTGCCAACTCAAGAATGTGCGCCAGTGGGAGGTAGGCCATGTATATATCCTTTCTGCCAAGTTCAGGCACAATGGTCATAACTGCTGAAAGTGTAGCCAGGACATTGCGGTGGGTCATCATAACTCCCTACAACACCATATGATGTATATATTACTCCCTCCGTTCGCAAATATAAGATGTTTTAGATATTTTAATATGGACTAAATACGGACTGAAATGAGTGAACAAACACACTAAACTGCGTCTATATACGTCCGAATCAGAAAAAAGTTAGAACATCTAATATTTGTGAACGGAGGGAGTAGTTCATAGCTGAAGATATAGTTAAAAGAATAGAAAGGGCCTTTTGAGTCATGCAAACAAAAACATATTTGGAGCATAATGAACAACCAAAGTCGAACCTTGGGCAATCCAGTGCTACCACTTGTGTACATTATCACCGCAACATCAGATGGGAGAGGCATGTTTGCATCAACAGGTGCTTCAGCTCCCAATTTACCTACTTCCTCAAATGACTTAACTGACCAGCTAGTGCTGTTTTGAGCTATAGAAACTTCAGCCGAGATGCCGTCCTCATTGATGTAGATCACACGCTTGACAGTGTCAAGTTGCCAACCTATATCAATCAACTTCTTGAATTCCTTCCGACCACATACTACAGTAGTGACCTCAGTCTGTAGAGCAAGAGGGAAATAAATAAATGTAAATCAAACAAAGCGTTAATTACATGCAACAACAATCTTGGGAGTGTGCTAGCAATTGCTGAAAAGCATTTGTTGCTTATCTACAGCAAAAATGCTACAAGAGGCCTATACTCTATAATTGCTGTCTATATAAGCAGACAACATGAAGGAAGAAAAACTTAACTAGGAGTAATTGTACAACATATTCGACAAAAAGTGACAGTACTAACCTCATTTAGTGAGTGGCATAGTGCTTCCTCCCCCAACGAGGCATAGATGGTGACAACTGTTATGTTTTGTCTGAAGCATGCCTTGCAAATACAAAAATAGTAACTTCAAAATTGAGTACAATGACCAGAGTTCAACGTACAATAAATAGCTACCAGAATGAATGTTTGTGCAGAGGAACCAACTATGAATTGGTGGTATAGAAGTTAAGTAACATGATCCAACCGATAACTTAAAAGTACATATAAAAAAAACTCTCTATACCTACTTCTATTACTGGAAGGGTTAAAGTGTCCTAGAATATCATTTAAAAGGGTTGAGCATGGACATTTCTCATTACTATTATTTTCAAAATTAAAATGTATGTGGTATGTACGCATGCTGGGTTGGGAACAGTTATAGTCAAACAGAGATAGTACTAGGAATATATTTATGTATCATTTGGTGTACAAACACTCTCTTTTAAATAAAATTGGTGTACGACCTGTATCCCAAGTCTCCATGCATCACATGAAATCTCCCACCACAACTACTATTGTCATCCAGTCATGCATCATAATAATGAACATTGAGCTAGCCATTAATATATATGAAATGTCTGTCCATGCATAATAAAAATGAAACATTGGGCCAGCCATTGATATCTATGAAATTTATATCATCACACTTTACATGACAATGCAAAAGCAAAGAACATATGGTGACAGGATATCCTTTTAGTAGTTGATACTGCTTATAGAGAACTTTTGGCAGTGAGCAGCACATGGAGTCACTGCGTAACTAGAGAGGTGACTCGAGAATTCATTTCGAATTCGCAGTCCGTGTATAATTCACTCTGCTATGCAGGAACCTGGACTAATTTATGATTTTTATGCATACAGATGTGTTCAAGATATAAAGTGGACCAGTGACCACAATTTATACGTAACCAAAAGTAAGAACCTCATGTGGTACCACGTGAAGAGACCAAAATGCATGGATTGATCTATATATTGATTGCAGGAAAAAAATGGATTACCTGCAGTGCAATCTGCCACTCGGCCTGTGTCTCAGCAAAAATAGCAACGCGCTCATTGTTCTGGCGACCTAAATTGACCAATCCTGAAGAAAAGTTGCAAACACTCTTGAAGGCCTCAGCGTAACATTTCCACTCATAGTCCCCCAGATGAAGCTTCTCAAAGGACCTCCCATCAGGTGATGATTCTATTTCCCTTGAAATGAGCTTCCTTGTGCCAAGGAGGGGCATGTAGACATACTCTTTGCAAGCATGCTCAAACAGCTCAGCAAGTGTGTTGACCCCTTCCCAATGTGTTTCAACAGGGCGTTCAAATCGATGATTGCGGATCGCATAGCCAGGCTCTCCACCAACATCAACTGGCACCCCCCTCTTCTTTTCAACCTTTCTCCTTTTCTGAAGCAGAAGAGAGACCGCGATGGGCACAAGAAGGCCAACAAAATAAGGATTCATACTTCTTCAAGGGCGATCTGACAGCTATATACTAGCTTATGGGAGGAAGGCCACAAATTAAAGATGCCTTGAAGAGAGAAACCTGAAAAATATAACTTCATGGTGTAAACAAAAACTGGAAATCCAGTACAGATTGTATATAATGCAGATTCTTTACGCACAAGGAACTAATTTCATGTTAGATTACAGGTCCATTGTACAACCAATCCAATAACCAATTGAATATCAACTGGCTAAGTATGAAGCATTTAAGCAGTCTGGTAAAGTAAGATCATTCATAAAGATGACCACCTGAAATGCAAAGCTTTTGCATGTTCTCTAAAAGCGCCGGTATGCGCACTTGCAAAGTACTCCCTCTGTAAACAAATATAAGGCCGTTTAGATCACTACTCTAGTGATCTAAACGGCCTTATATTTGTTTACAGATGGAGTACCATAGAAAGCATGCATCAAAATTAGGTGTAAAAAGTTGTATATGCTCCTTTTTCCTTCTGCTAGTCAATAAGCAAATCAAATCTCATGTTTGGTTTCCAAACAACATATACGAGAGCTGTGACATACTTGGCGGTTGAGCAAGAAATAAAACTAATTTTGCAGTCATCAGAAGTACCATCTAAAATTAAAAACCTAGTAGAATCTAGCCGCGCAGCTGCACGGGATATACTCCGCTAGTTGGGGACAGAACTGAAAAGCACGGCGAGGTGATAATGCTGTATACAGCGTAAAAATGCGATGCGATGCGATGCACAAGGAACCCATTCCCACGAGGCACTGAAACCTACGAAATCTAACAAAAGGTTGTTCGGACCCTCTAGATTCCACGACCACGAGCGCTCGTTGCGATGTGCGGAGCGGAGGGTGCGTACCTTCTGGAGGGGTGGGGGGGCAATGGCGCGTGGAAGCTTCTGGAAGGAAGGAGGCGAAGGCGTGACGTCAGGCGGAGGAGGATCGATCGGCGCGGCGGGGAGAGGAGATGAGGGAGGGGGTGGAGCTGCTCTCCCTCTTCTCCAAGTCTTCAGCCGCTAAATTCGCTTGAGGCCGGTGTGTGCTCTGGCCCCACTAATCTCCTCACTTCTCCGCTATCCAACGAGGCCCAAGACCCCATCCCTCCTCTTCTTCAAAAAAAAAGGGAATGGCCCAACATTGGACCTTGCCGTCTACTCCCTCCGTTCCCAAATACTCCCTCCGTCTTAGGGCATGTACAATGGTTCTAGCTTAAGGATGCCACGTAAGATAAATGATGAGGTAGAGGAGAGAGAAATTATAAGAGAAGGCTTGTCTTAGCTTATTTAAGCAAAGACAAGAGATGATAGCTTAGCACAATTTGTCTCACCATGTTTTTAGGAATAACTAATTATTGAAGATAAGGCTAAGAGATGACCCATTGTAGACTTGTTTTTTTTGTCATCTCTAATTTACATGCAAAACTTAAGATAAGACTATCTTAGCAACCATTGTACATGCCCTTAAAAATTTTGTCTTAAATTTGTCTAGATATCTAATACTAAAACGTGACTTGATACATCCATATTTAGACAAATCTAAGACAAGAATTTTGGGACGGAGGAAATAATTTTTTTGCATGGTAATAGGTATCTTATTTATATCATACTAGCACATATGTTCATACTTTGTAATGGAAGAGAAAAATAACATGCTCTACCGCGGTGTAAAAATTGATTGTCATTATGCAGATTTACGGTGTTGAGGATAAGTTTGATGATGAATAAATGATGAATCCATTGACAACCAATTTTTTTATTTGTTTATATGTTGGGCATGCATTCGTACATGTTGGTTGCTCTTATAAATTTTGATAAGTGTATCAAAAGGAATCAGGAACAATGGCGAGAGGAGGACGATGACTCAGATGTTTTGTGTTGCGTACTGCGTTGCAGCTTTTCCCATTTTCATTCCTCTTATTTGTACTGAACTTACAAAGAGAAAGATCAACCACGCACGCGAGCTTACCGGTCGTGCCATCCCACGACGCTCGCCTTGCGGGTGTTGCGCGCGTGCCGCGCTGCATGCCATCCCATGAATCGCCAACGGCCGCGCCAAGCTAGCTACGTACTAACTGAAACTACCGGGCCACATCCAGTGTACATGCACATGTTGACATGGCCATTTATTCTGCTAACTGAAAGGAAAAGCTAAGCTAGCTACTGAACCGGGCGAGGAACTACAGGTTCAACATTTCACCCCCTCGACGCCCGATGCTCACCACTTCGACGCCGGTCTTCTGTCTCATTTCAACAAACTTGATCCGGCCCAGTGCCTTGGTGAGGAAATCAGCAAGCTGCCCGTTAGTGCCGATATGGTCGACTTCCACCTTGCCGTCTTCGATGCACTCACGAATGAAATGATATCGAATGTCAATGTGCTTACTTCTGTCGTGGTGCATCGGATTCTTGCTAAGAGCAATCGCCGACTTGTTGTCGGCGCGCAGCTTCACCCTCGTTGGAGTGTCGCCGGTGAGCTCACCGAGGAGCCTGCACGGCCACACGCCTTGGCAGGCTGCGGTTGCCGCCGCCATGTACTCAGCCTCGCAGGACGAGATGGCGACGACTTTCTGCTTGTGAGAAGTCCAAGTGATCGGGCTGGAGTTGAGGAAGAAGACCACTCCCGTCGTGCTCCGCCGATCGTCAACGTCGCCGGCATGATCGCTGCCGCTGTAGCCGATCACCTCTGGTGCTGCTGCACCGCCTTGCTTGTAGCAGCAGCCATGGTTCAGAGTACCGCTGACATAGCGCAGGATCTGCTTGACAGCAGCCGAGTGCGCCTCCGCCTGCGCCTCCAAGTACCTGCTTACCATGCCAACAGAGAACGAGATGTCTAGCCTCGTGTTGCAGAGGTACCGCAGGCTCCCGACGATGCTTCTGTATCATGTGGCGTCCACGGCCTCGTCGGCACCGGTCTTGCCAAGTTTCAGTTGATTCTGCATCGGCGTGTCAGCAGGGTTGCACCCCCTCATCCCTGCAGCGTCCAGGACTTTGGCCGCATACGCGCTCTAGCAGATGATGATCGCGTCGCTCTTCTGTTGAACTTCAATGCCGAGGTAGTAGCTCAGCAGTCCAAGATCACTCATGTCGAACAGACTTTTCATCTGCTCCTTGAATATTGCGATCTCCTCGTTGCCGGCGCCAGTGATGATGAAGTCATCGACGTAGACGCCGACGAGCAGAGTCGACGCGCCCATGCCCCTCCGGTACAGCGCGTGCTCAAGGGGGCTGCGCTCGAAGCCGGGCGACACGAGCGACGCGTCGAGCTTGGCATTCCAAGCGTGTGGCACCTGCTTCAGTCTGTGCAGCGCCTTCCGGAGGCGCAACACCTTTTCCTCGTCGCCGCCAATGACGAAACCCAGCGGCTGGTGCACGTACACTTCTTCGCGAAGATCATCATTCAGGAACATCGACTTCACGCCCATGTGATGGACTTGCCAGCCTCGATGCGCCGCAAGTGCTAGCAGCAGCAGCGCAGTCTCCATGTGAGCCATCGGAGCAAACACTTCGTCGTAGTCCATGCCTTGCCGTTGTGCGTATCCTTTCACCACCAGCCTCGCCTTGTGCTTCACGGTGTTGCCGGCAGCGTCCTTCTTGATCTTGTAAACCCACTTGAGCCCAATAGCTCTGTGGCCAGGCGGGAGCGTGGCGAGCTCCCACGTGTCGTTGTCGTAGATCGTCGCGAGCTCGGCGTCCATGGCGCGCTTCCAGCATGCCTCGTCGACCGCCTCGTCGGCGCTATCCAGCTCCTCCGCAGCTACGAGGCACAGCCCGACGTGCTCCTCCCTCGCCACCGTGTCTAGCTCCGCAAGTACGTGCTTCATCTTGCGGTAGCGGGTCCGAGTGCGGTCGAGGTTGTGGCGCTCGTGGTCGTCGTCTGGTGGTGTGGCCCAGCTGTCCTCCACGGACACGGGCGAGCCACCTACTGACGCCACGGGAGGCGATCCTACTGCCCCAGAGGATGAGGATCCGACACTAGTTGGAGTAGAAGGAGACGTCGGAGAGCCAGTGCGTGCTGGCGAGGACTGCGAGGACTGCACGTCGTGGTCTTCGTCACTGTTCATCTGGGAGCGCGACGTCTCCGTTGGTAGTGCTGGTCCAGTCCCACCTCCTCTGCTCCTCAAAAGTGACGTCGTCGGTTATGATCACCTGCTTGCTCGACGGATCGTAGGCCCTGTACGCCTTGGCGCCGTCCTCGTACCTGACGAGGATCGCCGGCGTGGAACGGTCGGCCAGCTTGTCGATGCCGGGGCCGAGTCGCTTCACGTGCGCCACGCACCCAAAGACACGAAGATGGTGCACCGTCGGCTTCCGCTTGTGCCATGCCTCGTACGGTGTCAGTCCGTTAAGGCTGCGTGTGGGCACACGATTAAGGAGGTAAACCGCAGTCTTCACCGCCTCTCCCCAGAACATCGCTGGCACCGCCATGGCCTTCAATAGACAGCGGGTCATCTCTAACCCCTGTCTGGTTGCGCCGCTCGACCACGTCATTCTGCTGGGGCGTGTACGGTGTGGTGGTGCAGTGCTTGATGCCGCCATCGTCGCAGTACTTGCGGAAGGCGATCGAGTTGAACTCGCCGCCCCGACCCGAGCGGAACGCCAGGAGGTTGCACTGATGGGGAACGTAGTATTTTAAAATTTTCCTACGATCACGCAAGATCTATCTACCAGATGCATAGCAACGAGAGGGAAGAGTGTGTCTACGTACCCTCGTAGACCGGAAGCGGAAGCGTCAAGTGACGTGGTTGATGTAGTCGAACTTCTTCGCGATTCAACCGATCAAGCACCGAACGTACGGCACCTCCGCGTTCAGCACACGTTCAGCTTGATGACGTCCCACGAGCTCTTGATCCAGTTGAGCTTCACGGGAGAGTTTCGTCAGCACGACGGCGTGGTGACGGATATGATGTATTCACCGGCGCAGGGCTTCGCCTAAGCACCGCGACGGTATGACCGAGGTGTGTTTCTGTGGAGGGGGGCACCGCACACGGCTGGAACAATTCAACTTGTGTGTCTTTGGGTGCCCCCCTGCCCCCGTATATAAAGGAGCAAGGGGGGAGGCCGGCCGGCCCTTGTTTGGTGCGGCTAGGGATGCAATCCTACTAGGAATAGGATTGCAATCCTATTCCTAGTAGGAACCACCAAAGAAGGAAGAGAGGGAATAGGAAAAGAAGAAGAGGTGGCGCCCCCCAACTCCTAGTCCAACTAGGAACCCTAGGTGGGGCGCCGACCAGCCCTATGGGCTGCCTCTCTCTTTTCCATAAGGCCCACTATGGACCATCCCTCTTCGTAGGGGGTTCCGGTAACCCCCTCCGGCAATCCCGATAAATCCGAAACTTTTCCGGTATACTTCCGATGTCCGAATATAGTCGTCCAATATATCAATCTTTATGTCTCGGACATTCCGAGACTCCTCGTCATGTCCGTGATCTCATCCGGGACTCCGAACTACCTTCGGTACATCAATACTCATAAACTCATAATACCGATCGTCATCAAACGTTAAGCGTGCGGACCCTACGGGTTCGAGAACTATGTAGACATGACCGAGACTCATCTCCGGTTAATAACCAATAGCGGAACCTGGATGTTCATAATGGCTCCTACATATTCTACTAAGATCTTTTATCGGTCAGAACCGCATAACAACATACGTTGTTCCTTTTGTCAACGGTATGTTACTTACCCGAGATTCGATCGTCGGTATCTCTATACCTAGTTCAATCTTGTTACCAGCAAGTCTCTTTACTCGTTCCGTAACACATCATCTCGTGACTAACTCATTAGTCCTTTTTGCTTACAAGGCTTATTGTGATGTGTGTTACCGAGAGGGCCCAGAGATACCTCTCCGACACTCGGAGTGACAAATCCTAATCTTGATATATGCCAACACCACGAATACTTTCGGAGACACCCGTAGAGCATCTTTATGATCACCCAGTTACGTTGTGACGTTTGATAGCACACAAGGTGTTCCTACGGTATTCGGGAGTTGCATAATCTCATAGTCATAGGAACATGTATAAGTCATGAAGAAAGCAATAGCAGTAAAACTAAACGATCATAGTGCTATGCTAACGGATGGGTCTTGTCCATCACATCATTCTCCTAATGATGTGATCCCGTTGATCAAATGACAACTCATGTCTATGGTTAGGAAACATAACCATCTTTGATCAATGAGCTAGTCTAGTAGAGGCATACTAGGGACATACTGTTTTGTCTATGTATCCACACATGTACTAAGTTTCCGGTTAATACAATTCTAGCATGAATAAAAGACATTTATCATGATATAAGGAAATACAAATAACATCTTTATTATTGCCTCTAGGGCATA
>LR738713.1:283625998-283644049 GCA_902687465.1 Secale cereale | reverse complement strand
CGGTTTATCAAGGGGGTCCCATACACCCCAACCGTGTTAGGAACGCATAATCAAGGAACATAACATCGGTTTATACGGTTCCTAACGGCATGAGTGGAACAAAACACCAAGCAAAAGGCTTAGCCTTCCACCCTGCCAGTATATAGATGATTTCATTTTTAAGCATTTATATAGTGTGATATAACCCAACCAAACTTCAACATGAAGCAAGCATCTTCAATCTTCACCTGCAACTAACAATGCTATAAGAGAGGCTGAGCGAAGCGTACTTAGCCAAGCAACGGTTTGCATAGGTAGGGTGGTTAAACATGGCAATTGGTTACAAGTAGGAGGCTGACAAGAAGACATGGGCATCGAGGCAAAACTAAAGATCGAGACTACTAGCAAAAGGCAAAGATAGTAATGGTATCCGGGTTCGGTCATCTTGCATGGGATTCCACAAGGGAGAAGAACGGATCCAAGAAGTAGACGGAGCAACACAGTCGAGAGAATCCTCACAACTCCGGAACGAAACCGAAGCTAACAAGAGAAGCAACCGGAAAGAAAGAAACAACACGGGTAAACACACAAGCATAAACATGGCATACGATGCACAAGCAAGTATGATGCATGTCCGGTTTAAATATGCATGGCATGGCAAAGTGCACAAACAAGACTACAAGTTAAGTGGAGCTCAATATGCAACGAGTTGCATATTGACGAAACACCACATTTAATTATTTAGTTGACTCTCATTATTAACAAGACAAGATTAAAGTTTTTAGCATGGCAAGAGGTGAGGCATAAAGAAACTACACTATTTAGGCATTTTAAATGAGGCCGGAAAATAACAACAACATATCTGGAAAAACCTCATGAGCATGTTTAATAATTATAAGCAAACAACAATTAACATTCAAAGGTTGTTAACATGATGCGGATGTCATGATCAAGTTTATGCAAGTTTTTGTTAAAGGTTGACAATTAACAAGATATGAAGCATTGTCACCGTGGTGGAATGAAAGGGTGCCACGGCAACGATCCGAAAATGAAGCCATGCAACATATCGGTACCGGTAACTCGTTGAGAGTCCGGAGCAAAAGATAGATGGCGTGGGTGAGTCAAACGAGATGAAAGGTGGGGCGATCCCGTTACCGGGTTCCCACGAGTCGGCGACGCGGCAACCGAGGAACATCTGGAATCTTCTGGAAACTTCTGGGACATCGGTCTCGGGCGTCACAACTCTCCCACACTAACAGAGGATCTCGACCCGAGATCCTAGAGATATCACCGGGTAAAACGGAAGAGGAAGGGGTAAAACAAAGTTGCTTCTTCGAGAAACGAGTGAAACCAGGAACCTTGAGAGGTTAAACAAGTTGAAAGAAAGAAAGCAACGGAGATGAACGAAGTTAAGTGCACTCCGTTAGAAAAGAGGAACAAGGAGCATTATGAGAACCTTGAAGGTTGAAAGACATGAAACAAGAGCTTACGGACGGAAAGAATATGAAACCGCAATGGTATGGCCAAGGAATAAGAATGACAGAATTTCGGCAGCACTCCGTCTGAAAATGGAAGGAACTGAACAAGAACTAGAGAAGATGGAGTGATACTTGATGAAAAGAACAACATGTTGCTTCCGAAACAATGAAAGAATGGCACAAGAGGTAAAGGATGATTCAGACAGCACTCCGGTTGAAATAGTTAAAACTTGATAAGATGAGGGAACTAGAATGAAGAATACAACACTCCGGTTAAATAAACAATCAAGGGAGAATATGATCTTGATAAAAACGAGATGATGGTTAAAGAGAGCAATATCACAAGGCCTCCGGAATGAAAGAATAGAATATAGATCAAAGAAAGAAATGAACGGTGAAATATGACAACTTCTCTCAAAAATTGAATTTGAAAGAGCGTCCTTACGAAGAAGGGTTGAACGGAGTTGTTGGAAAAATCAACAACGAATAGAATAAGCTCGTTGTGGGCTTATGGAAAACATCTCAAAATTAAGAGGTGACAACCAGCCACTAACGAAAACAATTGATTGGGTTGAGATCAACAAGGAGATGAAAAACTTATTTCACCGGAAGGATAAATGAAGAACTTGGGTCATTTATAAGCACCATAATAGCAACAATCCTTAGGAAAAGCTTTAGGTGAAATACAACCCAAGATAACTCCAATGAATAAATTGAATGGTTGGAAAGATCTCCTGAACAAAGAAAATGATGGGTTTAAATGTCTCATTCTTGATAACTCGTGAATCATGAAACATGAAGGAATTGTCAAAAATGGCATACCACCATCTCAAAAGATAAGGGAGAAAGAATAGCACTTGTAAAGCATGATGAAGAATGCTTGAGCTCCAACAAGAATCTTGATGAAGACTTCGAGGATGAATTAAATGATGATGAACCACCATGAAAACTCCGGTAATGAAAGCATTAGAAGTGAAAGATGAAAAGAATAAGATTCAAGGCCTGCGATGAATTAGATGGAGCTTTGAAATGATGTAATTGAAATAACTTGGAGCTCCGGAAAAGAAGATGAACAACTTAGTACCAAGGATATGATATGATGAACAAGCTCCGGAAAACAGAGATTAAAACACCTTGAAGGAATAAGAATAAGAATTATGTAATGCATCTCCTTCACCAATTTAAATTGATGACAACCAAAGGATTTGGCATACTACTTATTCTCGTTGCAAAGAATTAAAGAGAGATCTAGCACAAGCTTGGGTAAATCTTCAACGAAGCACCGGTAGGATTGTGAAAAGAACAAATGAATTAAAATGATAACAACGGAAGAGTAACTTGAAAGAACCACCGTAAGAATATGGAGACGAACGAAGAGACGTCAATGAAGAATATTTGGAGGATGAAGTTGAAAACTGAGAACAAAGAAATATTCTGAAATGATGGCCTTCGGAGGAACACAAAGAAAGGAATCCATGAAATGCTTCGAATGGTTATAAAAGAATTCCTCACAATCAAACGATAATGAGGGTGGCAAGAAGCTAGAATCACAACTCATCAAAAGAACGGGCCAAGATTTAAGAGAAACACTTCTCCGGTCCTCAAATGTTGAGAATGAAGACGGAAATGTCATAAGAATTGTTGAGCACTCCGGAATGAAGAATTAAAAAGGTTGAACCAATGATGAACAAGAATTTGAAAGCGATCTTGGAGAAGGCATGTGACTGATGGAAATCATTCTTACGTCACACTTTGAAAAGAATTCTCCGGAAAAGAAGAGTCAGGTAAGATCCTGGGAAAAGACCTGTGGGTTAGGGCCCACTAAAGAAAACACCGTTGAAAAGATATTGCTGAAGAGATATTGCACCGGTTGAATTAATTGACTTGAATAAGATGATAATCCTCAAAAGGCTTGAATGGATTAAGAATGGAATTATGAATCTTGAGTACTCCGGATATGAATAGCAAGAGGAGAATGATTAATTGATGCCCTGGAATAAGAAAGCATTGTGAATTGAGGAAAAGGATAAGATCAACACCGAAATCTTGAATTACATCCACCGGAAGAATATGAAAACAAAAGAATGATGAACTTGAAGCTCTTGAGCATCTTCACGATAAATCACCGGATAAGAACATTGAAGGAAATGAATGAAGAAATATCACATGAATAAAATGGATACTTCATTAAGAATTCTGGCTCCAAGAAAAAGAAGGGAGGGAGGGTGGGGAAACAAAGACAACTTGGGATGAAAGAACATACACCGTTGAGAAAAGACTAAGAGTTGATCTTGCAAATGATGAAAAGATCTGATTAACTCGAAGAAAAGGACGCCGGTTGAGAAGAATTAACACGACCACCTTGATGATCAAGAAGAAGGACTAGCACTCCCATAGAAATATGAGAACACCGATTAGGAAAAGGTATGGGATCAACATTTGACATCGAAGCAACTCGAATACCAGAATCAAAACAAAACAAAGGGTAGATGTCCAACATGATCTTCAAAATATCATCCGAACAGAGAATTGATCGAATGAATTCCGCAGGTACATCAACTAGTCGAGAAGCCACTTAGGAGAAGGAAAAGGTAAATAAATAAAAAGGAACAAGGATCAGATAGAACAAATACAAGATAGAAGTTTCATTCGACATCTTCGTGCTGAAAGCTCATGGAACGTGTTACAAAAGGGTTTTGCAATCCCCGGATCAGCATAGCCAAGGACCCTTTAAGATGCAACTCCCGATCAGAACAAGTCCATAAAACCACTTCACTCAATATAGAACCCCGAACTTCATATCGAGCATCCGTTGGAGGAATGCCTAGAACTACTTGATGAACCCACCTATAGATTTCCGAAATTTTCCAGTTATGCAATCAGGTGTTGGGGATACACGGGAAGCACCGCGCAATCAACTCTAAACCTACATCCAGGTGTATCCATCCTTCAACACATAACCAGTCTTTCTCGGAAACTGTTTACCTCGGACCTTCGAAAAAACATCCACTATAACAAGCTATGGCAATACTCTCGAACTACCTCCCCAGTACTGGGTGATGTCGGGGTTATCTTGCCACTGGCCGCATAGGAGAGATTTTCGATGTCGGCCGTCTTAAGTATTTAGTACTGCCGCGATATGCTTGTGTCAATGATACCCCGAAGCTCAACTCCTCGGTAACAGGAGGCATCGAGAACAATATCCTTGTCACAAGAACATCGAAACAATCCCAAAATACTCGCGGGATCCTAAAAAAAATTTGGTGCAATTTTTGAAAGTAGAAGAGACAAGAGTAGACGTCAGGAGTCCTCACCAGAATGAAAAGAGAAGAGGAGCAAACAGAAATCCTACTCTCCGATATATATATAGGACTCAAAACATTTTCAGTGTGTGCCTAGACTCGACCGTCAACGATTCGATCAATCAGTGGGGGCTTCTAGGTCGGAGAAGGCTCTGAATACCAACTTGTAATGCCCAGGATGGGACTATACCTCCTATGTGTCGAGGCACGACTTAAAGGTATAAGCCCATCCTAGAATGATCTCAAGTTTGGTATCTTTGCTCAACTCATGTAAAAGAGGGATTAAATTGCAAAAGGAGATAGTTGGCTTACACTCGCCACTTCTGTAATGCCCAGGATGGGACTATACCTCCTACGTGTCGAGGCACGACTTAAAGGTATAAGCCCATCCTAGAATGATCTCAAGTTTGGTATCTTTGCATGACTCATGTAAAAGAGGGATTAAAATGCAAAAGGAGATAGTTGGCTTACACTCGCCACTTCACACAATACATTACATAAGCATAACATCATTCAAAACATCACAACCCGACTACGGGTGAAGAACCAAAAGAAAGATACCAAACAACATAAAGCCACAGGTCAGGATCGAATCCTAGTAGAAACCACTACTGAACAACGAAACAACACAAACAAACGGCAACTCTCTTCCTCGAGCTCCTGGTGAAGAACTTGAACCAGCTCCTGCATCATACTCGGTTGAACCTGCATCTGGTGTTGTAGTAACTGTGAGTCACGAGGACTCAGCAATCCCATAACCATGGTTAACAAGACTAGCAAAGCTTTAAGGGTAGGAAGAGGATAGTGGTGAGGCTGCAGCAGCGACTAAGCATAATATGGTGGCTAACTTACGAGTACCAGAATAAGATGAGAAGCTACGCAAACGGTCGCAAAAGAGGTGATCGCTAAAGATCCTAACTACATACGGTCAAACATAACCCCACCGTGTTCTCTTCTCGAAGTGAAAAGAGACAGTCACGGTTACTCACACAGTTGTCTGTTTTACTTCGGATCATCTGTCAAGTTTTCTACAACCGGACATTAACAAATTCCAATCTGCCACATAACCGCGGGCACGGCTTTCGAAAGTTCATAACCCTGCAGGGGTGTCCCAACTTAGCCCATCACAAGCTCTCACGATTAGCTGAAGTGATAAATATAATATCATCACCCCTTATCTTAGGGAAAATCCGATCAGGCTTGGAATCCCTGTAGCACAAGTCATTTCGACAATGGTAAAACAAGTCCAGCAAGACCTCCCGGCGTGCCGACACCCTGATAGTAGCCGCGCGTATCTCGTCTCAGGCCACGTCCGGATGAGCACAGCGTACAGTAACCGAAGACCCCAGGTGACTGGGTGGCACCGCACACGACTCTATTTGGGACCAACACCATCAGCAGTGGCCCCCCCTGCTATGTAGAATTAAGAATCCTCGGGTAGCGCTAACTCCCTATGCAAATTTAATTAATTAATTAAGTTGTTATTATGAGGCAAATTAAAACCAATGTTGGGCCTTGCTGGAGGAGTTTTATTCAAAGTCGAACTGTCAAGGGGTCCCCATTACACCCATCGTGTTAGGAACGCAAAATCAAGGAACATAATGCCGGTTTATCGGCGCCTAAGGTGGCATGAGTGGAACAAAACACCGAGCAAAAGGCCAAGCCTTCCACCCATGCCCAGTATATAGGTGTGTTAAATAATAATTATAGATATTGTGATATATCCAACAACAAGTTCCCTCCTGGAACAAACTTCATCTTCACCTGCAACTAACAACGCTATAAGAGGGACTGAGCAAGCGAGGCTGAGCAAGCGGGTAACATAGCCAAACAGTGGTTTTGCTAGGAAGGTGTCAAAAGTTAGAGGTTTCATGGCAACAAGGAGAGGCTGACATAAAAGATGGGTATCGCGACATGTAACGATAGCATCGAGACAACTAAGCATGGCAATGGTAGTAAAGGTATCCAAGGGTATGATCATCTTGCCTGGGATTCCACAAGGGAGAAGAACGGATCCATGAAGTAGACGGAGCAACAGTCGAGCGGATCCTCACAACTCCGGAACGGAACCGAAGCTAACAAGAGAAGCAACCGGAAAGAAACAAACAACACGGTAAACACACTAGCAAAACATGGCATACGATGCACATCCAAGTATGATGCATGTCCGGTTTAAATATGCATGGCATGGCAAAGTGCACAAACAAAACTACAAGTTAAGTGGAGATCAATATGCAACGAGTTGCATATTGACGAAACACCACATTTAAATATTTAGTTGACTCTCATTTAATTACAAGACAAGATTAAATGTTGGTTAACATGGCAAGAGGTGAAGCATAAAGAAACTACACTATTTAGGCATTTTAAATGGGGCCGGAGAATACCAACAACATATCCGGAAAAAATCCCCATGAGCATGTTTAATAATTATAAAGCAACAACAATTAAGCATTTAGGGTTGTTAACATGATGCGGATGATATGATCAAGTTTATGCAATTTTATTAAAAGGTTAACATAAGAGGATATGAAGTGTTGTCACCGTGGGGGATGAAAGGGTGCCACGGCAACGATCCGAAAAAGAAGCATGGCAACATATCGGTACCGGTAACTCGTTGAGAGTCCGATGCAAAAGGTAAGACGGAGTGAGTCAAACGAGATGAAAGGTGGGACGATCCCGTTGCCGGGTTCCCACGAGTCGGCGACGAGGCAACCGAGGAACACGACAAAAGGTCGAAACGGCACGGAGCACACACGGGAGACATCTCATACAACCACAACAAGCATCTCACGGTTCACGGGGTCGTCTCGTTATACCTTTGAAGCGTGCGTTTCGGGGCGGTTCGAGACGTAGAGGAAGGAGTCGTTCACGTCGGAGAGGAAGTAGTCGTTCTCGCAACTCGTAGAGGAAGTAGTGGTTCACGTCATCGTGTCGTGGTACTTGGCGAATTCCTCGTTTCCGGACGACGGTAGTGGTACTCGGGGCGACGGTAGACGTTCACGTAGGCGTTTCCATTTCCGAAGAGGTACTTGTCGCGTCGGCGTTCGTAGTGGTACTTGTGGTCTCCGAACTTGTCGACGGTAGTGGAAGTAGTGGTACTTGACGATTCATGTAGAGGTACTTGACGGAAACCACGTAGTTGAACTTGTTTTAAGTAGATGTTCGGGTCGTTGCGGTCTTGCCGACTTGTCGTGTAGGCGTACACGGGTTCCCTGTCAAGTTAACCAGCACGAGCAAAACAAAAGAACAACAGCGGCAGCACGCCGGGGCGACGAGACAGCAGCAGAGGACACAGGCGAGGACGTGCTGGAGGAGCACATCTCCTGGCCGAAGGAGATGCGGCGGGCACGTTGGCCTCGTCCCTGGCGTGGACGACGAGGGAGGCCGAGGGGAGGCCTGGAGGGCACGCCGGTGGCCTGGAGGCGAGGGGCACAGCGGCGCGGGAGGCCATGCCGAGGCGGCTCCAGGCGGAGGGAGCGGGGCGACCAAGGCGGGGCCCGAGGCGCTGAAGAGGAGGCTCGGGGGGGCGCCGCGCTGCTGGGCTCGGGGCGCCGGGCTGGAGGGCGCGCGAGGACAGCAGCCTGGCTGGCCACGGCCATGGCGCTTGCGAGGACGGAAGGGCGCCGGAGAAGATCCCCGCGGCGGCCAGCGGTGGCCGGGCGACGGGAAGGTGAGGCCGCGGGCCTGGACGGGCGCGGAGGTGAGGTCGGAAGAAGGGGCGCTGGAGATATGCGAGGGGCGCGGCCATGGCGCGAGGACGGCGGGGCTCTGGCAGAAGAAGGAGGCACGGCGGGTCGGGCTCGCTGGAGGAGAGGCGCGAGGACGGCGCTAGAGGAAGGAGACTGCGGGCGGAGGGCTCGGGCGACGGGACGAGGCCTCGAGGGGAAGGAGTCGGGCTGCGAAGAAGATTGGGGAACGAGGGCGCTAGGGCGTTCGAGGGAAAAGGTGAGAGCGAGGGGGTGGCGGCGGTCAGGGAAGAGAGGGATCGAGGGACTGGGTGCGAGCGCCCTAGGTTTCGGTGGGGGAAGCGGGCTGGCCTGGGCCAGGAGGTGGGGAGACTTGGGCCACTGGGGGAAAAAAAAGGAGGAGGCCCAGATGGCCTCAGGCCTGCTGGATTTTTTTTAAAAACTGCTGCTGTACTAATTATTTCTCTTTTAAAACAAAAGAGAAAAGGAGAAAGAAAAGAAAGAGAAGGTAGGGGAGGAATTTGTGCATGAGGTAAAAATCCCTGGGCTCACAAAAAAATGTCAAGGATTTAAATAAAATAGAAGGAGGTTTTTTGAAAGAACCTTGGAACAACGGAAAGGAATATTGGCAAGGTTTGGAAGGAGAAGCTCGAAGTGAAATAGACATGGGAAAAAATTATGCAAGTGTGTTTGAGTAATTCCAAAGAATGGAATATTTTAATATAGCTCCCTAAAATAATGAGAGACTTTTATATGTTATAAAGAGAAGTCACCTTCCCTCGATTTAAGTGGACCGAAGGTCCACACAATTTATTTGGGTTGAGATGCAAAGATTAATATGACATGATGGCATGATGACATGATGCAATGCAAAAATAAATAAATAACACAAGCTCAAAAGAAACACACGGGCAACCCGGAACATCTGGAATCTTCGGGCATCTTCTGGAATCTTCTGGGACGTCGGTCTTCGGGCGTCACAACTCTCCCACACTAACAGAGGATCTCGACCCGAGATCCTAGAGATATCACCGGGTAAAAACGAAAAGGAGGAGGTAAAACAAAGTTGCTTCTTTGACAGACGATTGAAACCAAAGAACCTTGAGAGGTTGAACAAAATGAAAGAAGAATGCAACGGAGATGAACGAAGTTAAGAGCACTCCGGTAAGCAGGAGGAACATTACAAGAACCTTGAAGGTTGAAAGACATGAAACAAGAGCTTACGAACGAAAAGAATATGAAACTGCAAGGGTATAGCCAAGGAATAAGAATGACAGAATTTGGACAGCACTCCGTCTGAAAATGGAAGGAATTGAACATGAACTTGAGGAGATGGAATGATACTTGATGAAAACAGCAACATATTGCCTCCGAAAACAATTAAAAGAATGGCACAAGGTTAAGAAGGATTCAGACAGCACTCCGGTTAAAAGAGAGGCAAACTTGATAAGATTAGAGAACTAGAATGAAGAATACAACACTCCGATTAAATAGACAAGCAAGAGAGAATAAGATCTTGATAAAAACGAGATGATGGTTACAGAGAGCAATATCACAAAGCCTCCGGAATGAAAGAATAGCATATAGATCAACAAAAGAAAAGAATGGTGAAGAAAAATGACAACTTCTCCCACAAATGAATTAGGAAGTCCTCCTTACAAAGAAGGGTTGAATGGGGTTGATGGAAAAATCAACACGAAATGAATAAGCTTGATGTGGGCTTATGGAAACATCCCAAAATTATGAGGTGACAACCAGCCACTAATGGAAAACAAATTGATTGGATTGATATCAACAAGGAGACGATAAACTTATTCACCGGAATAGAAAATGAAGAACTTGGGTCATTTATAAGCACCATAATTAGCAACAATTCTGAAGGAAAGCTTTTAGGTGAAATACAACCCAAGATGACTCCAACGAATAAATTGAATGGTTGAAAAGATCTCCTGAACAAGGAAAATGATGGTTTTAAATATCTCATTCTTGAAACTCGTGAATCATAAAACATGAAGGAATTGTCAAGAATGACATAACACCATCTGAAAAGATAAGGTAGAAAGAATTGCACTTGGAAGCATGATGAAAAATGCTTAAGCTCCAACGAGAATCTTGATGAAGACTTCGAGGATGAATTAAATCATGATGATGAACCACCATGAAGAACTCCAGTAATGAAAACATGAGAAGTGAAAGATGAAAAGAATAAGATTCAAGGCCTGTGATGAATTAGATGGAGCTTTGAAATGATATAATAGAAATAACTTGGAGCTCCGAAAAACAAGATGAACAACTTAGAACCGAGAATATGATATGATGAACAAGCTCCAGACAAAAGAATTAAATCACCTGAAGGAACAAGAATAAGAATTATGTTATGCATCTCCTTCACCAATTTAAATTGATGACAACCAAAGGATTTGGCATACTACTTATTCTCGTTGGAAAGAATTAAAGAGAGATCTAGCACAACCTTGGATAAATCTTCAACGAACCACCGGTAGGATTATGAAAAAAAACAAATGAATTAAAACGATAACAACGGAAGGGTAAACTTGAAAGAACCATCGTAAGAATATGAAGACGAACGAAGAGACATCAATGAAGAATATTTGGAGGACGAAGTTGAAAGCTGAGAACGAAGAAATCTTCTGAAATGATGGCCTTCGGAGGATCACAAGGAAAGAATTCATGAATGCTTCGGATGGGTATGAAAAAGAATTCCTCACAATCGGAACAATAATGAGGATGGCAAGAAGCTAGAACCACTAATCTTGTGAGAACAGCCAAGATTTAAGAGACACACTTCTCCGATCTTCAAATATTGAGAATGAAGACGAGAAATGCCATGAAGAATTGTTGAGCACTCCGGAATGAAGAATTAAAAGGTTGAACCAATGAAGAAAAGAATTGAACGCGATCTTGGAGAAGGCATGTGACTGATGGGATTCATTCTTACGTCACACTTTAAAATAATTTGAGTATAACTCCAGAAAAAAGAAGAGTCAGGTAAGATCCTGGAAAAGACCTGTGGGTTAGGGCCCACTGAAAAGAAAACACCGTTGGAAAAGATTGCTTAAGAGATATTGCACCGGTTGAATTAAAAGGCTTGAATAAGATGATAATCCTCAGAAATAGCTTGAACGGATTAAGAATGGAATATGAATCTTCTAAGATATCATCAGCACTCCGGATATGAATAGCAAGAGGAGAATGATTAATTGGTGCACCGGAATAAGAAAGCATTGTGAAAAGAGGAAAAGGATAAGATCAACACCGAAATCTTGAATTACATCCACCGGAAGAATCTGAGAACAAAAGAATGATGAACTTGAAGCTCTTGAGCATCTTCACGATAAATCACCGGATAAGAACATTGAAGGAAAAGAATGAAGAAACATCACATGAATAAAATGGATACTTGATCTGAGAATTTATTGCTCCAGGAAGAAGAAAGGGTGGGAGGGTGGGGAAAACAAGGGCAACTTGGGATGAAAGAACATACACCGTCAGATTTCTCAACGGCGTCTGTATGGAATAACTTGAAGAGAAGGCACATCGGTTGAAAGGATTAACATGACCATCTTGATGATCAAGAAGAATTAGCACTCCCATAGAAATATGAGAACACCGATTAGGAAAGGTATGGAATCAACATTTATCATCGAAGCAACTCGAATACCAGAATCAAAACAAGAACAAAGGGTAGATGTTGCAGAAGAATCTTCACAATATCATCCGAGCAGAGAATTGAACGGATGAATTCTGCAGGTACATCACTTGATGAGAAGCCACTTGGAAGAACAAAAGGTAAATAAAAAGGAACAAGGATCAGATAGAACAAACACAAGATAGAAGCTTCGTTTGACATCTTCGTGCTGAAAGCTCATGGAACGTGTTACAAAAGGGTTTTGCAATCCCCGGATCAGCATAGCCAAGGACCCTTTAAGATGCAACTCCCGATCAGAACAAGTCCATAAACCACTTCACTCAATGTAGAACCCCAAACTTCATATCGTGCATCCGTTGGAAGAATGCCTAGAACTACTAGATGAGCCCACCTATAGATTTCCGAAAGTTTCCAGTTATGCAATCAGGTGTTGGGGATACACGGGAAGCACCGCGCAATCAACTCTAAACCTACATCCAGGTGTATCCATCCTTCAACACATAACCAGTCTTTCTCGGAAACTGTGTACCTCGGACCTTCGAAAAGCATCCACTATAACAAGCTATGGCAATACTCTCGAACTACCTCCCCAGTACTGGGTGATGTCGGGGTTATCTTGCCACTGGGCGTATAGGAGAGATTTTCGATGTCGGCCGTCTTAAGTATTTAGTACTGCCGCGATATGCTTGTGTCAATGATACCCCGAAGCTCAACTCCTCGGTAAAAGGAGGCATCGAGAACAATATCCTTGTCACGAGAACATCGAAACAATCCCAGAATACTCGCGGGATCCTAAAAAAAAATTTGGTGCAATTTTGAAAGTAGAAGAGAAAAGAGTAATCGTCAGGAGTCCTCACCAGAGAGAAAAGAGATGAGGAGCAAAAGAAATCCTACTCTCCAATATATATATAGGACTCAAAACATTTTTCAGTGTATGCCTAGACTCAACCGTCAACGATTCAATCAATCAGTGGGGGCTTCTAGGTCGGAGAAGGCTCTGAATACCAACTTGTAATGCCCAGGATGGGACTATACCTCCTACGTGTCGAGGCACGACTTAAAGGTATAAGCCCATCCTAGAATGATCTCAAGTTTGGTATCTTTGCATGACTCATGTAAAAGAGGGATTAAAATGCAAAAGGAGATAGTTGGCTTACACTCGCCACTTCACACAATACATTACATAAGCATAACATCATTAAAAACATCACAACCCGACTACGGGTGAAGAACCAAAAGAAAGATACCAAACAACATAAAGCCACAGGTCAGGATCGAATCCTAGTAGAAACCACTACTGAACAACGAAACAACACAAACAAACGGCAACTCTCTTCCTCGAGCTCCTGGTGAAGAACTTGAACCAGCTCCTGCATCATACTCGGTTGAACCTGCATCTGGTGTTGTAGTAACTGTGAGTCACGAGGACTCAGCAATCCCATAACCATGGGTAACAAGACTAGCAAAGCTTTAAGGGTAGGAAGAGGATAGTGGTGAGGCTGCAGCAGCGACTAAGCATAATATGGTGGCTAACTTACGAGTACCAGAATAAGATGAGAAGCTACGCAAACGGTCTCAAAAGAGGTGATCGCTAAAGATCCTAACTACATACGGTCAAACATAACCCCACCGTGTTCTCTTCTCGAAGTGAAAAGAGACAGTCACGGTTACTCACACAGTTGTGTGTTTTACTTCGGATCATCTGTCAAGTTTTCTACAACCGGACATTAACAAATTCCAATCTGCCACATAACCGCGGGCACGGCTTTCGAAAGTTCATAACCCTGCAGGGGTGTCCCAACTTAGCCCATCACAAGCTCTCATGATTAGCTGAAGTGATAAATATAATATCATCACCCCTTATCTTAGGGAAAATCCGATCAGGCTTGGAATCCCTGTAGCACAAGTCATTTCGACAATGGTAAAACAAGTCCAGCAAGACCTCCCGGCGTGCCGACACCCTAATAGTAGCCGCGCGTATCTCGTCTCAGGCCACGTCCGGATGAGCACAGCGTACAGTAACCGAAGACCCCAGGTGACTGGGTGGCACCGCACACGACTCTATTTGGGACCAACACCATCAGCACTGGCCCCCCCTGCTATGTAGAATTAAGAATCCTCGGGTAGCGCTAACTCCCTATGCAAATTTAATTAATTAATTAAGTTGTTATTATGAGGCAAATTAAAACCAATGTTGGGCCTTGCTGGAGGAGTTTTATTCAAAGTCGAACTGTCAAGGGGTCCCCATTACACCCATCGTGTTAGGAACGCAAAATCAAGGAACATAATGCCGGTTTATCGGCGCCTAAGGTGGCATGAGTGGAACAAAACACCGAGCAAAAGGCCAAGCCTTCCACCCATGCCCAGTATATAGGTGTGTTAAATAATAATTATAGATATTGTGATATATCCAACAACAAGTTCCCTCCTGGAACAAACTTCATCTTCACCTGCAACTAACAACGCTATAAGAGGGACTGAGCAAGCGAGGCTGAGCAAGCGGGTAACATAGCCAAACAGTGGTTTTGCTAGGAAGGTGTCAAAAGTTAGAGGTTTCATGGCAACAAGGAGAGGCTGACATAAAAGATGGGTATCGCGACATGTAACGATAGCATCGAGACAACTAAGCATGGCAATGGTAGTAAAGGTATCCAAGGGTATGATCATCTTGCCTGGGATTCCACAAGGGAGAAGAACGGATCCATGAAGTAGACGGAGCAACAGTCGAGCGGATCCTCACAACTCCGGAACGGAACCGAAGCTAACAAGAGAAGCAACCGGAAAGAAAGAAACAACACGGTAAACACACTAGCAAAACATGGCATACGATGCACATCCAAGTATGATGCATGTCCGGTTTAAATATGCATGGCATGGCAAAGTGCACAAACAAAACTACAAGTTAAGTGGAGATCAATATGCAACGAGTTGCATATTGACGAAACACCACATTTAAATATTTAGTTGACTCTCATTTAATTACAAGACAAGATTAAATGTTGGTTAACATGGCAAGAGGTGAAGCATAAAGAAACTACACTATTTAGGCATTTTAAATGGGGCCGGAGAATAACAACAACATATCCGGAAAAAATCCCCATGAGCATGTTTAATAATTATAAAGCAACAACAATTAAGCATTTAGGGTTGTTAACATGATGCGGATGATATGATCAAGTTTATGCAATTTTATTAAAAGGTTAACATAAGAGGATATGAAGTGTTGTCACCGTGGGGGATGAAAGGGTGCCACGGCAACGATCCGAAAAAGAAGCATGGCAACATATCGGTACCGGTAACTCGTTGAGAGTCCGATGCAAAAGGTAAGACGGAGTGAGTCAAACGAGATGAAAGGTGGGACGATCCCGTTGCCGGGTTCCCACGAGTCGGCGACGAGGCAACCGAGGAACACGACAAAAGGTCGAAACGGCACGGAGCACACACGGGAGACATCTCATACAACCACAACAAGCATCTCACGGTTCACGGGGTCGTCTCGTTATACCTTTGAAGCGTGCGTTTCGGGGCGGTTCGAGACGTAGAGGAAGGAGTCGTTCACGTCGGAGAGGAAGTAGTCGTTCTCGCAACTCGTAGAGGAAGTAGTGGTTCACGTCATCGTGTCGTGGTACTTGGCGAATTCCTCGTTTCCGGACGACGGTAGTGGTACTCGGGGCGACGGTAGACGTTCACGTAGGCGTTTCCATTTCCGAAGAGGTACTTGTCGCGTCGGCGTTCGTAGTGGTACTTGTGGTCTCCGAACTTGTCGACGGTAGTGGAAGTAGTGGTACTTGACGATTCATGTAGAGGTACTTGACGGAAACCACGTAGTTGAACTTGTTTTAAGTAGATGTTCGGGTCGTTGCGGTCTTGCCGACTTGTCGTGTAGGCGTACACGGGTTCCCTGTCAAGTTAACCAGCACGAGCAAAACAAAAGAACAACAGCGGCAGCACGCCGGGGCGACGAGACAGCAGCAGAGGACACAGGCGAGGACGTGCTGGAGGAGCACATCTCCTGGCCGAAGGAGATGCGGCGGGCACGTTGGCCTCGTCCCTGGCGTGGACGGCGAGGGAGGCCGAGGGGAGGCCTGGAGGGCACGCCGGTGGCCTGGAGGCGAGGGGCACAGCGGCGCGGGAGGCCATGCCGAGGCGGCTCCGGGCGGAGGGAGCGGGGCGACCAAGGCGGGGCCCGAGGCGCTGAAGAGGAGGCTCGGGGGGGCGCCGGGCTGGAGGGCGCACGAGGACAGCAGCCTGGCTGGCCACGGCCATGGCGCTTGCGAGGACGGAAGGGCGCCGGAGAAGATCCCCGCGGCGGCCAGCGGTGGCCGGGCGACGGGAAGGTGAGGCCGCGGGCCTGGACGGGCGCGGAGGTGAGGTCGGAAGAAGGGGCGGTGGAGAGATGCGAGGGGCGCGGCCATGGCGCGAGGACGGCGGGGCTCTGGCAGAAGAAGGAGGCACGGCGGGTCGGGCTCGCTGGAGGAGAGGCGCGAGGACGGCGCTAGAGGAAGGAGACTGCGGGCGGAGGGCTCGGGCGACGGGACGAGGCCTCGAGGGGAAGGAGTCGGGCTGCGAAGAAGATTGGGGAACGAGGGCGCTAGGGCGTTCGAGGGAAAAGGAGAGAGCGAGGGGGTGGCGGCGGTCAGGGAAGAGAGGGATCGAGGGACTGGGTGCGAGCGCCCTAGGTTTCGGTGGGGGAAGCGGGCTGGCCTGGGCCAGGAGGTGGGGAGACTTGGGCCGCTGGGGGAAAAAAAAGGAGGAGGCCCAGATGGCCTCAGGCCTGCTGGATTTTTTAAAAAACTGCTGCTCTACTAATTATTTCTCTTTTAAAACAAAAGAGAAAAGGAGAAAGAAAAGAAAGAGAAGGTAGGGGAGGAATTTGTGCATGAGGTAAAAATCCCTGGGCTCACAAAAAAATGTCAAGGATTTAAATAAAATAGAAGGAGGTTTTTTGAAAGAACCTTGGAACAACGGAAAGGAATATTGGCAAGGTTTGGAAGGAGAAGCTCGAAGTGAAATAGACATGGGGAAAAATTATGCAAGTGTGTTTGAGTAATTCCAAAGAATGGAATATTTTAATATAGCTCCCTAAAATAATGAGAGACTTTTATATGTTATAAAGAGAAGTCACCTTCCCTCGATTTAAGTGGACCGAAGGTCCACACAATTTATTTGGGTTAAGATGCAAAGATTAATATGACATGATGGCATGATGACATGATGCAATGCAAAAATAAATAAATAACACAAGCTCAAAAGAAACACACGGGCAACCCGGAACATCTGGAATCTTCGGGCATCTTCTGGAATCTTCTGGGACGTCGGTCTTCGGGCGTCACAACTTCACACAATACAATACAAAAGCAATCATCATACAAAACATCACAACCCGACTACGGGCGAAGATCCAAAAGAAAGATACCAAAACAACATAAAGCCACAGGTCAGGATCGAATCCTAGTAGAAACCACTACTGAACATCGAAACGTAACAAGCAAACGGCCACACTCTTCATCGAGCTCCCAGTGAAGCACTTGAACCAGCTCCTGCTTCGAACTCGGCTGAACCTGCATCTGGTGTGGTGAAGTAACTGTGAGCCACAGAGGACTCAGCAATCCCGTTCCCGGGTAACAAGACTATTTAAGCCTTGGGTGTGGACAAGGCTGAAGAAAAGAATAAGAGGTGAAGGAACAAACAAGAGTCTGCAGCAGCAACTAGCACTAACTTACGCAAAAGAGAGCGAGAAGAGAAGAGCATCGGTCGAAAGATGATCACGAAGTGATCCTAGCTACAACCGGTCAAACATAACCCCACCGTGTTCAACTCCCGAATCCCTATTCGGAAATTGACAGTCACGGTACACACGCTGGTAGTGTATTGAAACATTGTGTCAAGTTATCTACAACCGGAATTAACAAGCTCCCATCTGCCACATAACC
>LR738713.1:283586791-283625988 GCA_902687465.1 Secale cereale | reverse complement strand
CGGTTTATCAAGGGGGTCCCATACACCCCAACCGTGTTAGGAACGCATAATCAAGGAACATAACATCGGTTTATACGGTTCCTAACGGCATGAGTGGAACAAAACACCAAGCAAAAGGCTTAGCCTTCCACCCTGCCAGTATATAGATGATTTCATTTTTAAGCATTTATATAGTGTGATATAACCCAACCAAACTTCAACATGAAGCAAGCATCTTCAATCTTCACCTGCAACTAACAATGCTATAAGAGAGGCTGAGCGAAGCGTACTTAGCCAAGCAACGGTTTGCATAGGTAGGGTGGTTAAACATGGCAATTGGTTACAAGTAGGAGGCTGACAAGAAGACATGGGCATCGAGGCAAAACTAAAGATCGAGACTACTAGCAAAAGGCAAAGATAGTAATGGTATCCGGGTTCGGTCATCTTGCCTGGGATTCCACAAGGGAGAAGAACGGATCCAAGAAGTAGACGGAGCAACACAGTCGAGAGAATCCTCACAACTCCGGAACGAAACCGAAGCTAACAAGAGAAGCAACCGGAAAGAAAGAAACAACACGGGTAAACACACAAGCATAAACATGGCATACGATGCACAAGCAAGTATGATGCATGTCCGGTTTAAATATGCATGGCATGGCAAAGTGCACAAACAAGACTACAAGTTAAGTGGAGCTCAATATGCAACGAGTTGCATATTGACGAAACACCACATTTAATTATTTAGTTGACTCTCATTATTAACAAGACAAGATTAAAGTTTTTAGCATGGCAAGAGGTGAGGCATAAAGAAACTACACTATTTAGGCATTTTAAATGAGGCCGGAAAATAACAACAACATATCCGGAAAAACCTCATGAGCATGTTTAATAATTATAAGCAAACAACAATTAACATTCAAAGGTTGTTAACATGATGCGGATGTCATGATCAAGTTTATGCAAGTTTTTGTTAAAGGTTGACAATTAACAAGATATGAAGCATTGTCACCGTGGTGGAATGAAAGGGTGCCACGGCAACGATCCGAAAATGAAGCCATGCAACATATCGGTACCGGTAACTCGTTGAGAGTCCGGAGCAAAAGATAGATGGCGTGGGTGAGTCAAACGAGATGAAAGGTGGGGCGATCCCGTTACCGGGTTCCCACGAGTCGGCGACGCGGCAACCGAGGAACATCTGGAATCTTCTGGAAACTTCTGGGACGTCGGTCTCGGGCGTCACAGACAGCTCCACCGTTCAATAAAAATACATATCCGGTTTGTGAATTAGAGTCATCCGGATCAGTGTCAAAGCTAGAATCGACGTAACCGTTTACGACGAGCTCTTTGTCACCTCCATACACGAGAAACATATCCTTTGTCCTTTTCAGATACTTTAGGATGTTCTTGACCGCTGTCCAGTGATCCACTCCTGGATTACTTTGGTACCTCCCTGCTAGACTTATAGCAAGGCACACATCAGGTCTGGTACACAGCATTGCATACATGATAGATCCTATGGCTGAGGCATAGGGAATGACTTTCATTTTCTCTCTATCTTCTGCAGTGGTCGGGCATTGAGTCTTACGCAACTTCATACCTTGTAATACAGGCAAGAACCCTTTCTTTGACTGATCCATTTTGAACTTCTTCAAAATCTTATCAAGGTATGTGCTTTGTGAAAGTCCAATTAAGCGTCTTGATCTATCTCTATAGATCTTGATGCCTAATATATAAGCAGCTTCACCGAGGTCTTTCATTGAAAAACTTTTATTCAAGTATCCTTTTATGCTATCCAGAAATTCTATATCATTTCCAATCAACAATATGTCATCTACATATAATATTAGAAATGCTACAGAGCTCCCACTCACTTTCTTGTAAATACAGGCTTCTCCAAAAGTCTGTATAAAACCATATGCTTTGATCACCTCATCAAAGCGTATATTCCAACTCCGAGATGCTTGCACCAGTCCATAGATGGATCGCTGGAGCTTGCATACTTTTTTAGTACCTTTTGGATCGACAAAACCTTCTGGTTGCATCATATACAACTCTTCTTTGAGATATCCATTCAGGAATGCAGTTTTGACATCCATTTGCCAGATTTCATAATCATAAAATGCGGCAATTGCTAACATGATTCGGACAGACTTAAGCATCGCTACAGGTGAGAAAGTCTCATCGTAGTCAACTCCTTGAACTTGTCGAAAACCTTTCGCAACAAGTCGAGCTTTGTAAACAGTAACATTACCGTCTGCGTCGGTCTTCCTCTTGAAGATCCATTTATTTTCGATGGCCTGCCGATCATCGGGCAAGTCAACCAAAGTCCATACTTTGTTCTCATACATGGATCCCATCTCAGATTTCATGGCTTCAAGCCATTTTGCGGAATCTGGGCTCATCATCGCTTCCTCATAGTTCGTAGGTTCATCATGGTCTAGTAACATGATTTCCAGAACTGGGTTGCCGTACCACTCTGGTGCGGAACATACTCTGGTTGATCTACGACGTTCAACAGAAATTTGATCCGAAGTTTCATGATCATCATCATTAACTTCCTCACTGATTGGTGTAGGAATCACTGGAACAATTTTCTGTGATGTACTACTTTCCAATCCGGGAGAAGGTACAATTACCTCATCAAGTTCTACTTTCCTCCCACTCACTTCTTTCGAGAGAAACTCTTTCTCTAGAAAGGATCCATTCTTAGCAACGAATATCTTGCCTTCGGATCTGTGATAGAAGGTGTACCCAACAGTCTCTTTTGGGTATCCTATGAAGACACATTTCTCCGACTTGGGTTCGAGCTTATCAGGTTGAAGCTTTTTCACATAAGCATCGCAGCCCCAAACTTTAAGAAACGACAACTTTGGTTTCTTGCCAAACCATAGTTCATAAGGTGTCGTATCAACGGATTTAGATGGTGCCCTATTTAACGTGAATGCAGCTGTCTTTAAAGCATAACCCCAAAACGATAGTGGTAAATCGGTAAGAGACATCATAGATCGTACCATATCTAATAAAGTACGGTTACGACGTTCAGACACACCATTACGCTGTGGTGTTCCGGGTGGCGTGAGTTGTGAAACTATTCCACATTGTTTCAAATGAAGACCAAACTCGTAACTCAAATATTCTCCTCCACGATCAGATCGTAGAAACTTTATTTTCTTGTTACGATGATTCTCTACTTCACTCTGAAATTCTTTGAACTTTTCAAATGTTTCAGACTTGTGCTTCATTAAGTAGATATACCCATATCTGCTTAAGTCATCAGTGAAGGTCAGAAAATAACGATACCCGCCGCGAGCTTCAACACTCATTGGCCCACATACATCAGTATGTATGATTTCCAACAAATCTGTTGCTCGCTCCATAGTTCCGGAGAACGGAGTTTTAGTCATCTTGCCCATGAGGCATGGTTCGCAAGCACCAAGTGATTCATAATCAAGTGATTCCAAAAGTCCATCATTATGGAGTTTCTTCATGCGTTTTACACCAATATGACCTAAACGGCAGTGCCACAAATAAGTTGCACTCTCATTATTAACCTTGCATCTTTTGGTTTCAATATTATGAATATGTGTATCACTACAATCGAGATCCAACAAGAATAGACCACTCTTCAAGGGTGCATGACCATAAAAGATATTATTCATAAAAATAGAACAACCATTATTCTCTGATTTGAATGAATAACCGTCTCGCAACAAACAAGATCCAGATATAATGTTCATGCTTAACGCTGGCACCAAATAACAATTATTTAGGTCTAAAACTAATCCCGAAGGTAGATGTAGAGGTAGCGTGCCGACGGCGATCACATCGACTTTGGAACCATTTCCCACGCGCATCGTCACCTCGTCCTTAGCCAATCTTCGTTTAATCCGTAGTCCCTGTTTCGAGTTACAAATATTAGCAACCGAACCGGTATCAAATACCCAGGTACTACTACGAGCATTAGTAAGGTACACATCAATAACATGTATATCACATATACCTTTGTTCACCTTGCCATCCTTCTTATCCGCCAAATACTTGGGGCAGTTCCGCTTCCAGTGTCCAGTCCCCTTGCAGTAGAAGCACTCAGTTTCAGGCTTGGCTCCAGACTTGGGTTTCTTCGTGGGAGTAGCAACTGTCTTGCTATTCTTCTTGAAGTTCCCCTTCTTTCCCTTGCCCTTTTTCTTGAAACTAGTGGTATTGTTAACCATCAACACTTGATGCTCCTTTTTGATTTCTACCTCCGCAGCCTTGAGCATAGCGAAGAGCTCGGGAATTGTCTTTTGCATCCCTTGCATATTATAGTTCATCACGAAGCCTTTATAGCTTGGTGGCAGTGATTGAAGAACTCTATCAATAACACTATCCTCGTCAACTTTGCAACCAAGTTGAGTCATATGATTGTAGTACCCAGACATTCTGAGCAAGTGTTCACTGATAGAACTATTCTCCTCCATCTTGCAGCTGTAGAACTTATTGGAAATCTCATATTTCTCAATCCGGGCATTTGCTTGAAATATTAACTTCAACTCCTGGAACATCTCATATGGTCCATGACGTTCAAAACGTCGTTGAAGTCCCGGTTCTAAGCCGTAAAGCATGGCACACTGAACTATCGTGTAGTCATCAGACCGCGACTGCCAGACGTTCAAAGCATCTACATTAGCGGGAGGGGGCTTGTCACCTAGCGGTGCTTCAAGGACATAATTCTTCTGTGCAGCAATGAGGATAATCCTCAAGTTACGGACCCAGTCCGTGTAATTGCTACCATCATCTTTCAACTTAGCTTTCTCTAGGAATGCATTAAAATTCAAAGGAACGGTAGCACGGGCCATTGATCTACAACAACATAGATATGCAAAAAACTATCAGGACTAAGTTCATGATAAGTTAAAGTTCAATTTAATCATATTAATTAAAGAACTCCCACTTAGATAGACATCCCTCCGGTCATCCAAATGATCACGTGATCCAAATCAACTAAACCATGTCCGATCATCACGTGAGATGGAGTAGTTTCAATGGTGAACATCTTATGTTGATCATATCTACTATATGATTCACGCTCGACCTTTCGGTCTCCAGTGTTCCGAGGCCATATCTGCATATGCTAGGCTCGTCAAGTTTAACCTGAGTATTCTGCGTGTGCAAAACTGGCTTACACCCGTTGTATTTGAACGTAGAGCTTATCACACCCGATCATCACGTGGTGTCTCGGCACGACGAACTTTCGCAACGGTGCATACTCAGGGAGAACACTTATACCTTGAAATTTAGTAAGGGATCATCTTATAATGCTACCGTCGTTCTAAGCAAAATAAGAAGCATAATAAGATAAACATCACATGCAATCAAAATATGTGACATGATATGGCCATCATCATCTTGTGCTTTTGATCTCCATCTCCAAAGCACCGTCATGATCACCTTCGTCACCGGCTCGACACCTTAATCTTCATCGTAGCATAGTTGTCGTCTCGCCAACTATTGCTTCTACGACTATCGCTACCGCTTAGTGATAAAGTAAAGCAATTACATGGCGATTGCATTTCATACAATAAAGCGACAACCATATGGCTCCTGCCAGTTGCCGATAACATTACAAAACATGATCATCTCATACAAAACCGTATAACTCATCATGTCTTGACCATATCACATCACAACATGCCCTGCAAAAACAAGTTCGACGTCCTCTAGTTTGTTGTTGCAAGTTTTACGTGGCTGCTACGGGCTTAGCAAGAACCGTTCTTACCTACGCATACAAAACCACAACGATGTTTCGTCAAGTATGTGCTGTTTTAACCTTCACAAGGACCGGGCGTAGCCACACTTGATTCAGCTAAAGTGAGAGAGACAGACACCCGCCAGTCACCTTTAAGCAACGAGTGCTCATAACGGTGAAACCAGTCTCGCGTAAGCGTACGCGTAATGTCGGTCCGGGCCGCTTCATCTCACAATACCGCCGAAGAAAAGTATGACATGCTGGTAAGCAGTATGACTAGTATCGCCCACAACTCATTGTGTTCTACTCGTGCATATCATCTACGCATAGACCTGGCTCTGATACCACTGATGGGGAACGTAGTATTTTAAAATTTTCCTACGATCACGCAAGATCTATCTACCAGATGCATAGCAACGAGAGGGAAGAGTGTGTCTACGTACCCTCATAGACCGGAAGCGGAAGCGTCAAGTGATGCGGTTGATGTAGTCGAACTTCTTCGCGATTCAACCGATCAAGCACCGAACGTACGGCACCTCCGCGTTCAGCACACGTTCAGCTTGATGACGTCCCACGAGCTCTTGATCCAGTTGAGCTTCACGGGAGAGTTTCGTCAGCACGACGGCGTGGTGACGGATATGATGTATTCACCGGCGCAGGGCTTCGCTTAAGCACCGCGACGGTATGACCGAGGTGTGTTTCTGTGGAGGGGGGCACCACACACGGCTGGAACAATTCAACTTGTGTGTCTTTGGGTGCCCCCCTGCCCCCGTATATAAAGGAGCAAGGGGGGAGGCCGGCCGGCCCTTGTTTGGTGCGGCTAGGGATGCAATCCTACTAGGAATAGGATTGCAATCCTATTCCTAGTAGGAACCACCAAAGAAGGAAGAGAGGGAATAGGAAAAGAAGAAGAGGTGGCGCCCCCCAACTCCTAGTCCAACTAGGAACCCTAGGTGGGGCGTTGGCCAGCACTATGGGCTGCCTCTCTCTTTTCCATAAGGCCCACTATGGACCATCCCCCTTCGTAGGGGGTTCCGGTAACCCCCTTCGGCAATCCCGATAAATCCGAAACTTTTCCGGTATACTTTCGGTGTCCAAATATAGTCGTCCAATATATCAATCTTTATGTCTCGGACATTCCGAGACTCCTCGTCATGTCCGTGATCTCATCCGGGACTCCGAACTACCTTCGGTACATCAATACTCATAAACTCATAATACCGATCGTCATCAAACGTTAAGCGTGCGGACCCTACGGGTTCGAGAACTATGTAGACATGACCGAGACTCATCTCCGGTTAATAACCAATAGCGGAACCTGGATGTTCATATTGGATCCTACATATTCTACGAAGATCTTTTATCGGTCAGAACCGCATAACAACATACGTTGTTCCTTTTGTCAACGGTATGTTACTTACCCGAGATTCGATCGTCGGTATCTCTATACCTAGTTCAATCTTGTTACCGGAAAGTCTCTTTACTCGTTACGTAACACATCATCTCATGACTAACTCATTAGTCCTTTTTGCTTGCAAGGCTTATTGTGATGTGTGTTACCGAGAGGGCCCAGAGATACCTCTCCGACACTCGGAGTGACAAATCCTAATCTTGATCTATGCCAACACCACGAATACTTTCGGAGACACCTGTAGAGCATCTTTATGATCACCCAGTTATGTTGTGACGTTTGATAGCACACAAGGTGTTCCTACGGTATTCGGGAGTTGCATAATCTCATAGTCATAGGAACATGTATAAGTCATGAAGAAAGCAATAGCAGTAAAACTAAACGATCATAGTGCTATGCTAATGGATGGGTCTTGTCCATCACATCATTCTCCTAGTGATGTGATCCCGTTGATCAAATGACAACTCATGTCTATGGTTAGGAAACATAACCATCTTTGATCAATGAGCTAGTCTAGTAGAGGCATACTAGGGACATATTGTTTTGTCTATGTATCCACACATGTACTAAGTTTCCGGTTAATACAATTCTAGCATGAATAAAAGACATTTATCATGATATAAGGAAATACAAATAACATCTTTATTATTGCCTCTAGGGCATATTTCCTTCATGCAGCTCAACTGAGCCTCTGCCCGAGCCTTGACTTTTTTGAAGCGATCAAATGCCTCATCCTTGGATTGGAGCATCTCAAGCCACATGAATCGTGAGTAGTCATCAATGATTAGGAGAAAATACCGATTACCTCCCGTTGTGGCCGGCTTGACCGGACCACAAAGGTCGTTGTGGACGAGCTCCAGAGCACGCTCCGCGTGGTACGCCGTGGCCTGGGGAAACGGCAGCCTATGCTGCTTGCCCAGGGCGCACCCGTCGCAGACTTGGTCGACGCGGTCGATGACAGGGACGTCGTTCGCCATGCCCAGGCGGCCCAGATCACGTAGCGCGCGAAAGTTCAAGTGGTCATAGCGGCCATGCCACAGCCACGCCTCGTCCGCGCCGCGCGATAGCAGGCAGACAGGGCGCCCCGCCATCAGGTGTAGAACGTACAGCCGTCTGCCGTTCCTCTGAACGCGCGCGATGAGGCGGCCTTCTTGATCGCGAAGCCGCAGCAGCCCGTGGTGGATGTTGGTCTCACACCCGAGCTCGTCCATCTGACTCAAGATGATGATATTGCTGCGTAGACGAGGTATGAAGTACACCTCCGACAGAGTCAGGTGCTCACCATTTTGGCACTCGAAGAGGATGGTGTCCCTTCCCTCGATCTGCATGTCGTTGCCATCACCAAGCCGCGCACGCCGATGTCGAGCTCGGAGAAGATATCCCAGCACCCGGACATGTGGTTGCTCGCCCGGTGTCCAGATACCAGGACATGTCGCAACGGCCGTTGGCAGGGGCGGCGCGCGCCTGGGAGCGCTCCTCGTTCAGGAGAACGCGCTCGACCGGGCGCTCTATGGCCGTCGAGAGCGCGCTCACCGTGGCCAGTAGGAGAGACGTCTCCGTGTCCTCCCCTTCGCCACGCGCCAGGTTTGCCTGCTCCTTGCGCTCGCGCCATGGCTTCGTGCAGTTCTTGGAGAAGTGCCCAGGTTTGTTACAATTGTAACACTTGACTTGGAACATGTCACACTCTCCGTTTGGCACACCGTCGCGCCCGCCATGTCCTCCACCGCCCTGGCCACCGCCACGACGGTTTTGTTGCTTGCCGCGGCGACGGTTTGAGGCACCGCCCTGTCCACCAGACCCGTCTGGTCCGCCGGAACCGCCCAGACCGCCGCCCTGGCCGCTGTTCTGGCCTTGGGCGCACTGGTTTTTCCGTGCATTCCACTGCGCCTCCGTCATCAGTAGTTGTGCCCCGCCGCCTCCACCTTGATCGTTGGTGAGGTAGCGCTCCTCCGTGGAGCACAGGCGACCGACGAGCTCCTTAACGGAGAGCGTGTTGAGGTCGAGCATCGTCTCGATGGCGAGGGCGATCTGCATGTATCGAGACGGGACGACACAGAGGAATTTCTAAAGCACTCTCACCTCGTCCATGGTGTCGCCGAGCGAGCGCGGGTTGTTGACGAGCGAGGTGATCCACATGCCGGACGCGTCGAGCGTCTCGCCGTGGCGGAACGCGATCGCCTCAAACTCGGAGCGCAGCCGTTACGCCGTCGCCTCGCGTACGCGCGCCACGCTCATGCACATGGTCTTGATCGTGTCCCAAGCCTCCTTCCTCGTCTTCTTCACCACGATCGCACCCACCATCTCTGGCGGTATGGAACGTAGGATAGCCGCCAGCGCCGCCTTGTCGTTGGGGATGCTCGACGGATTTCCCTCCACGACGTCCCACATCAAGTTGGCCTCCGTATTGATCTGCATCAGCATGGACCACTTAAAGTAGTTCGTCGGCGTGAGCATCGGCCACACCATGGTCCCGCTCGGGACGAGGCGCTCCTGCACCGTGCGCTCGTGCACGATAACCACCCTGCCGTGCCTGCGGTTGTGGCTTCGACCATGGCTACGACCGCGGTCGGGGGTCAGTGAGCGCGCGCCATCGTCGCCACTCTTGCCAGCTGCTGCTCGGGCCGCCGCCGCGGCGTCAACGGTCACTAGAGTGCCTCCCAGAGAGGTCGAACCATCCATGGTTGCCAAAAAACATCGCGGCCCTGATGCCACTTGTTGGAACCAGGAACACCTACAAGCTCTAGCTCACGGCAACAATGGCAAGAGGAGCATGATGACTCAGGTGTTTTGTGCTGCGTACTGCATTGCAGCTTTTCCCGTTTCCATTCCTCTTATTTGTACTGAACTTACAAAGAGAGAGAGATCAACCACGCACGCGAGCTTACCGGTCATGACATCCCATGACGCTCGCCTTGCAGGTGATGCGCGCGTGCTGCGAGCTACGTTGCATGCCATCCCATGCATCTCGCGCCAAGCTAGCTACCTACTAACTGAAACTATCGAGCCACATCCATTGTACATGCACACATTGACATGGCCGTTTATTCTGCTAACTGGAAGGAAAAGCTAAGGTAGCTACTAAATTGGGCGAGGAACTACATGTTCAACACAAGGAACCCATTCCCACGAGGCACTGAAACCTACGAAATCTAACAAAAGGTTGTTCGGACCCTCTAGATTCCACGACCACGAGCGCTCGTTGCGATGTGCAGAGCGGAGGGTGCGTACCTTCTAGAGGGGTGGGGGGCAATGGCGCGTGGAAGCTTCTAGAAGGGAGGAGGCGAAGGCGTGACGTCAGGCGGAGAAGGATCGATCGGCGCGGCGGGGAGAGGAGAGGAGGGAGGGGGTGGAGCTGCTCTCCCTCTTCTCCAACTCTTCAGCCGCCAAATTCGCTTGAGGCTCGTGTGTGCTCTGGCCCCACTAATATCCTCACTTCTCCGCTATATATCCAACGAGGCCCAAAACCGCATCCCTCCTCTTCAAAAAAAAGGAATGGCCCAACATTGGACCTTGCCATCTACTCCCTCCGTTCCCAAAAAAATTGCATGGTAATAGGTATCTTATTTATATCATACTAGCACATATGTTCATACTTTGTAATGGAAGAGAAAAATAGCATGCTCTAGTGCGGTGTAAAAATTGATTGTCATTAAGCAGGTTTACTGTGTTGAGGATAAGTTTGATGATGAATAAATGATGAATCCATTGACAGCCAATTTTTTTATTTGTTTATATGTTGGGCATGCATTCGTACATGTTAGCTGCTCTCATAAATTTTATAAGTGTATCATAAGGAATCTGTCAAGGGACTACAACGAAGAACATCGTAATTACATTTTCTAAAACGTGATAGTTATATCAAAAAAATCGCACGAATGGTAGCTACGACAAAGAACCTGTTTTTTCTTTCTTATTAAACAACATGGTAAGATAAAAGAGGCGCTAGGGTGCAATCAGCAACACATGCTCACTAGTCCACGTGCAAGCTAGTGGCCAATGGGCGATGGAAAAGAAGGTAGCGGAATATAAATTGGTTGAACAAGCTAATGTCATCAATCGACAATCAGGTCACGTGACACGGAGAGAGAACTAGGGAGCAGATTAACTTGCGGCTCACTAATACGAATACTTAAGATGAGGCTAGCAAAGTGACACTGAAAGCTGGCATCAAAACATCATTCACATGACCGCGTTGAGGTCATGCTGGGGTTTGCAACATCCGGTTCATGTTCATGAATGAGACAACTCGTGGTGCACGCGGCCAATGACAACAATAGAATGATAGACAATGTCTATAAGGTTGATGACATCTCGATGAATCGATGGGTGCGAGTAACTGAAATTGATAGAGGAAAATGGGTCCCGTCTTTCGATGAGATGGTGGCTATCGTTTTCGATGGAGTCGACTTCGATGATCCGACTACGAACGTGTGAGGACATCGCGCCTTAGCAATTGCTAAATCAACTCCGAGAGGTTATTGACCACGCTGGAGCACGATCAACCTGACCACGAGGGTCTATTTCCTGCAAGCAAACGAAGAACAAAGAAGAAACTAATATTGCAATCTGGATATTGCCAATTTAAGGGGAAAGCTTTATTGATGAAAGTGGGATTCTGTGACGTCTTTGTCTGGTCTTTGAACGCAAACAAAGTACGCGAAGTTGCAGCTATGACAAACTTTAATCTAAACAATACCCAAAGTCTAAACGATGCCCTAAGGGCTGTATATATGGAGGAAGAGGGGGGGTTTCGTGGCCCTTGGAGGAGGGTCCGAAACCAACCCTAACTCATGTTTCCCCACACATACGGACACTAAAAACAACATATACTCAAGTATTTCGAAATTACATGGGTCTGACCCAATAATAAGGTGACGCAACACCTATAATAGCCTATGGACGAAATTTATGAAGTGACAACTTGTATATTTCGCCCGAGGCTTCATGCACTCATTATGGTGGCTTCAAAGTCCTGAAATCATCACTTGTAACTCTGTTCGTGTTCCCATTGCGCATGCCATCATCTTCATGCTTGATCTTGCTCCAATATTCATCCTTCTTGTCCAAGCTAGGCCCTTCATTTGTAAGCAAGACAAATGTATCCAATTTAGGTAGAATCATATTCTCATGAACATTAAAATCATTACCAAGAAACGAAAGTACCTGGTAATTTAATTAGCGTGCGCGAGCTCTAGTAATTGGTCCAGTATGTATAACAGCAGGGACTATGGGTGTAACAATGGTATTGATGTCCTCGTCATCCTCCCTTTCTTGAAGTGAAGTCGTCCTCGACGGAAGCTCATCTTCCTCACCCAAATAAGGCTTCAAATATGCATTGTTAAAAGTGGGACTAACCCCAAAATCTGCAGGCAGCTCAAGTTTATACACATTATCATTTATTTTTTCTAACACCTTAAAAGGACCATCAGCACATGGCATTAGCTTTGATTTGCGCAAATCAGGAAGCCTATCCTTACGCAAATGTTACCAACAAGATCTCAAGGTGCAACAACATGTTTTCTACCTTTATCTCCAGCAAGTTTATATTTAGCATTCATACGCTCAATGTTTTCCTTAGTTAACTCATCCATTTTTTAGATCAATTCAGCACGTTGTTTAGCATCAATATTAACCTTCTCCGAAGATGGAAGAGGCAACAAATCAATAGGTGCATGGGGTAGAAAACCATACACAATTTCAAAAGGGCGCATCTTAGTAGTAGAATGCAGCGAACGATTATATGCATAATAGACTAAGTTATATTGACTACATCAGTTTGGGGGTGAAAAGTAGTACTAAAAAGCAGTTTAGTCCCCAACTTAGCTCATAAACATCTCCAAAAGTGGCTAAGAAATTTTGTATCAAGATCTGAAACAATAGTATTTGGCACACCATGCAAGCGAATATTTTCATGAAAGAACAAATCAGCAAAATTAGCAGCATCATCGCTTTTATGACATGGTATAAAGTGTGCCATTTTCAAGAACCTATCCATGACAACAAATATGATATCCCTCCCCTTCTTTGTTTGAGGTATACCCAAAACAAAGTCCATAGATTATCCTCCCATGGAACACTAGGTACATGCAAAGGCATATATAAACCATGAGGATTGAGTCGTGACTTAGCTTTTTGACATGTAGTGCAGCGAGCAACAAAGCGCTCAACATCCCATCTCATCTTTGGCCAAAATAAATGTGTAGCAGGTACATCTTCGGTATTCTTCACGCCAACGTGTCACATTAATCCTCCTCCATGCGCCTCCTGCAACAACAAAAGATGAACGGAGCTAGCTGGAATGCATAGCTTGTTAGCACGAAACAGAAATCCATCATGAACGACGAACGTGTTCCATGTCCTCCCTTCTTTACAATTCTGCAATACATTTTTAAATTCAACATCATGCACATATTGATCTTTGATGGTCTCCAAACCAAATATTTTATAGTCAAGTTGTGAAACCATAGTATAACGACGAGACAATGCATCAGCAATAACATTTTATTTACCCTTCTTGTGTTTAATGACATAAGGGAAAGTCTTAATGAATTCAACCCATTTAGCATGTCTACGATTCAATTTAGCTTGACTTTTAATATGCTTCAAAGGTTCATGATCAGAATGTATAACAAATTCTTTGGGCCATAAATAATGTTGCCATGTTTCCAAAGTCCGAACAAGACATATAATTCCTTGTCATAAGTAGAATAGTTCAGACTAGGCCCACCCAGTTTTTCAGAAAAGTATGCAACAGGTTTACCATCTTGTAATAACACACCTCCTAATCCAATCCCACTAGCATCACATTCAAAGTCAAAAGTCTTATTAAAATCGGGAAGTTGGAGTAATGGAGCATGTGTCAACTTATCTTTCAATACCGCGAAGGCTTCTTCCTGTGTAGTACCCCAAACAAAAGGCACATCCTTCTTTGTAAGCTCATTGAGAGGTGCAGCAATGTGCCGAAATCTCTCACAAAACGCCTATAGAAACCACCAAGTCCAAGAAAACTTCTCACTTGTGTGACCGTTTTGGGTTGCGGTCAACTCTCAATAGCTTCAATCTTGGCTTTATCAACTTCAATTCCCTTTGAAGTAACAACATAGCCAAGAAAAGATACTCAATCGATGCAAAAGGTGCACTTCCCAAGGTTACCAAACAAACGTGCATCACGTAGAGCAATAGAAACAACACGTAAATATTCCAAATGTTCCTCCAAAGATCTGCTATAAATCAGTATATCATCAAAGTAAACTACCACAAATCATCCAATTAAAACACGTAAAACTTCATTCATTAATCTCATGAAAGCACTAGGTGCATTAGTTTACCCAAAAGGCATGGCTAACCACTCATATAATCCAAACTTAGTTTTAAATGTTGTTTTCCATTCATCTCCCAATTTCATACGAATTTGATGGTATCCACTACGCAAATCAACTTTGGAGAAAATAGTAGAGCCACTTAATTCATCAAGCATATCATCTAGCCTAGGAATGGGATGACGATAACATATAGTAATATTATTAATGCATCTACAATCAAAACACATACGTGATGTATCATCCTTTTTCGGTACTAGAATAATAGGAACAACACAAGGACCAAGGGATTCGCGTATATAAACTTTATCGAGTAGCTCCTGTACCTGACGCATAATCTCATTCATATCCTCTGGATTCGTACAGTATGGTGCACGGCTGGGTAGCGATGCACCGGGAATTAAGTCAATCTGATGCTCAATCCCTCAAATAGGTGGTAATCCCGGTGGTACATCTTGTGGAACAGTGAACTCCTGCAAAATGTTAGTGACAACAAGAGACAAAGAGGAAGGCACGTCCTCGAATGAAAATAATGCCTCTTTGTACACAAAAGCATAGCAAACAGATTTGCTAAAATCTAGATTATCAATATCAGATTTGGTGGCAAGTAAATACCCATTTTTCAATTTAATTTCAGATGCAACATGAGATGATGTTTTGTTATTATGCTTCATTTCTTGCTCAAATTCTTTTGCCACAATCTGATTTTCACTCTTATTTTGCTCATGTTTTTTCTTTACTAGCTCGATGAATATCATCTTTGAAAATTGAATCAGGAGTCATAGGAAGCAAAGTAATATGTTTATCCTTATGAACAAGAGTATATTGATTGTTTCTACCATGGTGTACAGAATTTTTGTCAAATTGCCATGGTCTACCAAGTAATAAGGAACATGCCTGCATGGGTACCACATCACAATCAACATAATCAACATATGTAGCTATACTAAAATGCACACGAACAGTACGTGCTACCTTAACCTTGCCGTTGTTGTTGAACCATTGGATGTAGTAAGGATGTGGATGTGGTCTTGTGATAAGAGACAACTTCTCCACCATCTCCATGCTAGCCAAATTATTGCAGCTCCCTCCACCTATGATGATATGAACAGAATGTTCCTTCACAACTCCCTTTGTATGGAATAAATTATGCCTTTGGTTTTGCTCAGCTTGTGTGACCCGCACACTCGAAACACGTTGAGCAACTAAACAATCATACATTTCAGCGTCGTCAGAAGCCATGTAATGTGTCTCTTGTTCAGAATCATCTCCAGTGTGTTCTTCACATGTAATAAGAGCCAAAGTCTCCTCGTCATAGTCACTAGCGGACTTATACCCACCATCCTCAGTAGCAATCATGGCACGCTGAGATTTGCATTCGCTCGCAAAATGACCTCTTCCCTTACAATGACGGCAAATAATATCACTTGTGTGCCTTGTTGATGCCATGGATGAAGAGGAGCTCTGCGTAGGCCCAGTGGGTATGCTCTTAGCAGATAGTGGTGATTGTGCCTGCTTTCTTGTATCACGACTGGAGGTGGGAACTGACGGAGGTGTCGATGTAGTAGAATGTGTGGAAGTAGAAGATGCACGCGGTGTCCATGATGAAGGTCGACCTACAGAAAAGTTAGTCCGTGCCAATACCTGTCGATCCAGCACTTCACGTTCAGCTTTGCAAGCAAGATGGAATAAACGAGTGATATTATTATACACCTTATACTCTAGAATGGTCTGAATCTCTATCTTTAAGCCACCCATAAAACGTGCAAGCATAGCTTCATTATCCTCAACAATACCACATCTAATCATGACAGTTTGTAATTCCTGATTATATTCTTCTACATAAATTTTTCCTTGTCTTAAACACTGCAACTTTTGTAGTAAATCATGTTGATAATATGGTGGAACCCAACGAGTACGCATAGTAGTTTTCAAAGCAACCTAAGTAGTTGAAATATTATTTGGATATAATCTACGATGTTCAGACCACCACACACAAGCAAAACTAGTGAAAGCACAAAGAGCAGCAGCAATACGTCTCTCCTCGGGATATTCTAAACATGTAAAACGTTGTTCGCTTTCTAACTCCCAAGTAAGATATATATCAGGAACATATATACCCTCAGATGGTGGAATATTTAACTTTAGTTTAGGGATGTGGTCATGATCTCGTACCTGAGGTGGTGGTGCAGCCCTACCGTTGCGATGAAATGCATGAGGATGACCTGGTGGTGGTGGTGCTTGCGGTTGCACATAGTTCTGATTTTGAGCAACCTCATCCTCGTAATAGTCCTTCTCGGTAGCAGCAGCCATAAAAGCATCAACTATAGATGCGGCATCACCAGGAAGTTGGCCGGGCCCAAGGGTATGCGTTGCGCTGATACGTCCATTTTGCATCATGCTTTTATGTTGATATTTATTGCACTATGGGCTGTTATTACACGTTATGTCACAATACTTATGCCTTTTCTCTCTTATTTTACAAGGTTTACATGAAGAGGGAGAATGCCGGTAGCTGGAATTCTGGGATGGAAAAGGAGCAAACATTGGAGACCTATTCTGCACAACTCAAAAAGCCCCGAAACTCCACGAAACACCGTTTCAGAAAATATAAAAAATATATGGCAAAAGAGATACGTCAGGGGGGCCACCACCTGTCCACGAGGGTGGGGGGCGCGCGCCCCCTGCCTCGTGGGCCACCTGGTACTCCCCGATGCCCATCTTCTCCTATATGAGGTGTTTTGACCTGGAAAAAATCATAAGGAGGTTTTCAGGACAAAACGCCGCCGTCTCGCGGCGGAACCAATCTAGGGCTCCGGCGGAGCTGTTCTGCCGGGAATACTTCCCTTCGGGAGAGGGAAATCGTCACCGCCGTCATCACCAACAACTCTCCCATCTTGGGGAGGGTTATCTTCATCAACATCTTAACCAGCACCATCTCCTCTCAAACCCTAGTTCATCTCTTGTATCCAATATTTGTATCAAAACCTTAGATTGGTACCTGTAGGTTGCTAGTAGTGTTGATTACTCCTTGTAGTTGATGCCAGTTGGTTTACTTGGTGGAAGATCATATGTTCAGATCCATTATGCATATTAATACCCCTATGATTATGAACATGAATATTCTTTGTGAGTAGTTACGTTTGTTCCTGAGGACATGGGAGAAGTCTTGCTATAAGTAGTCATCTGAATTTGGTATTCGTTCGATATTTTGATGAGATGTATGGTGTCTTTCCTCTAGTGGTGTCATGTGAACGTCGACTACATGACACTTCACCATTGTTTGGGCCTAGAGGAAGGCATTGGGAAGTAATAAGTAGATGATGGGTTGCTAGAGTGACAGAAGCTTAAACCCTAGTTTATGTGTTGCTTCGTAAGGGGCTGATTTGGATCCATATGTTTCATGCTATGATTAGTTTACCTTAATACTTCCTTTGTAGTTGCGGATGCTTGCAATAGAGGTTAATCATAAGTGGGATGCTTGTCCAAGTAAGGGCAGCACGCAAGCACCGGTCCACCCACATACCAAATTATCAAAGTAACGAACGCGAATCATATGAGCGTGATGAAAACTAGCTTGACGATAATTCCCATGTGTCCTCGGGAGCGCTTTTCCTTATAAGAGTTCGTCCAGGCTTGTCCTTTGCTACAAAAAGGATTGTGCCATCTTGGTGCACCTTATTTACTTTTACTATTTGTTACTTGTTACCAATTACCTTATCACAAAACTATCTGTTACCGAAAATTTCAGTGCTTGCAGAAAATACCTTACTGAAAACTGTCTATCATTTCCTTCTGCTCCTCGTTGGGTTCGACACTCTTACTTAACGAAAGGACTACGATAGATCCCCTACACTTGTGGGTCATCAATACTCTTTTCTGGCGCTGTTGCCGGGGAGTGAAGCACCTTTGGTAAGTGGAATTTGGTAAGGAAGAATTATATAGTGTGCTGAAATTTACTATCACTTGTTACTATGGCTCGTAATTCTTTGAGGAGCTTGTTAGGGGTATCTTCACCCAGACCAGTAGAGCAAAGAGTTGCTCCTCAGCCTACTGAACCTACTGAAAATGTTTGCTTTGAAATTACTTCGGGTATGATAGAGAAATTGCTAGCTAATCCCTTTACAGGAGATGGAACACTACATCCCGATTTGCACCTAATCTATGTGGATGAAGTTTGTGGATTATTTAAGCTTGCAGGTATGCCCGAGGATATTATCAAGAAGAAGGTATTCCCTTTATCTTTGAAGGGAGATGCATTGACATGTTTAGGCTATGCGATGATATTGGATCATGGAATTACAATCGATTGAAGTTGGAATTTCATCAGAAGTTCTACCCTATGCATCAGGTTCATCGCGATCATAATTATATATATAATTTTTGGCCTCGCAAAGGAGAAAGTATCGCTCAAGCTTGTGGGAGGCTTAAGTCAATGTTATATTCATGCCCCAATCATGAGCTCTCAAGAGAAATGATCATTCAAAAAATTTATGCTCGGCTTTCTCTCAATAATCGCTCCATGCTCGATACTTCTTGTACTGGTTCTTTTACGATGAAGACTATTGAATTCAAATGGGATTTATTGGAAAGAATTAAATGCAACTCTGAAGATTGGGATCTCGATGAAGGTAAGGAGTCAGGCATGACCCCTAAGTTTGATTGTGTTAAATCTTTTATGGATACTGATGTTTTCCGTGAATTTAGCACTAAATATGGACTTGACTCTGAGATAGTAGCTTCTTTTTGTGAATCATTTGCTACTCATGTTGATCTCCCTAAGGAGAAGTGGTTTAAATACCATTCTCCCATTGAAGTAAAAGTAGTTGAACCTGTTAAAGTTGAAGAAAAGATTATCACTTATAACGTTGATCCTATTGTTCCTACTACTTATATTGAGAAAGCACCTTTCCCTGTTAGGATAAAGGATCATGCTAAAGCTTGAACTGTGGTTCGTAAGAGTAATACTAGAACACCTACACCCTTTGAGAAAATTAAAGTTGAACCTAGTGTTGCTATGGTTAATGATCTCTTGATTGAAAATTTAGATGGACATGTTATTTACCTCCAAGAAGAAGCTGCCAGAATCGCCAAACCCGATACTAGGAATAAACATAGACCAATTGTAGGCATGCCTGTTATTTCTGTTAAAATAGGAAATCATTGCTATCATGGTTTATGTGATGTAGGTTCTAGTGCAAGTGTATTACCTCATTCCTTATATAAAGAAATTATGCACGATATTGCACCTACTGAGTTAGAAGGTATTGATGTTACCATTAAACTTGCTAATAAAGACACTATTTCACGAGTCGGGATTGTTAGAGATGTTGAAGTCTTGTGTGGGAAGGTTAAATACCCTGCTGATTTTCTTGTTCTTAGTTCCCCACAAGATGATTTTTGTCCCATTATATTTGGTAGACCCTTCTTTAACACTGTTAATGCTAAGATAGACTACGAACAAGATATTGTTACTGTTGGTTTAGGGGATATGTCTCATGACTTTAACTTTGCTAAATTTCATAGACAACCCCTTGATAAAGAATTGCCTAGTAAGGATGAAATTATTGGTCTTGCTTCTATTGTTGTGCCTCCTAACGATCCTTTAGAACAATATCTGCTAGACCATGAAAATGATATGAACATGAATGAGAGAATAGAAATAGATGAAATATTCTTTAAACAGGGACCCTTATTGAAAAACAACTTGCCTGTTGAAATTCTAGGCGATCCTCCTCCACCCAAGGGTGATCCCGTGTTTGAACTTAAACTATTACCTGATACACTTAAGTATGTTTATCTCGATGAAAAGAAATATATCCTATTATTATTAGTGCTAACCTTTCAGAGCAGGAAGAAGAAAAATTATTGAAAACTCTGAAGAAGCACTGTGCTGCTATTGGATATACTCTTGATGATCTTAAGGGCATTAGTCCCACTCTATGCCAACACAAGATAAAGTTGGAAGAGGATGCGAAACCGGTTATCGATCATCAACGATGGTTAAATCCTAAAATGAAAGAAGTGGTAAGGAAGGAAATACTAAAGCTTCTAGATGCAGATATAATTTATCTAGTTGCTGATAGCCAGTGGGTAAGTCATGTCCGTTGTGTCCCTAAGAAGGGAGGTATTACTGTAGTTCCTAATGATAAAAATGAATTGATCCCACAAAGAATTGTTACAGGTTATAGGATGGTAATTGATTTCCACAAATTAAATAAAGCCACTAAGAACGATCATTACCCTTTGCCTTTTATTGATCAAATGCTAGAAATGTTATCCAAACATACTCATTTTTGCTTTCTTGATGGTCATTCTGGTTTCTCTCAAATACCTGTGTCAAAAGGGGATCAAGAAAAGAGCACTTTTACTTGTCCTTTCGGTACCTTTGCTTATAGACATATGCCTTTTGGTTTATGTAATGCACCCGCTACCTTTCAAAGATGCATGATGGCTATATTCTCTGATTTTTGTGAAAAGATTGTTGAGGTTTTCATGGATGATTTTTCCGTTTACGGAACTTCTTTTGATGATTTCTTGAGCAACCTTGATCGAGTTTTGCAGAGATGTGAAGAAACTAATCTCCTCTTGAATTGGGAAAAGTGCCACTTTATATTAAATGAAGGCATTGTCTTGGGTCATAAAATTTCTGAAAGAGGTATTGAAGTTGACAAAGCTAAAGTTGATGCTATTGAAAAGATGCCATGTCCCAAAGACATCAAAGGTATAAGAAGTTCCCTAGGTCATGCCGGGTTTTATAAGAGGTTCATTAAGTACTTCTCCAAAATATCTAGGCCTCTGACTAATCTCTTACAAAAAGATGTTCCTTTTGTCTTTGATGATGATTGTGTAGAAGCATTTGAAATACTTAAGAAAGCATTGATATCTGCACCTATTGTCCAGCCTCCTGACTGGAATTTACCCTTTGAAATTATGTGCGATGCTAGTGATTATGCTGTAGGTGCTGTTCTAGGACAAAGAGTTGATAATAAATTTAATGTTATCCAATATGCTAGTAAAACTCTAGAAAGTGCCCAGAGAAATTATGCTACTAATGAGATGGAGTTTTTAGCAGTTGTATTTTCTTGTGATAAGTTTAGACCTTATATTGTTGATTCTAAAGTAACTGTTCACACTGATCATGCTGCTATTAAATACCTTATGGAAAAGAAAGATGCTAAACCTAGACTTATTAGATGGGTTCTCCTGCTACAAGAATTTGATTTGCATATTACTGATAAAAAGGGAGTTGAGAACCCCGTCGCAGACAACTTATCTAGGTTAGTGAATATTCTTGATGACCCACTACCTATTGATGATAGCTTTCCTGAAGAACAATTAGCTGTCATAAATGCTTCCCGTACTGCTCCATGGTATGCTGATTATGCTAATTACATTGTTGCTAAGTTTATACCACCTAGTTTCACATACCAGCGAAAGAAAAAGTTCTTCTATGATTTAAGACATTACTTCTGGGATGACCCACGCCTTTATAAAGAAGGAGTAGGTGGTATTATTAGACGTTGTGTACCTGAGCATGAACAGGAACAGATCCTATGGAAGTGTCACTCCGAAGCTTATGGAGGACACCATGCTGGAGATAGAACTGCACACAAGGTATTGCAATCTAGTTTTTATTGGCCTACTCTCTTCAAGGATGCTCGTAAGTTTGTCTTATCTTGTGATGAATGTCAAAGAATTGGTAATATTAGTAGACGTCAAGACCTATGAATTATTCACTTGTTATTGAACCTTTTGATGTCTGGGGTTTTGATTATATGGGATTGTTTCCTTGCTCTAATGGGTATACACATATTTTAGTTGATGTTGATTACGTTACTAAGTGGGTAGAAGCTATTCCAACTAGTAGTGTTGATCACAACACCTCTATTAAGATGTTTAAATAAGTTATTTTTCTGAGTTTGGAGTCCCTAGATACTTAATGACTGATGGTGGTTCACACTTTATTCATGGTGCTTTCCGTATAATGCTTGCTAAGTATGACGTTAATCATAGAATTGCATCCCCTTACCACACACAGTCTAGTGGTCAAGTAGAATTAAATAATAGAGAGCTGAAATTAATTTTGGAAAAGACTGTTAATAGGTCTAGAAAGAATTGGTCCAAGAAACTTGATGATGCATTACGGGCCTATAGAACTGCATACAAGAATCCTATGGGTATGTCTCCATATAAAATGGTTTATGGAAAAACATGTCACTTACCTCTTGAGCTAGAACATAAGGCATATTGGGCTATTAAAAAGCTCAATTACGATTTCAAACTTGCCAGTGAGAAGAGGTTATTTGACATTAGCTCGCTTGATGAATGGAGAACCGAAGCCTATGAGAATGCCAAGTTGTTTAAAGAAAACGTTAAAATATGGCATGACAAAATGATACAAAAGCGTGAGTTTAATGTAGGTGATTGTGTCTTGATATACAACTCTCGTTTAGGTTTTTTTGCAGGAAAACTTCTCTCTAAATGGGAAGGTCCTTACGTTATCGAGGAGGTCTATCGTTCTGGTGCCATAAAAATTGTCGGGGTTTTGGTGCCACATATGCCAAAGGATGGCTTATCATGCATGGGGACAATAGAACGTCGCCGGGCCCTGGAAGCGGGATAAGGCGATACTTAGGACGCCTATGAATCTTACCCAGGTTTGGAGATCTCAGTGGAGATAACACCCCTAGTCCTGCTCTGCGGGGACTCCGCGTCATGACTAATGTCAATATGGTAGCTACAAGGTTGCTCCTTGAGCTATGTCGTCTAGAGGAAGAAGAAGGGCAAGGTTAGCTCTCTATCTTCTCTCTAGGGAATGCGGGTTTTCGCTAGGGTTTCTCCCTATCTTTGTGTCTCTCTTCTTCTTCTTAGGGTCCAACCCCTCCACATGGAGGACCCTGGGGGGTTTATATAGGCCTACCCCTAGGGGTACAACAGTAATTTGGGCAGAACGGCCCCCAGCTGTCAGCGTCTTTGGGTGTCGGCCTTCCTGCCTATTTGTTGGGGCCCGCCGTCTGCGGGCCCCCGTGATTGCTTTTCACCGTGGGCGCTCTTCTGCTGACGGCAGCGTCGTCAAGAGGGGAATGGCTACAGTGACGCCACCTCCCGCCGTACACCGCCACCATGTCCTGTCTTGTCATCTTGATGGGGTTCACACCCCTAGGGCACGGTTAGCCGCCTGCTACCAGGCGGCCCATCCCCCAGGCCGCCTGCCAAGGGTCGCTTGCCTCTTGTTCACCCACTGGCCGGTGGGGCCAGCCGCCTGCTAGCCCTGCCGCCTATGGGTAGTGGGATCATGGCTTCCTCTGACCGGGGCTAGGTCACTGGCAACATGGCTACAGTGATACGCCACTTAAGGAGTGTCCGTAAGATACGCCCTCACTGTAGCCACGCCCTCATAGATTCTCTAAGGACATGCTCAACTGTAGCCATGCCTTAGCCTTGTCATGGTTCCCCAGCACACGTCCCGAGGAGGAGGCGTGGGGCCGTCTTCTGGATGCTGGTCATGAGGCTGCCGCCTATCCGGGCCCCGCCGCCTGCTGGCAGCCGGCTCCTGGGCGTGGCGGCCCCAGAAGGCGGCCCGATGAGCAGGCGACCAGGGGTGACAGGCAGGCCCCAATTGTCTTGAAATACCATGGGTGGTCGATGAGGACACCCGTGGTAAATATCTCCGAGAGTAGTCCCCGAAGCTGGTGGAAGTCTATGGTTGTGATCGGGGCTGCGGGGTTCCAGCAGCTTCCCACTCCAAGTAAGGTTCGGTGGTGTTTCTTGTTCGTCCTCTGGAAAGGGCCGGTTTCTGGCAGCCGGGCCTCTGTCTTCTAATCTTCGGGGAGAAGATGCCGCCTGGATGACGGGCTGTGGTGTGGGCTTGCCGCCCATTGGCGGTATTCCACGTGTCATCGCCCCGTCAAGTCAGCCTGGCAGCCCACGCGTGCGATGGGACGTAACAGTGGGTCGGGGCCCGCCACTACATGGCCTTGATGCGCGCGCGGGTCTATTGCGGCAGAGGCAATCGATTGCCCTCCCCACACGCATTTAATGCGCGCGGATTAGGTACGAAAAAGGTGGGGATCGTGCGGGGCGTGGAGTGCTACTTCTTGAGCTTGCGTTGTATTCCCTCGAAGAGGAAAGGGAGATGCAGCACAGTAGCATAAGTATTTCCCTCAGTTTATGGCGGTGGAATTAGGGTTTTCTCTCTGTTGTCGAAGGTTTCGGGGTACGTAGACTTATATAGGAGGAAGGAGGACACTGGGGGGTGCTCGAGGGGCCCACGAGGCAGGGGGCGCGCGCTGGTAAGGGGGGCGCGCCCCCCACCATCGTGGGCGCCTCGATGCTCCCCTTACATGGTTCTCAAGTTCCTTGTGCGTGATTTTCTCCAAAAATATCTCTCGCGAAGGTTTCATTCCATTTGGACTCCGTTTGATATTGTTTTTCTACAAAACCCTGATACAGGCAAAAAACAACAATCTAGACTGGGCCTTTGGGTTAGTAGGTTAGTCCCCAAAATGATATAAAAGTGTATGATAAAGCCCATTAAACATCCAAGACTTCATAAATAATAGCATCGAACAATCAAAAATTATAGATACGTTGGAGACGTATCAAGCATCCCCAAGCTTAATTCCTGCTCGTCCTCGAGTAGGTAAATGATAAAGAATTTTTTTTTGATGTGGAATGCTAACCAATATAGTTTTTCAATGTAATTCTCTTAATTGTGACATGAATGTTCAGATCTGAAAGATTCAAGACAAAAGTCTATATTGACATAAGAAATAACAATACTTCAAGCATACTAACAAAGCAATCATGTCTTCTCAAGATACTATGTTTAAAGAAAGTTATCCCTACAAAATCATATAGTCTGGCTATGCTCCCTCTTCATCACACAAAATATTCATATCATGCACAACCCCGATTTTAGCCAAGCACTTGTTTTCATACTCTGTTCTTTCAAACCTTTCAACTTTCACGCAATACATGAGCGTGAGCCATGGACATAGCACTATGGGTGGAATAGAGGTGGTTGTGGAGAAGAAAAAAAGGAGGAAGGTAGTCTCACATCGACTAGGCATATCAACGAGCTATGGAGATGCCCATCAATAGATATCAATGTGAGTGAGTAGGGATTGCCATGCAACGGATGCACTAGAGCTAAATATGAATGAAAGCTCAACAAAAAGAAACTAGTGGGTGTGCATCCAACTTGCTTGCTCACGAAGACCTAGGGCATTTGAGGAAGCTCATCATTGGATTATACAAGCCAAGTTCTATAACGAAAAATTCCCACTAGAATTTAAAGTGACTAAGCATGAGACTCTTTACAATGAAGAACATGGTGCTAGTTTGAAGCACAAGTGTGGAAAAAAGATAGTAGCAATTGTCCCTTTTTTCTTTTCATTTTAATTTTTTAATTTTTAATTTTTTTGGGCCTTTTTTTCTTTGGCCTTTTTTTTGTGGAGGGGCTTTATAGATTTAGCCTTTCCTCCCATGGGACAATGCTCTAATAATGATGATAATCACACTTTCATTACAACTCGATATTACAACTCGATATTACAACTCGATATTACAACTCGGTACTACAACAAAGTATGACTATATGAATGCCTCCAGCGGTGTACCGGTATGTGCAATGAAACAAAAGTGACATGTATGAAAAGTTATGCATGGTGGCCTTGCCACAAATACGATGTGAACTACATGATCATGCATGGCAATATGACAATATGATGCGTGTCATATGAACGGAACGGTGGAAAGTTGCATCACAATATATCTCGGAATGACTATGGAAATGCCATGATAGGTAGGTATGGTGGCTGTTTTGAGGATGGATATATAGTGGCTATTTTGAGGAAGGATATATAGTGGGCTAGCAATGGTGGAAATGTGAGAGTGCGTATAATCCATGGACTCAACATTAGTCATAAGAACTCATATACTTATTGCAAAAATCTACGAGTCATCAAAACAAAGCAATCAACGCATGCTCCTAGGGGGGACGTTGGTAGGAGTTAACCATCGCGCTCCCCCGACCTCCACACAAAGGTTGGCACTTTACAAATACCTCATGCTCTAACTTCGTCACATAGCGGTTCACCATACGTGCATGCTACGAGAATCACTAAACTTAACACAAGTATTTCTCAATTTCATAATAACTCCACTAGCATGACTCTAATATCACTATCCTCATATCTCAAAGCAATTATCAAGCTTCCAACATCTCATCATATTCAATGCACTTGGTGTGAAAATTTTACTACATTGACATTGGATGTCTATCATCTGAAACCCAGTTTTTTAGTCTAAACACATTACTATGTTGTTTTAATAAACTCTACAATAGATATAAGTGAAGCATGATAGTTCAACAATTTCTACAAAATATTACCACCACCGTGCTCTAAAAGATATAAGTGAAGCACTAGAGCAAAAACTATTCCACTCAAAAGATATAAGTGAAGCACATAGAGTGTTCTAGCAATTCCTAGGCCATATTTAACTCTCTCAAATAGGTGTGTCCAGCAAGGATGATTGTGACAAAATAACAAGAAAAGACTCAAATTATACAAGACGCTCCAAGCAAAACACATATCATGTGGTGAATAAAAATGTAGCTGCAAGTATAGTTACCGATGGATGAAGACGAAAGAGGGGATGCCTTCCCGGGGCATCCCCAATCTTAGGCTTTTGATTATCCTTGAGTTTACTTGGGGTTCCATGGGCATACCCAAGCTTAGGCCTTTGCTACTCTTTGTTCCATGGTCCATCAAAGCAATACTCAAAACTTGAAAACTTCACAACACAAAACTTAGACGAAAATTCTCGTGAGCTCCGTTAGTATAAGAAAACAAATCACTACTCAAAAGTACTGCAATGAATTTATTATTTGTTTATATTGGTGTTAAACCTACTGTATTCCAACTTCTCTATGGTTCATACATCGAAATATTACTCATATATGCATTGAAATAAGCAAACAACACACGAAAAACAGAATCTGTCAAAAACAGAACAGTCTGTAGTAATCAGCAGGTTTCACATACTTCTGTAACTCCAAAAAATTCAAACTAAATTGGTAAATTTGAGTAATTTGTCTATTAATCATCTGCAAAAATAATCAACTAAATAGCGCGCTCCAGTAAAATCCGACGACCATTCTAGTGAGCACTAACGATTCTGTTTTTCACAGCAAGATCACATAAACTTCACACAAGTTTTCCCAACGGTTCTACTTGGCACAAACACTAAACAAACATGAAACTACATCTAATCAGAGGCTATATGCAATATTTATTCCCTAATAGAAACAAAAAAATTGGGTTGCCTCCCAACAAGCGCTATCGTTTTACGCCCTAGCTAGGCACGATACACGATAAATCTAGGTATTGCCATCTTTGGAAGACAATCCATAGGTGGCTCTCATGATAGATTCAGATGGTAATTTGATTTTATTTCTAGGAAGGTGTTCCATGCCTTTCCTTAACGGAAATTGGAATCTAATATTTCCTTCCTTCATATCAATAATTGCACCAATCGTTCTAAGGAAAGGTCTACCAAGAATAATATGACATGAAGGATTGCAATCTATATCAAGAACAATGAAATCTACGGGCACATAATTCCTATTGGCAACAATAAGAACATCATTAATCCTTACCATATGTTTCTTAATAGTGGAATCTGCAAGATGCAAATTTAAAGAACAATCATCAAGTTCATGAAACCCTAGCAAATCACACAAAGTTTTTGGGATAGTGGAGACACTTGCACCCAAATCACACAAAGCATAGCATTCATGATCTTTTATTTTTATTTTTATAGTAGGTTCCCACTCATCATAAAGCTTTCTAGGGATAGAAACTTCCAACTCAAGTTTTTCTTCATAAGATTGCATCAAAGCATCAACTATGTGTTTGGTGAAAGCTTTATTTTGACTGTAAGCATGCGGAGAATTTAGTACGGATTGCAACAAGGAAATACAATCAATCAAAGAGCAATTATCATAATTGAATCCCTTGAAATCCAAAGTAGTGGGTTCATCACTATGCAAAGTTTTAATCTCTTCACTCCCACTTTTAGCAATTTTAGCATCAAGATCTAAAAACTCCGAACCATTGGGACACTCTAAAGCAGAATCATCTCCAATCCTATCTTCATCAAAATTTATACTAGAAAACAAGGATCTAATAGGAGACACATCAATAACTTTCAGATCTTCATCTTTGTTTTCATGATAACTAGAAGAACACGCTTTAATATAATCCTCTCTTTTAGCACGCATCCTAGCGGTTCTTTCTTTGCATTCATCAATGGAAATTCTCATGGCTTTGAGAGACTCATTGATGTCATGCTTAGGTGGGATAGATCTAAGTTTCAAAGAATCAACATCAAGAGTAATTCTATCCACACTTCTAGCCAATTCATCAACCTTAAGCAATTTCTCTTCAAGCAAAGCATTGGAAATTCTTTTGCGAGATCATAAACTCCTTAACACTAGTTTCAAATTCAGAAGGCATCTTTCCATAAGAGTTGTTGTAGGAATTACCATAATTATTATAGGAATTACTAGGAAAAGGCCTAGGATTAAAATTACCTCCATAAGCATTATTACCAAAATTATTCCTACCAACAAAATTCACATCCAAAGATTCATTGTTATTCTCAATCAAAGTGGACAAAGGCATATCATTAGGATCAGAAGAAGCACTCTTAGCAGCAAACAATTTCATAAGTTCATCCATCTTTCCACTCAAAACACTAATTTCTTCGATAGCATGCACTTTTTTACTAGTAGGTCTTTCGGTGTGCTATTGAGAATAATTAACCATAATATTATCTAGGAGTTTGGTAGCTTCTCCTAAGGTAGTTTCCTTGAAAGTGCCTCCGGCGGCTGAATCTAAAAGATTTCTAGAAGCAAAATTCAAGCCAGCATAAAAGTTCTAAATAATCATCCATAGATTCAAACCATGTGTAGGGCAATTGCGTATCATCAATTTCATTCTCTCCCAAGCTTGTGCAACATGCTCATGATCTAGTTGCTTAAAATTAATAATATTGTTTCTAAGAGAGATGATCTTAGCAGGAGGGAAATACTTAGAGATAAAAGCATCTTTGCACTTATTCCATGAATCAATACTATTTCTCGGCAAAGAGGAAAACCAAGTTTTAGCACGATCTCTAAGTGAAAATGGAAATAACTTCAATTTAACAATATCGTTATCCGTATTCCTTTTCTTTTGCATATCACTCAAATCAACAAAGTTGTTTAGATGGGTAGCGGCATCTTCACTAGGAAGGCCGGAGAATTGATCTTTCATGACAAGATTCAACAAAGCAACATTGACCTCACAAGATTCAGCATCGGTAATAGGAGCAATCAGAGTGCTAATAAAATCATTGTTGTTGGTATTGGAGAAGTCACACAATTTGGTATTGTTCTGAGCCATAGTGACAAGCAAGCAATCCAACACACACAAGCAAACAAGAAGCAAGCGGATGATAAACACATGGCGGAAGAAGGGCAAATAAAACGGCAAGGGTGAAGTGGGGGAGAGGAAAACGATAGGCAAATAAATGTAATGCAAAGGATAAGGGTTTGTGATAGGTACTTGGTATATGACTTTTGCGCAAGCCTCCCCGGCAACGGCGCCAGAAATTCTTCTTGCTACTTCTCGAGCTTGCGTTGTATTCCCTCGAAGAGGAACGGGAGATGCAGCACAGTAGCGTAAGTATTTCCCTGAGTTTTTGAGAACCAAGGTATCAATCCAGTAGGAGACCACGCGCGACTCCCTCGCACCTACACAAACAAATAAGAACTTCGCAGCCAACGCGATAAGGGGTTGTCAATCCCTTTACGGTCACTTACGAAAGTGAGATCTAATAGAGATGATAGTTTATATTTTTCGTATTTTGGTTTATAAGAACAGAAAATAAAAGCGGTAAAAGTAAAGTAGATGTAGATTGATATGTTGAGAATAGACCCGGGGGCCATAGTGTTCTCTAGTGGCTTCTCTCATTATAGCGATATTCTACAGCGGGTAAACAAATTACTGTCAAGCAATTGATAGAAAAGAGAATAATTATGAGACTATCTAGGCATGATCATTGTATATAGGCATCACGTCCAAGACAAGTAGATCGAAACGATTCTGCATCTACTACTATTACTCCACACATCGACCGCTATCCAGCATGCATCTAGTGTGTTGAGTTCATAAGAACAGAGTAACGCCTTAAGCAAGATGACATGATGTAGAGGGATAAACTCAAGCAATGTGATATAAACCCCATCTTTTTATCCTCGATGGCAACAATACAATACGTGCCTTACTGCCCCTACTGTCACTGGGAAAGGACACCACAAGATTGAACCCAAAGCCAAGCACTTCTCCCATTGCAAGAACTATAGATCTAGTAGGCCAAACCAAACCAATAATTCGAAGAGACTTGCAAGGATATTATGAGCACACATAAAAAGTTCAGAGAAGAACCAAATATTTCTCATAGATAATCTTGATCATAAACTCACAATTCATCGGATCTCGACAAACACACCGCAAAAAGAGATTACATCGAATAGATCTTCTCGAAGACCGAGGAGAACTTTGTATTGAGATCCAGAGAGAGAGAATAAGCCATATAGATACTAGCTATGGACCCGAAGGTCTGTGGTAAACTACTCACAACTCATGGTGAGGGCGATGATGATGATGATGATGATGATGAACTCCGTGATGGATCCCCCTCCGGTGGAGCTCCGGAACAGGCTCTAAGATGGGATCTCACGGGAACGGAAGGTTACGACGGTGGAATTAGGGTTTCCTCTCTGTTGTCGAAGGTTTCGGGGTATGTAGACTTATATAGGAGGAAGAAGGGCACCGGGGGGGTGCTTGAGGGGCCCAAGAGGCAGGGGGGCGCGCCCCCACCCTCGTGGGTGCCTCGATGCTCCCTTGACGTGGTTCTCAGGTTCCCTGTGCATGATTTTCTCCAAAAATATCTCTCGCTAAGATTTCATTCCGTTTGGACTCCGTTTGATATTCTTTTTCTGCAAAACCCTGAAACAGGCAAAAAACAGCAATCTGGACTCGGCCTTTGGGTAAGTAGGTTAGTCCCCAAAATGATATAAAAGTGTATGATAAAGCCCACTAAACATCCAAGACTTCATAAATAATAGCATGGAACAATAAAAAATTATAGATACGTTGGAGACGTATCATGGAGCAGTTAATCCCATGCCCTTGCCCCCTCGGCTTCGTCGCCCCGAGCCTGTAAGTAGGCCCGGGAGGGGGTCAGTGCCGCTCGCGCACACCCCCCCGCTCCGTTCTCTTCTTCCTCCTTGCTCTCTCTTGCGCACCTCGCCACCGCCGCTCGCAGCTCTCCGCCAGAGCGAGCTCTTGCCTCAAGCCATGGCTGCGGAGGCGCATGCCCACCTCTCTGGCGAGTGGGACGACAACGAGGTCCTCGACGAGCACATCTTCTACCTCCACCGCCGCGGCTATTGCCCTCCGCCGACAAGGTCGCTGTGCGTCTGGCGCCGGCGAAGGAAATCAGGCCAGTGCCGCGGTTCGGCAAGCGGGTCGTCTTCCGCTCGCACTTCCCGTGCGGCTTCGGGCTCCCCGCTGGCGGCTTCTTCCGCTACTTCCTCGAATTCTTCAATGTGCAGCCTCACCACCTCACGCTGAACACGATGTTGACGCTGTCCACCTTCGTCGTCCTCTGTGAGGGGTACCTTGGGATACTCCCCACCATCGAGCTGTGGATCGAGCTCTTCTATCTGAAGCTCGGCACCGCGGTCCAGGGCGTGGCGGCCCAGTGCGGTGGGTGCATCGCGGTGAAGTGCAGCGGGGTCAAGAAGTACTTCCCGCCGCCTGCTCTCGTGCACTCGGTGAAGCAGTGGCAAAAGACGTATTTCTACGTCTCCAACATCGACCCATTGCACGACTTCATCGGCCTGCCAGACTTCGCATCCGGCCCGCCTGCCGAACCCCGTGCCTCTTGGAAGTCCTGGCCCATCTCCCTCACACCCAGGGCCTCCATCGCCGTGCGGCACCTCCGAGAGATGAGGGAAAACGAGGGCCTGGTGTTCTCAGACCTTCTGCTCACCTTTGCGGAGCGCCGGGTGCTGCCGCTGCAGTCGCGCCCGCATCTGATTTGTGATATGAGCGGACGCCAGGACCCGAGCCGGACCTGCACGAAGCAGATGCCAGACAAGGAGGTGGACCTTTTGGTGAACTCCATCTCCAACTGCAATCTCTCCGACTTGGGCTGGGCATTTGGCAAGCCGCCGTACAACCGCAGCAACCCACCGCCTGTGGTGAGTTCCCTCTTTCCTTCTTCTTCTTTCCTTCCTCCGCTTGTCCCAGCCGCCTGACCCTTGTGCCGCCTGCAGATCTTCCCCGGCCAGCCAGAGCCGGTCTCCGACCAGCCGGGCCACCCTCTACTACTAGACCGCTCTCAGAGCGACACGAGCAACCCCGATCTGGGGGCTGCCGCCATGGAGGAAGAGAAGGTGACAGGCGGCGGGGGGCAGCCATCAGGCGGCTTATTAGGAGGCGGTGTTGAGAACTGGCCAGATGATGAGGAGTGGGAGGAAGCGCCGCCTCGCGTCCGAGGGGCGGACCCTCTTGAGAGCGGTAGCTACCTGGTGGCGTTGCCAACCGTAGCCCGCGGTGTGAAACACCGTTCCTCTGTCGGGCCGACTGGCGGCAAGCTCAGGAAGCTCAAGCTCTCAGCCGCCGCCACCAAACGCCAGGAGGCGGCCGGCAAAGCAGCCCTTCCTAGGGTTCCCAAGCCTAGGCAAGCCGTGTCCGCGTAAGTGTCGCTCCTCTTTTCTTTCTGTATTTGTTCTAATTTTTCGCCCCCTTCGTGGTTGATTTTACTGTCTTTTTGGGAATATCCGAACAGTGTCCCGCTTTCTCTCTCGCGGGCGCCTATGGGCTCTGTAGTTGGGGCCACGGATGCCCTTCCTGCGCCGCGCCGCGTGGACCCTGCCGCCGCACTCCGGGAGGCGACGAAAAGGAACGCCCGAGAGGCGCGTGAAGAGCGGGAGGCCACGGCCCTCGAGCAGGCGAAGGCCGACGCTACAGCCAAGGCGGAGGCCGAGGCAGCCACCAAGGCCCACGCAGATGCCGCCGCCCAAGCCCATGAACAGGAGGCGGGCCTCCAGCAGCTGGCGGACCACGCCAATCCCCAGGACATGGGCCCTCTGGAGCCGTCCGTCCAAGTGTCGGCTGCTGGCGAGCAGCCGTGAAAGGATCGATATGGTTGACTAGAGGGGGGGGGGTGAATAGGCAACTAACAATTTTTAGCTTTTCTTAACCACTTAAAATTAAGCGACAAAATAAGTTGTCTAGATATTCTACTAGGAAGACAACTAAGATAAAGAAGCACAACAACTACACATACATGCTATAGGAGATGAACAAGTAAAGCATGCAAAGGTAAAGGTAAGAGATAACCACAAGTGGAACCAGAGGAGACGAGGATGTGTTTCCAAAGTTCCTTCCCTTTGAGGGGAAGTATGTCTCCGTTGGAGCGGTGTGGAGGCAAAATGCTCCCCAAGAAGCCACTAGGGCCACCGTATTCTCCTCACGCCCTCACACGATGCAAGGTGCCGTGATTCCACTAGTGGTGCCCTTGAAGGCGGCAACCGAACCTTTACAAACAAGGTTGGGGCAAACTCCACAACTTGGAGGCTCCCAACAAACCACGAAACTTCACCACAATGGAATATGGCTTCGAGGTGACCTCAACCGTCTAGGGTGCTCAAACACCCAAGAGTAACAAGATCCGCAAGGGATTAGTGGGGAGAATCAAATATCTCATGGTGGAAGTGTAGATCGATGCCTCCTCAAGCAATCCCGAGCAAATCAACAAGTTTGATTGGCTAGGGAGAGAGATCGGGCGGAAATGGAGCTTTTGGAGCAACAATGGAGTAGTGGGGGAAGAGGTGAGTCTTCTTGGAGAAGAAGACCCCCTATATATAGTGGGGGGGGGGGACAAATCCAACCGTTATTGGAGGTTTCAGCCCGCAGAGAGCGGTAGTACCGCGCACGAGTTGCGGTACTACCGCTTTGGCAGCGGTACTACCGCTTAGGCAAAGAATGCGACATGATTCACAACCACGGATGAAATAAATTACATCCGTGGCTACATCCACAGGGAAGACGGTAGTAGCAAAAATGCGATACGGTACTACCGCTTAAGACAAGCGTACTACCGCATTGTATGCGGAAGTAAAATATTACTTCCGCATCCACTTCTGTACTTAGACTCAGCACCAGAGCCAGGTACACGGTACTACCGTTCTGACGAAGCGGTACTACCGCGGGAGCGGTACTACCGTGTCGGCAGGCGGTACTACCGTGTAACAGTGCGGTACTACCGCTTGGTGGAGCGGTACTACCGCTTGCTAGGCAGTTGATCAGTTCAGAAGCCACAGTTTTGCAACAACGAAAGATAACCAGTTGGACCTCCAGAGAAGCAAGGAAAGGTGGTGTGGGAGAAAGATGTGTACGTGTTGATTCTACCCAAACCTTTCCGACGCGGACCCCCTCTTAATAGTACGGCTTTCCTATTACTCAAAGCCACCGACAGGGAGCAAAAAGAAAACACCGTCCTTCATAGAATCCGAGGGGCAAGCAATCGTCTTGTGCCATAAGGGAGATATACCTGTATGAGCTTAGAGCACACGATCAGTCCGCAAAAGCATTGTCATCAATCACCAAAACTACTTAGGGAGAAATATGCCCTTACAATCTCCCCCTTTTTGGTGTATTGATGACAACACGAGATTTGCACAGAGAAGAAATAATAGAGTAAGCAATATAAGCCCTAGAGTATAGGTGAGCTCCCCCTGTATGTGTGCCTTCACACGATTGTGCTTTGGACTGCACCGCACACATACTAGGTATAGTGCTCCCCTATAATCTACACACGAGATACTCTATATAACATTGACTGCATAGGATAAACATGAAAGACATAATAATAAGTTCAACGATACCGGGGCATATGTCTTACACCATATGATTGTCTCACATAAACACGCACAATAAACCAAGTTCAACGAAAAGAAACACACGAACAAGCACAAGACGGCAAATGCAAATCACTCTCCCCCTTTGTCATCGAGACACCACAAAGGGGAAAAGAGGACACGAAGACGGGTGGCAGCCCGGGAGAAGCTCAGTCGTCATACTCATCTCCAAACCCCTGCTGCTCCTCCTGATAGTCATCATCAGAACCCTGCTGCTCTGGCTGATACTCCTCATCAGAATCTGACCACTTGTATCCCTGGCGAGCCATCCAGGTAGCCTCAGGAGTGATGTTGTCCTCCGATCCATTGGAAACCTCCTCTCCATACAAAGACAGAATCTTCTTGTCCCACTGACGCGTCTTCTTGTCAGTCACATGAGCACGGTATTGCCCCTGAGCCTGCATGCAGAAGAGGGCCTTCATCTTCTGCTGTAGCCTCTTAGCCCACGAAGGCTTCTCCACTCCAGAGGAAGAAGAGGGGGCAAATCTGCCAGAGCGGACATCGGCAGTCTCCTCCACAGGCTCATCCTCAGTGCCCATCTGGGCAGCAGCAGCCTGAGCACGAGTAGTGGTGTTGGCCCAACGAGTCTTGACGCGAAGCTTGATAGGATCATGGCGGTAGCAGTCGGCCTCGAACTCCTCCTCTGGATACAATTTCGCCCAAGTCTTGGAGATGAGCAGAAATAAGAATGGACCATAGATAGGTACCTTGTGAGTGTAGATGGCAAACCGGAGCTCATTCCACATGATGTGGGAAATGTCAAGTGGTGCAGCCTGGGCGGAGCGAGCCTCTTGACACATCAGAAGCATATCAACCAGATAGGCATGGACCTTGTCCTTGTCGCCAACACGAGGGAACAGCGTGTTGCGAAAAATCCGATACATGATGTCCAGGAAGGGATTCAACACCCAAGTTGTTTTTCCATTGGCAAGGGTCTTTGCCTCATAAAATGGAAGTAGTTTGTCCTTGTTAGCTGATTCCGGATTGGCGTGAGGCCGAAAACCAATTGGGTTATGGAGACCCTCATCAGGAAGCTGAAGAAGATCCATGAACTCCTTCCAAGTAGTGGTCATCTTGTGACCATGGGTCATCCAAGTCATGGGATGATCCTCCTTGGCCTGAAAGTTGACCGAGGCATAGAACTGCGCAATAAGCTCTGGGTCAAAGTCGTTCTGGAATGTCATGATGTGCTCCAGACCCAGCTGCTCGATCAAATCAAGGGCTTCGGCAAAGTATGCCCGGTTCTTATCCTTCCTCATGTGCTCCACATCCATCCAGTGAGCATCCACATACAGATTGGCCTTGGTCTTGAGCACCTCATGATAGATGCGATACTGTTGCTTGGTCCAGAAGACATCATCACCAGGAAAGTGCTCACGGGGTTCTCCATATGGGTTGATCTTCCGTCTAGCCATGAACTCACCAGCAGGCATTTCCTCCATAGACATTGATAACTCCTTGCGCTTGTTGGCTGAGGTCTTGTGCCGGCACTGGGGATTGGAGCCCTCTGGCACATCACTTGGGGTACGCAGGCGCTTGGAACCGGTGTCACGAACTGGGTTGGTACGACGACCCTCAAAGCCTGAGCCACCACCTAAAAACACAAACACAAGACCACAACAACACAAATACAAGAAGAATCAATGCCAAAGCCTCGAAAGACACAAGAAACCAAGGGAAATAGAAAAGAGAAGATGCCACGAAGAAAGTATGAGCCAAGCGGTAGTACTGCTGACCCTTGCGGAAGTAAAAAAATTAGTACCGCAGGGTAAGCGGTAGTACCGCATGTCACATGCGGTAGTACCGCACACGCTGCGGTAGTAAAAATTTACTTCCGCAAGAAGAGGCGGAACTAAAAAATTAGTACTGTATGCGGAGCGGTAGTACCGCATCGGGTCGCGGTAGTACCGCTCGGCAAGCAGTACTAAAATTTTACTTCCGCCCAAGGGGGCGGAACTAAAATATTAGTACTGCATGCGGAGCGGTAGTACCGCATGGGGTCGCGGTAGTACCGCTCGGCAAGCAGTACTAAAATTTTACTTCCGCCCGAGGGGGCGGAACTAAAATATTAGTGCTGCATGCGGAGCGGTAGTACCGCATCGGGCCGCGGTAGTACCGCTCGGCAAGCAGTACTAAAATTTTACTTCCGCCCGAGCGGTAGTACCGCTGAGGACAGCGGTAGTACCGCTCAGGTCAGATCATATTTGGATTACATCGTGCGGTAGTACCGCGGTTCTCCAGCGGTAGTACCGCACGAAACAGATCTGAGAAGAAGAGATCTAGAAACTACCAACGAGATCTACACACGGTACTACGGCTGATCATAGTAACTTCGTAGCAACAACTCTAAGCATATTTCAGGAGCACAAACACTCTCCCACAACCTAAGCATCCATGGATAAGATCACGAAGAACACAAGAAAGCACTAAGCATCTCCCCTAACCCTAAAAACTCAGGCAAGGCAATAAGAAGAGGGGAAAAAGGGGAGAAACCTGCATCCATGGCAAGAGGACGTGGTGGGGAACGATCCCACCGGTCGGAAAGCGAGAAGAGTGGCCGAGGGAGGAGATCCGGCGAGGTCCTCCGGCGGCGTTCTTGAGAGAGAGAGACAGGGACGACGTGGGGGTTAGGAGTGAATGGGTATGGGGGAGATGGAACTCCCCCTGCCTGCTAATAACCCCCACACGTTCTGATATGTGCGGTAGTACCGCGGTTATCGCTTTAGTACCGCTTGCGCGGTAGTACCGCCCTACCAGCGGCAGTAAATAAATACTGCCGTGCTGGTCGAGCGGTAGTACCGTAACCCCTTTGCGGTAGTACCGTAAACAAGCACGGTAGTACCGCTCCTCCAAGAACTTGCACGATTTGACAAGAGGCTTTAAGCAAAGAAGAGAGAAAAGCAAACGCACGCACAAGCAAAGTGAATAACACAACTCCTCAGAGGAGGGCGGTGGCCGAGGCCACCTATGTTTGAGTTTATAGATATGGCACCGCGAAGAATTATCCTTGGGCCCATGACCAGTACTCGACTTGAAGCATTTAAACCAACTATGTATGGCAAATGATAAAGACTTGGTCAGTTTATGCATAATGGGGGGAGGAACAGTTCATTGAGAGAACAATACTCCCCCTATGTTCATGCCTACATCTAGACAAGATAGCTATATTGAGTGTGAGGGGTGTGTGTGCACAGACTGAAGCCACATTGCTCAAATCGATGATATTTAGCTCATGCCTTAACTCGCGAAATCTTGCTTCATCCAATGGCTTCGTGAAGATATCTGCAAGGTTATCATGAGTGTTGACGTAGTGAAGCTCGATCTCTCCTTGCCTTATGTGATCCCGGATGAAGTGATACCGAATCTCAATATGCTTCGTCTTGAAGTGAAGCACCGGGTTGAGAGAAATCTTGATGGCACTTTCATTGTCACACCAAAGAGGCACTTTGTCACAAGTGACACCGTAATCCTTCAAAGTTTGCCTCATCCATAAGAGTTGAGCACAGCAACTGCCAGCGGCCACATATTCTGCTTCAGTGGACGAGAGAGATACACAACTTTGCTTTTTGGAAGACCAACTGACAAGAGAGCAACCAAGAAATTGGCACCCTCCCGAGGTGGACTTCCTATCCACTTTGTCTCCCGCCCAGTCAGAATCAGAGAAACCAACAAGGTTGAAATTTGCTCCTCTTGGGTACCATAAGCCAAAGTTTGGGG
>LR738713.1:283543842-283586781 GCA_902687465.1 Secale cereale | reverse complement strand
GCCACAAAGTGACTTTCCTTAGGTGAGGCTTGAAACCGTGCACAAATTCCCACACTCAACATAATATCCGGTCTAGATGCACAAAGGTAAAGCAAGGATCCGATCATAGAGCGATATACCTTTTGATCCACCGCTTTACCATTGGGATCAATGTCAAGTTGGCATTTGGTTGGCATTGGAGTAGTAGCCGGCTTGACATCACTAAGGTTGAACCTCTTGAGCATGTCTTGAGTATACTTGGATTGTTTGATGAAGATGCCTTCTCTTCGTTGTTTGATCTCAAATCCAAGGAAGTACTTTAACTCTCCCATCATGGACATCTCAAAATGTGTGGTCATGAGTGTGGCGAACTCATCATTGAAAGCTTTGTTAGGAGAACCAAAGATAATATCATCTACATATAGTTGGCATACAAACAACTCCCCTTTGACCTTCTTAGTAAAAAGAGTGGGGTCGATTTTCCCAATTTCAAACCCACGATCTTGTAACAACTCGGTAAGGTGCTCATACCACGCTCGTGGGGCTTGTTTAAGGCCATAGAGTGCCTTATCAAGTTGATACACATGATTGGGGAACTTAGGATCCTCGAACCCCGGGGGTTGTTTAACATACACCAACTCATTAATGGGACCATTAAGAAATGCACTTTTCACATCCATTTGTTGCAATTTAAAGTTATGATGGGAAGCATAGGCAAGCAACAAACGAATGGATTCAAGACGAGCAACGGGGGCAAAGGTTTCACCGTAGTCGATACCCTCGACTTGGGAGTAGCCTTGAGCCACCAGACGTGCCTTGTTGCGGATGACAATGCCATGGGCATCTTGCTTGTTCTTAAAGATCCATTTGGTTCCAATGACATTATGGTTCTCCTTTGGTCTTGGCACCAGACGCCACACTTTGTTGCGCTCGAAGTTATTGAGTTCTTCATGCATGGCATTGAGCCAGTCAGGGTCTTCGAGCGCCTCATAGACCTTCTTAGGTTCAACAAAGGAGACAAAAGCTTGATGAGCACAATAGTTTGCTAATTGTCTACGAGTGCTTACCCCCCTTTTGATGCTTCCTAAAATGTTCTCGATGTGATGCTCGTTGAAAGCAAGCCTGGAGGCAACTTTTGCAGCACGACGCTCTAATTGCTCTTCAAGTGATAACTGAGGAGCATTGAGTTGATCATCTGGAGCGTCATCATGAGCAAGATCGTGATCTTGAGCTTCCTCTTGACCTTGATCTTGCTCGGGGATTTGAACTTGGCCTTGTGCATCAATTGGTGGTTCTTCACCAACTTGAGGTTGATCTTGCACTTGGCCTTGTTCATCAGGCTGAGGGCCTTCACTTTGTTCTTCGGAAGCGTGTGGGTCTTGGGTTGGTGATGGTTCCACTTGAGTGGAACATTGTCCTTCTCCTTCGGCCACAAGGGGTTCCTCAACGGGTAGGATATATCCAACACCCATTCTTCTTATGGCTTGAGGAGGAATTTCATCACCTGCATCACAAGTACCACTTTGCTCCACTTGGGAGCCGTTATTTTCATCAAACTCTACGTTAGTCGTCTCCTCTATGAGTCCAGTGGACTTGTTGAGGACACGGTAAGCATGAGAGTTTGTAGCATAACCAACAAATATGCCCTCATGAGCTCTAGATTCAAATTTAGACAAACGAACACCTTTCTTGAGAATGAAACACTTACACCCGAACACCCAGAAGTACTTGAGATTGGGCTTGTTACCGGTAAGAATCTCATATGGAGTTTTGTTCAAGCCTTTGCGGAGATAGAGATGATTTGACGCATGGCAAGCGGTGTTGATGGCTTCGGCCCAAAAGTTGTATGGAGAGTTGAATTCAGCCATCTTGGTTCTTGCAGCATCTATCAAGGTTCGGTTCTTTCTCTCCGCAACACCGTTTTGCTGAGGGGTATATGGGGCGGCATATTGATGTTTGATCCCCTCATCACCAAGAAACTCATCCAAGGTGTAGTTCTTGAACTCGGTGCCATTGTCACTTCTGATCATCAAAATCTTTGCTTCATGTTGTCGTTGAGCTTCATTTGCAAAGTTGATGACGGTTTGTTGGGTCTCACTCTTCTTCTTGAAGAAGTATACCCAGGTATATCTTGAGTAATCATCCACAATCACCAAGCAATATTTCCTACCCCCAAGACTATCAAAAGTGGGAGGCCTAAAGAGATCCATGTGGAGGAGCTCTAGAGGTCTCTTTGAATAGATGATAGTCGTGGGAGGGTGAGCCTTCTCATGTAATTTTCCTTCAATGCACGCCCTGCAAGCACGATCTTTGGCAAAGCTAACATTTGTTAGTCCTCGGACATGGTCCCCCTTGAGAAGACTTTGCAAAGATCTCATATTGACGTGGGCCAAACGGCGATGCCAAAGCCATCCCACATCAACTTTAGCCATTAGGCATGTCGCGACCTGAGTGGGTTGCTTCGAGAAGTTAACCACATAAAGACCATTCTCGACATGCCCAACATAGGCTACTTTAAGAGTCTTGCTCCACAAGAGGGCCACATAATCAATATCAAAGAATGTAGCAAAGCCCATGAGTGCGAGTTGGCGAACAGAAAGTAAATTGTATGCAAGGGACTCAACAAGCATGACTTTCTCGATCGTGAGATCATGAGAGACAACAACCTTGCCAAGTCCCAATACCTTAGAAGATGAAGCATCACCCCATTCGACGTTGGTGGCCATAGATGAACCGAGATGCACGTCCACCACCAAGTCTTTGCTTCCGGTCATATGATTTGTGGCTCCGCTATCGAGCAACCATGATCCTCCACCGGAAGCAAACCCCTACAAGCGATCAATGCTTGGATTTAGGTACCCATTTGGTAATGGGTCCTTTGAGGTTAGTGACAAGGGTCTTAGGAACCCAAATGGACCATTCAATGTACTCATAAGAAGAACCAACAAATTTAGCAAACACATGGCCATCACTAGCACGGCATAAAACATATGAAGGATTAAAATCGCCGGCCATGTTTGAGGGTGTGGTGGAGTTTTTCTTGACCCCACCACTTTTCTTCTTGGTTGACGTGCCCTCTCCTTCTTTCACAAAGGATTGTCGGAGAGGGGGTGGTTACTTTGTCTTGTCATTCTTCTTCTTCTTGGGCTTAGGAGCAAACCCAATTCCTTCCTTTGCCACAACTTCCTTTTGATTGCTCAAAAGGGCGTTGAGGTTCTTCTCACCTTGTATGCAAGTCACAAGGCCTTTCTCAAGTTGCTTCTTCAATTCGGCATTCTCTTCAACAAGATGCACATGCTCACAACATGGGTTAGTAGCATTTGCATTATCAATTAAAACCATGCGAGGAAAGATAGCCTTTTCCTTGGTTAGCGAAACTTGGAGTTGATCATGAGACTCCTTGAGAGTAGCATGCATTCCTTTCAAGGCCTTGTGAGCCTTGTCAAGTATGTCAAACTCCTCTTTGAGTTTAGCATGGTCAACCACAAGTTTTTCCTTCTCAGAGTTAAGGACACGAGAGACAACTAATGCATGATCAAGATCTTTCTTTAATTTAGCATGATCATCGTTGTGTGACTCCTCAAGAGCCAAACGAAGACCACGCTCCTCCTCTAGGGCGTTAGAGAGATCCGATATCTCATCGGCATAGTCTCGACTATGCCCTTCCATTTTAGTAATGGTTTCCTCGTGAGCCTCAATAATGTCATTGGCCTCACCGAGTTGTTCCAAGAGAGCAACAACATGCTTCTTGGATTTGCCCTTGAGATTCTTTATGAATACATCAAATTCATTTTCTCCCTCCTTACTACCCTCACCCTCATCAATACAATTAGTTAATGAGGGGTTAGAAGAGATAGTAGAATTGATGATCGGAGTTACCTTGTTGGTGGCCTTGGCCATAAGACACTTGGCGGTGATGTTCTCGTTTGGTGAGTTGAAGAGAGATGAGTGCGGAGTGGTAGCAATTGCAATTGTGGCCATAGTGGTCACCTCATCGTCTTCATCATTGTCATCATCCTCCACATATTCTTCTTGAGCCACCAACACTTTCGGAGGAGTCTTCTTGATGAAGTTGTTCTTGTTGGGATAGGACTTTGACTTGTCCTTCTGAATAAGCTTGCCTCCAAAGTCTTCTCTCTTCTCATATGGGCAATCCACGACGAAGTGGCTTACATTTCCACAGTTGAAACATGTCCTTACTCGTTGCTTCCCTTTGTTCCCACTGGAGTTGTTCCTGTTAAAGTTGGACCTTGAGTTCTTCTTGCCCCAGAATTGCCTTGAAGCAAGAGCCATGTGCTCGTGATAGGCATATTTGGTGTCCTCGGGGCAGCACTCATCATCATCTTCCACTTCCTCCTCTTCCACACAAGCCTTGGCCTTCAGAGCAAGATTAGGCTTCTTGGATCGTTGAGCTCTTAGGACCGCATTGTCGGCGGTAACGTCAAGGATCCTCATGGCAACAAATTCATCCAACACTTCGTTTGAGGATAAAGTGTGGAAGTCCGGTCTCTGACGAATCACAGAGGACATGGCCTTGTGATAGGGCATCATGGCCTTGAGGAACTTGCGCTTGATCCAATTGTCATCCGTATCCTTACTGCCATGATCTCGAAGAGACACTGCAAGAATAGTTAATCTTCGATAAAGTTCACGAGGATCTTCATCTTCGATCATTGCAAACTCATCAGCTTCATCTTGCACCACTTCATAGTTGGAGCGTTGAATACTTGTGCTTCCCTTGTACATTGTGCCAACATGCTCCCATGCTTCCTTGGCCACAGTGAATGGACGAAGATGAGCAATGTCTTCAGGAGGGATGGAGTCTTGAAGAATGCAAAGTGCGTACTCGTTGAACTGATGATCGGCAGTTTCTCTTGGAGTCATGTTGTCGGGATCATACGGATAAAAACCTTGCTCAATGATTCTCCAGAGGTTAGTGGAACAATGATTAATATGACGTTTGAAACGAAACACCCAAGTAGCAAAATCAGTATTTTTAACGAACTTGGGAGGGGGCCCGACAGAATTTAAATGCGGTGTGGGAACGGGTCCTCCATAGTGAGTAGGAGGAGGAGATTGGGCAAATTTCCCACTTCCATGCTTAGCGACCGGGGCTTGTTCACTACTAGCTTCTCCCTTGTCGGGATTAGCCTCTGACACGTTGGTAGCGGGACGACCCACTTCCAACGGTGAGGTGGATAATTTAAGCCCCTCAAACATTTCTTTAAACATGCCTTTGACCTCGCTCGCTAGTGATTCTTTCAATGTGGTCAAGGCCACATTGAACTCCTCACGAGTGACCGAGGCTCCCCCATCTAACGTAGGCAAGGACGGATTTCCATCGGAATGGTCCTCCGTCTCGACTACGTTGTCAACCATACTCTTCGGACGGTAAAGTCCTTAAAAAGAGACGAGGCTCTGATACCAATTGAAAGGATCGATATGGTTGACTAGAGGGGGGGGGGTGAATAGGCAACTAACAATTTTTAGCTTTTCTTAACCACTTAAAATTAAGCGACAAAATAAGTTGTCTAGATATTCTACTAGGAAGACAACTAAGATAAAGAAGCACAACAACTACACATACATGCTATAGGAGATGAACAAGTAAAGCATGCAAAGGTAAAGGTAAGAGATAACCACAAGTGGAACCGGAGGAGACGAGGATGTGTTTCCGAAGTTCCTTCCCTTTGAGGGGAAGTACGTCTCCGTTGGAGCGGTGTGGAGGCACAATGCTCCCCAAGAAGCCACTAGGGCCACCGTATTCTCCTCACGCCCTCACACGATGCAAGGTGCCGTGATTCCACTAGTGGTGCCCTTGAAGGCGGCAACCGAACCTTTACAAACAAGGTTGGGGCAAACTCCACAACTTGGAGGCTCCCAACAAACCACGAAGCTTCACCACAATGGAATATGGCTTCGAGGTGACCTCAACCGTCTAGGGTGCTCAAACACCCAAGAGTAACAAGATCCGCAAGGGATTAGTGGGGAGAATCAAATATCTCTTGGTGGAAGTGTAGATCGATGCCTCCTCAAGCAATCCCGAGCAAATCAACAAGTTTGATTGGCTAGGGAGAGAGATCGGGCGGAAATGGAGCTTTTGGAGCAACAATGGAGTAGTGGGGGAAGAGGTGAGTCTTCTTGGAGAAGAAGACCCCCTATATATAGTGGGGGGACAAATCCAACCGTTATTGGAGGTTTCAGCCCGCAGAGAGCGGTAGTACCGCGCACGAGTTGCGGTACTACCGCTGGCTGAGCGGTACTACCGCTTTGGCAGCGGTACTACCGCTTAGGCAAAGAATGCGACATGATTCACAACCACGGATGAAATAAATTACATCCGTGGCTACATCCACAGGGAAGACGGTAGTAGCAAAAATGCGATACGGTACTACCGCTTAAGACAAGCGGTACTACCGCATTGTATGCGGAAGTAAAATATTACTTCCGCATCCACTTCTGTACTTAGACTCAGCACCAGAGCCAGGTACACGGTACTACCGTTCTGACGAAGCGGTACTACCGCGGGAGCGGTACTACCGTGTCGGCAGGCGGTACTACCGTGTAACAGTGCGGTACTACCGCTTGGTGGAGCGGTACTACCGCTTGCTAGGCAGTTGATCAGTTCAGAAGCCACAGTTTTGCAACAACGAAAGATAACCGGTTGGACCTCCAGAGAAGCAAGGAAAGGTGGTGTGGGAGAAAGATGTGTACGTGTTGATTCTACCCAAACCTTTCCGACGCGGACCCCCTCTTAATAGTACGGCTTTCCTATTACTCAAAGCCACCGACAGGGAGCAAAAAGAAAACACCGTCCTTCATAGAATCCGAGGGGCAAGCAATCGTCTTGTGCCATAAGGGAGATATACCTGTATGAGCTTAGAGCACACGATCAGTCCGCAAAAGCATTGTCATCAATCACCAAAACTACTTAGGGAGAAATATGCCCTTACAAGCCGGCTCTTGACAAGGAGGGGGACGGCCGCACTGCCATGGAGACAGAAGCAATCCCTCCCGCGCTACCCGCTGGGACGCACGACAGCTGGCCCGTGGGAGCGGAGGTGCCGCCGGCAGAAGGCATGTTGGTGGCAGGCCCGCTGCCGACCCCCCGAGCCCCGCCCGTCCGCGTCCTGCGAGGGCGGCCTCAGCGCCACGGCAAGTAGAGGCCGGCGCCGCCAGCTCGTCATCACCAGATAATGAGGCCACCAGCGCAGTGCCGCCAGGCTGGACGCCCGGTGGTGGCGGCATGCTGAACATCGCGTCGTGAGATGTCCTCGACCGCTTCAACTCTCTGGGCGAGGTCATGCAAACGGCCTTGCGGGAGTTCCTGGCTACGTGAACCTCTGTCCGGGTATGTTGTCTCCTTGCTTCTATTTTTATTTCTTCAATTTCTTCTGTGGGGGCGCGTCAGCGCACCCACTGGGTGTAGTCCCCGAGTTTCGAGCCAGCTTTGTGGGCTAACTTGTTTCTTGCTGCAGGATGACCACAATCTTCGGGTGGCAGCCTTCAATTCCCAGCGTCAGGAGCTGGCTCAACTGAGGGCTGCCCTGGCCGAAAGCCAGAGTAAGTGTCTTCTTTTCCTCCTTGCGGGGCGCGTCAGCGCACCCGCTCGGTGTAGTCCCCGAGTTCCGGGCCGGCTCCTGACCAGGCGGCCTGGAACTCCAAGGTTGTCTTGTTTTCTTATTGGTGCTGACGCTCCTTCTCCTTTCCTGCCGGCAACCGCAACCGACCTCTGCAATAAGCTGGGCGGGGTCCAGGCTGAACTCATCGCCAAGGAGCAGGAGCGCAGCCTCACCGCCCAGGAATGTGACCACCTGACCAAGAAGATGGCAGACCAGGCGGCGACACATAAGGCGGAGCTCGGGAAGCTAGCAGACGCTGAGGAGCTCCTTCGGACTGAGTTCGAAACTGAATGTTCGAACTGGGTCGAGAAGGAGACGGCCCTGCAGGACGGCTACGGAGCCATTGCGGACATGGTCGATGGTAAGCCGCCTCCCCTGCTTTCACGTGCCTGCCGTCTGCTACGACCGACTTTTCTTTTTTCTGATTATTTGTCTTCTCCTTGGCGCAGAATTCTTCCCAGGACATTCCGTTGCCGCCAGCCAAACTATTGAGGCTCAGCGCGATGAGAGGCGCCAGGCGGGCTATGTGATTGCACCCAACGCGCCCCGGACTCCCAATGAACAGCTTCTTGCCATCAAAGCGTGCCTCCAGCCGGCCCATCGCCTGCTCCGCCGCCTGCAACATGCCGGGGCCCAGGTACTGGCTGCCCTCTGGCGAGACGTCCCAGTACTCCGCACTCCCAGCCGGACCGCCGACTGGCTGGAGGCGGCCGACCGCCGCTTCGAGGCCTGGAAGGGCGCTGCAGCGAGGGTCGGTGCCCGGACCACCCTGGAATTCGCCAAGGGTTGGTATCCAGACCTGGACCTTGCCCAGCTGGCGACCTTCCTCCTGGAAGCCGAGACCGAACTAGCAGCGGTGCGAGGAGATCTCATCAAGCGCACCACCTCCCTCGCCCACTACACCGACACTACCGTTTTCATCCCGAAGTTGGCTTAAAACGGCCATGTGGTGCCACCCGATAACTTTGGGCTAGACCTGGCGGCGCCGGAGGAGCTAGATGAGGAGATCGCCTCAAGCGACGACGACGAAGACGAGGAGGACGGTGACGAGGAAGCCAGCTCCCAGGAGGCGGATCCGCTGCTCGTTACCAGCCCGATCAGACCTCCATGAGTGGGCCCAGCGGGACGGCGCCGTCTGCCACGGGAAGCGACCAGGCTGAAGCCCATCAGGTGGCCCCCGCAGTAGCCGGCCCTGTGGATCCCGTCGTGCCACCTACTCCGCCTGCTGCACCTCTAGTTTAGGCGGCTTCGTGTATCTTTCATTTCCTGTTTTTCTTAAGACTTGGTAGAATTAGTCCCGAACAATTCCACCCACTTGGTGTATTCGTAACATATTGCTGGAAGGTGGCCTTCGAAGCCTTTTGCTACAAATATTTTCTTAATTCCGCATATGTCTATGTTGTTAGCCGGATTCTAGAGTTAGCACCGTCCTTTGTTCCTTCGGCCGTTTTTTCTTTTGATGTCTCCTTTAACTGTCGTCCTGCCAGCCCAACAGCTACTCTGTGGTGTGTGACTGGGTCAGGTACTTAGCTGTTTTCTGGATAGGCAAGTATCCCGCCCTCTGGAACGCGGTGTGGCTAAGCTATAAGCCGGCCAACTTGTATGAAGGGCCGCCTTGCCCTATGTTTATTTTTCTTTAGCCATTTTTCATGTGGGCACCACTTCCTGCCTTTGACTCCCGCCAGTCAGACAGCCGCGTTCTACAAGTCTGTGACTGTAGGTGGGAGAGGGCTTGGATGCCGCCACATTACTTGTTCGACTGTTGAAGAAAAAAGCTTTAAACATAGGGCCAGGCGGCAAGCCCCCGGGCCGTCTGCTTGGTCCCAGTGCCGGGCGAGGGAATGGAAATACTCATTCACATGCATAAATCTTATCATATAGATAAAGGGGGTGGACAGTCCCCGAGATCTCCTCGGGGGTCCTAATGTTTCTCAAAATAAAGTAGATAGCACGGCACATACCGTCTTTAGCTATAAAAGTGGCGAAGGAGGTTTGCGTTCCACGGGCACTCCGATTCCTTGCCTGAGTCGTCTCTTTTGCGTGCTCTTGGCTTCTGTGCACCGATGAGGTAGTAGGCATTGTTTCCTAGTACCTTGCTGATGATGAATGGTCCTTCCCAAGGGGCTGAGAGCTTGTGTTGGCTGGCTGTTCGCTGGATCAGCCGGAGCACAAGATCCCCCTCGCGGAAGGAACATGGCCTGACTCACCGGCTGTGGTAGCGACGAAGACCCTGCTGGTAGATGGTGGATCGGCGGAGTGCTACCAGCCGGGCCTCCTCCAGCAGGTCCACACCGTCTTCTCGTGCTTCTCTTGCTTCGGCTTTTGTGTACATGGTGACACGAGGCAAGTCAAACTCAACATCTGTTGGGATGACGGCCTCGGCCCCATAGACGAGGAAGAAGGGAGTGAAGCCGGTTGACTTGTTCGGGGTTGTCCTGAGGCTCCAGAGGACAGACGACAACTCCTCGATCCAGCAGCCGGTCGATCGTTCCAAAGGCTCGACCAGCCAGGGCTTGATGCCGGACAAGATAAGGTTGTTTGCACGCTCAACTTGGCCGTTTGACTGTGGGTGGGCAACGGACGCTAAGTCCAGTCGGATGCCGTGTGTTGCACAGAAACGGGCCAATGCGCCTTTGGCAAAGTTTGTGCCGTTGCCGGTGATGATGTTGTGTGCTTTGCCATATCGTACTGTGATATCAGCGATGAAGGTCACAACAGTTGGGCCGTTGAGTTTCTTGATCGGCTTCGCCTTGATCGACTTGGTGAACTTGTCCACCGCCACAAGAAAATGGGTCAAGCCGCCGCGCGCTGTCTTGAAAGGACCCACCATGTCCAGTCCCCAAACTGCAAACGGCCAAGTGATCAGAATGGTCTTGAGTGCAGAAGCTGGCAAGTGTTGCTTGGAGCTGAAGCGCTGGCAACCATTGCACTTCTTGACTAAATCTTTGGCGTCGTCCAAAGCAGTCGGCCAGAAGAAACCATGGCGGAAGGCTTTGGCAACGAGGGATCTTGAGGCCGCATGGTGGCCGCACTCCCCCTGATGAATATCTCTCAAAATGGCTAGACCCTTTTCTGCTTCCACGCAGCGCTGGAAAACACCGGTTGCACTTCGTCTGACAAGCTCTTTGTTAATTATTGTATATGCTGAAGCTCGGCGTTGAACCTGCCGTGCCAAGGTTTCGTCCCCTGGCAACTCTCTTCTGAGCAGAAAACTGAGGATTGGCTATGCCCAAGACGGTGCTGAGACTCCAGTTACTTCTGCCACTGAAACCAGGGTGGTTGGGCCGGGAGGTGGACGGTTGGGGTGAGCCGCCTGCTGTGTTTCTGAAGTCCCCAGGCTGGCTGCAACACTCCCCGGGCCGGGTTCTGAAGTCCCTGGGCTAGGTGCTGGTGCAGCAGTCCCTAGGCCGTCTGCTGGAGCTGAAGCTTCTTGGCCGCCTGCTGGAGTAGTCCCCAGGCCAGCTGCAGCAGTCCCCGGGCCGGGTGTTGGCGCGACAGTCCCTGGGCCGGTTGCTGAGGTTGTTAGGCCGTCTGCCCCAGGATCGGCTAGCATGAAGATTGACTCTGAGTCTCCTGATGGTTTCATAGACGGCTTGCGCAAGCATTGGAAGGACACGCGAGCTGGTACTGCTTGGCGGGTGGAGCCAATACGTGCCAAGGCGTCGGCTTGCTCGTTATTGGCTCGTGATACGTGGAGGAACTCGCAGCCGTCGAAGTGCCCGCTGATCTCCTGGACAAGGAAACAGTAACTTGCCATGTTTGCATCCTTGGCATCCCAGTCACCAGATGACTGTTGGACAACCAAATCTGAGTCACCATAGCACAGCACCCGGCGGATGCCAATCTCTTTGGCCATCCGGAGCTCGTGAATGAGTGCCTCGTACTCGGCCACATTGTTGGAGGCGGAAAAGTGGATTTGGAGGGTGTACTTGAGCTTGTCGCCTTTGGGAGAGGTGAGGACGATGCCGGCTCCCAAGCCAGTGCGCATTTTTGATCCATCAAAGTGTATCCGCCAATGGGTTGAATCTAGAGCAGGCGGCAGGTACTGGGTCTCGGCCCAGTCGACGAGGAAGTCAACCAACGCTTGTGATTTGATGGTGGTGTGGGGCTGGTAGAAGATGGAAAAGGGGGGCCGGCTCAATGGCCCACTTTTGCCACTCGGCCTGAAGCATCTCGGTTGCCCATGATCTCAGCAAGCGGGGTCGTGCATACGACCGTGATCGGATGCTCTTGGAAGTACTGCTTGAGTTTCTTGGCGGCGAAGTACACGCCATATCACATCTTCTGGTAATGGGGGTAGTTCTGCTTGGAGACTGATAGCACCTTGCTCAAGTAGTAGACCGGTCTCTGGACAGGCAAGGCCCTGCCGTCTTCTAGGCGTTCGACCACAATGACAGTGCTGACCACCCGGCTGGTGGCGGCTATGTAAAGGAACGTGGGTTCCTTGTCTGTTGGCGCCGCCAGGACAGGCGGCGTGGACAACACTTTCTTGAGCTGCTGGAAGGCTTCATCCGCCTTGTCGTTCTACTCAAAGCAAGTAGTCTTCTTCATCTGTTGGTACAGGGGGAGTGCCTTTTCGCCCAGCAGGCTGATGAATCGGCTGAGCGATGCCAGACACCCGATGAACTTCTGGACGTCCCGTATGCGAGTTGGCCTCTCCATTCTCTCAATGGCCTTGATCTTCACGAGGTTCCACTCGATGCCGCGTTCAGATACTAGGAAACCAAGGAGCTGGCCTGCTGGTTCCCCGAAGACGCATTTCTCTGGGTTTAGCTTGATCTGATAGCGGCGCAGGTTTTCGAAGGTCTCTTGGAGGTCTTCCAAGAGGGTTCCCCTCTTCTTCGTCTTCACCGCGATATCATCCACGTAAACATGGGCGTTCCTGCCAAGTTGCTTGAGGAGACACTTCTACATGCAACGCTGAAAGGTGGCACCGACATTCCTCAAGCCGAACGTCATAGTCAGGTAGCAGAAGGCCCCAAATGGCGTGAGGAAGGTGGTCTTCAGGCGGTCGGCCGGATCAAGTTTGATCTGGTGGTACCCGGAATAGGCATCAAGGAATGACAGCAGCTCGCATTCGGCTGTGGAGTCAATCACTTGGTCTATTCACAGTAGAGCAAACGGATCTTTAGGGCAAGCTTTGTTGAGGCTGGTGTAATCAATGCACATGCGCCATTTGTTGTTCTTCTTCAACACTAGGACAGGGTTGGAGAGCCACTTAGGGTAGAACACTTCCATAATGAAGCTGGCTGCTAGCAGGCGGGCGACCTCTTCTCCAACAACTCTTCTTTTTTCTTCTGACAGGCGGCGGAGTGGCTGCCTGACGGGCTTTGCGTCTTCTCTCACATGTAGCTTGTGCTCGATGAAGTCCGTCGGGACACCAGGCATGTCTTTGGGGGACCATGCAAAGATGTCCCGATTCTCACGGAGGAAATCGACGAGCTCGCTTTCCTATTTGTTGTCTAGGTTTGCCCCTATGACAGCAAATCGCTCCGGGTGAGACGGGTCCAAAGCAATCTTCTTCGTCTCCTTGGCCGACTGGAATGAGCCTTGCGGCTCCGCCTCCCTGGGATCAGATGGTACGGCTGGCTGCTCACCAGCCATTGCCACCAACCGCTCCAGGCGGCGCTTCTCTTCAGCTACGATAAGGGACTCGGCCAGCCGGCTGCTGGCAGTTGTACATCGAGGGACTTCTCATAGTCCCCGACTATGGTGATTATTCCTTTGGGACCAGGCATCTTCATCTTGAGGTAGGCGTAATGGGGTACTGCCATGGACTTCACAAGAGCTGGCCGGCCCAATATCACGTGATAGGGACTTTCCAGGTTCACAACTTCAAACTAGACCGGCTCCCGCCGGAAATGCTTCTTGTCACCAAATAGGACATCAATCTTGGCCATGCCGATTGGCGAGCAAGAGAGGCCGGGGACGATTCCGTGGAACACAGTGCGGGTAGGCTGAAGCTGCTTCTCTTTGATGGCCAACTTCTCCATGGTGTCACGATACATGATGTTGATGCTTGTGCCGCCATCTACCAACACTCGGGAGAAATGACAGGCCCGCCTGTCGGTGGAGAGAGTTGCGTCCAAAACCAAGGCGTAAGCTCCTGGTGAAGGCATGACACCCGGGTGATCTTCACGGCTCCAGCTGACGGGCCTTTCGGACCAGTGCATGAATTCTGGGGCTTCAGCGGCAATGGTGTTGACTTCTCTGCGCTGCTGGCGCCGGCTGTGCCTATCGTCCGCCTGGCTTGTGAAGACGACGTAAGCTACGTTCTCTTCTGGGAATTTGTCCTTGACCTGGCCGCCTGGGCGAGCAGCCGGCAGTTTTGGAGGCAGAGCCGCCTGCCCAGCAGGCAGCGGTGGCAGAGCCTCCCCTCTGGCAATCCGCGTGAGCCGGTGACACTTTCGTGTGGTGTGATTGGAGGGCTTCGTGCCGCTGTGAAACTTGCAGGGAGCATCCAGAGCTTGATCGAAGGAGAAGGCGGGCTGCCAGGCCGGTTTGCCGCCCCTTTGGCGTTTGGGACCTGCCTCAGCTTCTGGCTGCTGGCCATCAACTGCTACCACCAGCTGGATGCTGGAGGCCGGCGGGTGGGCCTTGCGCTTGTGATCAGTTTGCTGCTGGCGCCGACTGGACTCTCCAGCCGGCGTTCTAGGAGCCGATGGAGCCATCTTTCTGGAGGCGTCCACATGTAGCTCCGACTTCATGGAGGAATAAGCAGCGGCATACTTGTCTGCTATGCTTAGCAGCTCGTCCAATGTGGTGGGCTCGTCGCAGAGGAGCTTGTGCTTGAGCAAGGTGCCTTCTCTGCACCCGCCCGTGAAGTACTTGATGGCTTGTACCTTGTGCACTCCTTCACAAGAGTTGCGCAGCTCTGCCCAACGCATTAGGTAATCACGGGCAGACTCATTCGGACCTTGGACGCATAGGGAGAGCTGGCGCGGCTTGGGAGGCCGCTTGTACGTGCTGGTGAAGTTGCGAGTGAAGACGTCGGTGAAGTCCAGCCAGCTGTTGATGTTGTTGGGCTTGAGGTTGTTCAACCACGTCCGGGCCATGCCTTGGAGCATGAGTGGCACATATTTCACCGCAACGCGCTTGTTGCCGGTTGCTATGCTGACGGTCGTGGAGTAGTCCACCAGCCAGTCCTCCGGCTTCACTGATCCGTTGTACTTGGGGGTGTCTCTGGGGAGTGAGAAACCCTTGGGGAAAGGCTCGTCATGGATGCGAGGGCCGAAGCAAGCTGGGTCGAGGGCATCTTCTTCTTCGACCGCCTGGGACCGGGCCAGTCGGTCGAGGCGGTGGCGGGCGTCATTCTCCCCAACCCCCTCGCGGCGGCCCAAGCGGCCACCCAGAGAAGGATGGTCGACAGGCGGCGGAGACACACGCCTCTCCCGGCGAGGAGGAGGCGTGCGCTCATCTCGCCTCTCTACAGCCCTTGGGCGGCCGTCTTGATCGCGCTCGATGGTGATGCGAGTCTGTCTGCTGCGACTAGCAGCTGGCTCTGAGTCACGCCGGCTGCGAGTGCCGACTGTTGGTGAACCCTTGCTCCCACCGAAGAGGGCGGTTATCCGCTTGCGCGCCGGCCTCCAAGGCCGGCGACGGGCTTCCTGCTGCACGTAGCCACGTCGAGGAGCTGCTGGACGCGCTGAGTCATGCAGCAAAGTTCATCTCACTCTAAGTGGCTGTAATGCCCCGGATGTAATACTTTCCCTTTTGGGCATATAATATATCTCCGGCTTCATCAATTCCATTTCGGGTTCTTCGTCTTTTGGGTTTTCGCCATTTTGTCGTGTTGCGTGTGTGGCATTCATTCATATCATGTAGTCATGAGCATTGCATTGCATTTGTGTTGTCGTTTGCATCCGGTCCCACGCGTTCCTTCCCGTTGTCCGTTTCGCGTTCCGGAGCTCCCTCACGTGTTCGTGGCATCCCCGAGGCCTACTTTGGTGTTTGGCCGTGTAACGTTACCAGTTTGACGCGAGACTTGTCATGTGTTGTTGTTTTGGTGTGTGCAACCCGCCTGTCAAATCTCGTCGCGTTTGGAGCTCGTTTGCTACCTCAACAGTTATTCTCGTGGGCTCAAAGTGCCTCCACTTTGAGGCCCAAGACACCCCTCCAACAGCCCACCAAACCATCCCAAACCCCTCCCTTCATCTAGGCCATCCAATTCTGATCGCGTGGCCGAAAACCACACCTCATTTGGACAACCCTAGCTCCTTGTGCCTATATATTTGTCCACCTTCCTCAATTTTTGCCCCAAAATAAGGAAACCCTAGCCCCCTTCATCCCCTACATCCAGCCTCCTCCCTCCACTCCGGCCGGAGTTCGCCGGAGCCCCGCCGGAGGAGCTCGCCGGAGTTCCCCGCCGCCACCGGAGTTCCTCACCGCCGCCACCTCCTCCTCACCGCCGGCCTCCCCGTCGCCCGAGGCCGCGCTCCTCGCCTCCGGCCACCGCCGCCGCACCGCGCCGGCCGGCCACCGCCGCCGCCGCCTCCCCATCTCCAAGTCGTCGCCCTCCCGTCGATCCCATCGAAGCCGCGCCGCCACCTCGGTCGGGGGAAGCAGGAGGCTTCCCCGATCCAGATCCCGGCCTCGGCGCCTCGCGCAGCCCAACGCCGTCGCTAGGCCGAGCCGGCCCAGGAGCCGCAGCCTCCAGCGCCCGCCAGCCGGCTCCCAGGCTGGGCCGAGTCGAAGCTCGCCTGGGCCGTTGACCGCCCCGCTCGCCTGGGCCTCTTCTCCGCAGCTCCCAGCAGCGCCGGCCTCCTCTCTCGCGGGCCGCGATCCACAGCCACGAGGCGCCCGATCCGCCGGCCAGATCCGGCCCGTTAGCTGGTGGGCTGACCCGATCCGAAGCCCGTTGACCCGCGTCGTTTTTTTTTTCAGATCTGAGGTTGCCCTCTTATTCCTCTAAGTCCCCAGAATTTTGATCTCTGATGCTATTTTCAAACATGGATAACTTTTTGTGCGTAGCTTCGATTTGAGTGAATGATATGTCCAATTGTTCGTGGAGACATGTACTACATTTCATTCCATTATGCCATACATGTTTGAGTTCATCTAGATGCTTAAATATCTGTTGCAAGAGTGCATATCGTTATAAACTGCTGTTAGTGTTGTTTTCATGCCATCTTTGCAATGTGATAACTTTTTGCATGTTTATCCAAATGATGCAAATGAGATGTCCACGTGTTCGTCTTGTCATGCTCTACATGTTGATTGCTTAGGCTTGCATGATAGAATTAATCTTGCCATGTTTATCTCCGTTGCAAAGTGCTATGTGGCTGTTATGTTGTTAAACTTGTTATGAGATGTCATTTTGAGGAGCTCATTGCTATCATTGTGTTTGTCCCCATGATGCATGCTTAGGTGTTTTGGATTCACCATCATGCGTACTTTGATGTGGTGCTTACCACTTGCCATGTTTAGTTTTGAGGTGACTTAAACTTGCTCTCAAAGATGCCATGTTGAAACTGCTGTTTCAACACTTAGTGAAATTTCACTAAGTCTGGAATCTGTAATTTCCCGATGCCATGTTTGCTTGTTGTTCTAGGCCAATCCATGATAGTTTTGGGGTGACTCTTGATGATTCCTTGTAGTATATATTGTTGGTTATCCATTCATGCTCTCACATGCTTATTTGAGTGGCTGTAGCATATTTATCTTTTGCTCCCAAGTTGCAATAAAATACTGCTGTCAGAATTTTGTTGTCAAGTTCAATATGTCCAAGCTTGTTGCTATTGATCCATGGCTCCTATGGGGGTGCTCCAACGGACTTATTTGCTGTAGGATATGTCTAGTTTATGTCCATACTCTTTGCCATGATGTTTGAGTGTTGTAGCTTAATTATTTCTTGCCCCGAAGTTGCTATGTGGCTGTAATTTTCAGCTTTCGCATGTTTATTGTTTTGTGTGTAACTTTTAGCCCGTAGCTCCGATTTGAGCAAGCCATATATGAAATTTGAAAGATTTTTCATGTAGATTCATAATATCCTATTGTTTTCATGTTTTGAAGCATTTTGCTTGATCGCATTTTGTCATGCTCCGTGTGCTCACATAGTGCATCAGTCATGCATCCAGCATATTTTGTGTGCGCATTGCATCTTGTTGATTTCGTGCCTTGTGTGTTGTGTTGAGTAGAGCCGGAAGCTGAGGCCGAGTACGAGTACGAGCACGAGGTTACCACCGAGGTTGAGCACGAGGACCCCTCTTACGATCCTATCGACAACTCTTCAGGCAAGATGACCGAACCCCGATAACATTACTATCTTTGCCTATTGCTAGAAGTCTCGATCTATAGTTTTGCCTCGATGCCCATGTCTTTCCTGTCAGCCTCCTATTTGTAACCATGATCATGTCTAACCACCCTACCTATGAAAACCATTGATTGGCTATAAGTACGCTTCGCTTAGCCCCTCTTCTAGCATTGCTAGTTGCAGGTGAAGATTGAAGGTGCTTGCTTCATGTTGAAGTTTGTTGGGTTATATCACACTATATAAATGCTTAAATGAACTCATCTTTATATTATCAATGGGTGGAAGGCTAAGCCTTTTGCTTGGTGATTTGTTCCACTCATGCCGTTAGGAACCGTATAAACCGGTGTTATGTTCCTTGATTATGCGTTCCTCACACGGTTGGGGTTATGGGACCCCCTCGATAAACCGCTAAGTGCTAAGTCTTTTCCAGCAAGTCCCAACTTTGGTACTATTTGCCTAATAACTAATAAACTTGCATAGGGAGTAATTAACCCTCTTTCTTAATCAACAACCCCGGGCCAGTGCTCCTCATGAGTGTTGGTCCGAAACGGGGAGTCTGCGGGGCCACCACGAGGAAACTCGAGGTTTGGTAAAAACCTGTAGAATCGCCCATCCGGTCGTGACCTGAGACTAGATATGCGCGGCTATTGTCAGGGTGTCGGCACGCCGGGAGGATTTGCTGGATTAGCCTTACCTTAGTTCGGAGTATCTTGAGCACGGGATTCCGAGAATACTCGGGCCTTCCCACCTTGGAGTTGCGACTCCGCGGATCGTGGGCTTGTCATGGGCCAAGTTGGAACACCCCTGCAGGGTTATGAACTTTCGAAAGCCGTGCCCGCGGTTATGTGGCAGATGGGAGCTTGTTAATACCCGGTTGTAGAAAACTTGACACCATGTTCCAATACACTACCAGCGTGAGTACCGTGACTGTCATTTTCCGAAAGGGATTTGGGAGATGAACACGGTGGGGTTATGTTTGATTTGATTAGTCTAGGATCACTTCGTGATCATCTCTCGATCGAGGCACCTTCTCTTCTCGCTCTCTTTTACGTAAGCTAGTGCTAGTTGCTACTGCAGACCCTTATTCTTTCTTCAGCCTTGTTCCACACCGAAGGCTTAAATATTCATGTTACCCGGGAACGGGATTGCTGAGTCCTCTGTGGCTCACAGTTACTTCAACACCCCAGATGCAGGTACGATGGTGAGCTATCCAGGTGATGGCACTGAGCTAGACTGGGAGTACAACGAGGAGCGTAGCCGTTACTATGTCCGTTATCCCGATGATCAGTAGTGGTTCTTCTACTAGGATTCGATTCAGACCTGTGGTTTAATGTTATGTTTGGTATCTTGACATTTGGATTTTACCCTTAGATGGGCTGTGATGTTTATTGAATGATGTTTGAACATGTAATGAATTTGTGTGACGTGGCGAGTGTAAGCCAACTATCTTTTCTCTTTCATCCCCTTTTTACATGAGATGTGCAAAGATACCAAACTTGCGATCATTCCAGAATGGGCTTATATCTTTAAGTCGTGCCTCGACACGTAGGAGATATAGTCCCATCCTGGGCATTACAGTGGCCTAGCTCGTCAACCGCCGCCTGGGCAGCCCTTAGGTTCTCCGGCGGGGTGGGGTATATTGGCGGTGGGGCCCCCAGCATGTCGGCCAGCACCCCGCTGCGACCGCGAATGGCACCGGCTCGGCTGGGCTTGCCAGCAACCGGTGTGCCACTTATGGCACGGTCCATTTCGCGGCGGTAGGCTTCGGTGAGTCACCAGGAGGCGGCTAGCTTGTTGGCATTGTCGAGGAGCGAGACGTGGAGTGCCTCCAGCGCCGCTCCGTCCGTTCCCATGGTGATGGGGGCGGAGAGGCTCTGCATGGCCGCCTGCAGCGAGTCCTGGCCAGACCCACCGGAAGGCTCGTCGTGGCTGGCGGTCAGCACCTCCGTGATGGTGCTGACGCCACTGCCGCAGGCTATAGAGGGGAGGGGATCATCGATGATCACCACGTGCTCGGGGAAGGAATTGACGGACGCCGCGTCGAGGTCGATGATCATGTCGACAGGTGGGTCAGAGGAGCCCACAGACTCCACGTCATAGGCACGCTCGTCGACGATGTGGAGCTTGTCGAGGAGCTCGACGAGGCAACTCTCCGAGCCAACTGGCTTTGTGACCTGAGAGGGCTCATCGTGAAGGTGGACACCGACGAGAAGGTCGACGAGTCCGCTCGCGGCGTATGCGGCCTCAGCGCCACGAAGCATCTCGGCATCCATGCGTGCGGGCGTGCCGGGCTGGCTGTGCTCGCCAGGGAGGAACAAAGTTCCCGTCCAGAACATGTCTCCGGACGACAGTGCACCTTGCCCCATGGTGGGCGCCAAATGTCGGGGTTTTGGTGCGACATATGCCAAAGGATGGCTTATCATGCATGGGGACAATAGAACGTCGCCGGGACCTGGAAACAGGATAAGGCGATACTTAGGACGCCTACGAATCTTACACGGGTTTGGGGCTCTCCGTGGAGATAACACCCCTAGTCCTGCTCTGCGGGGACTCCGCGTCATGACTAATGTCAATATGGTAGCTACAAGGTTGCTCCTTGAGTTGTGTCGTCTAGAGGAAGAAGAAGGGCAAAGCTAGCTCTCTATCTTCTCTCTAGGGAATGCGGGTTGTCGCTAAGGTTTCTCCCTATCTCTGTGCCTCTCTTTGTGTCTCTCTTTCTGTCTCTCTTCTTCTTCTTCTTAAGGTCCAACCCCTCCACATGGAGGACCCTGGGGGGTTTATATAGGCCTACCCCCCAGGGGTACAACGGTAATCTGGGCGGAACGGCCCCCAGCTGTCAGCGTCTTCGGGTGCCGGCCTTCCTGCCTATTTGTTGGGGCCCGCTGTCTGCGGGTGTAGGATCGAAAGTATGTCTAGAGGGGGGGTGATTAGACTACTTGTAAATATAAAAATTCTGCCTTTTGATCATGAACAGTTTTTGGCAGTTTCACAATTAAGATCAAGTCAAGTATCACCCTACACATGCAATTCTAGAGTATAAGCAGCGGAAAGTAAATTGCACATGTAGTAAAGAGAGGTGGAGAAGATCAAACGCAATTTGGAGACGCAATGATTTTTCCCGTGGTTCCGATAGGTAGTGCTATCGTACATCCACGTTGATGGAGACTTCAACCCACGGAGGGTAACGGCTGCGAGAGTCCACGGAGGGCTCCACCCACGAAGGGTCCACGAAGAAGCAACCTTGTCTATTCCATCATGGCCTACGCCCACGGAGGGCTAGCCTTACTCGGGGTAGATCTTCACGAAGTAGGCGATCTCCTTGCCCTTACAAACTTCTTGGTTCAACTCCACATCTCGATGACGGAGGCTCCCAAGCGACACCTAACCAATCTAGGAGGCACCACCCTCCAAAAGGTAATAGATGTTGTAGATGATGATGAACTCCTTGCTCTTGTGCTTCAAATGATAATCTCCCCAACACTCAACTCTCCTCACTGATTTGGCTGTGGTGGAAGAAAGGATTGAGTGGAAAGTAACTTGCACATGTAGTAAAGAGAGGTGGAGAAGAGCAAACGCAATTTTGGAGACGCGGTGATTTTTCCCGTGGTTCCGATAGGTGGTGCTATCGTACATCCACGTTGATGGAGACTTCAACCCACGGAGGGTAACGGCTGCGCGAGTCCACGGAGGGCTCCACCCACGAAGGGTCCACGAAGAAGCAACCTTGTCTATTCCATCATGGCCTACGCCCACGGAGGGCTAGCCTTACTCGGGGTAGATCTTCACGAAGTAGGCGCTCTCCTTGCCCTTACAAACTTCTTGGTTCAACTCCACATCTCGATGACGGAGGCTCCCAAGCGACACCTAACCAATCTAGGAGGCACCACCCTCCAAAAGGTAATAGATGTTGTAGATGATGATGAACTCCTTGCTCTTGTGCTTCAAATGATAATCTCCCCAACACTCAACTCTCCTCACTGATATGGCTGTGGTGGAAGAAAGGATTGAGTGGAAAGCAACTTGGGAAGGTTAGAAATCAAGTTTCATATGATAGGAATGGAGCAACTTGATCTCAACACAAGGGTAGGTAGTTCTCTTCTCAGAAAGTGTAAGGTAGGAGTGGTAGTTCTTTCTGATGGCTCTCTCCACGAATGAAGAGGGGGTGGAGGGGTATATATAGCCTCCACACAAAATCCAACCGTTACACACATAATTGAGCAATCTCGGTGAGACCGAAGTGGAAACTCGGTCAGACCGAAAGTTCAAATATAGTGAACGTTGGGGTTTTCGGTGGGACCGAAAATACCATCTCGGTTTGTCCGATTTGAGTTAAAGACAGGAACTTGCCAATTTCGGTGGGACCGAAATCATCAACTCGGATATTCCGATATGATGACAAACGGTTACAGAAGGTTGACAGCCCGTGTTTCGGTGAGACCGAACTCAAACTCGGATTGACCGATTTTTCTAGGGTTTGGCTTAAGGCTGAGGTGGTTCATCTCGGTGGGACTGAGTTTGGAAAATCGGTTTGTCCGAGATTACTTATGAGTGTGTATAGTAGTGAAAGTTGCTGATAGTTGAAGGAGATATATCACTAAGCACTTGAGCAACCAGATCATCAACACAACCTCATCCCCTTTTAATAGTATTGGCTTTTCCTATGGACTCAATGTGATCTTGGATCACTAAACCAAAAATGGAGTCTTGAGCTTTTGCCAATGCTTGCCTTAGCATTTTGAGGGGTCCACTTCTTCAGACATTGCCATACCCATATCACTGAACTTCTCTAAAATGATTCTCAAGTAACAATTAGTTCAATGATATATATGTTGTTATTAATTGCCAAAACCACCCGGGGATTAGTTGCACTTTCAATCTCCCCCTTTTTGGTAATTGATGACAACATATAGATCAAAGCTTCGACAAAAGATATAATCAATGAATAATATCGTCGCTTTGAGAAGTATGTGATAAACAAGTGCTCCCCCTAAATTAGTGCATTATTTTAAAATTTGCGTTTGAATGCAAATGCACAATCGATTAGGATTATGGGTCACTCTTCCATGTCACATACATCTTGGTGGAGCGCACAAAATGATAAGAATGAATAACATGCACCCAATCACCAAGACATGAGTAAATAGCCATACAAAAAGGAATAGCATATGATAAGCATTAAGCACACATTAAAGCATAGTATGACTAAGCACTCATTAAGGTAGCATCAAACGGAGTATCAAGCACACTGAAAGTTTCAAGAACCAAAAGAACCAAAAGTATCTCAAAGAAACCGCAAAAGAACGAAAGAGCACTCTCTCTCTCGAAGCCCTATGATCTATACAATTTCTCCCCCTTTGGCAACAAGTTACCAAAAAGTTCGAAAAAGCATAGAGCTAAACGTCACTGTGGGCTCTGCTGGCGGCTCCCGTCTGGGTAGATGTCGGAGTAGATATGACGGCATCGGCGAAGACTTCAGCTGATGTCTGCGCTGGAGGAGTGGATGCTGGAGCTGTGGCTGGAGTGACTGCTGGAGCTGTGGGAATAGCAGCTGATCGGGATCCTCTGGGAACCGGAGCAGTCTGGCGATGAGAGTCCAGGACTAGGTCATCCTGCATGAGCTCTGCCTTGTCCTGCCTAGCTTCCTCCATGTCTGCCTCAAGCTTGTTGACGGTCACCTGAAGTTCAGTCAGCTTCACGTCCAGAGCATGGACCTTCTCGTCAACAATCCTTTCCAAGCTTTCCTGAGATTGTTCAATGCTGGCCAGGCGTTGTTCAATCCTCTGGGTAGCTTCAAGAATCTGCTCTCCGAAGCTCTTTGGTTTAGCTGCTGCTGCTGCTGCCTCTTTATCAGCTTTGGCTTTCTTAGCAGCTTCAATCTTGGCTTGACCTTCAACAGAAGTTGGATCCTCTTCATCCATCACAACAACATTATCTTCATGCTCTGGCTGCAGTGGTAAGTGCTTCCTATCCAACAAGAATTTGCCCGTGCCAAACTTGGCATTGATAAGCATCTGAATCTGCGGGGCAAATCCACACGACCTCTTCTGGTCAGCTGCAGTCCTCTTAATGGTCTCTACCATTAAGTCCATCACCTTGAAAGGTGCCTTCTCATCAAGTATGTGCAGCATGTTGATAGAATAGCCTCGGATCATGCGATGGTCTCCAGACTTGGGCATCAAGGTATGCCTCAGAATAGTGTTTGTGGTAGGTAGACCTGCCTGGAGATAGTACACTGAGCCAAGCTTCCACCCTTCCAAATCTGCTGCGGGGATCTCCTTGTACATGTTCTTCATGGAATCATGGTTCTTCTTGGGAATCCCATAGACATCAATGTCGTCCTCTCTTTGCACTGGAGCATTCAGAAGTTCTGCCCATTCTTCAACAGACGAAGAAAACCTTTGACCTTCAGTCATCCAGGTGATCTTCCCATCAGGATAGAAGTGGGCTGTGGCGTAGAACTGCATAATCATCTCATCGTTCCAATCTGTCAGTTTCTGACCCACAAACTCATCAACTCCACATGCAGTGAAGCTTTCATGCACATGGGGAAAGAAGTCTCGGTGCTCTTCAATGTCAATGTACTTCCAGTCAACGTATCTGGTATCTGCAACTATAGGTTTCTTATCCATCAGCACAGTCTCATAGAAGTCCTGCTGCTCTCTGGTGTGAAATCTGGGGTCCATAGCAGTCCTTCTCCTCACGGCATATGGATCAGACTGTCTCCATAGCCTGAGACCTCTATCCTTCCTTGCTTTCATATCCTCGGCTTGAGGATGAGCATCGTTGTGGAGTGGCAATTTTGGACGGAGCTTCAGCAACACATGTTCTTCTTCATCAGACTCAGACGGTGGCACATCACCTTTATTCTTCTCAGAGGCTGGAATGTTTCTGGTTGTCCTCTTGGGCTTGGCAGAAGGCTTTGCTGGAGCTGCCTTTGCTTGAGCAGGCTTCTTGGGCTTAGAAGTGGCTTGAGCCCTAATTGCATCACCCATGAGTTTCTGCTTCTGAGGAGCAGGCTGGGGTGCTTCTTCTTCTTCTTCTTCAGCTGCTACATCTGCATGAGAATCAGCATACACTACCCTCTTCCTCTTGGAAGTTTTCTTCACTTTACTTGGGGCTGGCTCTCCCAAGTTCAGCTTCTTGGCAACAGCTGACTGCTTGACCTTGCTGGTGCCTTTCTTCGACTGCTGCCCTTGGTGCTCTTTGGCAACATCATTTCTCTTGGGCTTGGAGGTTACTTCCTCAGCAATGAAGTCAGAGTCCTCATCATCAGAATTTCTCTGCTTTCTGGTTCTGGTGGCTGCAGGAGGCAAACCACTAGGTGTACTCCTCTCACCATCATCAATAGGACTACTAGCCTCAGGACTAGTATCTGCCTCAGGAATCTCTGCAAAAGGTGATTCTGACCTGTTCTGGCTGTCACTGGCATCTGACATGGCTGACAACCTGTGAATAGATAAGGTATAGGCAGAGTAGAAGAGTTATCACAAACTGCAGAGGTTTTTGCAAAAAAAAATGAGTTTAAATCTTAGTTTTAAGTTTTCACAGAATGCGTTTCGGTCAAACCGATTTTCAGTTTCGGTGAATCCGAAGTGTATAACAGAAACTTACACACCACTTTCGGTTGGACCGAAATGGGTTTCGGTCCTGCCGATACTCTAGGGTTTCACTAAAACCATACTTCGGTCACACCGATTTGCACAACTCGGTTAGACCGAAAGTGCAGTGCAATGGCCAGAGGCCAAATCGGTCACACCGAAAATTTAAAACCGGTTTCACCGAGATGTGTTCCGTGGAAACCTAAACCTAAGAATTTTACTCGAAACTAGAACCGATCTGATGTTAAGGAATTTTTCAATCGTGGCCAGATGTAGGGCAAACCAATCGTGCAATGAATCAGATGGGGAGCACGAGAGGGATCGAGACTCACCCTAACTTGGTGGAGTCCCTCTACGGCGGCAACGGCGCGGAGGAGAAAACCGTTGACGGCGGCGGAGACCTGCGGCGAGGGCGCACAGGCGACGACGGCGACGATCGGGAGATCAGGGCGACGGCAGCAGGGGACTTGGGGGCGAAAACGTTTGAAGGAAAAATCGCGCGCTGCCCTTAGTATTTATATCCCCTTGCTGTCGGTGGGACCGAGTTGAAAAACTCGGTGACACCGAGATGGATAACTGCTATGCAGTTACGCATATCGGTCACGCCGAGATTTAGAACTCGGTTTCACCGAGATGAAACCTAGATCAGTCTAAGCGTTTTGGTTGGACCGAGTGGGAGAAGTTGGTCTGACCGAAATTGACTTAGAAGGTTTTGGAAGTCAGCCTTAGACGGATCGGTGGCTCCGAGTGCTCCTCACTCGGAGGGTCCGAAAATGACTTGTTCAAAGTTTGTGATATGAGCATGAATAGAATTTGAGACAAGAAAGCATAGATAGCTAGGGAAGGTGCTTAGGCATTCTTGTCCATCCATTTGGCCAGAAAAATCAAAACAACCAAAACAACAAATGGATGTCCTCGAATGGATAAAATCATGCATTCGACATGCTCACACAATAAGATAGCAAATGAAATATGTGTCAAACATGCACAACCAACACTCTAGCTACTAGCACACAATTTGTCGATGACTAGGTCATCTTTATATGAGTATATTGACTTAGGAGCCAAATGAGAACATTTGATCATAGGTCATACTCATCGTTTAAGCACAAGTGGGGTTACCACTTTTACATAAAGCATTGATGTGTTCACATCATTTGGAGATGCTTTAGCTCAATTTTTAGAGCAAAGCTCCCCCTAGATGTGAGAACCCCTTTTAAAGGGTCAAACTAACCTTGGGTTGTCGTAGAAGACTTCATGTAGATGTTGAAGATGTGGATGCTCAATGTTGATGTAGATCATCAAGAGTTGGGAGCTATCCTTTGGATTAGGGCACTTTCAATACCTACATGGGTTAGTCCCACAAGGAACAAACAAGGATATCCATAGACATAGATTGAAGTTCACAATAGATGATGTCCATGAAAGCAATGATTACCTTGTCCCTTGACTTACCAACAAGAGGGTTTGTGACTCCATGAACTAGTGCATGATGTGGAAGTTGATTGCACAAGTTGCCAAAATGAATGTGAGTGAAGTATGTTGGCGGAGTCACCCTCAAGAACCTTCTAGTTCTTCTTCTTTGGGATCCACATCATCTTGATGGGAATCCTTGGGGTTGTAGTTGAGCTTGACGAAGTAGAACTTGACGTGTCCTTGGGAACCCACTTGACCATGGCTTGAGGTGCTTCAATGAATGCATCAATCTCCTCTTGAAGCTTGTCCTTGGCCTTTAGCTTGTGGTCTTGTGGTGGAAGATCATCTTGAGCTTGTTCCACATTGGAAGAAGTAGGATCATACTTCTCCTTTTGAGAAACAAACCGTGGAGTAGGGTATTGACCTTCTTCCCACTCAACACCTTCAGTGTTGAACTTTCGCTCAAAACCAATCCCTTGATTCTTCCGGTGCCTTCCTTGTTTGCGAATAATTTCCTCAAAGTTCTTGCTTCCGGCAAGACTCTTGTAGACACCTTTCTCTATGATTTCCTTCAATAAGCTATTTTCTTGCTCAAGTGTAACTTGGCTTGAAACATTGTTAGTGGAATCAAGAGAACTACTAGAAGCAACAATATTAGATTTAACATGGTTATTGTTACTACTAGAGGAAGAATTTTTCTTATGCTTGTCATGCTTAGTCTTAATAGGTGGCAAGAAATTAGACAAGAGAAGTCGTTTGGCAAGATATGAAGAACTCTTCTTTCGAAGATCGTCATTGATCGCTTTTAGAAACTCATGTTCTTGCTCTAGAGTGAGCTTCTCGAAGCGTGGCTTCTTATGAGATCTTAGGAGCTCTCTATGATCTTCTTGAGTTGTTTCATGAGCTAACTTAAGAGTGTTTAGTTCTTTAGTTAGACGCTCAATCTCCTTCATAGCATTGTCATTCGACTCTTCTCGACTATAAAGACTACTAGCATTTTCATCGTTACTAAGCTCACTAGATTTATCATGCAAGAGCTCATCTTCACCAAGCAAGTCATCCTCATCACTATCAAAGTCAATGAATTCAGGGTGTGTTACCTTGGGGCCTTTAGCCATGAAGCATCTTCCAATTCCCTCATTTGGTGAATCAAATAAGTCGTAGGAGTTGGAGTTGGAGGATACGAGAGCAAGACCGGCAACACCTTCATCTTGACTGTAGTCGGAGTCGGAGTGATAGCTTCCATCGGATTGATTGTCGGAGTCGGAGCCGGAGACCCATTCACCTACATGAGCTTGATGTCTTCTTCTTGTGTAGCTCCTTGATGACTTGTCTTTCCTCTCCGAATCCTTGCTTCTCCGAGAGGGTCTTCGTTCATAACGATCATCTCTACTCCTTCTCTCTCTCCGAGGTGACTCATCTCTTGATCTTCTTCTTGGAGATTCTTCTCTTCTCTTGTGGGGAGCCGTACACTCATTTGAGAAGTGTCCGGGTCTTCCACAATTGTAGCAGCTTCGATCACGACTAGAAGATCTCTTTTCATCATATGATCTAGACTTTGAGCTTCTCTCTTTGCCTCTATTCTTGTAGAATTTGTTGAAGTTCTTAACCATTAGGCTTATCTCTTCATTGGAAATTAACTTGTCACTTGAGGTTGTGGGAGCATCACTTGTAGCTTTGTAAGCACCACTTGACTTGTTGTGAAGCTCTTCCTTATCCTTAAGTGTCATCTCATGAGCAACAATTCTTCCAATGACTTCAGTTGGCTTGAGAGTCTTGTAGTTTGGCATCATTTGGATCAAAGTGCACACGGTGTCATATTTTCCATCCAAAGCTCTGAGAATCTTCTTAATGATGAATCGGTCGGTCATTTCTTCGCTTCCTAAGCCGGCAATCTCATTTGTGATGAGAGCAAGCCTAGAGTACATTTCAGCGACTCCTTCACCATCCTTCATCTTGAACTTGTCAAGTTGACCCTGAAGAATATCTAGCTTTGATTCCTTCACAGATTCAGTACCTTCGTGCATTTCAACCAAAGTATCCCAAATCTCTTTAGCATTCTCAAGACGGCTGATTTTGTTGAACTCCTCGGGACACAAGGCATTGAAGAGAATGTCACAAGCTTGAGCATTGTTTTGCAACATCCGCAACTCTTCCGGTGTAGCTTTGTGATCCGGAACTTTTCCTTCCTCGAAGAATTCACCTTGCATACCAACACAAATAATGCCCCATGCGGCTGGGTTATGACCAAGAATATGCATTTTCATTTTATGCTTCCAACTAGCAAAATTTGTACCATCAAAGTAAGGACCTCTACGATAATTACCCTCACTAGACGCCATACTCTCCTAGGTTGTGAAACCAAGCTTATGGAGTCCAATGCAATGGAAACCAAAACAATGGAGACCAAAGCTCTGATACCACTTGTAGGATCGAAAGTATGTCTAGAGGGGGGGTGATTAGACTACTTGTAAATATAAAAATTCTGCCTTTTGATCATGAACAGTTTTTGGCAGTTTCACAATTAAGATCAAGTCAAGTATCACCCTACACATGCAATTCTAGAGTATAAGCAGCGGAAAGTAAATTGCACATGTAGTAAAGAGAGGTGGAGAAGATCAAACGCAATTTGGAGACGCAATGATTTTTCCCGTGGTTCCGATAGGTAGTGCTATCGTACATCCACGTTGATGGAGACTTCAACCCACGGAGGGTAACGGCTGCGCGAGTCCACGGAGGGCTCCACCCACGAAGGGTCCACGAAGAAGCAACCTTGTCTATTCCATCATGGCCTACGCCCACGGAGGGCTAGCCTTACTCGGGGTAGATCTTCACGAAGTAGGCGATCTCCTTGCCCTTACAAACTTCTTGGTTCAACTCAAAATCTCGATGATGGAGGCTCCCAAGCGACACCTAACCAATCTAGGAGGCACCACCCTCCAAAAGGTAATAGATGTTGTAGATGATGATGAACTCCTTGCTCTTGTGCTTCAAATGATAATCTCCCCAACACTCAACTCTCCTCACTGATATGGCTGTGGTGGAAGAAAGGATTGAGTGGAAAGCAACTTGGGAAGGTTAGAAATCAAGTTTCATATGATAGGAATGGAGCAACTTGATCTCAACACAAGGGTAGGTAGTTCTCTTCTCAGAAAGTGTAAGGTAGGAGTGGTAGTTCTTTCTGATGGCTCTCTCCACGAATGAAGAGGGGGTGGAGGGGTATATATAGCCTCCACACAAAATCCAACCGTTACACACATAATTGAGCAATCTCGGTGAGACCGAAGTGGAAACTCGGTCAGACCGAAAGTTCAAATATAGTGAACGTTGGGGTTTTCGGTGGGACCGAAAATACCATCTCGGTTTGTCCGATTTGAGTCAAAGACAGGAACTTGCCAATTTCGGTGGGACCGAAATCATCAACTCGGATATTCCGATATGATGACAAACGGTTACAGAAGGTTGACAGCCCATGTTTCGGTGAGACCGAACTCAAACTCGGATTGACCGATTTTTCTAGGGTTTGGCTTAAGGCTGAGGTGGTTCATCTCGGTGGGACTGAGTTTGGAAAATCGGTTTGTCCGAGATTACTTATGAGTGTGTATACTAGTGAAAGTTGCTGATAGTTGAAGGAGATATATCACTAAGCACTTGAGCAACCAGATCATCAACACAACCTCATCCCCTTTTAATAGTATTGGCTTTTCCTATGGACTCAATGTGATCTTGGATCACTAAACCAAAAATGGAGTCTTGAGCTTTTGCCAATGCTTGCCTTAGCATTTTGAGGGGTCCACTTCTTCAGACATTGCCATACCCATATCACTGAACTTCTCTGAAATGATTCTCAAGTAACAATTAGTTCAATGATATATATGTTGTTATTAATTGCCAAAACCACCCGGGGATTAGTTGCACTTTCAGCGGGCCCCCGTGATTGCTTTCCACTGTGGGCGCTCTTCTGCTGACGGTAGCGTTGTCAGGAGGGGAATGGCTACAGTGCCACCGCCTCCTGCCATACACCGCCACCACGTCCTGTCTTGTCATCTTGATGGGGTTCAGACCCCTAGGGCACGGTTAGCCGCCTGCTACCAGGCGGCCCGTCCCTCAGGTTGCCTGCCAAGGGTCGCTTGCCTCTTGTTCACCCACTGGCCGGTGGGGCCAGCCGCCTGCTGGCCCTGCCGCCTGTGGGTAGTGGGATCATGGCTTCCTCTGACCGGGGCTAGGTCACTGGCAACATGGCTACAGTGATACGCCGCTTAAGGAGTGTCCGTAAGATACGCCCTCACTGTAGCCACGCCCTCATAGATTCTCTAAGGACATGCTCAACTGTAGCCATGCCTTAGCCTTGTCGTGGTTCCCCAGCACACATCCTGAGGGGGGCGTGGGGCCGTCTTCTAGATGTTGGTCATGAGGCTGCCGCCTGTCCAGGCCCCATCGCCTGCTGGCAGCCGGCTCCTGGGCGTGGCGGCCCCAGGAGGTGGCCCGATGAGCAGGCGGCCGGGGGGTGATAGGCGGCCCCCAATAGTCTTGAAATACCATGGGTGGTCGATGAGGACACCCATGGTCAATATCTCCGACAAAAATCAACAACTTCGAAGGCACAAATCCGAAGTTTGTGAACGGTCAAAGAATCAAACATTATATCTTAGGTAACCCTATAAATGTTGAAACTAATGTTATTGAGACCGTAACCCCGGAGGAATACATAAGGGACACTTTCCAGAATGATTCAGACTCCGAAAAGGAAGAGGTATGTGGTACGGTAAGTAGACCGACTCCAAAACAGTTCTAATGGCAATTTTTCACCGTTTTGGAATATTTAGAAAAATAGAAAAATAAGAGGCAGTCCAAAAAGGACACGAGGCGTCCACGAGGGTGGAGGGCGCGCCCAACCCCCCTGGGCGCACCCCCCTGCCTCGTGGGCACCTCATGTGCCTCCCGGACTCCGATTTCTTGCACGTTACTTCTTTCGGTTGGTAAAAATTCACTATTTATTCTCCCGAAGGTTTTGGCCACCGTATCACGCAAAAATCCTCTGTTCTTGTTTCGAGCTATTTTCTGCCAGAGTTGACAAGGACAGGCATCATGTCGTCCTTCTCCTCCAACAATGAGGGCAATGATGCTTGGTTAATGAAGATAGAGATGAAGAGGGAAGAACCCGGGAAGATCAACAAGGAGAATAGGAATAAGAAGGGTGTGGAAGATCAGGCTCCGGCAGCAGAAGAAGAAATCCTTCAACCCCTTCCAAACCTTTTTACTTATACTGAGATTGAAGCGTTCAAGATGATTGAATTAGCTCAAATACAAAACAAGTATCTCACAAGTGAAAATATTTTGTTGAAGGAGCATATTGCCGCACTTAAGGGTATAATCCGCAAGTTGGAGGATCTCCTACGCTCGATGTATGATGATCCATCATCACTGCTTCCAACTCCATCATCACCACTTCCGAAGAAGGAGACATAATCATATGGGTATGGGCACTCCCCTTGGCAACTGCCAAGCTTGGGGGAGGTGCCCCGGTATCGTATCACCATCACACTCCTATCTTTACCATTTTTCTTAGTTCGATCCTTTTGGTAATAACTTGATCTAGTGGAATAAAGTTTAGTATGATCTAGTTGTGAGCTTTTGCTTTTTGATCTTTACCTTTGTAATCGAGTTCGTGAGCTATATATAATAAAGATTAGTGTTGAGTCAAGGGCTTCATTTTCTCACTATGGTCATGAGAAAATATAAAAAGTATCAAGAGATCATATTGATCTTATGGAAGGTAATGACTTCACATATAAAGAGTATGATGAATAAAAGTTGTTAAGAGTTGACAAACCTAGTTTTGGTCATCGTTGCAATTAATAGGAAATAATAAAGAAATAGAGGTTCTCACATACAAATATATTATCTTGGACATCTTTTATAATTGTGAGCACTCGTTAAAATATGACATGCTAAAGAGTTGATGTTGGACAAGGAAGACAACATAATGAGTTATGTTTTCTTATATCCTAAATAAAGTATATTGTCATGGATCATCCAATATGTTGAGCTTGTCATTCCCCATCATTCTAGCCGAAACTCCTTGCACCAAGTAGAGTTACAACTTGTGCTTCCATACATCCTCAAACTCAGTTTTGCCATGAGAGTCCACCATACCTACCTATGGATTGAGTAAGATCCTTAAAGTAAGTTGTCATTGTTGCAACTCTCTAAAATATGTATGATCTATTAGTTTGGAGAAAAATAAGCTTTATACGATATTGTGATATGGAAGTAATAAAAGCGACAAACTGCATAATAAAGGTCCCTATCACAAGTGGCAATATAAAGTGATGTTCTTTTGCGCTAAGATTTTGTACATCCAACCATAAAAGCACATGACAACCTCTGCTTCCCTCTGCGAAGGGCCTATCTACTATTCTTACCTTATAAGAGTCAAGGTGATTTTCACCTTTCCTTTTTACATTTTATCCTTTGGCAAGCACGTTGTGTTGGAAAGATCCTGACATATATACCCAATTGGATGTAAGTTATCATGGTCCATTACTGTTGACATTACCCATGAGGTAAAAGGTTGGGAGGCAATACCATAAGCCCCTATCTTTCTCTGTGTCATATTAAAACTCCATACCCATAAGTATTGCGTGAGTGTGAGCAATTGTGAAATACTAAATGATAGTTGAGTATGTGGACTTGCTGAAAAGCTCTTATTTTGACTCTTTCCGACGTTATGATAAATTGCAATTGCTTCAATGACCGAGATCATAGTTTGTTGTTTTCAATGAAGTTTCTGATTCACACTTGACATTGTGGATAGATTGTTACTTTAGCATAAGAATAGTATGACAATATATATATATATATATATATATATATATATATATATATATATATATATATATATATATATATATATATATATATATATATATATATATATATATATATATATATATATATGTGTGTGTGTGTGTGTGTGTGTGTGTGTGTGTGTTGCTGCTATAAGTTTGATCATGATGCCCTCATGTCCGTATTTTAATTTTATCGACACCTCTATCTCTAAACATGTGGACATATTTTTCGATATCGGCTTTCGCTTGAGGACAAGCGAGGTCTAATCTTGGGGGAGTTGATATGTCCATTTTGCATCATGATTTTATGTTGATATTTATTGCACTATGGGCTGTTATTACACGTTATGTCATAATACTTATGCCTTTTCTCTCTTATTTTACAAGGTTTACATGAAGAGGGAGAATGCCAGCAGCTGGAATTCTGGGCTGGAAAAGGAGCAAACATTGGAGACCTATTCTGCACAACTCTAAAAGCCCCGAAACACCATGAAACACCATTTCAGAAAATATAAAAAATATCTGGCGAAAGAGATACGTCAGGGGGGCCACCACCTGTCCACGAGGGTGGGGGGCGCGCCCCCTGCCTCGTGGGCCACCTAGTACTCTCGATGCCCATCTTCTCCTATATGAGGTGTTTTGACCTAGAAAAAATCATAAGGAGGTTTTCGGGACAAAACGCCGCCGTCTCGAGGCGGAACCAATCTAGGGCTCCGGCGGAGCTGTTCTGCCGGGAGTACTTCTGTCCGGGAGGGGGAAATCATCACCGTCATCATCACCAACAACTCTCCCATCTTGGGGAGGGTTATCTTCATCAACATCTTCACCAGCACCATCTCCTCTCAAACCCTAGTTCATCTCTTGTATCCAATCTTTGTATCAAAACCTCAGATTGGTACCTGTAGGTTGCTAGTAGTGTTGATTACTCCTTGTAGTTGAAGCTAGTTGGTTTACTTGGTGGAAGATCATATGTTCAGATCCATTATGCATATTAATACCCCTCTAATTATGAACATGAATATGCTTCGTGAGTAGTTACGTTTGTTCTCGGGGACATGGGAGAAGTCTTGCTATAAGTAGTCATGTGAATTTGGTATTTGTTCTATATTTTGATGAGATGTATGTTGTCTTTCCTCTAGTGGTGTCATGTGAACGTCGACTACATGACACTTCACCATTGTTTGGGCCTAGAGGAAGGCATTGGGAAGTAATAAGTAGATGATGGGCTGCTAGAGTGACAAAAGCTTAAACCCTAGTTTATGCGTTGCTTCGTAAGGGGCTGATTTGGATCCATATGTTTCATGCTATGGTTAGGTTTACCTTAATACTTCCTATGTAGTTGCAGATGCTTGCAATAGAGGTTAATCATAAGTGGGATGCTTGTCCAAGTAAGGGCAGCACCCAAGCACCGGTCCACCCACATACCAAATTATCAAAGTAACGAACGCGAATCATATGAGCGTGATGAAAACTAGCTTGACGATAATTCTCATGTGTCCTCGGGAGCGCTTTTCCTTATATAAGAGTTTGTACATGCTTGTCCTTTGCTACAAAAAGGATTGGGCCATCTTGATGCACCTTATTTACTTTTACTATTTGTTACCTGTTACCAATTACCTTATCACAAAACTATCTGTTACCAATAATTTTAGTGCTTGCAGAAAATACCTAACTGAAAACTGCCTATCATTTCCTTCTGCTCCTCGTTGGGTTCGACACTCTTACTTATCGAAAGGACTACGATAGATCCCCTACACTTGTGGGTCATCATGTGCTCATCCTACTATATTGCGATGTGGAGGTGGTTGTTGATGTTGTTGCAGAGGTGTAGCAGAGGCGGCTGGTGGTTGTGGTAGATGCGCGAGAACTTCATTGAACTTGGCGTCCAACTTAGTGTCAATTGTCTTCTCAATGTCATCAATCCTCTCCAGTGCCTTTTCCAAAGTTGGCCATCACGTCTTCCACCTATTGACCCAACATTTGTTGAAATTTATCATGAAGTTGCTTCTTCGCGATGTTTTCCTAGTCAATCTCGTCGGCTTGTGATCCTGCCATGGTTAACAACTATAGAAACACACAAGAATATGATCCTACAGACTACTAGAAAATGGTGGTGGTGGGGCGTCACAAATCCGTCAAGCAAATCTCAAATTCTTACCAGTTCTTACCCAGCAGCAGGTGGTGATCGGTAACCGTTGTAGTGAAAACTCTCAAAGCTTGGGCAGAGCGATTGCCACGTGGTGTCTGATACGTCTCCGTCGTATCTACTTTTCCTAACGCTTTTCCTCTTGTTTTGGAATCTAATTTGCATGATTTGAATGAAACTAACCCGGGCTGACGCTGTTTTCAGCAGAACTACCATTGTGTTGTTTTTGTGCAGAAATAAAAGTTCTCGGATTGGAATGAAACTTTGCAAGGATTTTTTATATGAATGAAGAAAAATATTGGAGCCAAGAACCACCGGAGGGGGCACCTGGGTGGGCACAACCCACCAGGGCGCCCCCACCTGGTGGCCCCGCAGATCCTAACTCCGACTCCATAAATACCTATTTTCGGAGAAAAAATGAGGGAGGAAGAATTATCTCGTTTTGTGATATGGAGCTGCCGTCACCTCCTATTCTTCGTTGGAGGTCAGATCTGGAGCCCGTTTGGGGCTCCGAAGAGGGGAATCTTCGGTCTTCATCATCACCAACCCTCCTCCACCACCAATTCCATGATGCTCTCCACCAGGAGTGAGTAATTCCTTCGTAGGCTCGCTGGTCGGTGAGGAGTTGGATGAGATTCATCATGTAATCGAGTTAGTTTTGTTAGGGCCTGATGTCTAGTATCCACTATGTTCTGAGATTGATGTTGTTATGACTTTGCTATGCTTAATGCTTGACACTTTGGGCCCGGGTGCCATGATTCCAGATCTGAACTGTTTATGATATCACCATTATATCTATGTTTTAGATCCGATCTTGCAAGTCATAGTCACCTATTACATGCTATGATCCATAAACCCTGTAGTGACAATATGCGGGATACTTTCCGGTGATGACCCTAATTTGAGGAGTTCATGTATTCATTATGTGCTATGCTTTGTTTTGGTACTCTATTAAAAGGAGGCCTTAATATTCGTTAGTTTCCTTATGGACCCCGCTGCCACGGTAGGGTAGGACAAAATATGTCATACAAGTTCTTTTCATAAGCACATATGACTACTTACGGAATGCATGCCTACATTATATTTATGAACTGGAGCTGGTGCCGTATCACCCTAGGTTGTAACTTTCACATGATGAATATCATCCAACAAATTGCCGATCCAATACCTACGATTTTCCTACATATTGATCTTGCTAAGTTACTACTGCTGTTGTTACTATTGCCACTTCTACAAAACTACTACTATCACTGTTACCGTTACTGTTGTTGTTACCGCTACTATCAAAACTATCATACTTTTGTGCTAGTGATCACTTTGCTGCAGATAACTAATCTCCAGGTGTGATTGAATTGAAAACTCAAATGCTAATAATTGAAAATATTCTTTGGCTCCCCTTATGTCGAATCTATAAATTTGGGTTGAATACTCTATCCTCGAAAACTGTTGTGATCCCCTATACTATGGGTTATCAAGACCTTTTTCTGGCGGCGTTGCGGGGGAGCATAGCTATATTTGTTGATTCACTTGGGATTATTATCTATTTATCACTATGAAGAATCCGAAGGATAATTGAACTAAGATCTTTCCCTCAACTATGAGGGGAGGTTAGGAATTTCCATCACACTCTGCACTTGATTCTCCTTCAGTTATAAGTAAGCTTGCTACACCACACTCTACTATTAATCCTGATATGTCTCAAGCAATTGATGATGCTACTTCTGCTATGAATGATGCTAGTACCTTGCTTGATAAAACTATGCCATTGGGTGAACTGCTTGATGAACAACTTGCTAGACTTAATGATATTGAGAATGCTACTATTGATGAGACTGTTGAAACTGGTGAAGTGCTTGACACTAAAAACTTTGAAACACCTATTAGATCTAGCCATCCTAGATATGAATTGCCCAAAGTACCTGAAGGTTATGTTATGGATGAGGAGACAACTAGAGACTTTCTTGCTTGCAATGATAGAGATGACCTTACGAAATTATTATGCAAACTGAAAGAGGAATCTTTGAATGCTAGAATGAAATGTGATCCTAAGTTTGCTACCTCACCTATCTTTGTTAGTGATAAGGATTATGAATTCTCTGTCGACCCAGAGTTAATTACTTTGGTAGAGTCTGATCCCTTCCATGGTTATGAAACTGAAATTGTAGTGGCGCATCTTACTAAGTTGAATGATATAGCCACCCTATTTGCTCGTGATGAGAAAATTCGCTACTATTATATCCTCAAGTTATTTCTGTTCTCATTAAAGGGTGATGCTAAATCTTGGTACAATACTCTTACTCCTGTTTGTGTGCGTAGCCCCCAGGATATGATTTATTATTTCTCTGAGAAATATTTTCCTTCTCATAAGAAACAAGCTGCCTTGCAAGAAATATTTAACTTTGTGCAAGTCAAAGAAGAGAGTCTACCACAAGCATGGGGAAGGCTTCTCCAGTTACTAAATGATTTTCCTGATCATCCACTTAAGAAAAATGAAATACTTGATATCTTCTATAATGGACTAACAGATGCTTCTAGGGATTCCCTAGATAGTTGTGCTGGTTGTGTTTTCAAGGAAAGAACTGTTGAACAAGCTAAGGAATTATTCAATAACATATTGAAAAATTATGATGATTGGATCCTTCCCGAACCAGCACCTCAACCAACTCCGAAGAAGAGGGGAATCTTGTATCTTAGTCCCGAAGATATGCAAGAAGCAAAGAAAAGTATGAAGGAGAAGGGTATTAAAGCCAAGGATATTAAGAATTTACCACCTATTGAAGAAATATATGGACTTAACATACCACCACCCAAGGTGATTGAGGTAAATTCTTTGTTAAAATTTGATGAAGGTGATATCCCTTACTATAAGCATCCTAGTCAATGCCTTGATGAGTTTGATAACTATATTGCGAAACAAGATCACTTCAATGACATTGTCATGAAACAATTAAAATACAACTCTGATATGATTGCATGTTTGAGTGACTTGTTGTTTAGAACTTCTAATGATGTTAAGGGTGTTAGAGAACATGCTTCTATGGTTCAAACCCAGTTAGAACAAGTTGCTAAATCTCAGAAAGAACTACTTGATGAAATGAATAATAATATAAATGACTTTGCTATTAGAGTGGCAACTAGAGGAGGTAAAATGACTCAGGAACCACCTTATCCCGAGGGGCACCCTAAGAGAATTGGACAAGATTCACAAAGACTTAACATTGATGCACCTAGTCCTTCAAGAAAAAAAATGATAGGACTTTGCACACCTCTAGTGAACCTGAAAAACCTCCTGAAATTAGTAATGATGTTTCTATCTCTGATGATGAAACTCAATTTGGTAATGAACATTCTTCTAGTGATGCTGAAAAAGATAATGATGATGGTCATAAAGACACTCAATCGGACAATAATGAACAACTAGATAATGATGTTGAGATAGAACATGTTGTTGATCTTGATAACCCACAACCTCAAAATAAAATATATGATAAAAGAGACTTTGTTCCTAGGAAACATGGAAAGGAAACAGAACCATGGGTATAAAAACCCATGTCTTTCCCACCTAAATCAACTAAGAAGAAATATTGTCGTGGAATTAACACGGCAGATGTCCGGTTTAGCGGACTTGATGATGGGACCATCGCACGGGTTAGCTTGAAAGGGTTCATGGCGCGCAAAGGACACAAAGGATTTTATACTAGTTCGGCCCCTTTGAGAAGGTAAAAGCCTACGTCTAGTTGGTTTGGTATTGCTTGGGCGTCGGTTTACAGGGAGCGGAATCGCTTGCCTGCGTCTCGACGTATCGATTGTTGCTTGTCCCTGAACCGGTGCCGGGTCGTCCCTTTATATAGAGGTGACGCCTGGTCCGGTTTACAGAGTCCCGAGGCCGGCTCATAATCGTGTCCGCCTCGGTCTCTGTCCTTTCTTTCTTGTCTCTCAAGTTACATCTCTTTGGCGGTTTACAAACCGTATTTCTATACATGGGCCTTGAAATCTCATAGGCCGTAATCTCTACTAAAATAATAAACCAAGTATGATATAACTAAACCGGTTTACAATATCCGGTTTATACCTATTAACCGTATCCCCGACATTAGGCCCCAGAATGATTTGAACTTGTTCATATCAGTCTTCATTGTCTTCCGCAACTTTTCTTCTGTCTTCATTTTTTCCTGTAAACCGGCTCTGACGTCATCTTCCGAAATCATTAAAGTCTGACAATGACATCAGCTCCGCATTTATCGCCGCGAGCTGTACTGTAGCTTATTTTTAATGGTTATCCCGAGAATCGAGGCGTTCAACGGATCTTTATCCGATTTTCTTCCTTGATTACCGCACCTGTCGTTTCACATCCGCCTCTTCGTCTATAAATACCGCTCTGCTCCATTCATTATCCTCTCTCGCGTCGTCTTCCTCCTTTCTCCTCCTGATCCTCTAGAACTCCATTGCTGCCTGAGCCCGAGAACACCGCCGACGACCACCGGATCTTCCGTCTTCGACCGGCCGCTGCATCAACCTGAGCCTTGACCAGATTTTCTGCGCCGCCGATTCTCACCGTCCCTGGTATGTTCTTCCTCCTCACTGTAGATCTTATCATATTCGCCATTGCTTCGCCCGTGTTCTTCCGCCATTAGAACTCCCGATGAAGCTCCGTTCTTTTGTAGATACTTATATCATAGGAATCTCGTAACCCTTTAAGCCTTAGTCTGTAGATCTCACTTAACACCAGATTGGATCTTGCTGTAATGACTCTGCTGCCTTTATCCGTTCCGCCATTAGGGTTCTTCGCAAGCTTTATGCTGTTCATTCTCTGAGACCTGCAACTTCGTAATATTTTTACCTTTCTGATCTTGCCGTAAATGCGTCTGGTATTTTAGATTTTGCTGCTTGTATTTCTGTTGCTACCTGCTTTAAGTCTCCTTTTTATGCACATCCTGTCACCTCATCTGCTCTGAATTGGTCCTCCGTAGATTTCCCGTGTAATTTTTGTTTCTTTATCTCATTATGCTCAGATCTATTCTTCCCTAGCAACGCATTGAAAACTTGTTTTTCCCTTCAATAGATCTGCTAAGTATGCTCCGGTTTAGATCACCATATAAACCGGAAATGATGTAGACTGATGCAATGACGTAGTTATTCCTCTTCAACTGCCATTTTTAAACCGGAAATGATACATCTTGTATTTATGATTGCCGGTTTAACTTTGCCAGATAGTTCTTACCTCCCTTCCTTGCGCAATACACATATATAGGTCCCAGATCTTTTGTATGTCCATAATTTGTTCTGTACCTTCTTTTCTTCAGCACTTTGTTCCAATGGCTGCCAAGCAGTACGTTTCGTGCGACTGGGTTCGTTCAGTTGTGACTGAAGAAGATTTAGTCAAGCTGTCGAGTATTGGTACGTTAGGTCCTCGGGCTGAGTTGAAATGGCGCGCTCCGGGTAATGAATGCCCTCCGTCTCCCAGGTCCGGAGAGGTCATAGTATTTATGGATCATATCTCCAGGGGTTTCTCTCCCCCCGGTTCAAAATTTTTCCGGGACGTCCTTGCCACCTTCCAACTGCATCCACAAGACATCGGACCAAATTCCGTTTCCAATATTTGTGACTTTCAAGTTTTTTCTGAAGTGTATCTGCAAGAAGAACCTTCAGTTGATCTATTCCGGGATTTCTTCCATGCGAACCGGCGCACTGAATTCACTAGCGGGCCTCACCAAGAACTTGGTGGTATCAGCATCCAGAAAAGGAGGGATGCAGTTTTCCCGCACGCCTCTTTACACACTCACCCCAAGGACTGGAACAAGTCATGGTTTTATTGCATAGACACATCTCCTGAGGGTGAAAATCCGTTGCCGGGTTATCGGGAGACTCGTATCCCGGCAAACCATCCTCTGCCGCAACGGTTAAGTGCTACTGAACGGATCCAATTTTCACCTCAACTTTCCAAGCTGAGAGCTTTCATGGCTAATGGATTGCTTGGAACCGATTTCCTTCGCTGCTGGTTATCATGGAGCATTCTCCCCTTAAGCCGGCGCTCTGATTTGATGTGCAATTATTCCGGTAAACCGGAAGATCCTCAGAGGTTTACTAAAGAGGAACTTTCTGAATCGGAGGTGATAGAGTCGGCCAAAAAGATCGTCAACCCCGCCTTAACAGACTGCTCCAGGGTTGGCTTGGCCCCATACTTTAAGAGGAACACACAGCCTGACGTAAGTTTTCCTTAACCCGTATTTTATAAACCATCCTTCTTTGAACCGTCCTTCACTTGCTTTTATTTTTCATTCAGGCTGATAACCCCTTCTGGAGAAGGAAACTTCAGGACAAACCTGTAAAACAGACTCGCCGAAAAACTCCTGCAAATAAGAAAAGGAAGGCAGTCGTTGACGCCGGTTCTCCTTCTGAAGATGATGATCCGGACTCCGAGGTATGCTTTACTCCGGTTTACATTTGCCATTATATACTTGTCCATATCTCTAATGATGCCCTTTTCACAGGATCCACTTGAAGGCGATAACCCGGTGGAGATTGAGGTAACCCTTATTTCTTCCGATTCAGAACCCCCTCCTCAAAAGATCCGTCGGACTGTTAGAAAGTATCAATTTTCTCATCCTTATGCTAAGTTGGATCCCAATTTTGATTTGAAGAAACAACAGCACGAAGCCTTGCGCCGGACCACTCGCCATTCCGGTTTAGCAGTTGAATCCTCTGGAATCTCCTTAACCCCGGCTCGGAAACGCCGTGCTGAGGTGATACTTTCTCCAACACTTCTTCATCCCAAGGCCGGTCTTATTAGAAAACCACTTAAACCGACTGATCCTGATTATCAGGAAACTCCACTATCTTCATCTGGCGAATCAACTGCGACACAGCTTCCACCCTTGAAGACAGCCCCAGGGTGATTCTCCTCACCTTTTCCGGTTTATAACCTTCCTTTTTCTTTATAATGCTGACTTATCTTTGTTCATTTCTCCAGTAAACCGAAACCCAGCAAAAGGGCTAAGGGTAAGAAGCCTGCTGTTGATCCTTCTGCCGATGAACCAGCAATCGAACCGTCAACAGCTATCCCTCCTGAAGGTAC
>LR738713.1:283506911-283543744 GCA_902687465.1 Secale cereale | reverse complement strand
CCTGTTACTCCGGTTCAAGAACCTGCTCTTGATATTCCTGCCACTGATGCTGCCCAAGATCCACCAAGTCCGGCCCGGGTTAGCTCTCCTCAAGTTAACCCGGGCTCTCCTGATCCGGCTCAAGATGAAATTATTCCTCCCAATGCACCTTCTTCCCCTGACGTTGTGGTTACTGGCGCTGCTTATGTTGCGCCAGCCGAACCCACCGTTTTAGCAAAACACACTGCCAAAGCGGAGAAGGTAACTCAGGAAAAAGGGAATTTAAACGCGGATATCTCCAGCCTTTCGAGCCTGAGTCCCCAGGATATTTATTCCGGATATCTGAACCGGCTCCACAGCAGCCGTGACTATGAAGCCAGCCTGGTGAACCTCATGAGAGAGAAATACGAGGTAAATTTTCCTGTTCTGACTTTGCTTTTTCAACGCATCTTTACCTTATAACAGCCCCCAAGTTCCGGTTTATCTGCCTTATAGCAGGTGATCCGGAACTTTTGTAGGTTTGAACTGCTGTCTAATACATTAGCCCCCAAGTATCAAATAGATAACTTGATTATGTAGTTGATACTTGTAAAAATCTTGCCTCTGACGCATTGCTTCAACTGCCATTAGCCCCCAAGTGTCAAGTAGACAACTTGGTTGTGTGCTTGAGACTTGCTTTTTATCTTTGCCGGATTACTTCAACTGCCATTAGCCCCCAAGTGTCAAGTAGACAACTTGGTTGTGTGCTTGAGACTTGCATTTTCTAACTTTGTTTTTGAACTTGTCTGCAGGCTGAGTTAAACCGGAACGCTGTAGAAAATAGCGAACTTCGAACCCGGCTTATGGAGACCGAGGCAGCTGCTTCAAAGGCGAAAAAAGAACTTAAAGTGAGTTTGAAAACTGCTGAAGACTTGAAGAAGTTCTTTGATGAGGAACGGACTGCTTTTGAAGTCCAGAAGAAGGATCTTGAAAAGCGTGTTCAAGATGCCGAAGGAGCTCTTAACCCGGTTACTGAAGAATTGGCCGGGTTAAAGCACCAAGTTAATTTGATGATTTCTGCTATCTTTGGTAATCATAACTGTAACTTTCGTCTGTTGTCTTTGTAACCTATAACCTGCACCGGTTTAACTTTTTCTTGTTGTATGTAGGACGCCGCGTCTCCCATCTTGGGGATGACGTACGGAAGAAACTGAAGGCTTGTTATACTTTGGTGGAGCAATTATATTCTGGGGCGCAAAGGATCATCAGCGCTACCTCTTTTGGTAAACCGGCCCCTTCAACCATCAAGGCTACTTTGAACAGTTTGTCAATTCTGCCAACCCGTCTTGAAGAGGTGAAGAAATCAGCTGCTCGAGGAGGTGCTCTTCTGGCCTTGACAAGAGCTAAGGCTTGGGTTCCAGACATTGATCCGGCAGAAGTGCTAACCGGGTTTCCAGACACAAAGGAAGACGGTTCAGCCTTTGGTGAGAAAGATCTGTATGTTCTGACGAAGGAAATGCGTCCACTCTCGAGCAAGATAGCGGTGGAAGCTGATTTATCCCGGTATCACCCTGCGTACAACCTTCAAAACGAGCGTGTGGAACGTCCGGTCTATGATGTTGCAAACTTAACTCCGCCGGTTCGTCCTCACACTTATGCTCCTGATATTGAACCTACCGAGTTGATCAACGATGAAGTGTATTTCCGTGCTTTGGCCAAGATTGACTGGCGTGCACCAGATTTCCCGCCGCTTCATGAAGAAGAAGATGTTCCGGAACCAGATGGTGGCCAGTCATCCCGGCAAGGAGGAACGGAATCCTGAACACTTATTGCTGTCATCGCACTTGTTATTCCCTAAACAATGCTTCCGGCTATTTGTCTTTCGTGCCTTGTAATAGGCTTAAACTGAAATTGCAATGTACTGTGATCCGGCTTTTGGCCGTTTTATAAATTTTCTTTCACTGACTTGTTGATTGATGCGGATCTCTTGCCCTGTTCACAAAAAAGATGAAAAATATGCCCTAGTGGTATGACCACCGGACGGATTAACTTGCTCTCTTGGTATGATAAACAAGCATACCTTTGATAAATAACTTAGATACCTTAATTGCATGCAGCCAAAACACCTTAAACCGGCAAGATGTTTAAAATTACCTCAATAAGTATTTGGAACTCTTCAGCCCTAACTTGTCCATGAATTTTCCTTTTCTTTGTCCAGCAATTCGTAACTTGTATCTGACCCCGTGCTGCCAATTGTCAGCTCATAATGGTACCAGGCCGGTTTAATAAACACCGGTCATTATACCTGATCCTATACTGCCAATTTGTTAGCTCGTCAATAAGGTCGATCCGGGTTATGATGCACACCGGTTTAATTCTCGCTGGTGTTCATGACCCAGACTTACGATGTTATAAATAGGTGGTCAACTTCTGGAGCTGTTCCACTCGGTTTAAAAGGTTATAGAACACAAGAAACACCAAAAAACACACAATTTTTGTAAATCAAACTATGTAATCGAGGCTTTTTCAAAGAGCTGCCAGGCTCAAAAACTGTCAAAAGAACCAAGCCATCATTTTAACGCGTGTTGATACCGACTGCGGATTGATACCGACTGCGGATTAATACCGACTCCGGATTGATACCGACTGCGGATTGATACCGACTCCGGATTGATACCGACTGCGGATTGATACCGACTCCGGATTGATACCGACTGCGGATTGATACCGACTCCGGATTGATACCGACTGCGGATTGATACCGACTCCGGATTGATACCGACTGCGGATTGATACCGACTCCGGATTGATACCGACTGCGGATTGATACCGACTCCGGATTGATACCGACTGCGGATTGATATTGACTTGTTTGGGGAACCCAAAATTTCATAATATAACCATTTAAGAGGTGTGTGGGCGATACCACTGTCCTCAGGGGCCTTTGACATTCCTCCTAACCCGGCCGGGGTTTTTTCCTTTTCTATGAAGTTTTCCTTTCCTTGAACCGGATAGGAGCTCATATTCCGGTGAATTCTACCGCTCCTTCACACGCCCTGCAAAGGTTAATTTCTAAAAACCAGCCAACATTGAAATACGATTCTTTGATAATAAACTGATATGGACATTTGCCGCAAATTCGATGTATGTGGAAAAAGGGGCTGAGCCCCCGGTTTACCGAGGGTGCCGGTTTATTCATTATTTCATAATATATACATAGGATACATGGGAGCCTATGGCTCAAGTGTAATATGGCCGTAGATGAGCAATGTTCCATGGCCTTTTCGTCTCCTCTTCTGATGTCCGTGAATCTTTGTGCTCTCGAATGTCCACCAAATAGTATGACCCGTTGCGTAAATTTTTGCTGATGACAAAGGGCCCTTCCCACGGCGGGGATAGCTTGTGCATGTCCGTTTGATCTTGGATAAGCCGGAGCACCAAGTCACCCTCCTGGAATGTCCTGGTTCTGATCCGGCGGCTGTGATATCTGCGCAGGTCTTGCTGATAAATCGCCGACCGTGCTGCAGCTATGTCACGCTCTTCATCCAACCGATCCAAACTATCCTGTCTTGACTCTTCGTTGATGGCTTCTACATAGGCCGCCACCCTTGGGGAATCATGGCGTATGTCGCTTGGAAGAACTGCTTCTGCACCGTAAACCATGAAGAAAGGTGTATAACCTGTAGACCGGTTTGGTGTAGTGTTAATACTCCAAAGGACAGATGGTAACTCTTCAACCCAACATCCTGGGGTTCTCTGCAAAGGTGTCATAAGCCGGGGTTTGATTCCTCGCAAAATCTCCTGATTTGCCCTTTCTGCCTATCCGTTGGATTGGGGGTGAGCCACAGAGGATACGTCCAAACGGATATGCTCTCGTTGACAAAACTCTTCCATCTCACCCTGAGATAAATTGGTGCCATTATCTGTGATGATGCTGTGTGGAAAACCAAACCGGAATATTATTTTTTTGATGAACTTAACCGCCGTGGCCGCATCACACTTGCTTATAGGCTCCGCTTCAACCCACTTCGTAAACTTGTCCACTGCCACTAGTAGATGAGTTTTCTGATCTTGGGATCTCTTGAAAGGACCAACCATATCAAGCCCCCAAGTTGCAAAAGGCCAAGTTATTGGTATCATCCGGAGTTCTTGTGCTGGGACAAGGGCACGTCTTGAGAACTTCTGACAAGCATCACACTTGCGGACCAAGTCTGCCGCATCTGCATGTGCCGTTAACCAATAAAAGCCATGCCGGAAAGCTTTAGCCACCAACGATTTTGACCCGGCATGATGACCACAATCCCCTTCATGAATCTCCCTTAAAATCTCACAACCTTCCTTAGCTGAAACACACCTTTGAAATACTCCAGAGGTGCTACGATGATGTAGCTCTCCGTTGGCAATTGTCATAGACTTGGAACGCCGGATTATCTGCCGTGCTTCATCTTCGTCCTCTGGCAATTCTCCCCGGCCTAGATATACCAAATAAGGTAACGTCCAATCCGGAATAACATGGGTTGCTGCAACCAACTGTGCCTCTGGGTCTGGAATAGCTAGATTGTCCTCTGAAGGTACTTGAACCGAGGGATTGTGCAACTCATCCAAAAAGGTGTTTGGTGGTACCGGTTTACGTTGCGAGGCTAGCCGGCTTAAAGCGTCAGCTGCTTCGTTCTTCCGCCGGTCTATATGCTCCACCTGATATCCTTTAAAATAACCTGCGACCGCTTCAACCTCTCGTCGATAAGCCGCCATGAGGGGATCCCTTGAATCCCACTTGCCCGAAACCTGCTGTGCCACTAGGTCTGAATCACCCAGGCACTTAACCCGGCTCAGATTCATCTCTTTTGCCAATCTCAAACCGTGAAGTAATGCCTCATATTCTGCTGCATTGTTAGTACAAGGAAATAACAACCGGAGTACATAACAAAATTTATCACCTCTGGGGGAAGTTAAGACAACTCCGGCCCCCGATCCCTCCAACTGCTTTGAACCGTCGAAGTGGATCGTCCAATAAGTAAGATCCGGCTTCTCCTCAGGCGTTTGCAATTCTGTCCAGTCGTTGATGAAGTCGACCAGTGCCTGAGATTTTATAGCAGTTCGTGGCACATACTTCAATTCATGTGGACTGAGCTCAATAGCCCACTTAGCTATCCTGCCTGTTGCTTCTCTATTCTGGATTATATCTCCCAACGGAGCTGAACTGACCACAGTTATCGGATGCCCTTGGAAATAATGCTTCAGCTTCCGGTTTGCCATAAACACCCCATACACCAATTTCTGCCAATGAGGGTATCTTTGCTTAGACTCGATGAGTACTTCACTCACATAATAAACCGGACGCTGAACCGGATGTTCCTTCCCTGCTTCCTTACGCTCAACCACAATCGCCACGCTGACTGCCCGTGTGTTCGCGGCAACATACAGTAGCAAAGGCTCCTTGTCAATAGGGGCGGCCAAAACCGGCGGCTTCGCTAGTTGCTGCTTCAGATTTTCAAACGCTGTATTCGCTTCATCGCTCCAAATAAACCGGTCCGTTTTCTTCAACATTTGATAAAGCGGGATCGCCTTTTCTCCTAAGCGACTGATAAACCGGCTTAACGCCGTGATCCGGCCGGCTATGCGCTGAACATCATTAATGCAAGCTGGTTTCGATAAAGATGTGATGGCCTTGATCTTCTCCGGGTTGGCTTCTATTCCCCTGTTCGAGACCAGGAATCCCAAAAGCTTACCGGCCGGGACACCAAAAGCACATTTCTCCGGGTTAAGCATCATCCTGTAAGCCCGGAGGTTATCAAAGGTTTCCCTGAGGTCCTCTATCATTGTTCTTTCCTCCTTTGACTTGACCACAATGTCATCCACATACGCATGTACGTTCCTTCTTATCTGCCCTTTCAAACAATTCTGAACACAACGCTGATAGGTTGCCTGCGCACACTTGAGCCCAAAAGGCATAGACACATAGCAAAAAGCACCAAAAGGGGTTATGAATGCTGTCTTCTCTTGGTCTTCAACTGCCATTTTGATCTGGTGATAACCTGAGTATGCATCCAGAAAACTCAGCCGCTCACACCCTGCTGTAGCATCAATAATCTGATCAATGCGAGGTAGAGCAAAAGGATCAGTTGGGCAAGCTTTATTGAGGTCTGTGTAGTCCACACACATCCTCCACTTCCCATTCTTCTTTAGAACAAGCACCGGATTGGCCAACCATTCCGGATGAAAAACTTCCACTATGAACCCTGCTGCCAAAAGCCTGGCCACTTCTTCTCCTATAGCCTTGCGCCTCTCTTCGTTAAAGCGGCGCAGATATTGTTTTACCGGTTTAAACTTCGGATCGATATTCAATTTGTGCTCAGCGAGTTCCCTCGGTATACCTGGCATGTCAGAAGGTTTCCATGCAAAGATATCCCGGTTCTCACGGATGAACTCGATGAGCGCGCTTTCCTATTTGGGGTCAAGGTTAGCGCTGATAGTGAACTACTTGGACGAATCTCCTGGCACAAAATCAACTTGCTTGGTCTCCTCTGCCGATTTAAATTTCAAAGCCGGATCATGCTCGGTGGTGGGCTTCTTCAGCGGAGTCATATCCGCCGGATCAACATTATCCTTATAAAACTTTAACTCTTCCGTGGCACATACCGCTTCTGCATAGGCTGCATCACCCTCTTCACACTCCACTGCTATCTTACGACTGCCATGCACTGTAATTGTGCCTTTATGACCCGGCATCTTGAGCTGCAGATAAACATAACATGGCCTAGCCATAAACTTAGCATAAACCGTCCTCCCAAACAAAGCATGATACGGGCTTCTGATTTTAACAACTTCGAAAGTGATCATCTCTGATCTGGAATCATGCTCATCCCCAAAGGTAACCTCTAAGTCAATCTTACCAACTGGATAGGCTGACTTACCTGGGACCACCCCGTGAAACACCGTGTTTGATGTCCTCAGTTGTTTATCTGTCAGACCCATACGGCGAAAGGTCTCGTAATATAATATATTGATACTGCTACCTCCATCCATGAGTACTTTAGTAAACCGGTATCCTCCCACCTGAGGTGCCACTACCAAGGCTAAATGTCCCGGATTATCTACCCGTAATGGGTGGTCTTCTCTGCTCCAAACAATGGGCTGCTCCGACCATCGTAGAAACTGTGGCGTCGCCGGTTCTACCGCATTGACGGCCCGCTTCAAAACCTTCTGGTCTCTCTTGCATAAACTCGTGGTGAAGACATGATATTGACCGCTGCTCAACTCCTTCGGATTACTCTGGTATCCGGATTGCTGTTGCTGTTGCGGATGCTGCTGCTGCTGATTTCCTTGGCTACTATGACCCCCCTGGCCCTGCTGCTGATTATTCTGATTGTTGTAACCACCTTGATGATACGATTGATTCCCCTGACCCTGATAACCACCTTGATACTGATTTCCTTGACCATTGTAGTTTCCTTGAGTACCCTGGCCACCCGGCCGGGGTTGATAGCCACCGTTGTTCCCTTGATAACCGCTGTTGCCCCTATATCCCGAACCGGAGTTGTTCCCTTGGTAACCCGGACCATAGTACCCGGGCCCCGAACCGCCATTTGGGGGCCGGCTAAAGGGATTAAAACGGCCGTTCCCTGGGCCCATGCACTCTCTTCCAGTATGCTTTGCAGGCCCCCTTGCCCCGCTATGCCTTAGACAGGGTTGATCCGGATCCTGTTCCCAACCCGGGTTTCCTCCCCCGACTTGACGAGTGGGACCTTGCTGGTTGACCCGAAAACCACCTTGAACCTGTGTATTAGCCACAAAATCGGAGCTATTCTCTGCCTTCCGTTTGCCCAAGAAGCTTGAAGTAACCGGATTAACCGGCGCCGGTTTACCCGACTTGCTGGCCTTCCCTGTTTTATCTCCTTCTGACTCCGGATACTTAGTATTATCTGAGTCCCCGTACTTCACCAGGGCGCTCATCAAAGTCCCCATATCATTGCACTCCCGTTTGAGCCGTCCGAGTTTTAATTTCAACGATTCAAACCGGCAATTGTTTTCCAATGTTACAATCGCTGTGCTTGGGTTAATGCCGTTTGAGGAGTGTAAGATCTCTGCCACTCTGCGTACCCACGCTGCTGTAGACTCCTGTTCTCCTTGCACACATGCTGCTAAATCTATTATCGACATAGGTTGCTTGCACGTATCCTTGAAATTCTTGATGAACTGGCTGCGCAGCTCTCCCCATGATCCGATGGAATTCGGTGGTAATGCCTTTAGCCAAGTCCGGGCCGTGCCCTCAAGCATCATAGTGAAATATTTAGCACAAGCCGATTCATCCACGTCCAGCATCTCCATGGCCATCTCGTAACTCTCCACCCAAGCTTCGGGTGGTAAATCGGCTGTGTAATTAGGCACCTTGCGAGGTCCTTTGAAATCCCTGGGCAACTTGACGCTCCGCAGGGCAGGGACAAGACATTGTATCCCAAAACCGCTCGCTGTAGCTCCTGCCCCCGTAGCGCCGGCGTAAACCGGCGTCGACTGGCGGATCTCTTCCCGGGCCTCCGATCTAGGCCGGTTTTGATCTGGGGCCGGTATCTCTGCCCCTGCCGGATTATTCTGCCTACGCTGATGCCTCCTCCGTTCACTGCTAGATACTTCAGGCTCCTCCCAATGTCTAGAGTAACTTCGATTGGGACGCGGTGTTGAATGCAACCTCTCCCTGCTGTGAGAATACGCTTGATGCTGTATTAATGCCGTATTAAGCAGCTTCTGGGCCCTGCGCGCTTCTATCGCCACCGGAGATGTTCCTTCCGCAGGTAAAGCGGCCAACCGTGCGGCCGCAGCAGCAATATTATCCACAGGGTTTGAGTAATGTCCCGGAGGGACGGGCACATAAGGTACCGATGTAACCCGTCGCTCCCGTTCGGCGGTGAGCTGCAGAACCGGCTCCTCCTGAACCGGCGGGCTCCTCCGGTTTAAGGCCGGATTGTTGCTGGCCCCCGTTCCCGGGGTTCTAAACAAATTCGCAGATTCGTAACCCGGCGGTAGGCGGGATCGATATTTTCTCCCCCTGACTGCTTCCACCGAAGCTTGCTCCATCCTCAAGTGAAAAGCTTGATCATCCAACTCTGCCTGTCTGATAGCTAACATCTCCCCTTCCGCCTTTAAATCCTCTTTCAATTGATTGATCCGGGCCGTCAACTGAAGAAGCACTGCATCATGTTGTGCCTTGTCTGCTGGAGCCACGACCTCTACTGCCTTAGCTGCGAGCTCCTCGATCAAAGTGGATAGAACTTCCGTAAGGGGGGATTTGAACCGCTTCCCCCTGCTCCGGCTTCCGCTGTCGTTCCGTTCACCGGGGGCTGTGAACCGGCCATGAAGACCGCCACCCGGTTTGGCGGGTCGAAGGGGTCCGGAATACTGTTTCCATCGGACTCGCCCTCAGACCGGCCGTCCCGCAACTGATACAGAGATTCAGTTTCCCCGGATGAAGACTCGTCCCCTGAGTAGACGACTGTTGCCCCATCAGATTCCGAACCGTCCTCGGTTCGACCTCCGTGAATTGCTCCAACAAACACATGCCTCATGGCAGGCTGGATCCGGGGCGATCTCGCCCGCTGAGCCGGCTCGACGATGCTGGGGAGGGTGTCCGGCTCAGGCCCCGGTTCGCCAATTTTGCCGATGAAGACTTGGATGCTGCCGAAGGGGACCCGGTACCCGTATTCGATTGAATCGGCCTCCGGTCCCCAACCCGCGTCGTCGATGTAGATCCGGCCGCGACGACTCTTGGTCATCCGGCCGACCGCGTAACCCTTTAACCCTTCGAAGCCGCCTTTCAAGAACTCGAAACCATCGTGCGCGAGCCCCACGGTGGGCGCCAACTGTCGTGGAATTAACACGGCAGATGTCCGGTTTAGCGGACTTGATGATGGGACCATCGCACGGGTTAGCTTGAAAGGGTTCATGGCGCGCAAAGGACACAAAGGATTTTATACTAGTTCGGCCCCTTTGAGAAGGTAAAAGCCTACGTCTAGTTGGTTTGGTATTGCTTGGGCGTCGGTTTACAGGGAGCGGAATCGCTTGCCTGCGTCTCGACGTATCGATTGTTGCTTGTCCCTGAACCGGTGCCGGGTCGTCCCTTTATATAGAGGTGACGCCTGGTCCGGTTTACAGAGTCCCGAGGCCGGCTCATAATCGTGTCCACCTCGGTCTCTGTCCTTTCTTTCTTGTCTCTCAAGTTACATCTCTTTGGCGGTTTACAAACCGTATTTCTATACATGGGCCTTGAAATCTCATAGGCCGTAATCTCTACTAAAATAATAAACCAAGTATGATATAACTAAACCGGTTTACAATATCCGGTTTATACCTATTAACCGTATCCCCGACAAATATGATGAAGAATTTGAATGCTTTGCTGAAATGCTTAGACCAGTCTTTTTGCCTACCCGCTTGATGGATATCTTAAAGATGGCCCCTTATGCAAAGTATATGAAAGACATCATCACTAATAAAAGAAAAAAAATCCGGAAGCTAAAATCTCAACCATGCTTGCCAATTACTCTTTTAAAGATGGATTACCTAAAAAACTTGGAGATTCGGGAATACCAACCATACCTTGCTCCATAAAAAGAAACTATGTGAAAACTGCTTTGTGTGACTTCGGAGCTAGTGTTAGTGTCATGCCTTTATATTTATATAAAAGACTTGATTTGAATAAGCTTACACCTACTGAGATATCTTTGCAAAATGTTGACAAATCAACTGCTATACCTATCAGTATTTGTGAGGATGTGTCCATTGTTGTTGTTGCCAATGTTACTATTTTAAGTGACTTTGTTATACTTGAGATGCCCGAGGATGAAAATATGTCTATTATTCTTGGTAGACCCTTTTTAAACACTGCAGGGGCTTTTATTGATTGCAATAAAAGCAAGGTCACGTTTCATATCAATGGTAATGAGCACACGGTGCATTTTTCGAAGAAACAATTCCAAGTAAATGGTATTAATATTATTGAAAATTCTCCAACACTTGCTAGTGGGAGTTTCCACATCCCTCTACCTACTGCCAAAAAGAAATATGAAATACCTATTGTTGGGGATGTGCATATCCCCGTAGAGGTAACTTAGCGTTTTGCAAAAAATCTTCGGTCTCATGCTAATTGGAAGTGGTTGTTAATAGGACTTGATCAACCTTATTAATTAATCATTTTCGAGAGGTATGAAGTCAAGGAATCTAGTGAGCACAAATTTCTGTCCCTACCATCTATTTTATGTTTTTGTTTGCCTAATAAAAATAAAATGCCATGTTTTGCTTGTTTTCTGTTTTTTTCATATAATAAAAAATGACCCAAAAATAAAAGTGTTCAGAATGTCCTGAAAATTTAACACGATTTTTTTCTGAATATGTTAGAATTTTTAGTGCAAATAACATCAGAGGGGGGTGCACCAGGTGGGCACAATCCATCTGGGCGCCAGCACCCTCGGGCGCGTCCTGGTGGGTTGTGGTCGCCACGTGGGCCCCCCTCACTTATCTCTTTATCCCACAACACCACCTACCTGCAGAAAAAAATCACCATTGCTTCCTCTTTCGTGTTCTTGCTCTCGAACCCGTGGATTTCGATCTCTTTGCTCGAAGCTCAATTTGTGAAACTGTTTTGGGGCATTGTTTCTTGGTATGTGACTCCTCCGTTGCTCCAATTAGTTTTTGCTTTAGTGGTTTATATTAGAATAATTAGCTACTCTTGGTGGTGATGTAGATGAGCTTGCATGTTGAATTCTTAGAGTTCTAAGTAGTTTGAATGCTCAATATGGTCTCTATGCATCCTATGGGTAGTTGATATCAATCTTATGAAGTCGTGTTGACAATTTTTTATGAACCAAAAATTTCAGAAATTGTACGCGAATAATATATACTTGTTTGGGAGGAGTTCTTTGAGGAGGAGGTCCTCGGAAGCATCTTCTAGCAGTAGCTTCGCTAGTCGGTCTTATGTTGAACCAAGTGAAAAGTCCATACGAGATGCCCTCACCAAATCATGCTTATGACCATGCGACGAGTATATGGTAAATGTGGGTATTCAGGAAGAATTCGAGCAGTACGTTCACAATGCCGAACTCGGCCCCTACATTTCAGATAAGTGCGACCAACACCTTAACCTCACTAAATCATTTACCACATAATTTAAATTCCATCCCCGTGAGTCTAGGGTGTTGTTTAGACTGTATGAAAATCCATTTACCATATCTCTAGAGATATTTGCTTATTGTTGTAATTCTGGGGTTCGCTTGACGAACCGCCAAGGTGTGAGTTTGAGTTGTTCTGTGATGAGGACATCACTAACAAGGTTACACCCACAGCCCCAACTGACACATATACAAGACCAATTACTAGAGCTCGCGCACGACAATTAAATTACCACGTACTTTTGTTTCTTGGTAATGATTCTAATGTTGATGAGAATATGATGCTGCCTAAACTGGATACATTTGTCTTTCTTACAAATGAAGGGCCTAGCTTGGACAAGAAGGATGAACATTGGAGCAAGATCAAGCATGGAGATGATGGCATGCGCAAGGGGAACAAGAATGGAGTTACAAGTGATGATTTCAGGACTTTGAAGCCACCATAATGAGTGCGTGAAGCCTTGGACGAAATATACAAGATGCCACTTCATAAATTTCGTCCAGAGGCTATTATAGGTGTTGCGTCACCTTATTATTGGGCCAGGCCCATGTAATTTCAAAATACTTGAGTATAGGCTATTTTTAGAGTCCGCATGTGTGGGAAAACAAGAGTTAGGGTTGGTTTCGGACCCCTCCTCCAAGGGCCACGAAATTCCCCCCTCCCCCCATATATACAACCCTTAGGGCGTCGTTTAGACTTTGGGTTTTGTTTAGATTAAAGTTCGCCATAGCTGCAACTTCGCGTACTTCGTTTCTGTTCAACGACCAGACAAAGACGTCACAGAACCCCACCTTGATCAATAAACCTTTCCTCTTATATTTGCAATATCCAGATTGTAATCTTAGTTTCTTGCTTGTTCTTCGTTTGCTTGCAGGAAATAGACCCTCGTGGTCAGGTTGATCGTGCTCCGGCGTGGTCAATAACCTCTCGGAGTTGGTTTAGCGATTTCTAAGGCGCGACGTCCTCACACGTTCGTAGTTGGATCGTCAAAGTCTACTCCACCGAAAACGATAGCCACCATCTCATCGAAAGACGAGACACCTTTGCCTCTATCAAGTGGTATCAGATTTCCAGGTTGCTCGGTGAGATTTTACAGTTTTTTGTAGATTAGATCGAGTATGTTCTTCATACCTACAGTCCATGAAAAAGCCAAAAAAAATTAGGGTTAGTTCATCATATCCGAACCAGTCTGAGCCATTGCATAATCTTTTCCGTGTTTGCTTAGTTGAATTGGCGGTTGCTTTGTCGTGTCGAGTTGCTGGTCTTAGCGTGTAGTTCTTTAGAGTTTCGAGTTCTGTTCACAGTTTGTCACGCCGCCGCCGCACCATATTCATCGCTGCTGCCATACCACCACCGCTGCCATATCCCACCACTGCTGCCATATCCCACCACCGCGACCACATACCACCACCGCTGCCACATACCACCACCGCTGCCATAACCTACAACCGCTGTCATATCCTACCACCATATATCCACCACCAATCCGAGTTCTTTTCATATTAAGTTTGTTCTCGAGATCCATCTAGGTTTTGGATTCGTGTTTCCTTTCCAGCGTAGGTCTCGGAAAAAAAAGTCTGGAGACCCCCGGGCAGTTTTTAGGCCAAAATTTCGGCAGGCGAAAATATTTTTTCCCTATCCTATTTTTAGGCTTTTCTGAGTCTTTTGAGACATGTGCCATCATACTGTTTTTTACCACACTTTTTCGTCGTCGCTGCCCTGATTCCAAAAAAAATTGTCATTTTTTTTGCCTATCATCTTAGTTTGACTTGGGAAGAGTTTTGAGACACTCACCATTATAGTGATTTTCGGCAAAAAAAAGAGCGTAAGTAAAGAGGCGAAAAAAATATCACAGTGTGCTTTCCCCTTGATTACGTGCAGCGCTGTGATTTTGTTAGTGTTCTAGGCTCGCGTCTCTAGTACGGTCTAGCCTAGGACCAGCACAGTACCGTCGTTGAGCGTTTATTCAACTTTGCATCTCTGAATTGATTGTTGCTGACCCTTTTTGCTACCATATTATAAGCCTTCCCAGCTCCACCTACATCTACGTCATGCGTTTGACTCTCCCTGGTAATCGCTTTATCCAAGCTTTGAGAGTTTTGACTACGACGGTTGCCGATCACCACCTGCTGCTGGGTAAGAACTGGTAAGAACTTGAGATTTGCTTGACGGATTTGTGACGCCCCACCACCACCATTTTCTAGTAGTCTGTAGGATCATATTTTTGTGTGTTTCTATTGCTGCTAATCATGCCAGGATCACAAGTCGACGAGACTGACTGGGAGAACATGACGAACAAGGAGTTGCACGATAAATTTCAGCAAATGATGGGTCAACAGGTAGAACATGTGATGACCAGTTTTGACAACGCACTAGCAAGGATGGACGGCATTGAGAAGTCAATTGACACCAAGTTGGATGCCAAATTCGCTGAAGTGCTTGCGCGTCTACCTCCACCTGCTACACCATTGCAACAACAACAACAACCACCACCTTCACGTCGAGAAACAGCCCTCCGCAAAGCAAGCCGTGTCGCTCTTCAGCCTGGCCAAACTGTTGGTGTTGCTGTTGATACTTCTATGGCTCCTGCTGCTGCTGAGGAGGAGGACGATTACGCGGGGGATTACGAGGATGATGAGGTTGATCAAAATCAGAACTACGTGCAACAACCAACCCCACAACCACCAGGTCGTCCACATGCAAATAATCTCAATGGTAGGGCTGCACCATACCCTCAGGTAAGAGATCATGACCATCTCCCTAAACTGAAATTGAATATTCCACCATTTGAGGGTAGATATGTTCCTGATATATATCTTACTTGGGAGTTAGAAACCGGACACCATTTTACATGTTTAAAATATCCCGAGGAGAGACGTGTTGCTGCTGCTCTTTGTGCTTTCACTAGTTTTGCTTGTGTGTGGTGGTCTGAATATTGTAGATTACATCCGGATAATATTCCTACTACTTGGGCTACTTTGAAAACTGCTATGCGTACTCGTTGGGTTCCACCATATTATCAACGTGAATTACTTCAGAAATTGCAGCGTTTAAGACAAGGAAAAAATTCTGTAGAGGAATATTATCAGGAATTACAAACTGGCCTGATTAGATATGGCATTGTTGAGGACAATGAGGCTATGCCTGCACGTTTTATGGGTGGCTTAAATAGAGAGATTCATACAATTCTAGAGTATAAGGAGTATAATAATATCACTCGTTTATTCCATCTTGCTTCCAAAGCTGAACGTGAAGTGCAGGATCGACGTGCCTTAGCACGAACTACTTTTTCCGCAGGTCGACCTTCATCATGGACACCGCGTGCATCATCTACTTCGACGCGTCCGGCTGCACCACCGCCTACTTCATCCGTCACTTCTAGCCGTGATAAGAGCAAACAGGCACCACCAACATCAACCAGGAGTACACCTTCCGGTCCTGCGCAGAGCTCTTCTTCATCCATGGCATCTAATGGGCCAACACATGATGTTATATGTCGTCGTTGCACTGGTCGTGGTCACTATGCGAGCAAATGCCCATCGCAGTGTGTCCTGATTGCTACTGAGGATGGTGGTTATGAGTCCGCCAGTGACTATGATGAGGAGATTTTGGCTCTTATTACACGTGAAGAACACGTTGGAGATGATTCTGAAAATGAGATGCAATACATGGCTCCTGAAGACGCTGATAGGTATGAATGTTTAGTTGCTCAATGTGTTTTGAGTGTGCAGGTCACACAAGCGGAGCAAAATCAGAGGCATAATTTGCTCCATACAAAGGGAGTTGTGAAGGAACGTTCTGTTCGCGTCATCATAGATGGAGGGAGCTGCAAAAACTTGGCTAGCATGGAGATGGTGGAGAAGTTATCTCACACCACAAGACCACATCCACATCCTTACTACATCCAATGGTTCAACAACGGCGGCAAGGTTAAGGTAACACGTATTGTTCGTGTGCATTTTAGTATCTCCACATATGCTGAGTATGTTCATTCTGATGTGGTACCCACGCAAGCATGTTCCTTATTACTTGGTAGACCATGGCAATTTGATAAAAAATCTGTACACCATGGTAGAAACAATCAGCATACTCTTGTTCATAAGGATAAACGTATTACTTCACTTCCTATGTCTCCTGATTCCATTTTGAAAGATGATATTAATAGAGCTAATAAAGCAAAACAGGAGCAAAATAAGAGTGAAAATCAGATTGTGGCAAAAGAATTTGAGCAACAAATGAAGCCTACTAACAAACCATCATCTCATGTTCATCTGAAATTAAATTAAAAAGTGGATGTTTACTTGCCACCAAATCTGATATTGATGATCTAGATTTAAGCAAATTTGTTTGCTATGCTTTTGTGTGCAAAGATGCATTATTTTCATTCGAGGACGTGCCTTCCTCTTTGCCTCCTGCTGTCACTAACATTTTGCAGGAGTTCCGGGACGTCTTTCCACAAGACGTGCCACCGGGATTACCACCTATTCGAGGGATTGAGCATCAGATTGACTTAATTCCCAGTGCATCGCTACCCAACCGCGCACCATACCGTATCAATCTAGAGGAGACAAAGGAGATTATGCGTCAAGTACAGGAGCTACTCGACAAAGGTTATATACGCGAATCCCTTAGTCCTTGTGTTGTTCCTATTATTCTAGTGCCGAAAAAGGATGGTACATCGCGTATGTGTGTTTATTGTAGAGGCATTAATAATATTAATATTTGTTATCGTCATCCTATTCCTAGGCTAGATGATATGCTTGATGAATTGAGTGGCTCTACAATACTCTCCAAAGTTGATTTGCGTAGTGGATACCATCAGATACGTATGAAATTGGGAGATGAATGGAAAACAACATTTAAAACTAAGTTTGGATTATATGAGTGGTTAGTCATGCCTTTTGGGTTAACTAATGCACCTAGTATTTTCATGAGATTAATGAATGAAGTTTTACGTGCTTTCATTGGACGATTTGTGGTAGTATACTTTGATGATATATTGATTTATAGCAGATCTTTGGAGGAATATTTGGAACATTTACGTGATGTTTTTATTGCTCTACGTGATGCACGTTTGTTTGGTAACCTTGGAAAGTGCACCTTTTGCACCGACCGGGTATCTTTTCTTGGCTATGTTGTTACTCCACAAGGAATTGAGGTTGATAAAGCCAAGATTGAAGCTATTGAGAGTTGGCCGCAGCCCAAAACGGTCACACACGTGAGGAGTTTCCTTGGCCTCGCTGGATTATATCGGCGTTTTGTGAGAGATTTCGGCACCATTGCTGCACCTCTCAATGAGCTTACAAAGAAGGATGTGCCTTTTGTTTGGGGTACTCCACAGGAAGAATCATTCACGGTATTGAAACATAAGTTGACACATGCACCTTTACTCCAACTTCCTGATTTTAATAAGACTTTTGATCTTGAATGTGATGCTAGTGGAATTGGGTTAGGAGGTGTGTTATTACAAGATGGTAAACCTGTTGCATACTTTTCTGAAAAATTGAGTGGGCCTAGTCTGAATTATTCTACTTATGATTAAGGAATTATATGCTCTTGTTCGGACTTTGGAAACATGGCAACATTATTTATGGCCCAAAGAATTTGTTATACATTCTGATCATGAATATTTGAAGCACATTAAAAGTCAAGCAAAACTGAACCATAGACATGCTAAATGGTTTGAATTCATAGAGACTTTCCCTTATGTTATTAAACACAAGAAGGGAAAAGAAAATGTTATTGCTGATGCATTGTCTCGTCGTTATACTATGCTTTCACAACTTGACTTTAAAATATTTGGTTTGGAGACCATCAAAAATCAATATGTGCATGATGCTGAATTTAAAGATGTATTATAGAATTGTAAAGAAGAGAGAACATGGAAAAAGTTCATTGTTAATGATGGATTTGTATTTTGTGCTAACAAGCTATGCATTCCAGCTAGCTCTGTTCGTCTTTTGTTGTTGCAGGAGGCGCATGGAGGAGGATTAATGGGACACTTTGGCGTGAAGAAGACGGAGGACGTACTTGCTACACATTTCTTTTGGCCAAAGATGAGATGAGATGTTGAGCGTTTTGTTGATCGCTGCACTACATGTCAAAAAGCTAAGTCACGACTCAATCCTCATGGTTTATATATGCCTTTGCCTGTCCCTAGTGTTCCTTGGGAAGATATATCTATGGACTTTGTTTTAGGTTTACCTCGAACAAAGAAGGGGAGGGATAGCATATTTGTTGTCGTGGATAGGTTCTCGAAGATGGCACACTTTATACCATGTCATAAAAGCGATGATGCTACTAATGTTGCAGATATGTTCTTTCGTGAAATTATTCGCTTGCATGGTGTGCCAAATACTATTGTTTCAGATCATGATACTAAATTTCTTAGCCACTTTTGGAGATGTTTATGGGATAAGTTGGGGACTAAACTGCTTTTTAGTACTACTTGTCACCCCCAAACTGATGGACAAACTGAAGTAGTCAATAGAACTTTGTCTACTATGCTTAGGGCTGTTTTGGAGAATAACAAGAAAATGTGGGAAGAATGCTTGCCTCATAATGAATTTGCTTATAATCATTCGTTGCATTCTACTACTAAGATGTGCCCTTTTGAAATTGTCTATGGTTTCCTACCTCGTGCACCTATTGATTTGTTGCCTCTTCCATCTTCGGAGAAGGTTAACTTTGATGCTAAACAACATGCTGAATTGATCTTAAAAAGGCATGAGTTAACTAAGGAAAATATTGAGCGCGTGGATGCTAAATATAAACTTGTTGGAGATAAGGGTAGAAAACGTGTTGTCTTTGCACCTGGAGATCTTGTTTGGTTACATTTGCGTAAGGATAGCTTTCCTAATTTGCGCAAGTCAAAGCTAATGCCACGTGCTAATGGTCCTTTCAAGGTGTTAGAAAAAATAAATGATAATGCATATAAACTTGAGCTGCCTGTATATTTTGGGGTTAGTCCCACATTTAACATTGCAGATTTGAAGCATTACTTGAGTGAGGAAGATGAGCTTCCATCGAGGACGACTTCAATTCAAGAAGGGGAGAATGATGAGGACATCACTAACAAGGTTACACCCAGATCCCCAACTGACACATATACATGACCAATTACAAGAGCTCGCGCATGCCAATTAAATTACCAGGTACTTTCGTTTCTTGGTAATGATTCTAATGTTCATGAGAATATGATGCTGCCTAAATTGGATACATTTGTCTTGCTTACAAATGAAGGGCCTAGCTTGGACAAGAATGATGAACATTGGAGCAAGATCAAGCATGGAGATGATGGCATGCGCAGGGGGAACAAGAACGAAGTTACAAGTGATGATTTCACGACTTTGAAGCCACCATAATGAGTGCGTGAAGCCTTGGACGAAATATACAAGATGCCACTTCATAAATTTCGTCCAGAGTCTATTATAGGTGCCGCGTCACCTTATTATTGGGCCAGGCCCATGTAATTTCGAAATACTTGAGTATAGGCTATTTTTAGAGTCCGTATGTGTGGGGAAACAAGAGTTAGGGTTGGTTTCGGACCCCTCCTCCAAGGGCCACGAAATTCCCCCCTCTCCCCCTCATATATACAGCCCTTAGGGCGTCGTTTAGAGTTTGGGTTTTGTTTAGATTAAAGTTCGCCATAGCTGCAAGTTCGCGTACTTCGTTTGTGTTCAACGACCAGACAAAGACGTCACAGAACCCCACCTTGATCAATAAAGCTTTCCTCCTATATTCGCAATATCCGTATTGCAATCTTAGTTTCTTGCTTGTCCTTCGTTTGCTTGCAGGAAATAGACCCTCGTGGTCAGGTTGATCGTGTTCTGGCGTGGTCAATAACCTCTCGGAGTTGGTTTAGCGATTGCTATGGCGCGACGTCCTCGCACGTTCGTAGTCGGATCGTCAAAGTCTACTCCACCGAAAACGATAGCCACCATCTCATCGAAAGACGGGACACCTTTGCCTCTATCATCTTGACCAGCCTTTGCTATGGTGAGACTAGGGGAGTAACACAAGGTAGAATAAAAAGCATTCACTTCCCCGCAATCCGGTACTTTGCATTATTCAACGGAAAATGTATTGTAGGCAAACAAGATTGTAGTACACTTTGTGCTCCAGACTTGAGCCTCATTCGCACCGCTCTCATCGGTGATCAAATTTATAATCTTGGAGCAATTGTTGCACGCAGATTGCAACATAACTCTGGTTGTGGATATTTTTATGGTGGAATTTATGCCACACGTTTAGCAAGAGAATTGGGTATTTCACCTTGGCCTTATGGCCCTATTACCGGGGAGCCTGTCGGGATTGGCGAGGCTGCCGGGCAGGGTACTGAGTCCAGCGGGCCTGCCGAGGAGGAGGAGGAGGAGGAGGCCGAGTCCGGTGATTCTGATGAAGACTCCGGCGGATCCTTGAATCTTGACGACGACGCCTCCTCATCCTCGGAGAACTCTCCGCCACCACCAAGCCCAAGCCCTCCGCCGCAACCGAAGAAGCGCCTCCGCAAGGCCGTCGAGACGGTGAGGCCGCCGGCGCCCCATCAACGACCGCAGCACCGGGCGACGCGCGCCACCACGACGAGCAAGGTCGTCAAGGAGGCGCCCCGTGCCCGAGCGACAAGCGGAGGGGGGTCTTCCCGGAGTGACTCCGGGGTACCTTCTGCTCCTCGGTCCTCAGCGACGACCGGTGCTGGGTCTTCACAGCCCGCAGCTCCGGAGCCCGCCAAGCGCCCGAGGGAGCCCTCTCCTCCAGCTCCTCGCGCTGGAGCACCCGAGGCGGGATTTGACTTCTCCGCTCTCAGCTCCGACGAAGAGGAGGAAGAGTAAGTACTTGCAATTTTCATTTCCTTTGATTTTGTCTTGGTTTCTCTTGCTTGGTTCTGATTCCGATCTTGTTTTGCAGGACCTTGACCCAGAGGATGGCGAAGAGGGCCAAAATCCCCGTGGTCAACATCGAGGACGACGAGCCTGCCGCAGCGACGGAGGATGCGTCGGCGGCAAACTTGCCGGACCAGTCTGCTGCTCCGGGGAGCAGCCCCCAGCGCAGCCCCCAGCGTAAGTCCTGGTGTTCACTTTCCTGCTTGACGGGTGCGCTTGAGGTCGTTATCCTTGCTGATATTTTGTTGTCTTGCGCAGAAGTGGAGCCGCAACCGCAGGAGCACCAAGAGGTTGCCCCCGACGAGCTGCTCGCTCCATCCTCCCCGCCAAGGATGAGCTCCCCGGCGAGGGACCGTGCTCCGCCAAGGGCGGGTACTCCGCCGAGGCCGAGTACTCCGCCAAGGGTGAGCAGCCCGACAAGGGTGAGCACCCCGCCAAGGGAGGGCGCAAGCGGCCCTCCGCCAGCAAGGGCTACTACTCCGCCGCCAAGGGAGAATTCCCCGGCGAGGGACCCCGTCGTCGAAGAAGTCCGCGAAGGTAAACCTTGTAACTTCTTCTTCTTGGATTCGTCTTTTTGGATATTTGCTTGACGATCTTTCTTTTCTTTTTCTTCTGCTAGATCCTCCCGCCCCGGAGCTGATGGAGACGGAGGCCACCACCGAGGAGGGCGTGCATGGCGACGGCGGCAACGCCACTACTGCTGAAGGGATGGCTGGAGCTGACGAGCCAGCTGTCGAGGAGACCGCCCCGACCGCCGACGCCGCGGCTGGGGAAGGGACCGGCGACCACACTGCTGGCCCGGAGGCTGCAGGAGCGTCGGACGCTGCACCGGCGGCCGACCCCTCCGCCTCCGCGGGCCGGTCGGGTGTCTATCTGGAGGCCGCCAACGGGGTCTTCATTCAAGTCCCGTGGGCGTCCTCGTCTAGGGCACCCGCGGAGGGAGAGACCTTCGACGGAGAGGTTCTCGCCTCCGCCGGGCTGAAGGTTGTGGATGCGCCCGGCAGCAGCGATGAACCCGAAGAAGAGAGACTCCTTCGTCGGCTCCTGGCCTTGTACCGGGCCAGGCAGGCGAAGTTGGAGTCTCGGGAGGCTCTGGCTGCCAAGGCTGGTGCTGACCTGGAGAAGCACGCCGCGGAGCTCCGTGCCGCCAACCAGGCGGCCCTCCGAAACTTGGCGGAGGAGCGCGGAGAGCTTGCCGGGGCGCAGCAAGCATTCGTCCTCGAAAAGGCCGAGGTCGAGGAGCAGCAGCGACTGGCCGCCGAGGAGCTGTCTCGGCGGGAAGGAGAGCTCAACCAGCGGAAGGTCGACCTCGACGCCCATGAGGACGACCTCGCCGCCCGGGAGCAAGCCATCGGCGGGGCCCTGCAAGAGGCGAGGGACGCCGCTACTGCCGCGGAGATTGCTAAGAAGGATCTGGAGGCCAGAGTGGCGCAGTTGGATCTGTTCTTGAAGGCGAGCGAAGACAGGGTCACCGCGCTCAACGTGGAGCGGGAGAAGGATGCCCACACCAACTCGGAGCTGCAAATCCGCCTCTCCGATAAGGGTAAAGAGCTCACTGATGCTAGGGACTCCATTGCTGATTTAGAGCTGAAGGTCTCCACCCTTACTGACTCGCTTGACGCTGCCCGGGACCGCGAGACCAAGCTGAAGGACGATCTCCGCGCTGAGAGGGCCGTGCTGGAAAGCACCGCCGTCTCGCAAAACCAATTCCAGCAGACGGTGGAGCGATGGACTGAGGACCTCGTCGCCTCCGCCGCCAACATCGACATGGAGATGATGGCGTTGAGGGCGGAGCATCTCGTGTACTCCCCCGACGAGAACCTCCCTCACAGCGCCAAACTGAGTCTGTTCTTCAGGGGAGTGGCGCCGGCATTTGTGCAGCTGTGGGATAAGATCCCCGTGCAGCTGGCCGACGAGGCGCGCCGACTCTGCATGGGCACCATGGAGCGGGTGCTGTCGAAGATTGTCTACCGCAACCCCGGGATCAACCTCGTCAACGTTCTCTGCACCTTGCCGCCCGAGGCTGATCAGGAGGTGTTGAAGGCCCAAGTTGCCCACATCGTAGCCAAGGTGGGCAAGATCCAGAGGGTCGACGGGGACCGTAGGGATTAGGCTTCTTGCTTCCCTCGCCGCTGTTGATTGAGTCATAGGCAGTAGTTGATTAGAACAACGGCAAGCTATCCCTGTAATATATACTTTTATTTTGGGTAATCAATGCAGTGTTATCTCCCTTGCTTTTGGTCCTTCACTTTGTATGCTTTTCACCTTACGCTTTTTAGGGGAACTTGCCGGCAAGGGGCCCTTGCCGCGAGCGCTGAGTGCGGGACTCTTAGCAGCCTGCTAGCAAAGACCTTGTCGGCAAGTAACCTTGCCGCAGCTAGTCGCAGCACACTTAAATTGCTGAGCGAACTCGAAAACGAAGTAAGGGCGCGACACTTGTCGCAGCTCACTTAAGCCGTTGAGCGTGCTCGAAACAAAGTAAGGGTGCGGCTAGCCACGGGTAGGTTCCTCTGCGCACGGGTTTTCCATACAAAGTGTGGTTGTTCAAGGAAGATAACTAAAATTTAAAAATTTGAATGCTCAAACTTTGGTAACTTAGCTTTCATTGGGTTGTTTACTTCCCGGCAGGACTTTTCTTTCTTGAACAGCACTTGGTCCATACTTCATCTCCTTCCCCCCCGGCAAACTTGTGCGCGAGGAACACTCTTTCTGTTTCAAAGAGAAAGGCAAAGGAGGAGAAAATACAAGTACGGGGCCTTGCGGCTTGTTATCGCTTACCGGGGATATGTGCTGCACAAAATGTCAGATGATACATGCAAGTAAAAGGAAAAGCACGAAATGACAAATGGTGCGAAGCACAAAAGTTTTACTGATGCACGGGGTCTGCGCCCGGCTTTGTACAAAGGTTTACATGCAACAGCGGCAAGACTTGTACAAAAGGTGGTTGCCGGAGCGGATCACGGCAACCGCGCCTTATGGGTGAAACTTGCGAAGATGCTCTATGTTCCAGGAGTTGCTCACCGGTAAGCCTTCTTCGGTCTCAAGGCGGACAGCGCCGGGCCTCGTGACTTGTCTCACCCGATAAGGGCCTTCCCACTTCGGCGTCAACTTGTTGGAGTTCTTGGCGGACTGAACGCGCCGAAGAACAAGGTCGCCTTCCTCGAGACTCCTGGCCTTTACCTTGCGGCTATGATAGCGACGCAAGGCTTGCTGGTATCCAGCAGCTCGTACAGCAGCCTGGAGACGTTCCTCCTCGAGGAGCAATGCATCATCTTGTCGCAGTTGCTCTTGCTCGAGCTCGTCGTAAGCGAGCACTCGAGGAGATCCGTATACGAGTTCCGTGGGGAGAACTGCCTCTGCTCCATAGACAAGAGCAAAGGGTGTCTGTCCGGTGGCTCGATTTGGCGTCGTCCTGATTGACCAAAGAGCTGCCGGCAACTCCTCTATCCAGTTTCTTCCACACTTGTGCAGCCTGTCAAAGGTTCTTGTCTTCAGTCCGCGCAGCACTTCAGCGTTTGCCCTCTCCGCTTGACCATTGCTCCTTGGGTGAGCAACAGAAGCGAAGCAGACCTTGGCGCCAAGGTCTTGGACGTATTGCATGAAGGTGCGGCTTGTGAACTGTGTGCCGTTGTCGGTGATGATCCTGTTAGGGATCCCGAAACGGCAAACTATTGATCTGAAGAACCTGACTGCTGACTGTGTTGTCACCTTTCTCACTGGTTCCACTTCTGGCCACTTTGTGAACTTGTCGATTGCGACATACAAGTACTCAAAGCCCCCGACGGCGCGGGGAAAGGGGCCGAGGATGTCGAGCCCCCAGACCGAGAAGGGCCAGGATAAAGGGATCGTCTGGAGAGCTTGAGCTGGCTGGTGAATTTGCTTGGCATGGAACTGGCACGCTTCACACTTGGTTACTTGTGCAGTTGCATCTTGGAGGGCTTCTGGCCAAAAGAAACCTTGCCGGAACGCCTTTCCGGCAAGTGCTCTCGCGCCAATGTGATGACCACATATGCCTCCGTGTATCTCTGTCAACAGCTTCTGTCCGTCTTCCCGGGAAATGCACTTCAATCTGACACCATTGAGTCTTCTTCTGTATAGTTCGTTGCCAACAAACTGGTACATACTTGACTGCCTGGTTATCCTCTCTATCTCGTCTGGTTCTTCGGGAAGTTCTCCAGTCTGAAGAAAACGGACGATTTGCTGCGCCCACGCTGGAGCTTGAGGCTCAACAACAAGAACTAAAGGCATCAGGGCTGCTGCGGGAACCTCTGCTTCTACGGCAAGAACCTGCGGCTCTGCCGGAGCTGAGTGTTCCCCGGCAAGCCTGCCGGGGCAAGGCTTGTCGGGAACGCCTGCTTCAACTGTACAGACCCTTGGGTCCGCAGGAGCAGACTGTTCCTCAGCATTTTGGTTGTTGATCTTGGGGATCTTGGCGGTGGTCTCTGGAAGATCCGCCGGCAAGTAGTCACCGGAGACCAACTTCCTCTTCTTGCTTTGCCCAACTGATGGTGTAACGGATGGCTGAGTTAGCTTGAGCACGAAGATCCCTGGTTCCACAGGTAACTTCATTGCAGCACACTTTGAGAGGCCATCTGCGATATCATTCTGAGCCCTTGGAACGTGCTCCATCTGTAGGCCTTCAAAGTGTTCTTCAAGCTTCCTCACCTCATCGACATAAGCTTCCATCAGAGGACTCTGGTAACTCTTATTTACTTGTCGGACCACCAACTGTGAGTCTCCCCGCACAATCAGCTTCTTGATTCCAAGTTCGGCCGCAATTCTGAGACCGGCAAGCAAACCTTCATACTCGGCAGTATTGTTTGCCGCTTGCTCCTTGGGAAAGTGCATTTGAACAACATATTTGAGGTGCTCTCCGGTGGGTGCTATGAGTAACACGCCAGCGCCGGCGCCTTGCAGCGAGAAGGCACCATCGAAGTACATTATCCACTCCTTGCTTGCTTCTTGGACGGGGATGCTTGTCTCTGGGACCTCTTCATCTGGTGTTGGGGTCCATTCTGCTATAAACTCTACCAAAGCTCTGCTCTGTATAGTTGAAGTACTCTCAAACTTGAGACCAAAGCTTGACAGCTCCAGTGCCCACTCGACGATCCTGCCTGTTGCTTCTGGATTCTGCAATATCCTCTTCAACGGAAAGCGAGTGACCACTGTTATCTCGTGTGCTTGGAAGTAATGGCGCAGCTTTCTTGAGGCCATGAGGAGGCCGAAAAGCAACTTTTGCACCCCAGAGTATCTTGACCTAGCCCACTGCAGGAGGGAACTTACAAAATAAATTGGGCGCTGCACCAACTTCTTTCGCACTTCTCCTTGTTCCTACGCAGACTTGTCCTTGTCGGGGCCAGAGCTTGTTGGGGAAGCCCCCTGCTTGCCGCTGGATGCGCTTGCCGGGGACGTGGGTTCCTCATCCGTCTCCCTCTCCGCTACTAACGCAGCACTAACCCCATAATTTCACTTATAACCTGTTGTTTAATAAAAATTTCGTTGTGGACACATATTTGCCTGCCCCTGCTCTTTTTGATGTTCACAGTAAGAGAAGATATTATGTTCTTGAGAGCGAGGCCCGAGCGCATAACGCGACAGTTTTGGCTGCACGGCGTACTGATGCATCTGCACCAAGAGCTTCCGTGAGCTATTACTCCGATCATTATGCAGGCTACTGACTGATTACCTAGTCAGGACAAAAGCCTAAGCTTGGGGGAGTACGTATTTCCACCGACATTACATTTATGTTCACACATTTCATTCTCATAGTTGGTGTTCACACTTTTTCATTCCATTATCCATGCCAGATTCGTTTTCTCGTTTCTTCTTTTGTATTTTGAGAAAATCTAAAAACACTTTCTGTTCTTGTTCTTTTTTCTTTTTAGTTCAGTTAATTGTAGTATTTAAAAGAAAACCCAAAAATATTTTCGATTCTTCTTTTGTCTGTTGGGAGCTCTCCCGTATAAATAGTTTTCTCGTTTTTATCTTATCTCCTTGTTTTGCGTTATTTGAGAAAATCAAAAACTCCAAAAATGTTTTCGTGTGTTTCTCTGGATTTCTTTTCTAGTTTTTGAGTTGTACCAAGGAGAAGACCACGATGAAAATGTTGAGTGGCTCACATCTGCATTATTATCGATCTAACAAGAGTCCCAAATTATTTTGTCTTCTTCGTTTTGAGTGTTTGCAGATTCAGCTTAGCCCATGGCACTTTTGCACTATTATTATTTTTATCATTCGGTCGTGCAAATGAAAGGCAATAATGACGATATACGGTGAACTGGCCGTGGCAGAGAGAAACAGGTATGAACTCAACTTGTTTTTTGTTTTTGTAAATATGTTTAACCTAGTATCCATGCTTCAGCCTATTATGGTCAGGCATGTTTGCAATGACAATTAGAGATTATAGTCTATCATGCCATTCTTAAATAGCTAGGAGTGAATATTGATTTATTTGGGAGATCAACGTAGTATTAAAATGATTGTGATGTAGTATGATGATATGGTATCCTCCTCCGGATGTTTCAAGTAGCTTGACTTGGCACATGTTCATGCATGTAGTTGAATCAAAACCAACATAGCCTCTATGATATTTATGTTCATGATGTCCATATGCAACGTTTCCCAAAACTGGCAGCAGCTCCGTATCGTAAAACACGATGAAACTTACTCTTCTATTTTTTTTCTTCAAAAATAGGTATTTATGGAGTTGGAATTATGGTCAGAGGGGCCACAACCCACCAGGGCGCGCCTGGAGTGGGTGGCGCGCCCTGGTGTCTTGTGCCCAACCATGCCCCCCCCCCTCTGGTGGTTCTAGATTCCAGCATTTTTCTTTTATTCTAAAATAAATCTCCAAAAAATTCCGTCCAATTCCGGGAACTTTTATTTCTGCACAAAAAACAACACTAGGGTAGTTCTGCTCAAAGCAACGTCAGTCCGGGTTAGTTTCATTCAAATCATGCAAATTAGAGTCCAAAACAAGAGCAAAAGCGTTACGGAAAGTAGATACGAGGGAGACGTATCAATGTGGCGCTGTCGGCCAGCGTGCTGCTACAGTGCCGAGGTCTATCAGTTAGTTCTCAAGTTCTGTTAGAAAGAATTCGATATGTATCATTATGAACCATTTTTTCCGTCATTTATATGTCGAGTTCCATGTGCCTCTATAATAGACCTGGGAGCGTCATCCACAAGGTATGCACTCAGATCATTATCAAATGATTTTGCAATCCTTTGTCTTTTGCTTCTCGCATGAGCTTCATTATTATCCTTCTCAAGGACTTCCTCGTGTGGGTTTGTGCAATAATCATCAGATGTACTAGATGCAGTAAATATCTCAAAAGAAACGCTAGTGGTGCTATGCATATCTTCCATGGGAAACACATTTTCAAAAAATGTTGCATCATGAGATTTTAATATAGTACAACATGCATATGATGTATTTCATATTTAAGTACTAAAAACTATAGGCACTGCTTCGCTGAGCAGAACCTAGGAAGACACAATCCATAGTCTTTGATCCGAGTTTGCGTTTCTTAGTGATTGGAACATTGACTTTCACCAAGCATCCTCAAATGCGCTAATAAGAAAGTAATGGTTTTCTCTCAACTCACTCACCGTAAGGGTTTGTATCTTTATTACCGTTAGAAACTCTATTTAGGACTTAAGAAGAAGTCAACAAAGCCCCCCCCCCCACCCAATCATACCTTAGATAAACCAGGGCTTTCTAACACGGCATTCACTGAGTCTAAATTTTCGGTTTTTCCTCTCTACAACCTGTTTATTTTTTATTGGGGAGAATAGAGAGCCGTCCTCTCATGAAATAATATCATGTTCTTCACATTTGAGAAATTACTCGCCACCACGATGTGACCTAAGACGTTTGACTTTTCTCTCTAATTGATTTTTAACTTCAGCCGTATAGATTTAAAGTAGTCTAAATGATATGACCAGTTTAAATAATGTTTGTACTGACAATGATAATATACAAGCCACTGGTCAGGATCAAGTTATCGTTGATCCATTAGTTACTGTTAACGTTGTATATGTTGGAATAGATTTACGGCTGAGTTACGAAGGCAAGTATGGACTAGTTAACAGTATAACGTGCACGCATGTTGATACAATTCATGGTTTGACAAGAAGTCTTCACAGCTTTGGCTTGGATCGGGAGACAAGGAATCAAGATGGAAGCATGCATGTACAAGGAGTCCAATACACGCATGCACATGCAAAGGATGCATACTCTGGGATGTTTGATCAAGGTGTGAATCAATTTGGTTGTTTTCTTTGGTTGCCACGTCCAAAAGAAGTCCAAGTTGTACACGTACTTGAGTACTACTTTCTTGAGATGAGTGCTGTTATGGAGACAATACGTGTTGGACGATTCGATAGTGCAAATCAGATCATTCATACAAAGGAGTAGATGCAACACAGCCGGTGGATTGAACACATCGTGCAGGAATCGTTCAGGAGTATCGTTTGTGAAGTAGTTTCGTCTTGAGATTAACCGAAGAATCCTAAGCTGCTACTATTTCTCACGACCACGGCCACCAGAACCCTAAAAAAACGAGAGGTGCGCGTCAGGAGATTTCGCTGGTGGAGATTATTTTGTCTCAGAGAGATCGGATGGGGCCACCAGAGAATTTGGGTTTATTTATATTTGAGAATTATTTTGTGATAATTACCTGCTAAAATAAAGCATGTAATCAGGTTTGTTTTCTTAGTTGTTTGGACCAGGATTCGAGATATGGTTCGGTCAACTTGTTAGGCAAGTTTCAAGAGGTCGACTAATATATAAAGTCAGGTCCAGTCATTGTAAAAGGGGAGGTTATATTTTCTAGAGTTTAGACAATCTATTGTATCGACTACGAAGCGGCCCTTTTTGGGTGTCGTTGCTATTTATTTGGCGTGCTTTTGCTGTGTGAAAGTTGCGCTTGGCGCGAGGTCCGTCGTCATCGACGGATTGCGCGCTGGTTACGTCTAACACGGCGGAAGGTTCCTCTTGTGTCGTGGGATTGTCCGTTGGTCGTCGTCACCCCTGCTTCAGGTTACGCGTACTAGTCGTGTAATTGGGAGTATTTTTATCGGTGGATATTGGAGTTCGTTGCATCGTAAAAGAACGGGCCATATCAGCGGCGCGTCCGAGGTCGTTCCCTCATCAGTAAGCTTCATGTTCTGTTTGCAACAAATAAACATGGCAAAATCTAGTGGTAGCATCAATCAACATCATGAAATATCCCTTCCCACCTTTTGTCAACACACCATTAATCTAACTTAGATCGGAATGTATGAGTTCTAGAGGTGCTAAGTTTATCTCCTAGCATGTCGTGTGAGGCTTGCAAGGTTGCTTCAATTGCACATGACTCTGACACTTAGAACTTTTGGCAGTAATCAAATTTGGAACTATACTCATACTAGATATCCGGGCATCAAAATAGAATTAACATGACATAAACGAGAGTGCCAAATACTTGCATAATAATTAATACCAACACAAATTTGGTTCACTGACTTATTGCAAGAAAAAGGACAAAAAAGCGAAACAAGCCTTCACAATCATAGAATTTGCCTGTAAAATTTTCATATCTTGGCACAATTACTTTATTCGACTCTAAACTACTTTAAACCCATCTCTACATGGAAGAGATCCGCTAACAAGATTCTTGTTCATGTTGCACGGTTTTTTCAAAAGTGAACTTCAGATCTGTCATGCCAATACCACGAAGGGAAGCATGTGACCCATTCTTAATTAGGATGAAAAAAAATCTTGTGTGGCATGATAAGAAGTGAACATACAAACATCAGTACACACTTGAACATTAGCACGAGAATCAATCCACCAAGGTGATGATTGAAATGTTGAAAGAACAATAGGAAAATTATCATACCATCAATATTCCTAGTGGTCACAATGTCGACATTCTTGGAGCAGGTTTTCCTCTGTGTCTACATGCACTAGTAAAAAACACGGCTTTCGTCCACTCTCAATGTACATATTAGCCCCGGTTGCATTACGAACCGGGACTGATGTGAACATTAGTCCCGGTTCATGCGGCTAGGGTGTCTGGAAGGCATTAATCCATATTCAAATGAGACCTTTAGTCCCGGTTTGAGACACGAACCGCTTTCGTCCCGGTTCGTATCTCAAACCGGGATTAAAGATTAGACCTTTAGTCATCCCGGTTCGTATCTCAAACCGGGACTAAAGATTAGACCTTTAGTCCCGGTTTGAGACACGAACCGGTACTAAAGGGTGTGATGCTTTTTAGTCCCGGTTCATGTCTCAAACCGGTACTAAAAGAGTTCTGAAATTTGTTTTTTATTTTTCCATTTGTTTTTTAGTTTCTGTTTCAAATTGCTTATATCTTGTAGGATATTTGATGTTTTTGAGTGATTCTTTTTGCATTAGATTCCTAATTTTGTCAAGTTTCTGTTTGTGCCATTAGTTTTCAAATTTGAATGATTTAAATATAAATTTGTTCAGATTTGCTTCAAACACTAGATTGTGAATAGTTTGAGTTTAAAAATAGTTTTAAATTTAAATATTTTTGCTCCTAGTCACATGTCAGATTGTTGTCATAGTAAGATTAATTTGGTTATTTTTAGAATAATGTAAATTAAATTTTTAATTAAAATAGTACTGCTTTGCTTATATAGTTGTTTTAGTCCTTTAATTGTTGTTTCAATTATTTTTAGTTAGTTCTTTTTGTAGATTTTAACATGTTGTAGTATGATTTTGTTAGACAACAGTAGATAAGTTTTTATAATTAATTAATATTAATTTTGCTAGCGTTTTGTATTAATAGTTGTTTAGCCTATAATAATAGTTGATAGAATTAGTTTTGCTATATTAAAAAGTAATTTATTTGCCACTTTAATAGAATGTGACTCTGGCTTGATTAACCTTAGTTGTGACTCTTGTTGGGATGGTGCTAGCAGATGTAGTCGACGGTAGGATTGGATGGACAACATCCCGGACTAAATGGGTTCATACTCTACCCCCCATGTGTATCGCCATTTCAGTTTTGAAAAAAAAAACAAAAAATGATAAAAACTTCAAAAATTAAAATCCTTCGATATGTAGTTATGTTACTACATCTACCAATTAGGAAAATTAAAAAACATAAATTTGGACATGTTTTGCAAAAAAGTATGATGAAAAAGTAAAACGACTATATCTTCTGCATACGATGTCGGAAAAAAACGTATAATATATCAAAATGTTCAGCACGAAAATCCGCATCCGATTTTGATGGCCATAGGATGTTTTGCAATTTTTTGAATCCTCAAATTCTAAAAGGAAAAAATGTTATGCTCAAATCTTAGTTTTTTTTGAATTTTGGTTAAATCTCGTCAAACTGTGGTCAAACTACTTATTTAAGAAATATTAGTGTTACTAAATAATTATTCAAGAATATTAGTGTTACCAAATAATTATTTCAGCTTTTTTAAATTTTGGTCAAATCTGGTCAAACAATGGTCAAACTACTTAGTCAAGAAATATTAGTGTTACTAAATAATTATTGGTTTTAAGAATAATAGTTTCAAACTCAAACGGTGTAACGTGTGACTTCATGCTCAACTTCAACTCCTAAGGGTTAATAGGATTGACAGCTTACTATTGTCAGGAAAACAACAAGTGCAGACTTGGAAACAAGGGGGGAATATAACTCAAAAGTTAAGCGCGCTCTGGCTGGAGTAGTGAGAGGATGGGTGACCGACTGAGAAGTTAGACGATTTGGAATGATGAGGCATGATTAGAGATTAGAGATTGAATTGAGGGGTGATTAGAGATTAAATTCAAGTAATACAAAAAATTGAAAATTGAGAAAAAAATCAATTTTTTCCAAAAACATTTTTCAAAAAAATGCCTTTAGTGACTAAAGGTGGAGCTCCGGAGAGCGGTCATCGTGGAGCCCCTTTAGTCCTGGTTCGTAAGCGAACCGGGACTAAAGGTTTGGGCATTAGTTCCGGTTCCAGAACCAAGACTAAAGGCCTGTTTTCTACTAGTGATGTTCTGGGCACCTTGGAAAAGTGTCTGAGCTTCCTGCACTCATAACACTCTAGCTTAGCCTTATTCATCAGCTTCTACATGAAGATAGTAGTTTTGACAAGCTTATTGAGAACATGCTTATTTTTTCCTTTGTTCTTGTTCTGTGGGTATCTCTGCACAATATCGACGCTAGACTAGACCTTGCGTCATTTCTCAATAGTGTTTTTAATAATAATTTTCTGCTCGACATCAAGAGATGATATAAGATATTTCAACTGATATCTCATGTTTCCTATGTTTCAAAGTAGTGGCAAAATTCCTCCGTAAAGGAGACAACTTTGCAATCGTGCACCCAACCACAAATTTATTGGATAAGAGCATCTCCAACATGCGTGCGATATTAGCGCCGCGCTGAAAAAATCTGGTTTTTTGCACGCGCGCGATCGTTCCGGGCGCTCTAGCGGAGGCGCAAAAAACGTGTGCGCGGCATAAGTGGTTCAGCGCGCGGAACGAAATGGCATTGCACACCGCTTATTTCATGCGCCCGCTCCGGTGCGTTGCATAGTCAAGCACCCGCAACGCGGCTTCGCCCCCGCACCGTCCTCGGTGAATTCACTAGATGGACGGCTGCGCCGACATCCCCATCACCCCGTCCTTCACCCTCGACCCCTCCGCCACCGCCGCTAGCGCAAACCCTAGCCCGGGAAGCTTTGGCTTCGCCTCCGCCGGTGCTCCTCCAAGCACCGGTCTCGCGCGAGGCCTTTTCATGGCGCCACGGACGACCTCGGTGGGTGGCGTAGCGTCGGCGCCCGCCGTGAAGCCACGTGGCCCCTCTCGAAGCTCCCAAATGCGACGGTGGATAGGGCGGACAAGGTGTCCGGAAAGAATAACAAAGCGGCTGATGGCTCCTCTAGGCGGCTGATAAAGAAACTTGCAGGGCGTCTGACGGATGCGGCGGCGACCGAAGTGCCGGCGAGCTCGCTTGTTGCGTCGGCGGCCGATGTGCACAAGGTGTTCGATGAAATGCCCACAAGGTATTATTTCACCCACTTTTTCGTTCTTGTTTTTCACATGAATGGATAATGGATATATATATATATGGATAGCTTAAGTTTGGTTTTATATACTTTGTAGTTTCAATGATGAGACATATATGTCAACTATGGGTGCTGGCTCCAACAATTCTCATTGGTCTCAAACCAATGAAGTGCATTTAGATGATCATGAGTTTGAGGTGTACGAGGATGGTGAGGGTATCGTCGATGCACCGAAAGGAAGAGCGGGCACCTACACCACAGGCGAAGATATCTTGTTGTGCAATACATGGTTGAAAGTGTCTAGGGATGCCACCGTTGGAGGAGACCAAAGTAGAGATGAATATTGGATCTGAATGAAGGAGCACTTTGATTTACACAATAAAAGTGGAATTGGCCACACGGAAAGATCTCTTCGCTCCTGGTGGTCAACAATCAACAAAGATTGTCAAAGGTGGGCGAGCTCACTTAAGGTGGTTGACACGATAAATCCAAGTGGCACTAATGATAGAGATAGGGTAAGTGTCATTTATTTCATTGTAGCTCACTATTGCACAAAACTTATTTCAAGGAGAGGAGAAGAAGACCAAGAAAGGGAAACCATTTACCTTGCCTCATTGCTATGATGTGTTGAAGGACGATGGGAAATGGAGGCACCGTGAAGGTGTCGAAGAGGAGAGCAACAAACGCAAGAGAACTATTGATTTGGATGATGAGGAGGAGGAGGCACCAAGTGATGACGGCAAGAGAAGCCCTACACCAAACTCGGTTGCCTACTCCAAGCCAAAAAGACCAAGTGGAGGCAAGAAAGATGCAAAAGAAAAGAAGAGGAGGAAAGGAGATGGTGAGATAAAAATGCTATGGAAGCTATTGTGAAGGCAAGAAAGGAAGCGAACGAGGTGAGGATGATGTCAACGAACCAAGATGCGGTGGCCGGGGATAGGGGGTTGGCATTGGAGGAGAAGAGGGTGGCGGCCAAGGATATGAAGGTGGCGCTAGAGGAGAAGAAATTGGCCATGGAGGAGCGATCTAGATTGTTGAAATGAGAGAAGTACTTGTTCTTCATGGACACATCTACCCTTGATGAGAAGCAAAAGGAGTACGTCAATCTTGCTCGTGAAGAAGTCTTGGTCCAAAAAAGAGCTATGGGTGGTATGGGTGGCATGGCTACCATGTGCGGCATGGGAGGCTTCGGAGCTACCATGGGTGGCATGGGAGGCATGGGTGCCTTTGGAGTTACCATGGGAGGCATGGGTGGCTTCGGAGCTACCATGGGCGGCATGGGAGGTATGAGTTTTGGTTCTCTCATGGAAGGCATGGGAGCACCTCCGGGTGACATGGGTGGATGCATGTCTTTCGGTGTGCCTAACATACCTTCGCATGATGTCATTGGAGATCTTGCCAACACCTTCCGAGCTCCCCGTGATGATGCGGCGCGTGACAGTGAAGAGGAGGAGGAAGAATCGTCTTCGGATGAGGATGAAGAGTCGGAGGAAGAGGAGGGTGATGATGATGCGGCATGATTGTTGATGTGCCATTTGTTTGTGTGAACTTTTTTATGTCATGAACTTGGTTGTGTGGTTTCGAACTTGGTTGGATGATGTGTCATGATTGTTCATGTTTCGTTCAACTACCGAAAAAGGCTTTCGCCCCGCTTTATATATAAAGCAAAGATCATCAACAACCTGGAACAACGCACGCCACCAGAACACACGCACACACCCAAGGCAGGATACATAGGCTGAGCGCAGCAACACCACCCCTAGCACTACAAGAGCCACAGGGGGTCTCAACCGTGAACACGCCACCGCAAAGAGAAGAAGTTACATACGACGCGCCATGGGTTCCAAGGCGATGCCTACAGGAAGGTTACGACAAGGCGATGCCAGAAACTACATCAACAATCCACTATGGGACTTTGGAAACAGGGGAAGCCTTTGTAGCCACCGCCTCCTCCTCCTCCTCCTCCTCCACACAAAGCTAGGTTTTTGCCTCCCACCGACGCCGCCGCAGGTCCGCCTCCTCTCCGGTGGCCTTAGGGCCATGGGGGGCGCGGTGGATCTCAGCAAGGGTCGGCGCGCGGGCTCCGTTTTTAACTGTTTCTTTTAGTTTTTTTAGGGTTTGTGTCCTGCTTAGGAAGACGAGACGGCGGCGGCTCCCTGATGATGGAATAAAGGTCTCCCCGCTTAGCCCCCATTTCGGCGATGCGTCTAGCATCGTTGGTGGGCGTGTGGAGGTGTGTCTCCGGCGGATCTATCTTTGGTGGATTTGCTCGGATCTCGCGTTGTTCGTCTACGTTTGTGTGTCTTCGGATTGGATTTTTCTGATCTATGTTATTCTTCATCTGTGGCGGCTGCTGTTCTGGTGCGCTGGTCCTACGGGGCCTTAGCACGACGACTTCTCGACTGTCTACTACAACAAGTTGTGCCCGACTCCGACGATGGAGGGGCGATGACGGTGGCGCGCCTTCGGCTCGCTTCAGTGCTGGTAGTTGTCGCTAGGTGGTCTACGGATCTGAATGTAATTTCTATTATTTCTGGTATTCGTTGTACTGCCATGATTGAAGATGAATTGATCGAAAATTTTCTTGCAAAAAAAAGGAATGTTACGACACCAAAGCGCCGCCACCGCCCGACCCAAGGATCAGAGTTTTCCTCGGAGCAAAATGACGGGTAGTGAGAGCCGCGGCGGCGCCTTCAAGAAGGGAACGAGCTTCGCCGCCGCCGGTCCGTCCGAAGATAGAGCAGGTTTTCACCACGGCCAATATTCACGGACACCAAACGCCACACCTTGGCTACCACGCCGCCCACA
>LR738713.1:283487244-283506901 GCA_902687465.1 Secale cereale | reverse complement strand
CCGACTCCGACGATGGAGGGGCGATGACGGTGGCGCGCCTTCGGCTCGCTTCAGTGCTGGTAGTTGTCGCTAGGTGGTCTACGGATCTGAATGTAATTTCTATTATTTCTGGTATTCGTTGTACTGCCATGATTGAAGATGAATTGATCGAAAATTTTCTTGCAAAAAAAAGGAATGTTACGACACCAAAGTGCCGCCACCGCCCGACCCAAGGATCAGAGTTTTCCTCGGAGCAAAATGACGGGTAGTGAGAGCCGCGGCGGCGCCTTCAAGAAGGGAACGAGCTTCGCCGCCGCCGGTCCGTCCGAAGATAGAGCAGGTTTTCACCACGGCCAATATTCACGGACACCAAACGCCACACCTTGGCTACCACGCCGCCCACACGGCCATGGCCACCAGGCAGCACCAAGCCACGAGCTTTGCCCAGGAGCACCGCAACACCACCACCAGGGTCACCACCCCAGCATCCAGGACCTTGACGCCACCTCACCCGCCATCTATCGCTACCTCAACCAAAGAGACAAGTAGAAAGGAACCACCTTTTAAACTATGCTATGTCTTTTTGTTGCATAATGTTTGAAATATCATATCACATATTGTCAAAATGAACATGTTGCAAGCGCCGACTTCTCGCGTGCTGAAAGTTTAGCATGTCTGCTGGAGCAGCGCGCGCGCTATTTTTTGCAGCGATCGCTGGATCCAGCACTCCACGGCGCGCAAAAACTGGCTAATTCGACGTTGTAAACGCTATTTTGGCGCGCCGCGCGCCTATAAGGAGTTTTAGTTCCTTTACAATGCATTACAGGGTGCTGAGCGTGCCGGTGATTCAACATGCCGGTTTCAATCTGCACGTTAAGCCATGGCTCCGACAGGCTCAAACTACGTCAAGGCTGATGCGTACTCAGGTGGATATCATGATTGAAGGAGTGCCTTCGCATGCTTGGTCGGGGAATGTGGCAGCGGAGCTGCTGGGCAAGGCCTGTTTGGTTGAGAGCCTGGCGCCGAAAATGGAAAACGGGGAGGACCTCTCTCTGTTCAAGTTATGCGCCTGGTGTGTTGATCCGGAGGAGATCCCGATGAGTCGGAGGCTATGGGTGCCTGAGCTGCCGGAGGAAGAAGGGAACGTGGCGGCAAGGAGACCGTCATTCCGTCAACTGCTTGAGTACCCCACCATCATCCACGTCGGCCGGATGCGGGACTTCTCAGAGCCGCAGCTATGGCACCGCTCGGGTAGCTCAGATGGAGACAGTGGGCAGAGTGGCATCCCAGACAGTTCCAACGGGTCATTTGCTAGAGGGAGAGGGTGGTTTCGCCATGGACGCGGGGTGTTTGCGACAACAGAAATGCTGGTCGGAGCTCCTCCGGCGGCGGTGGCGGCCCTGGGAGAACATTCGAGCAGGTGCTCGAAGGCAGGGTGGGGCCCTCAGAGTGGCGCATCCCTCCGATGACGCAAGTGGGGCCATGCATGTCTGCGGTAAGCAGGTTGGACTGCAGGACTAGGGAGATGGAGATTCAAACTGAGCAGTTAGCCAGAGCATCCGAGAAGGTTCCGTTGGCTAATGATGGGGTGCCAGCTGGCATGGTGGGCGCTAGGGATTTGACTTATAGGACTAGCGAGGGGACTAGGCAGGCTGATGCGAGGTTGCGGACTGGGCCAATGGAGGCAGGCTCAGATCTCAATGCAGGGAGACAAGAAGGGATCATGCAGGAGGGATTAGTTGACCTAGAGCCAATAGTGCGCCCGGAAGAGGCCATCATTGATGGCGCGTAGGTCGAGGAAGGGCCCCAGCCTTTGGTAGGTGCTCAGGCCACTTGTGAGGGGCTGGTGCTATGGATCATCGGCAGCCAGCTATGGAGGATTCCCAGCTGGTGATGCCTGCATCGGACACGACTTTGGTACAGACAATCTGCGTGGAAGTGGGTGGAGTGGAACAAGATGGAGGCAGCGGGAATATCCGGAACGCGAACGGTTGGGATCCGGTGTCAGATGTGCTTGCTCTGACCAACATGTTGTCGGATGCATGGATGCCGAGCTCTGATTCGGAGGGTGCGCGGGCACAGGAGGTGGTGGAAGCAGCCTTGATTTCGGCTTTGGCTGGTTCTGCTTTGGTGCCTTGTGATGCTCATACTGCTGCTGCATGCGATCGTGACATGACAATGTACTGCACCATGCAACAGGATGGGCACGGTGATTTGCTGGTGGCTCAAGTTCAGGATGAGAGGCTTTCGAATAAAGAACATATAGCAATAGGTAACATCAAGTCCTTTTGTGCTGGACTGCTGAAGAAGCTAGCCCCACCGTTGCTTAAGGAGATTGAAACAAACAAAGGAGTAAAGGCGGGGCAAGATCCTTTCACACCCCGATGCAACACAAGGTCGGTTTGTAGCTCGATCAGGTCCAAATCAAAGGCCACTGCGGCAGAGACGGTGTTATTAAAACGTTAGGCATCGCCCATGATGATCTAGCCATTTCGGATGGAGTTTGGACATTCTCCGCACCATGTTTGACTCGCCCCTCCATGAGTCGGAGCTACGTGCCATTGCGGCCATATTTGGGAAGGCGGTCTCGATCAACCTTTCTGGAGAGTTTGACAACCTGGTGGCCACATCGGTCTAGTGCGGGTGTGTGGGTTTGTACTGACATCGAAGTCTTTCATTCCAAATGTCGTGCATCCCGTTGGAGTTGGTGTGTTGGAATGTGCGTGGACTCAACAGTCCGGCGAGGAGAGATACTCTTAGGGAGCTGGCGGATAAGATGAAGGTTGCTATCTGGTGTATCTTAGAGAATAAACTTGAACTCGTAGATCAGTTTGTGATTATGCAATGTCTTGGGCCATCTTACGATGGTTTTTCCTATCTTCCTGCCTTGGCGACCAGGGGTGGTATTATTATGGCTTGGGACTCCTCAAGGGTGAGACTGTCCAATATGGTTAACGACACAAATTTTCTTACTGGTGGTGTATGGCCCCCAAGAGGATGCTCAAAAGATTGCTTTTCTTAATGAGTTGTCGGAGAGAAGACAACTATGCCCGGGACCGTGGATGGTCATAGGGGATTTTTTACATGATCCTATGTGCAGCAGACAAGAACAATTCCCTCCTAGACAGGAGGATGATGGGGAAGTTCAAGAGGTTCATGGATGATAATGCGATGAAAGAGCTTTTTCTGCATGGGCGCAGATTTACATGGAGTAACGAGAGGGAGAACCCAACCATGACCAAGATTGACCGGGCGCTCATCTCTGTGGATTGAGAACTTGCATACCATGAATGCTTACTACAGTCGCTTTCCACCTTTGCCTCACACCACTGCCATCTTTTTCTTTCTCTGGAAGATCGTCTTTTGCATCGCAAGCGATTTCGCTTTGAGACGTTCTGGGTTAAGATAGATGGCTACATGGAGGCGGTGCAGGATGGATGTGTTTGTGATGAGGCTATCATGGATCCTTTTGTGCATCTAGATTCTCTATTAAGGAACTGCGCTAAACACCTGACAGCGTGGGGGCAGAGGGAGATTGGCAACATCAAGATGCAGATGGCAGCTGCAAACTTGGTGATCTTAAGGTTTGACTGCGCGCAAGAATCAAAGGGGCTTTCTGAGCAAGAGAGATGGCTTTGGAGCTCGCGGAAGCATTTGGTGCTTGGATTGGCATCGCTGGAGAGGACGATTGCGAGGCAGCAATCTAGGATGCGATGGTTGCAGGCCGGGGATGCTAACACGAACTTGTTTCACCTAGTGGCTAATGAGAGGAAGGCTAGAAACTTCATCCCGATGATTTCTGTGGCGGTCAGACCATTACTGACCAAATAGGCAAGGAAAAGGCGTTTCATGAAGCATGCAGTGAATAGCTTGGAATGACCACACCCACGCAGCACACTTTGGACTTGGACTTTCTGGGCATGGAGCCTATTGATCTCTCGGATCAGGATCAGCTGAGGAGATATGGAAGGTCATTAAGGAAATGCATGCAGATCGTGCGCGTGGCCCAGATGGGTTTACATGCTTGTTCTTTGATACGTCCATTTTGCATCATGCTTATATGTTGATATTTATTGCATTATGGGCTGTTATTACACGTTATGTCACAATACTTATGCCTTTTATCTCTTATTTTACAAGGTTTACATGAAGAGGGAGAATGCCGGCAGCTGAAATTCTGGGCTGGAAAAGAAGCAAACTCTGGAAACCTATTCTGCACAACTCAAAAAGCTCTGAAACTCCACAGGACACCGTTTCAGAAAATATAAAAAAATATCTGGCGAAAGAAGATCACCAGGGGGGCACCACATGTCCACGAGGGTGGGGGCGCCCCCCCCCCCTCTGGGCGCCCCTGCCTCGTGGGCCCCCCGATGGCCCCCCGATGCCCATCTTCTCCTATATGAGGTGTTTTGACCTGGAAAAAAAATCATAAGGAGGCTTTTGGGACCAAACGCCGCCATCTCGAGGCGGAACCTTGGTGGAAATCAATCTAGGGCTCTGGCAGAGCTGTTCTGCCGGGGATACTTCCCTCCGGGAGGGGGAAATCGTCACCGCCGTCATCACCAACAACTCTCCCATCTTGGGGAGGGCTATCTTCATCAACATCTTCACCAGCACCATCTCCTCGCGAACCCTAGTTCATCTCTTGTATCCAATCTTTGTACCCAAACCTCAGATTGGTACGTGTGGGTTGCTAGTAGTGTTGATTACTACTTGTAGTTGATGCTAGTTGGTTTATTTGGTGGAAGATCATATGTTCAGATCCATTATGCATATTAATACCCCTCTGATCATGAACAATATTATGTCTTGTGAATAGTTACTTTTGTTCCTGAGGACATGGGAGAAGTCTTGCTATAAGTAGTCGTGTGAATTTGGTATTCGTTCGATATTATGATGAGATGTATGTTGTCTCTCCTCTAGTGGTGTCATGTGAACGTCGACTACATGACACTTTACCATTATTTGGGCCTAGAGGAAGGCATTGGGAAGTAATAAGTATATGATGGGTTGCTAGAGTGATAGAAGCTTAAACCCTAGTTTATGCGTTGCTTCGTAAGGGGCTGATTTGGATCCACTTGTTTCATGCTATGGTTACGTTTACCTTAATACTTCTTTTGTAGTTGCGGATGCTTGCAATAGAGGTTAATCATAAGTGGGAGGCTTGTCTAAGTAAGGACAGCACCCAAGCACCGGTCCACCCACATACCAAATTATCAAAGTACCGAACGCGAATCAGATGATCGTGATGAAAACTAGCTTGACGATAATTCCCATGTGTCCTCGGGAGCGCTTTCCTTCATATAAAAGTTTGTCCAAGCTTGTCCTTTGCTACACAAAGGATTGGGCCATCTTGCTGCACCTTATTTACTTTTACCTTTTGTCACTTGCTACCAATTACCTTATCACAAAACTATATGTTACATATAATTTCAGTGCTTGCAGAGAATACCTTACTGAAAACTGCCTATCATTTCCTTCTGCTCCTCGTTGGGTTCGACACTCTTACTTATCGAAAGGACTATGATAGATCCCCTACACTTGTGGGTCATCATTCTTTCAGAAAGCATGACTAATAGTGAAAGGAGATGTGATTGCTGCCTTACACAAGTTGCTGCTTGGCAATGGGAGGGGGTTTGACAGGCTAAATCAGGCTCTAATCTCGCTCATTCCTAAGAAGACGGTAGCTAGTCAGGTCAATGATTTCAGACCTCTAGACCTTGTCCATAGTTTGCCCATGATTGCCTCCAAGCTTCTGGCATCTCGGTTGCGCCGGCGCATGGGTGAGTTGGTGAGCGTGAACCAGTGCATTCATAAAGGGATGCATGACAACTTCTTATTGGTGAGACAAATGGCGAGGAAATTGCATAAGCGGAGGACCAAAGGTGTGCTGCTCAAACTAGACATATCCCGCGTTGAAATGATAATGTGAATTATCCGAAATACATAGAAGGGAATTCCATATCCATATATTGGATTAGATAATGAATCTAACCTTGGAATATGTGTGTGTGTGTGTGTGTGTGTGTGTGTGTGTGTGTGTGTGTGTGTGTGTGTGTGTGTGTGTGTGTGTGTTTCTTCTATTTTGTTTGCATATTTTCTCATTTTCTATTGAATCGGATTCTAAAATCATTGCTTAAAGTGGAAACCCACATAAAAGAGGACTCCACTTATAGACATTTGTCCTGCCCATTCCTATTTGAATCCTTCGGGCCAAGGGTTTCTCATGCACATGGAGATCCTGGATTGCCACTATGCTAAGAACGGCGAGCTCTAGAGTGGTGGTTAATGGCAGCATTTGGGAGAAAATTATGCATGTTTGTGGCCTACGATAGGGAGAACCCCTATCCCCACTCCTCTTTGTGATCGCTATGGATGTGCTCACGGCTATGATGATCAAAGCTCAAGAGGGGCATGTGCTCAGTAAGATACCTGGATGCTTACATATGCAACGCCTCTCGCTTTATGTGAATGATGTTGTGTTATTTATTAGACCGTCGAGACCTGACCTGATGTTTGTCAAAGAGGCAATCACGATATTTGGAGAGGCTTCATGCCTCGGGATTAACTACGCGAAATCGTCAGCCATTATGATTCGAGCGGAAGAAGAAGATGAGGAACTTGTGAGGCATGCGTTGCCGTGGAAAATGGAGAAGTTTCCTTTCAAATATCTCGGACTACAATTGGGCATTAGACAGCTCACGCGTTCTGAATGGCAGCCAATTGTGGATGATGTGTTGAAGATTGTTCCAGGTTGGCAGAGGGGTTTGGTCACGAGGCCGGGTCGGCTTATTCTGGTCAACCAAGTGGTTCGAGCTCGCCCCACTCATCACCTAATGGTGGCAGAAGCACCCAAGTGGGCACTCGAGAGGGTCGACAAGGGATGTCGCGCGTTATTTTGGGCCGGTTCTTACTATGTCCATGGAGGGAAGTGTGATGTAGCATGGCAGAGGGTTTGTCGTCCTAAAGGACTGGGAGGACTCGATGCGATTGATTTGCACAAGCATGGGATTGCTCTTAGATTGCGGTGGGAGTGGCTCAAATGTACTGACAGCTCGCGGCCTTGGCAAGGACTGAATTTTACATCTGACAAGCAAGTGTTGACAGCGTTTGACAGTTTGGTCAAGTGGCAACTTGGGGAGGGGTCCAGTGTGCTGTTTTGGAGAGATCACTCGCTAAATGGAGCTCGAATTGCTGAAATTGCTCCCCTGGTCGTGGAGAAGGTTAGGACACAAGTAGTGAACAAGAGATCCGTGAAGGACGCGATGCATCTACACGCCTGGACCTCGGACATTGTTGGGGAGATGTCAACTGAGGGGTTGATTCGGTTCATTCATCTCTGGGGCAACCTGATTGAGGTGGATCTCATTTCCGCTGTGGAGGACAAGCCGATCTGGCAATGGGATGCCTCGGGCACTTATACGGCTAGCTCTGCTTAAAAGATGTTGTGCGAAGGGGGCATAAAATTCCAATGTGCATCTGCAATTTGGAGGTGCTCGGCACCGCTCACTTGCAAGATTTTTATATGGTTGGCCTTGCACTGTCGGCTATGGACGTCGGATCGTAGATTCAGACATGGGCTGCAGGATCAGACCTCTATTTGCTATCTGTGTGATCAGGAGGAGGACAATGTGGACCACATATTACTTCAGTGCGTTTTTGCTCGACAGGTCTGGTTCCTCAGTTGCACGAGTCTCGGCATAGATGTGTCCATCTTGCCAACGGTGGGAGATAACTTGGAGGAATGGTGGACAAGGTCGAGGAAGCATATCCACAAGAACTACCGCGAAGGTTTCGATGCTTTCTGCATTCTAGTTTGCTGGAATTTGTGGAAACAGAGAAACGGGAGGGTTTTTGCTTCACATGCTATCACGAATGAATGGGGCACTGCTGAGCTGATACACTAGGAACACTTGAGATGGGTGTCGGCAGGAGGGAGAGGAGTCCAACAACTAATAGAGGAGTAGTGTGCATGTGCTGGAGTCGTGTGCTCGATGTGCCAACCGAATGTGATTGGCCGTCAATTGTAATTCTTGTATGTAACCTCTGCCTTCTATAAATCAAGGAAAACGTTTCAATTCAACCGGATGATTTCACGATCTCTCCAACCGCCTCGACGGGGTGACACGCGTCCCTGTGGGGACCGTTGCACGGCCCATCCCCGCAACCTTTTCTTCTCCCCTGACTGGGTCCTCTCCGTCATCCTCTAGATGCACCCGTCTCCTCTCTCCCCACTCCCCTTCCAGGCTACCTTTCTTCTCTCCCCGAGCGGCTCATCCTCTCCATGACCTCACCACTCTTGGTCGGCGGAGCTGCTGCTACTACGAAGGAGTGGCGTTGTTGCGCTGCAGGGGCCAGCCGAGTGACGAGGAATCGTTGCTGCAAACAACCCCCTGTCGTGACTGGCGATATTCTTGCAGGGGAGGGAGGAGATTGCCGGCTTCTCCCTGTGCTTCAAGCGAGTGGCGCTGCTGCAGACAGGGGCTTGCCGACATTGCTATGAAGCACCACCGGGGCCGCCGGAGCTGCAATGAAACAGGAGGGAGGCATTGAAGCTTCGCCGGAGTTGTAATGGAACGTCGCGTGAGCTCCAATGAAGCGTCACCGAAGCTCCAATGAAGCGCCGGAGTTCCAATGGAGCGTCACCGGAGCTCCGGTGAAGCGTTGCCGGAGCTCCAATGAAGCAGCAGAGTTGCAGTGAAGGGTCGCCGGAGCTCCAATGAAATGCAGTCGGAGCTCTAGTGAAACGCCACCGGCACTATAAAGGAGCATGCGCATCACGGCGCTGGTGATGCCATGCAACGCTCGTCGAAGCTACCTTTCTTCTCTCCCCGCCCGAGATGCAGCAGCACGCGCCACTGCCGAGAGACTGCAGGTGCTGCGTTTGAGGCAGGAGCGACGGTGATGGTGCACTGCATGAACGGTGTGGCGGCGATGCAAAGTAGTAGCATGCATGGCGTCTCCGACGACGGGGGACGGTGGCCAGCGTCGCTGCCGCAGAGAGATTGCACATCGTCTCATTACTGGGCTTTTGTTGGTGTAGATGAGAGAAGGAAGAGAGAAATGCGTGCTTACCCTTATGGATCGAACGATGATGTGCACTTAAATCGGACGGTTGAGCAGGCAGTTGATCTTTCCCTAAGATCAACTGGCTGATTTGTAGCAGCCTCCATAAATCAATGGTACACGTTTCACGTACTCTCAAAAAAAAAAACAATGCCTTCATGAGCTTGTTCAACTACAAAACAGTTGCTAACCGTCTTGTAGTCATGAAAATGGTGTACAGTTCACTGTGTACATCTGTTGCATCGAATTCCAGTGCCTCACAGATTTGCTTCTCATCTTGTATGTGCATATCATATTTGCTTCTCATCTTGTATGTGCATATCGTGCTGGACCGTGGTCCATCGGGAACAATATTCCCAAAAATAGTTTAAGTGCATCTAAAAAGAATTTTAGGTTTTATAAGAAGGAAGAACAACTAGAGTAGCAGAAAATCCGATCTCCAGTATTACTTGCTCATAACCAAACAAGATGGCATGGGCGCACCACAAGGTAGATTTGCTGCACTGGATGTGCCGCCCGGTGCAGACGTGCATTTTCCGCCAGCAAATGGCACTCGCTCCATTTGTTTCATGTTTATAACAACAATGCTGATACATTCTCATCCAAAAACGTTGCTTCCATCGGTTCCAACTTAGTCTCTTGTTACAATGGTACCACAAGTTAGTGGTGACTATAAATCAGATGCTTATACAATATAATTTAGGCTTATCAGTTATGGTGACGTGTATATTATACAGGGCAAAACTCACCATCTAACGCCTACAAACAAGGATATGGATATAGGGTACACCAAGTCCTTCAAGGCTATCTGACTTATTATGTGGATGTGTGCCAATAATCAATCAATCAATGAGCATAAAAATCTCATCCAGACGCAGCCGCAGCTCTCGCCACGTCGTTGCTCTCCTCTTTATCAAACTCCTCCATCAGCTCCCGTTGCCGTGATGTCAGCTCCCTACAAATGAATGGCACAGACAAAACAAAATGTTGATTTTGGTGTTTCTTTTCTTTTCTTTCCTTTTCTTCTGTCAACTGAAATTTTGTTGAGGCAAAGAAACATACATTGGGACTCTGATGTTGAAGTGGACATAATGATTACCGTACGATGACGAATTCTTCACCTTTATTCCTGCAAAAATAAAGAGAGGCAAAAGGCATGTGCGTTAATAACATTTGGATCGAAATCCGACGACCCGGATAAATGGGTTTCTTTTAGTTAACCACAATGACCAACCTTTGCCCCGTAGGACAACCTTCTCTCCTGGTTGGGTACCTTGGCGAACCTAGACAGGGAAAACCAAATGAAACATGAGCCTTACGAATTACAGCAGCATCCAACAAATACAACCAGCGTATTCAGCTCGTGTCATGTGCCAAAACCCAAAAGGTCAACTCAATGGTCCATGTATGCCTACCTTGACTGAAACATTTCCGGCGAGTGTAGGTATTGTAACAGTTCCACCTAGCACAGCCTGTAAATCAAGCAGTTTTAGATACCCAAAAATAGATGGAGCAATGCATGACGGTATATGCATCGTAGCTGTAAGATAATCATCCTTTTTACTTTTTAAATAAACTACTCCCTCTGTCCCATAATACCTGGCGAAGCCGGTTTGTGCGGTGAGTATTGTGCGTTATACATGTTTTTAAACCTTCCATGTGACATATTCGTGCCAACTACATATATTTGCTTTTGTTGCTTCCGATCGATCGAGTCAGAGAGAGAGAGGTAGCAGGAGAGGATGAACTCGCGAGGTTTTTGTGCTGCTACTACTGCGCAGCTTTTTCTGTTCTGTTATTCCCAAGTCTTAAGCGATTACAAGACTGGACTAACTACCTCCCGGCCAGGCTGCTGTGATCCGCATCTATTGCTCCATCCAGCGACGGGATCAACCAGAGGCCACGACCGGGAGGGAAATACGCTACGGAGAGACGCAGCTCTCCACTACGTGCATGTCCACGCATGCATTATTACAAAACAGAAAGTAAACTACGCTACATGTATGAGATTATCTAGGCTAACAGCTTTTGCAGGATGGGTATGAGTTGAGAAAGCAGCTTTTATTATACTTGCTCAAACATCGTGCGAATGAAGCTTGCCTGATATTGTGCGAGAATTTCTTAAGCGCATCAAGTAGATCTCAATATTTGAAATAGATTTTTAGTTGGATCATCACTTTATATGTATAATTGCCAATTTGCTATTTTGTTATCAGTTTACATTACACGTGAAGTGGACTTCAATTATTATGCAATTATGACCGTGTTATATTGTCTCTACCTGTGAAATTTAGCATGCATTATCATTAAAGAACTTCAGCAAACTATTTTATATAACTTCAGCAAACTATTTCAGAAGCCTGTGGCAACGCACGGGCATTCTACTAGTATAAGAGCGTTTTTGACACTACACTAGTGTCGTGTCAAAAACGCTCTTATATTATGGGACGGAGGGAGTAACTAACAGAGCCTAATACACATCAGAGCTGTATCAATGGCCTGCCGGTATCGGGTAAGTCTGGTGATACTGATAGGACGGTTGTGCAAAGTATCGGTGCATAGTAGGTGGTGAGTTGGTGACACGGGGCAGAAGACGTAATTTGAATATTTGTTTTCCAGAAAGAAAGATGTGATCTGCATAATGCAGTTACTTAAGAGTTCAGATCGGTGGGAACACCAACAAAGGAGAGGGTGACAATACTAAGAGAGTTCACCTGGGCCATGCTTAGAACAGCATCCACATGCACATGGTTGCCTTCTCTACGGAAGATAGGATCCTCTCTGACCTGTAATAGGAAAATGGGTACTTAGGGCCCCTTTACGAAAGCACTTACAAATGAAGATTCTTTTTTATAGAAAAATATTAAAGATATTAGTAAATTGTCCTGACTAACTAGATTCCACAGTGCAGCAACAGGAAACAAGCCATAATTTCACTTGAAACATACTCCCTCTGTAAACTTCTAAAGACATTTTTAGGTCACTACTTTAGTAACCTAAAACGTCTAATAAAAGTTTACAGAGGTAGTGCCAATTTAACTGACAGATTGAGTTGGAAATTTGACCAAAGAGAAATGTAACCTTGATAGTCAAAAGAAGGTCACCAGGTTTATTACGCTCAACATCCGCACCACCCTGACCACGAACCTTTATAGTCTCATTGTCATCAATTCCTGAAGATGCGTTCTAGTTATATATAATACACATAAAAATGTAAGTATTTTCCTAGACTCCAAAAGAACTCGCGCAGTTGCATACTTGTAGTAACGACTACTCAAACATTAACAGAAAAGGAAGAATAATTAAATAGAAACATAATTAATAGAACAGTGAAATGAGCTATTGCTGTTAAACAGGGCCACATTTAGTGGGGGTGCCATGGCAACCCCTCAAAAATTGCAAAACATTTTTTTAGCATGTACCTAACACCAAATACCTACAAGTTAATAATGCAACTTTAAGACTATTTGTCGAGATTATGACGATGTTTAGACCAAATTATACTATCTAATTATCCATAGTGTAAAGTTTCACAAACTTTGAACTGTGGCAGTCTGAGATTCTAGGTCCGCCACTGCCGTTAAAAGTACCATCTTTACATTAGTAGTGCTAATAAATATAGTCTAGAAGGGGAGATCTACTTCTGCATTGTGTCAAGTAGTTGGGTTGGTATCAGTGGTATGTCCACCTAGGTAAGTTCGTCTTAGTTCACACTTTACAGCAAGCAAAGCTAACGATAAACAAAAATTATATGCAAAATGAATATGTTTGGTTTGTGTGACGCCCGAAGACCGATGCTCCAGAAGACTTCCAGCTGCTCCGGGTTTCACCGTGTGTTTCATTTGTGCTTGCTCTTTTGTTTTTGCATTGCATCATGTCATCATGCCATCATGTCATAAATCTTTTGCATCTTAACCAAATAAATTGCATGGATCTTCGATCCATTTAACCCGAGGGAATTCACTTGTGATTTCTCTTTATAACATATCCTCCTAATAATTATGGAGCTATTATAAATATTCCATTAGCTTGGAAGCAACCTCAACACTTGTGCAAATTATATCCCTTTTGATTCCATTTTCTAAATCCATGCACAACTTCCCCGGGAGCCAACTTCACTTCCAATTTTCCCCTTTATTTAGAGTTTGGAGTTTCAACTTGCCATTTTATCTTCCCGGGAGAATGTTACCTATGTGCCCATGGGTCATATTAATTATGTCGAGCCACATCCTCAAATTCGAGCCCTTTTAGATTCCATCTAAAGGGATTTCTAAAGTCAAACAATTTGGCTTTTATTCAAACGTGTTTGAATTTTCATCTTCCAAAAATCTTCAAACAATTTTTATTTATATTCCTCACATTTTTGCGAGTCCGGGGAAATTATCCCCATGCCCAGATTCCACCCCTACCTCCTCTTTCTTTTCTTCCTTTTTTCTGTCTTGTTTAAAAATGGAAAGCAGAGAAAGGAGAGCCCAGCAGCCAGGCGCCTGCTTCCTCCTAGGCCCAGCCCGCTTCCCTCCTGTTAACCCTAGCCCGCACCCCGTCGCTCCCTCCTTCCCTCGTACTCCTCTTCTCCCGCAGCCGCCGCCAGACCCACTCTCGATCTCCCCCTCGTCCTCTCCTCCCGACCCCATCTCCCTCCTCTCGCTCTCTCACCGCAGCCGGCCTCCCGTGCGTCGCCGCACCGCCAGTCCCGTCCACGCCTCTCCGCCTCCGCGCAGGGAACCGCACCCCGCCGCTGTTAGACCTTTGAACCTAAGCATTGATAGTTGTGGATGACACTAGGAGAGTTGGGACAATTTTCGTTGATTTATTTCACACAATGCCATGCCAACCTGAGGGGTTGGGGGTACATACTTATAGGCTGCTAGCCAGCCAAGCATATGCTGAGATGCTGCTAAGATGCCAGTCTAAGATGCTATCCTAACTGACAGTCCTTGATGGTCAGGAACTCTATCCTAACTGCCACAAGGACCATGTGCTGCAGCCCCACAAAGACCCTAGTACACAGATTTATCCATCATTCTCCCTCTAAGTCTTGTACGTCGTCTTGTGGGAGAGTTGAATCATCCCAATCCTGGAGCAAAGTTCGAGGAACTTGACCCTCCCAAGAGGCTTGGTGAGCAGGTCTGCGAGCTGGTCCGTGGTGTTGATGTAGCTCGCCTCGATGCTCCCTTCTTCCACAAGGCTGCGGATGAAGTGATACCTCAGTCGGATGTGCTTGCTCCGTTCGTGGAACACGGGGTTCTTTGCCAGAGCCAGGGCAGAATTGCTGTCCACCAGAAGATGCACCGTTCTAGTGTCTTGAACGAGAAGATCACCAAGCAGACGAGCAAGCCAGAGCGCCTGAGTGCAGGCGGTGGAGGCCGCTATGTACTCAGCCTCACAGCTGGACAGGGCCACCACCTGTTGCTTGATTGATTGCCAGCTCACGAGACACTTGCCGAGGAAGAAGAGGATCCCGCTCGTGCTCTTGCTGGTGTCGATGTCGCCGGCGTGGTCGCTGTCGTTGTACCCGACGAAGTGTGCCGCCCCCGGACACTTGGGGTAGTGGAGGCCGTGGTCGAGGGTCCCTGCTACGTAGCGGACGATCCTCTTCACTGCCTGCTGGTGTTCCGACGTCGGTCGCTCCATGAACCGACTGACATAGCCGACGGAGAATGCCAAGTCCGGCCGTGTGTGGGTGAGATAGCGAAGGCTCCCCACAAGGCGCCGGTACTGCGTAGCATCCACTTCCTCCGTCGTGCTGTCGCGGCTCAGTTTCAGCCTCTCCTCCATCGGAGTGAGAGCTGGGTGGCAGTCGGTGAGCCCAGCTAGCTCAACGATGTGCTTGGCGTAGGCGGACTGTCGAAGCGCGATCCCGGAGTGGTCCTGGTGCACCTCAATCCCTAGATAGAAGGAGAGGAGCCCCAGATCACTCATCTGGAAGGTGGCCTTCATGTCTTCCTTGAACGCCGCCACCTCTGCATCTTTGGTGCCGGTGATCACCAGGTCGTCAACATAGACGCCCACCAGCAGGGCATTTCCTCCACTGCCCCGTCGATAGACGGCAGCCTCATGCGGACTTTGCTCGAAGCCCATCTTCTTTAGCGTGGAGTCCAGCTTGGCGTTCCATGCCCTAGGTGCCTGCCGTAGGCCATAGAGAGCCTTGCGCAGGCGGAGTACCTTGCCCTCCTGGCCGGGAATCCCAAATCCCGGTGGCTGATGCACGTAGACTTCCTCCTTCAAGTCGTCGTTGAGGAATGCCGACTTGACATCCATGTGATGGACACGCCAGCCCTCCTGGGCAGCTAGCGCAAGGAGAAGTCGCACGGACTCCATCCGTGCCACGGGAGCGAAGGCGTCGTCGAAGTCGACTCCTTCCTCCTGCAAGAAGCCTCGCGCCACCAGGCGAGCCTTGTGCTTGATGATGGCGCCGGCTCCATCCCTCTTCAGCTTGAACACCCACTTAAGGGTGATTGCGTGGTGACCACGAGGGAGGTCAGCGAGCTCCCAGGTGCGGTTTTGCTCGACCGCATCCATCTCCAATTGCATCGCGGCGCGCCATGCCGCATCTCTCTCGGCCTCTGCAAAGGACCGTGGTTCGCCGTCCTCGCACGCGAGTTGTAGCTGCGCCTCCAAGTCACGTGGCATCAGTCCCGGCACCGGCTGGTCGCCGAGTAGATTATCCATCGTGCGATACCGCAGCCGTTCGCCTCCATAATACGCGTCGACACGCTCCTCGTCGTGAGTGAGCGGGGAAGCGAACTTCATCGGGTTGTGCTCTGCGTGAGCTGGTGCTGATGAAGACGAACCCGGAGTGGTGACTGGCGGGGCTGGAGTATGCGGCGTCGCCAGTTGTGGTGCCGTCGGCGTTGCAGGCACCGGAGTCGATGTAGTTTTGGGGGCCGGGGTAGGCGTGCCCGGCGAAGAGGAGCTGCTTGCTCCCCCGGCTTCCTTGAAGTGGGCATACTCGACAATGAAGTCGTCATACATCAGCGTCGAGCCGTCGTCCACCGCCTTGTCCCATTGCCACCCTCGCCCTTCGTTGAACACGACGTCGCGCGCCGTGCGCACACGCTGCGTCTTTGGGTCGAGGATGCGGTAGGCCTTTGAGCCCTCCGCGTAGCCGATGAAGACTCCCGAAGAGCTCCTGTCGTCGAGCTTGCCGATGTGGCCGAGCTCCTTGGTGAACGCAAGGCAGCCAAAGACGCGCAAATGGGAGACCGCTGGCTTCCGCCCATGCCAGGCCTCGTACGGTGTCCTGCCGTCGAGTGCCTTAGTAGGCGAGCGGTTGAGGATGTAAACGGCCGTCAGCACCGCCTCTCCCCAGAAAACAGCCGACATCCCTCTCTGCTTGAGGAGAGCCCGAGCCATTCCCACAACCGTCTGGTTGCGCCGCTCGACGACTCCGTTTTGCTGCGAGCTGTACGGCGCGGAGTAGTGGCGCTGGATGCCCTCGTCGGCGCAGTACGACGCGAATTCAGCCGCCGTGAATTCGCCGCCGTTGTCAGTGCGCAGCACGCGCAATTTGCGGCCGCTCTCCGCCTCCACACCAACCTGCGCGCGCCTGATGGGGTCCGCCGCTTCTCCCTTGCTGCCGAGAATCATCGCCCACATGTAGCGAGAGAGATCGTCGACGAGCAACAGGAAGTAGCATCGACCTCCGGGTGTGGCTGGCGTCACCGGGCCGCACAAGTCTCCGTGCACAAGTTCCAGCTTCTCCTTGGCCCGAAAACTCACCTGTTGGGGAAAGGGGAGTCGTCCCTGCTTCGTCAGTACGCAGATGTCGCAGAACTGCTTCACATGGTCGAGGCATGGCAGGCCTCGTACCATCTCCTTGGCACTTAGACGCTTCAGGGCCTCAAAATGAAGGTGTCCAAAGCGCTCATGCCATTGCCACGTCTCGTCGTCCCAACGGACAGCGAGACAGACCGGTTGTGCCATCTGCACATCAAGGACGTAAAGTCGATTTTCACCTCTGGGTACCTTGGCGAGAAGGCGACCCTGGCGATCCCAGATGCGTAGGACCCCATGCTCAATCAGCACGCGTGAGCCGTTCTCATCCAGCTGTCCCAAGCTGATGATGGAGTTCCTCAGCGCGGGGATGTAGTAGACGCCGGTGAGCAGCCGGTGCTCTCCCGTCTTGGTGGCGAAGATGACGGAGCCGACGCCCTTAATTTCCACAGCGGAGGCATCCCCAAACTTGACGGAGCCTCGCGCATCGGAGTCGAGCTCGGCGAAGAAGTCCCTTCGACCGGTCATGTGGTGGGTAGCGCCGGTGTCGAGGCACCACCCCGTAGTCTTGTCTTTCCCGAAGCCATCGCCGAGAAGAGCGTGTGCTTTTGGCTCGTCGAGATGGATGAGAGCATTTGCAACTGGTGTCGCTGAAGATAGCTCAATGCTTGCATGCGCCATGAACAAAGCCGTCTCCTCCTCCTTCACCTGTGCGACGTGAGCCTAGCCTTGACGTGGTTGCCGGCACTCATTGGCCCAATGGCCAAACCGGCCACAGTTGTGGCAAGTGTTGTCCTGTGCCGGCTTGGGCTTGCCAGCGGCGCCGTCCTTGGCGCCTCAGCGGGCGTCACCTTCGGCACGTCCTTGTGCCCTGCCCAGGGGGCCTCTTCGCGTCTTACGCTGCTTGCCACGCATGCGGCCGCCCGTCGTGGAAGAAGGCTCCCCCTTCTTCCTGTCACCAAGGCTGGCATCCCACTGTTCCCGAGTTAGGAGCAGCTTCCCGCCGGTGGTGATGGGCCCCGAGGAAGGCTGAGGCTCGTCGGTGTCGACGACCTTGAGGCGGCCTATCGCCTCCTCGATTGTCATCGTGGAGAGGTCCAGCAAAGACTCGATCGACCGAGCCATCTGCTTGCACTTCTCGGGGATGCACCGAAAAAGCTTCTCGACAGCTCTCTCCTCGGTGTAAGTGGCATCACCAAACTTCACCAACTTCTGCAGCAGAGTGTTGAGACGCAGAGCAAAGCCATCAACGTCCTCACCTGGCTTAAAAACCAGGCTCTCCCACTCCTTGCGAAGTGCCTGCAGAGTGGACTTGCGAGCACGGTCGCTGCCGATGCGTGCCACGACGATGGCGTCCCAAGCTTCCTTGGCAGTCCGCTTGCTGGAAAGTGAGAACTGCATCTCGGGCGGGACTGCGGCGATGAGGGCGTCCAGCGCCCGTCGGTCCTCTTGGTGGTCGACGTTGCTGTCCTGGACTGCCTCCCACATGCGCCGCACCTAGAGCCTGACCTTCATGATCCCGACCCACTCGACATAGTTGGTTTTAGTGAGGGTAGGCCACCCAGCACTGGGACCAACATCCCTGACCATAGTCCGGACCTCGTAGAGGCCGCGGTCCTGGTCGTTGCAGCCGCCGTCGCGGTGCGCACCTCCACCTGGAGCGCGGGCGTGCTCGGCTGCCCACTGCGCCATCCGCTCTTGCGCCACTTTGGCGCGGTCTGCGTCAGCGCAGTCGTCCGCAACCGCGGAGTGCCTTGGCATCCGTCGTAGCCTCACGTGTTGCGTCTGCTGCTGCTGCTGCTGCTTCTACCTCCGCCCTGGCTGCTTCTACCTCCGCTCTGGCTGCTGCCAGTTCCGCTGCAGCCAGCCTCGACACCCTTGCTGCCGCAGCAGCTGTTGCTACAGCTGCCCGCTCACGCTCCTCTGCCACGGCGCGCTCGGCCTCCTGCCGGCGCCGTATGCTCGAGGTAGCCGTGTGCTGAGAGCGACCTGCAAACATGGCTTGCTGCAGGGGGGCTGTTGCGTGAAGATGAGGCTGTTGAAGATGAACTGCTGCTCGACAGTCCGGAGGAAGGGAGGTAACCAGAGGCAGACGGAGCAGCTGCTGCTACCGACTTAGGCTGCCCACAGGAAATGCTCAGGGTGCAAGATAACGAGGCTCTGATACCACTTGTTAGACCTTTGAACCTGAGCATTGATAGTTGTGGATGACACTAGGAGAGTTGGGACAATTTTCGTTGGTTTGTTTCTCACACAATGCCATGCCAACCTGAGGGGTTGGGGATACATACTTATAGGTTGCTAGCCAGCCAAGCATATTCTGAGATGCTGCTAAGATGCCAGTCTAAGATGCTATCCTAACTGACAGTCCTTGATGGTCAGGAACTCTATCCTAACTGCCACAAGGACCATGTGCTGCAGCTCCACAAAGACCCTAGTACACAGACTTATCCATCAGCCGCAGCCGAGCTGCTCTGCACCACCGGCCGACCAGGAGCCACCGCGTCGCCGCCAAGTCCTCCTCCTCGAGGACGCCGGCGAGCCTGCGCCTCCCCTCCAACGCCACCGCCGCCGCCGCCCTGCTGTATCCCCATCTCCAACGCCACGCCGCCTCCCCGTCTCCATCGATGGCGTCGCCACCGCCGGCACGCGCCCGCAATGCACGGCCGCCCCCGAGCACGTGTGGCCTCCCCTCTCCTCGACCCCAGGGCGAGCTCCGCCACCACCAGCGCCGCGCCATGGCACCCCAGGGGTCCGTCCGCATCTCCTCTGCCCCGCCAAGTGCCTGCCCTTGCCTCGACCGCTGCTGGATTCGCGGATCCTGGCCTCCACGACGTCGCTCCGGTGCCCAATGGCGCCGCCGCCATTGGTGCCCGACGGGAGCAGCGCGAGCCCC
>LR738713.1:283476581-283487024 GCA_902687465.1 Secale cereale | reverse complement strand
CCCCCCGCGTTGGCCGACCTCCACCAGAAGCTCACCGCCTAGCACAGCCACCGGCGACCTCCCCCCGCAAATTCCACGCCGTCCTCGTGTTACATCGCCGGCCGCCTTCTGTGCACCACCTTGCTGCCTTTTTTCCCGTTGTTGTGAACACTGCAGTTGCAACACCCGTGGGCGCCGAGTTCCCCTTTCGGATCCGACAAGTGTACGACCACACAGGAAGGCGCCAAGTACCACAACAGCCAGAGTGCATTTTGTCAAGTTCAACTATGACACAAACGACTACACGATGTGACGCTAAGTACATCTACAAAACGAGTACCACTACCGTCGCCGAAGACCGCGTGTACCTCTCCGAACGTGAACGACTACTTCCTCGACGAACGTGAACAACTACTTCCTTTTGGCATTTTGATAGTATTGCTACCCGGGAACGAGTACCACTACCGTCGCCGAAGACCGCGTGTACCTCTCCGAACGTGAACGACTACTTCCTTTTGGCATTTTGATAGTATTGCTACCCGGGAACGGGATTGCTGAGTCCTCCATGGTTCACAGATTCTACACAACACCAGATGCAGGTACAGCCGAGTACGATGCAGGAGATGGATCAGAACTTCAATGGGAGTTCGATGAAGAGCTTGGCCGTATGTATGCGACGATCAATAGTGGTTCCTACTAGGGGCGATCGGGACCTTGTGTTGCTTTAATTATGGTATCTTTCATTTGGATCTTCGTCCGTAGTCGGACTCTGATGTTACTCGGATGATGTATGTTAATGTATTTCATTGTGTGACGTGGCGAGTGTAAGCCAACTACTCTTTTACTTTTTCATCCCCTCTTTTACATGAGTTGTGCAAAGATACCATACTTGAGATCATTCTAGTATGAGATTATGCCTTTAAGTCGTGTCTCGACACATGGGAGGTATAGTCTCATACTGGGCATTACAGTTTGTGTCCACAGGCCAAATCCACCCTACCTAGTTTACATGGTTGCCAATTTTTTGGCATGCCCACGCCCCTTGTTACTCTAGCGCACTGGCATGGGCAAGTAAAACCTTATCCAGAAGAACCCAAGAGATCTGTTGTTATGACCGGCATATTGGGGTTTAGCCCAGCGGGTTGTGGCCCAAGTTATCTTATCATTATTACGGGCTTAGCCCAATTATCTTATCGTTATTAGGATCATTTGCTTAGGAGTCAAGTAAACCTCTCTATATAAGGAGAGGAGATGTATCAATCTAATTTGCTCGGCTTCCCGAAGGGAGCCGAGAGACCTAACCCTAGCCGTCTCTTGCGCCGCCGCTGCCGCCTCTTCTTCATCGCGCCACGGCGCCCCGCCGCCGGTAGCCGCGATCGCATCTCCATTAACCCTCCCCCTTCCCGTACAACCAACGCCCTAGACCAGGTAGGATCTTAGCTCCAACCAATTTGGTATCAGGTAGCTCGGTTCCGATCATGTCTGCACCACCACCCAACCCGCCACTGCCCATCACCACCGCGCCGTTGCCCGTCACCACCGCGCCGCTGGACTCCACCACCGGCGCCTCCACCGGCCAGACGCCGCCACCCTCCACCACGCCGCCCGTCGCCATCTACTCGTCGACGGAGATGACCGGGGTCCTCAACGACCTCGTCACCGTCGTCCAGGGCATACGCCTCTATCTGGTCGGGCCCTACGGGCAACCGCCGCCCTTGCAGCCGACCGCCGCGACCGGGCCAGCCGCGGCCACCACCGCGTCGATCGGGCCTCTGCACCACCACTGGCCCGGTCAGCCGCCGGCCGCCGTCGCCCCCCACTGGCCGCAGTGGCCGGCTCCAGCGATCGCCGCGCCCCCGACGCCTTCCGGGCAGGCGCAGCCCCAGCTGCCGGCCCCACCGCCGCCCGCTGTCGCGCCTCAATGGCCGGCCCCGGCCCTTGCTGCGCCCCCGACGCCTTCCGGGTCCGGGCAATCGCAGCCCCAACTGCCGGCCGCACCGCCGCCCGCTGCCGCGCCTCAATGGCCACAATAGCCGGCCCCGGCCCTCGCTGCGCACCCCCCACGCCACCCAGGTCCGTACCGCCGCAGCTGCCGGCCCCGCCCCCGCCCAGCACGGCGCCCAGGTCACCCACGCAGGGAGGCGTACCGATCCAGCAAGTGTGCTTTCCGCCGTCACCGTCCCCAATACCGGCCTGGCTGACCGGATCATCACCGCCACCCGTCTACACGTCGGTTGGAGACCCGCCGGCACCCACTCTGCAGTTCGGCGATCCCTCCGGCTCGGCGGGGCACTCCACGGGCCACGGCCATGCTGACCGGACGCCCCAATCCTCGCTGCTTCGCACCTCCGAGCAAGTCGGCCACGGCGCTCCGACTTAGACACCGTCGCGGTTTGCCAAACTGGACTTCGCCACTTATGACGGCACAGAGGACCCCCTCAACTGGCTCAACCAGTGCGAGCAATTCATTCGCGGGCAGCGCACCCTCGCCTCGGAGCGTACCTGACTCGCCTCTTACCACCTCCGCGACGCGGCACAGACCTGGTACTACGCCCTCGAGCAGCATGCCCCCTTGGGAGCGCTTGCGCGAGCTCTGCCTCCTTCGTTTTGGGCCACCGATCCACGGGAGCCGCCTGGCAGAGCTAGGTCGCCTTCCCTTCACCTCCACGGTTCAGGACTTCGCCGACCGTTTCCAGGCCCTGGCATGCCACGCGTCGGGCGTGACGGCGCAGCAGCGAGCCGACCTCTTCGTCGATGGACTTCCGGATCACATCCGCATGGACGTGGAGCTTCGGGGACCCTAGGATCTCCAGACGGCTATGTACAACGCCCGCGCGTTCGAGCGCCGTGCGGTGGCCATCCTGCAGGAATCACCGTCCCGGGCCGCTAGGTCGCTACCCTGGCCGGATGTTCGCGCGCAGGGTCGGCCTGCTCAGGCTTCCGCGGCACCCCTCGACGTGCCCGTTCCGCCGGCTCACCTCGGCCGAGCTACTCGAGCGTCTCCGCCAAGGGTTGTGCTTCAACTGCGACAAGCCCTACACGCCCGGCCACGTCTGCCCACGACTCTTCTACCTGGAGGCTGCAGACTACATTCCGGAGGACGCTGTCGCCGCCGACCTGGCCGCCGGAGCTGTCGCGAAGGTGTTTGACGCTGGTTGATCACCTCGAGGAGTTCAGCAAGCGCTTACCCACCTTACAGCTCGAGGACGAGCTGTTTGTGCAGGCGGGGAGAAGTGTTATGACCGGCATATTGGGGTTTAACCCAGTGGGTTGTGACCCAAGTTATCTAATCATTATTAGGGGCTTAGCCCAATTATCTTATCGTTATTAGGATCGTTTGCTTAGGAGTCAAGTAAACCTCTCTATATAAGGAGAGGAGATGTATCAATCTAATCAAGCAAGAAGCAATCATTATTTGCTCGGCTTCCCGAAGGGAGCCGGGAGACCTAACCCTAGCCGTCTCTTGCGCCGCCGCCGCCGCCTCTTCTTCATCGCGCCACGGCGCCCCGCCGCCGGCAGCCGCAATCGCATCTCCGTCAACCCTCCCCCTTCCCGTACAACCTACGCCCTAGACCAGGTAGGATCTTAGCTCCTACCAATTTGGGAAGGGATTTTCTTCTTAATTCTTGCTTGATTAAACTGATACATCTCCTCTCTTTATATAGAGAGGTTTACTTGACTCCCAAGCAAGGCTTACTTGACCCCTAAGTAAGCGACCCTTATCTCTAATTAAACCTAAGACTAACGGGCTATACCACCAGCCCAGGCCCATTACGTACTCTAACACTACACCCCCACCTGGACATGCAGCTTGTCCTCGAGCTACAGCCTAACAAACTTATAGCCATGACTCGACGCAACACAAACCTAACACCTAAAAACAAGCCTTTTACATCTTGGCTTGTTTTATTACTCTCAACCTGAAATAGACTGGGACGATTTATTTTGGACCCTTGAACATAAAAGAGGACACTATCCGCACGTCGGACGTGCACGTGTACAGCCACCTAGATCCCATGGACACCATCTGGACAAAAGAAGTGCATGTGTATGGCCACCTGGAAGTGGTCGCAAGAGCGACCAGCAGAGGCGCCCTCGCGGTGGCCGGTGGCGGAATGCAGTGGTGCTACGCGGCGCGCTCCTGTCGGTGACACCATGCCTTCTCCCCGCCGGACGGCTATTGGTCTGCACCGCACAGAGAAGAGTGGAGGGCTTTTGATGGAGAATGGCGAGGAGGGGTGCGTCCCCCCAACCGCCGATGTCGCAGACTTTGAGGTCACTGTCCGTGGGGAAAACAGCATGCCAAGATCCCCGACGCAGCAGATGAGATCGAGGTCCTTTGCGCAGCGAAGCGCAACTGGGAGGAGCGGCAGCTGCAGACCACGCATCTCCCGCACATGCCGACGCGCTAGGAGGCCGCGCGCAGCAACCTGCAGCCTCACCGCCGCCGACACGTGGCGGGTAGTGATCCAAGCCAGAAGCGGTGACGACGACGGCGGGAACTTGATCTGCTGGATGGGGGCGCCCTGGGGAAGCGGTGATGGCGACGACGGGAACTTGATCTGGTGGATCGCGACTACCGCCGGTGCAGTCGATGCGGGGCCGGAGCTGACCGACGGTGGCTGCTGCAGCTGCAGCGGCTGCTGCGGCGCAGCGCCTGGCGCGGCGGAGGCCGCCAGGAGCGGCGGCTGCCACTGCAGCCAAGGCGGGGCAGTGGTGGCGGTGGATGGCAGCTGCAGCTGCAGCGGTGCCGGGCAGCGGCTGCTGCAGCGGAGCGCCGGGCGCGGCGAAGGCCGCCAGGAGTGGGGGCTGCCACTGCAGCCAGGGCGGGGCGGTGGTGGCGGTGGATGACTGCTGCAGCGGCTGCTGCAGCAGCCACGGCAGCCATGGCGGCGCAGCCGGGTGCGACCCGTATGAACCGGCCAAGAACAGGCTGATCTCCTGGACCGCCTGGGTTAGGTCCCGCAACACCCCGAACACCTCCTCCAGGGTGAGGACGGCGGGGGCGGGCGCGACGGAGGATCGGGGCGAACGAGGTGACCGGCAGCGGAAGAGATGGGTTGGGCGGCGGTGAAGACATGATCTAGAAAGCACGGACACGCCAGTTTTTGCCGAATTGCCGTCCTGACACGGCGGGATACGGGGATACGGCGGGACACGGCGGGATACGCGAATTCTGGAGTATCCCCGAAATTCGTATTAAAAAAAAAGAAAAAAATACAGGGATACGCCGGGACACGTCTGGGACACGTTTGGGATACGGCCCAGCCCAGAAACACCCCCGGCCCAGCCACGGCCCAATATATAACCCTATTTTGCAGGGTCTCCAGCGTGCCCTAGACGAGCTGCTCCCTGCCTCCCAGACCGAACAGAAGGAGCCGCCAGCCCTCCACCTTCTGGATCGAAGGTGCCACCACCTGGACTCACCGGCGCCGGCGCCGGAGACTCCTGGATTCGACGGCGACTCCTCCATCCAGCACCAGCAGCAGCAGTCTCTCCCTCCTCGCAGCTGTAGGTAACCCAGCACCCAGCAGCTTCTCCATTCTTCAACCTCTTCCTCTTTTATTCTTCAGAAGTTCAGATTCAGATTGTGATGCTGCTTGTGCTGCTGCCTACTGCTGAATTTGACAGCTTGTGCTGCTGCTCACTTGCTAGTGTTCATTGTTTTTGTTGTTCAAGTGTTCATTGTCCTGCTAGTGCTAGTGCAGTAGTGCTCATTGTTGTGATGTGCTCGTACTTGTTGATAGGTAGCAACTAGCAAGTGGCAGTGGCATGGCTTCTGGGAGCGCCACAGCTGGTAGCCAATCGTCCGTGGGTGAGAGTGAAGGTAAATGGCATTGCAAATTGGGTAAGCAAAGCAAACATCTTTTTTACTGTTTTTCATGTGTTCTTATTGTGGGACAGAATATATCTTCTACTCTTCTAATCTTCTTTACAATTTGTGTTTGATGTGTTTTGCAAGATGCAACTTGCAATGACATGGGGGGACGAGGATCGATCAAGCAGCTGATAAAAGAGACACCAAATGGGGCAGTACTCTAGTGTCTAGTCTATTCTTTATTTTGATCTCTTTCTCTTTAATTTTATGTCTTAACTCTATATTAAATGGCATATTTTTATTTTATTTTATATATACTCGCCGTATCCCCGAATGGCTGTTTTTGGAAAATGCCGTATCCCGTATCCCCGTATGCGTATCCCCGTCTTTCCGTCCCCGTGTCCGTGCTTCCTAGGACATGATCGAACCAAAGCTAGCTTGATACCAAATTGTTATGTGGCTGCTAGAAGGAGGGCGCGAGTGGGCCAGACGGGGCCTTTTGCCCACGGCCGAGCAAAAGGGAAGGAATTTTCCTCTTAATTGTTGCTTGATTAGATTGATACATCTCCTCTCTTTATATAGAGAGGTTTACTTGACTCCCAAGCAAGGCTTACTTGACCGCTAAGTAAGCGACCCTTATCTCTAATTAACCCTAAGACTAACGGGCTATACCGCCCCTAAGACTAACGGGCTATACCGCCAGCCCAGGCCCATTCCGTACTCTAGCATCTGTATACAAATTCATAGTTGCAAGTTATGAGACAGATATCAAGCATATACACGGTAATGATTAGTCATTCTTACCAGCCATTATGTCAAGCTTGACTGATTTTTTTCCCTTGACAAGCTGTTCGCCCTTACATGTCTTGCAAAAATTCTTCAAGTGAAACATGGAAAAGCGGATTAAGTTAGGATAAATCAAGGAACAGAAAGTTCGGAATTAACAATTTACTGTACAATCACATTGAGCAATTCATATCATGTACTTGGCATAATGCAGAAATTTTAGGAATTACTACCCCAAATTGTTTAAAGCATCAAAGATGTTAATTCACCTCATATGGCAGTGATGTAACTGAGTATCGTAACAGACAGCAACTTCACCTCACATGACAATAATACCATAAAGACTAAACTTGGGAGGAACAAATAGACAAAATAAGCCTTTGAAGCAGAAATGTACCTTCACAAGTTTTCCGCTTCCACCGCACCGAGAACAAGTAGATTGAAGACTCAACATACCCCTCTGGATGAATGTCTGTACTCATAAGACGACACTTTTAAGGTCAGCAAAGTAATCTCCAAGTGAAATACTTTGTCAAAACATCATTTAAAAGGAGACATACCACACCAGCACCTCTACAAGCTTTACATGTTTGAGGTATAGTGCCAGGTGGAACGCCACTTCCATCTGCAATCAATAAATGTTACACTTGAGCCATCAAACGAGAGGTGTGGGGGTGGGGTTGTGCACAATTCAGCAAATTCCTACACCAACGGAATAATAGACAGATGATAACACGTACTGCAGGTCCCACAGAGAACATCAGCCTCATATGTAATAGTTTTTCTGCATCCTTGGACAGCTTCCATGAATGACAATTCAACAGGAATCTACAATTGAGAAAAGGAAAAATGAGCATTGCAACAATAAATTATGTTTAAACTTTAAAGTAACCGTTGCAATGAAGAAGAGTAACCTGGACATCTCGGCCTCCTCTTTGGGTGAACGCACTGTCAAAGATCTGGTTGACACGGCAAAATATAGAAGTATGAGTCATGCATGATGGTTCATAGTTAAATGAAACAACAACATAAATTCTCAAAATGAAGGGCTAAGAAGATTTTGGCGAATGCAAATAATGAAGGATATTATCAAATTATGCCTAGCCTCCAAATATGGAAGGCCATCATGATAATTATTTAAAAAAACAAGAACCTACTTCATATAATATGTTTATTAAAGTATACATAAGCCTAGGCCCTACACTAAAGAATAAAGGAACTGCATTAGATTAAAAACCGTAAGTGCACTACAATGTTTACATGAACACCGTTGTACAAAATTATTTTTGAAGTCATGTATGAGCTGTTCGCCCCTTTTCTTCTATCTGTATACTCCCTCCGTTCCCAAATATAAGTCTTTCTAGAGATTCCAACAAGTGACTACATACGAAGCAACAAATGAATAAATCTACACTCTAAAATATGTCTACATACATCCGTATGTTGTAGTCTATTTGAAATGTCTAAAAAGACTTATATTTAGAAACGGAGGGAGTATTTCACATGCAGTTCTCCTGCATGGTTCAAACAAAAAAAAAGTCCAATTATGTTTTAAAGTCCCTGCACTGAAGGCAATCACATAATTTGAGTTTGTAAAGCACAGCCTCATGCATAACTTCAACAGCTTACAGTGACAGCCAAAAAATGTACAAGGGCCAATTTACTGATATTAAATAAAAACGAGGACCTCTTACATCGGTAAAAATATCACTAAATGGATTATCACCAGCAAAGTCCCCACCGCCGTCAGGGGAACCATCTGGGCCACCCCCTGATGCTCGGCGCTCATAAGCTTCAACTCCAAGCTGTCAACATGTAATAGTTAATACATAAGCACTAGATTTCGTGTATCTTAGAATTAATTTTAGTGATCAGAAAATCAATGTTATCATTATGTAAACAAGTTCAGATAAACAGTTAACACTGAAAGAAATGAAATTATAAACTTGTTTCTTATTTATGATGGCATTGAGTTTATATATTAATATTTTATTATTATCATACAAAACAAAGTAAGAACCTGATCATATGTTTCGCGCTTATCTTCATCCTTCAAAACCTAAGAGAAAATCACGAACAATAGCAGTCTTTTAGATAAACATGCGCCATGGCTCACCAAACAGAATAAATTGTGTCTATGAAAACTCCATACCTCATAGGCCCGGTTAACTTCTTGGAATTTCTTTTCTGCGCCAGAATCATCTTTATTAGTATCGGGGTGGAACTTCTTTGCAAGCTGGAGAAGCATGCCAGTTAAGCTAAAATTTGATGAGCAAACAAATGTGACAAAGGAGACAGAAAGATCATCTAGTACATGAAGATCATGAGGATTGTTGATCAAACAGCCTGAATATATAAAAAATACAATGTAGTTGATCCTCAACGATAGATCACAAGAAGTTGATCCTTTAGGCGTACAGTCTCTGTAAGAGGGCAGGACTATCTCTCTCATAAGCCAACATTGACAAGAAATAGCTTCTCTACTGGTCCAAAAAGTGTTCCGTGTAGGGAAAAAAAACTATTTGTTGCAGAAGTAAACAATCGCCTGTCTGGAACTTAAGAATGTGTGCACCATGACCCAACTATACTCATTGGCTTCTAAAACTAGCACTAGTAATTTCAGTTTAGAAACCTCTCATGAAAAAATGTAACAAAAGTGAGGGCAATTTATCTCTTTTAAACAAGAAACTGTAGGCTAACATTGCCAGTGAGCAGGGCCTGGCATCATCTAATTGTTTCTCTGAAATTTTGCCATGTTCTCTAGATCGTCAAGTGCGAGGTGGCATGGCTAAAAAGGTGAAATACAAATAATGTATCTAGTGTCTGGAAGACATCATGTGACAACAAAAGATGTTCCTGCATCTGCCTCCTCAGAAAGTACACACTCTCTGGGAGGAGGACAATAGGTCTTACAAAGGCAGTATAACTGGTTTCTGCCAAGGCTACTGGTAGCATGCTAATCCACTCTGCAGAAGTCCTGGAAGATGAGCACGCCAAAGCTTGTGGTGGTGTGTTCAACTGCACCTGAACCACCCGTGGCGAGCATAAACTTCTTAAAAAACCTTAGGTGAGTAGCGATTTTCCCTGCTTTAGCCAAAATTATAAAATTCCCAAACAGATCTTGGCTAACCGATCCTGAAGAAAGATCCAGCTAGGCATTATTGATCAATTATAGTGCATTTCTGCACATAACGAGCTACCAAGAGAATATGATGGCATGTCCAACAACATGTCAAATTTCTTTATTTATTTTTGGTCCAGGCCCAGTTTCATGTTAACCATTCTGGTATAGTATAGTAACGTCTTGGAATAAACAGGAACCTCCAGAAAGTTAATCAAGTGTAACTGATCAATAATGAATATTGTAAGCCTTAATTGAGACAAAGTGAATACAGACCCCATAATATGCCTTCTTTATGTCTGATGCAGAAGCATCCGAGCTCACTCCGAGCACATCATAGTAATCCCTTGCATCCACCCTCGCTGTGGCTAAAATCATAAAAATAAGTTCTTAACTTCTTATTATAGAAATAAACAAAAGGAACATAGAATTTAGTTACCAAACGAAAAATAACAAAGAGAGTCGCACTCACAATTCAAATCAAAGGCAAGTTTGAAATAAGACCTTCGCATTACAAATGGCCAAAGGCTGAGTGCCTCACAAATGGCAACGACAATATGGGTGCTGGTAAATGATAAAATCAAGCATAAATTTGCATTCTCTTTATACTTCATAAAGCCGTCATGGTAAGGTTCAACAAGTCAATAGGCTTTTGTGCGTATAGCCCGCCTAAGCGACTGCGCAGCAGCAACAAGCTGGGCAGCTCTGCAAAGGAAAAATCGGGGGGGGGGGGGGGGGG
>LR738713.1:283249162-283473541 GCA_902687465.1 Secale cereale | reverse complement strand
GAAAGAAACCCTTCTCGCATACAAGCCTTTCTTGAAGCACATCGTGAGATTGAGGATGCAAGCACTCATGGTCGTCTCCGGGATGATCTAGTTGAGCACCACTGGCAGTTGGATGGACGGCGTACTGGCCCATGATGTATCTTTGTTGTTTTTACTTTTCTATGTCCTATTTGATTCGAACAATTGTTGTAATAATTTGAATGATTATTGTTTTATTCGGTGCTGTAATGATAACTAGAATGATTATTGTTTTATGTCAAATGTGATTGAATTTGTGATATGTCATATGATGAAATGTGATGAAATGTGTGATATATGAAATGACAGTTTTAAGGGTTTGGGTTGGGTCAAAGACTAGAACCCTCAAACCCAACCCTTAGAACGGAATATTCCGATCTAAGGGTTTGGTTTGAGGGTTCTAGTCTCTGCCTCTGTTTTTCAACCCGTAAAAGTGTCAAAACTGGGCAATTCTCAACCCTTAAAACTGATTTTACATTTGAGGATTTGAGGGTTCTCCTAGAGATGCTCTTAGAGCATCTCTGCCACACTCTTTATCGCCCGAACCTTACAGTGTGTTCGGTAGATTAAGGGAAAGGGATCGGGAATTCACACCTTGTTTGGTTGGGGGTATTTGCAGTTAGGGAATGGGAATTAAAGGAGTACGAGACTTCAAATCTATTGTTTGGTTAGAAGGATTGGGAATTCATAAGGGAATAGTCATGGGACTTGAGGCTCCAACTCCCATCGTTTTATTAACAGGGGAGGGGGTGGGAGTTGGTAGGGAATTGTTTTAGTGAGTCAATCTTAACCGTTCATCATAACTTACATTAACTTTCCTTGTCTATTCCCTCTTCAATTCCCACGAACCAAACAAGGGAATACAACTTCTCCTCAAATCCTCACACATAACTCCTATCATGCACCAAACAGAGGATTGGGAATAAAACAACTCATTCCATGTCTAATCTCAATACAACTCCCTGCTCTAAACTCCCATTCCCCTTCCCAAATATTGCCAAACACGCTGGGAGTTGGCTGAGGGATTAGCATTGGGAAGTGGCATGTTAGTCCCAGTCCCACGTTTGGGACGGGGTGAGAGAATAATTTCCATGAACAAAGAAAAGGAAGGATAGGTTACGTGAGATGTGCTCCTATTTGACGTTGCATCAATTAGGGAGTAGTTAGCCCTGGCCAGTTTGTTTGGAGAAAAAATTCTGCCGCCGCACATATTTAGCTAGGAAGTTCGTGGTTCTTTTTCCTTTTGTTGTGGGAGATGGGCCACCAAATATATAACAATGTGTTTTTAGACGTCTAATTCTCATTCCTCCACTGAATTACCAGGGTCCCCCGTGGGTAGAGATCGATGGGAGTTGGCCCTCCTAATTCCCCTTCCCCTTTCCTTGCTAATTCCCAAACCTCTGAACCAATCAACGGAATTTTAGTCTCACTAATCTTAAACTCCCATTCCCTACCTCCAACTTCCCCCAACCAAACACGTTGTTAATATAAGAGCAATGAAAAATGTGTTTAAAAAAGGTTTTTTTAGACAACCTCACGAAGCTTTATTAATTCGTCACGATGTTTACAGGGACGGATGGTAAATTTCCGGGATGCTCTAACCACACATGGCGGCCACCACCGAGAGAAAAAGTATGCTTCGCTAAGTTGTGAGCTTCATGATTTGAACTCCTAAATTCATGACTAAAACTGCAAAAATCAAAAAGCGCAGAGTGGTCTATTATTTCATGTACAATTGCACCGTAGCTAGCCGAGTTATCCAGCTGTAAATCTTGCACCACCACTTTGCAGTATGATGCAACTTCAATCCTCCTCTCGTACAGATCATCCGTCAAAGCTAGGGCTTCTCTGATAGCCAACGCTTCCAAAGTAGTCGGATCAATTATATGATTAAAGCAGAGAGTCGAAGCCCCCAAGAATAGGCCGCTTTCATCTCTGCATATTGCACCCACAGTCCCAAATCCAGCGTTGGACACCGCAGCATCCACATTTAGTTTCGCATTGCCCGTACTAGGTGGCACCCAAGACGAAGAGCGTACCACCGTCGGCGCCTGGTTCCTTGGTGATCTGTTATTGACAACCTGCAGCTCGACCAGATATTTGGTAATGAAAGTATTAACTGAGTTTGGTGCTTTGAAGATATTTTTGTGGATGGCCTTCCGTCAGGCTCCCCAGATTGCCCATAAAGTAACGACCAGGTGATCAAACAGCTCCCTTGGGAGGATTTCATTCATAGCAAACAGCCACTCCTTCGGATTGTCTTCCCCCTGATCAATCATATGTGATACTAACTCCTCAGACGCTAGAGCCCACACACTTGCCGCCATCGGACAAGAGATAAGCGCATGTTTCCATGTATCGACTGCACCGCAGATTGGGCAAGTATCTTCCGTAGCCATATGCCGGTGCTTCAACGGAGTGCCTGTGGGCATCGGCTGTCGGGCAAGACGCCATACAAACACTTTCAGCTTTGAGGGAACCTGCAGGTGCCATATCAGAGATCATTTGTTGTTTTCGCCGGGATCAAACGAGGTGCTCCCTTCCACATCGACCAGGGCATCATGGGCGTGTTTTAGTCTCAGTATCATCCTGTACGCCGAGCGTACACTGAATCCTCCGCGGGGCTCTTCATGCCATGCCCAGAAATCATCGACCTGGCGTGTGCATAGCGGGATCCGCAGAATTGCGTCCGCATCTCCCTGGGTGAAAATGGACCGGACCAAAGCCTCATTCCAGCTCGCTGTTGTATTATCAATAAGCTGTGAAACTCTAACTGGAGCGTCTGGTTCAAGCGATGGGGCAGGACACTTGAAGTTGTCCCGAGGAATCCAGTTATCACGCCAAATGTTGGTCGTTTCTCCGTCCCCTATTCTGCGAACAAGACCATGTGCCAAAACATCCCGCCCATCCAGAACTGCTCGCCAAATTTGGCAGGGGTGCGAGCCAAGTTCCGCTTGAAGCAAGGAGCGGTTTGGGAAGTATACCGCCTTCAGTACTCTAGCGCTGAGAGAAGTGTCATCGGTGAACGTTCGCCAGGCTTGTCTCGCCAAAAGTGTAAGGTTGAAGATCTCCATGTCACGAGACCCGGGACCTCCCAAATGTTTTGGCATAGTTATAGTGTCCCATGCAACCCAGCAAGGCTTTCTCTTCCCCTATTTCAAACCCCACCAAAACTGTCGGATTATGGAGTTAATATTCTCACAAAGACCTCGTGGCAGTCGGAAGCATGCCATGGAATAGACTGGAATCGCTTGTGCTACTGACTTGATTAGAACCTCTTTCCCAGCTGATGAAAGCAACTTTGCCATCCATCCCTTAATCTTTTCCCAAACCCGGTCTCTGAGGTATTTGAAAGTACCATTCTTTGAATGACCCACGTCAGTCAGCATGCCCAGATAACCCTCACTCAGAGATTCATTTTGGACATGCAGAGTATGTTTTATATTTTCCTTCAACTGTGTTGGGCATCCCTTGCTAAAAAAATGATGATTTCTCATTATTGATCTTTTAGCCCGAAGCACGACGATATGTATCAAGTAGGTTTGACACCACATTTGATCCCTCCACACTCGCCTTGAAAATCAGCAGGCTATCATCTACAAACAAAAGGTGATTTACGGTTGGAGCCGTAGGAGCCACCTTGATACCTGATACTGATGATTCAGAACTTGATTTAAGGAGGCACGAAAGGCCCTCTGCTGCAATCAAGAATAAGTAGGGGGAAATAGGGTCTCCCTGCCGGATACCTCTTGTTGGTTTGAACGATTCAAGCTTTTCACCATTGAAACACATAGAGAAAGAGACTGAAGAGACCATACCCATAATAACATTTATCCAATGATGATAAAATCCGAGCTTGGTCATGATTCCTCTCAGATAATCCCACTCCACTCTGTCATAAGCCTTCATCATATCCAGTTTCAACGCACAAAAGTTGTTTGTTTTTTACCTAGACCGCTTCATAAAATGTAAGCACTCATAAGCACATATAATGTTATCCGTAATCAGTCTTCTGGGGACAAAAGCAGATTGTTCCTCAGAGATTATATTAGGCAGAATCACTTTTAACCTATTTGCAATGACCTTCGAGGCTATCTTGTACAAAACATTGCACAGCTAATAGGACGGAATTGAGCAAGTACTGTAGGATTGGTTACCTTTGGGATCAAGACTAGTACTGTGTCATTGATAGATTCCGGGCTCTCCTCGCCCTTTACAATTTTGAGCACTATCTCTGTTACTTCGTTGCCGCAGACCTCCCAGTGTCTCTGATAAAAATGGGCAGGAAAACCGTTAGGTCCTAGGGCTTTGGTCGAAAACATTTGGAATAATGTTGTCTTGACCTCCTCTTTAGTGTATGGAGCACAGAGCTTTGAATTCATCGCAGATGTCACCTTCCTAGGCACGTGCGAAAGTACTGCCTCCATATCCTGCACCCCCTCCGACAGGTACAAGCTCTCGTAGAAGCTCTTTGTTAGCGCCTTCAGCTCCTCCGGATGAGAGATCTCAACTCCCAAGGAATTCTGAAGTGCCTTGATCATGTTTTTTTTTCGCCGCATACTGGCCCGTGGGTGAAAAAAATTTGTATTCTTATCACCCGCCGCAAGCCACTCAATACGAGCTCTTTGTCGCCACATAATCTCCCCGCGGTGGTACAGCTCTATTAACCGCTCGTTAATCTTCAGCTCTGTGTGAGACAGGCCTAGTCTCGTCGGATCATTTTTTTAGATCAACCAACATGTCCTTCAGTTTTTTATCTCCTTCTTGACACTCCCAAAGGTATCCCGGCTCCATCTTATCAAGCCCTGAGCGAGACCATGCAGTTTGTGCCGCAGTTCATCCACTAACGTGCACGGGGGTCCGGTCCCCCACCCCGTGTGTATACAATCCTTAAGCTCATCATGCGTTTCCCACATCAATTCATACTTGAAAGAGCGTTGAGTCCGATCCGCAACCTCCTCCTCTACTCGAAGCAACAATGGAGAGTGATCCGACGTGACGCCCGTCACGTGTGTGACAGAGGCTAACGGGTATCTAGCTAGCCATGCGGTATTGGCCAAAGCTCTATCAAGCCTGCACTTGGTGTAGCTGCCTCCTACTACTTTCTTCTCAAAAGTCCATTGGTTACCTCTATAGCCCAGATCCAGCAACATGCAAACATCCAATACTTCACGGAAGGCTTGTATCTGAGCATTACTCATCTGTCCAATACCTTGGTGTTCTTCTGAACGTAAAACCTCGTTAAAATCACCAATGCATAACCAAGGGAGGTCACTCAAAGTGCTAATATTCTTTAAAGTCGTCCATGTTTGGTGCCTCAAATGAGTTTGTGCCTCCCCATACACACATGTCATTCTCCACTTAGCCGCACCCTGTTCCTCAACAGAGACATCGAGATGATAGACGGAATAACCAAGAATTTCAACATTTATCGAATTGTTCCAAAACAAGCCAATGCCACCACTTCTACCTTCACTACTAACAGCGTAAGAACTATCATAACCAAGCGTTCCAGCCAATGCTTCTACCCTAGTGCTATCCATCTGAGTTTCAACAATGCATAAGAGGCTAGGGGTAAATTGTCTCGCGAAATCACGGAGCTCTCGAACCATCGCAGCTTTACCCGAACCACGACAGTTCCAACAAAATATATTCATTGGGCCCGGCGGCGCTCCTCGAAGGAGCCCGCCAAAAAAGTGACATTCCTGCCAAGACCGCCAATGCTATTCTCTTCATCATCCTCTATTGCTGATCTTATCTTAGGTCTCTTTGTATCCTGCTTGCTGCTAGGGCTTTGGGGAACAAGCGGAGGTGCAGGTAATTGTAACGTTTCATTCCCTCCCGATGTGATTGCTGCAGCAGCCGTTGACTTCACCTCGGCCGGCGCCCGCTTTCTGTTGTTGTCCGCTTCAGCCATATCCATATCAGCTTCTTGGACAACTTCATCCTTCCCCGAGCTGTCGCCGTCATGACCAGGTCGGGCATTGTTTCCCCGTCCACCACGTCCTCCCCGACGTCCTCCGCGGTGACCCCGACCTCCACCAGGGCCCTGTCCAGTACGCATTACCCATGACGCCCTAAGGTCCTTGTAAACCAGAGCTGAAGGGGGTGAATGCCACTGTCGTGCTCCTTAAACAGGTGGCCTAGCATACCACATACCGCACACCAGTCAGGTAGTTTTTCATATTTGACTCTATAGATCTGTCGTCTCCCATCCCATATCATTGATACTGCATTCTTCAGCGGCATGTTGACATTAATCCGTACCCACACACGATGGAAATTTCGAGCAAAATCCTGTGATTGGGGTTCGGCATAAAGAACCTCTCCAATTTTTGCTGCTAACCATGGCACAAGGTGGGCATATAGGGGTGGAACATCATGTATTTGCACCCATATGTCAATTGTATCCAACTGAACCGTGGATGGATTTGCAAGTCCATCATATGGTTTTAAGATCACTTCATCTCCCCTGAAGTGCCACGGACCCTCCATTGTAACTCGTTCCCAATCTCCTAAGCACGAGAACTACACTGTATACAAATTATCCTCCAGCGGCTTGAACTCAACCTCCTGGGCCAGATCCCATGCAGCTCGCATATTTCTGAAGAACCAAAACTGGCTATAGGTCTTGGCCGGGTGAACCCTTGCGAGTGCTATCCAGCGAGCTACCTCCGGCGGGGCCTCCTTCTCATCAAAAACAGCATCATCCAGGCCCTCTTCCCGAAGACCAAGCTCTTCCATCAACGCTGCAACCTCATCCGTCACCGCTGGTCGCGCTGAAGCCGACCCTGAAGCTCCGTCCGAGGCCATAATCGCCAAACCCTAACCCGATCGAAAAACGAAACCAGGCCTCCTCTGCAAAACCCAAACTTCTCCGCCTCCCACAGCCCAACCTAATCGGCGTGCCCAAGGACGCACCCGATCGTCGGATGAAAGCCGGGGATTCGTGGCGTAGATAGGGAAAACCAGGTCTCAGACAGCGGTGATAGAGATCGCCCGAGAGGATACAAAACCCTAACTATAGGGAACTTCCTTCTATGTCACATCTAGATGTATGTGTTTTAAAAAAGGTAATGCTCTGCGCGGACGCGTCGGCCTAGTTTTCCGGCCGGTCACACCTGGTGCGTAAAATTCTGTTGCTACCCATCAAATTAGCCCATTTGCATCTTTTTTTTCTTCAACAAAACAACATCCAATCCAAAACAAAGCCGCTAAACATCGGCGACGCTCGAGGCCGGACCTTGAAGCTCTTGCCGCCGGTCGGCGTTGGTCGCCGCTCCCGCCGCCTATCGAGCATCACCAACTTGTCGCTGGTTGCCGTCCCCGCCGCCGGTCGCCGTCCTTGCAGCACTCTTCCTGCCGATTCCAGCAGGACCTCGTCGCAGCACTGTGTCGTCGTTCTGTAGCAACACCATCGTCGTAGAATGCCCGAGCCTTTCGTTGTTGCACAATTAGCATGTCATCGGTCACAACTCCCGGTGTTGCCGCTCACACCATCGTCACCATGCCGGTGCCAGGTGAAAGGATCGAGATGGACCTAGAGGGGGGTGAATAGGTACAATTCTAAATTTTAATTGTTACTTAGCAATTTTTAGGCAATGGTACTAAATATGAAAGTGAGCCTAACAATTGCAAGTAAGATGCTTAACAAGTTAAGCAAGCTACACGGTTAGGTAGGTAAAGTAACACAATGAGATATAAGTAATAACTTAAATAACAAGTAACCACAAGTAGAAAGTTTAGGTTAGGAATAACCGAAACTTCGAGAGACGAGGATGTATGCCGATGTTCACTTCCTTGGAGGGAAGCTACGTCACCGTTTAGAGAGGTGGGTGCTACCACGAAGGCACACCAACGCCACGAAGGCTCACCCTATTCTCTCTTTGAGATATCACCACGAAGGCGATTCCCAACCACTAGTGGTAAGCCTTTAGGTGGCCTCCAAACCCTTACAAACTTTTCCGGGGGTAATCACAGAGTTTGATTCCTCACCGAAAGACTCCTACCGCCTAGGAGTCTCCAACCTCCAAGAGTAACAAGAACAATGAAGTAAAGCTCAAGACTTTCTCAAATCACAAATTCCTTTGGTGCAAAGAAGAGGAGGGAGTGGATCTATCACTTGATTGGACAACTTCTCACAAATGTCTTCAAATCCTTTTGGGATCTAAGATTTGGTGTATCAAGGTGAGAGAGAGTGTGAATGTGTTCTTGAGTAAGCTCAAAGTGAGTGGTCAACCTCTCTTGTGGAAGAAGGGACTATATATAGTCATAGAGGAGAGAGGTGACCGTTGTACAGAAAAACGTACAGCATCTGTCGGACATCCGGTCATTACCGGACGTCCGGTGGCATAGGTAGCACCGGACGTCCGACGGAGGCCGGACGTCCGGAGCCTGACAGTTCACCAGACGGGGCCACGTATACTGCTGTGTGTACAGGTGACCGGACGTCCGGAAGATTCCGGACATCCGCTAATTCTTTCTGTAAAGAAGTGCCGGACGTCCGGAGTGTGCCGGACGTCCGCTAATTCTTTCTGTGAAGAAGTGCCGGACGTCCGGAGTGTGCCGGACGTCCGTTAGGCGCTGAAGGACCGGTCGTCCGGAGGAGACCGGAAAACCGCTGTATGGTTTCTGTTGAGGAATACCGGACATCCGGAGGAGGTCGGTCGTCCGTTAGGCGCTGAGTGACCGGACGTCCGGAAGATACCGGTCGTCCGGTAGGCTGTGAAGGTCCGGACGTCCGGAGAGTGCCGGACGTCCGGAGAAGACTGGACACATAGGTTTAGTTACAATACTTCTAGGTGCACAGAATATTATACTTGGTATGGATAGAGTAGAGACAGTGTGGGAGGATACTTTGTATGTTTTGAGCAAGTCTTTCACAATATCCATTGATCCCCTCTTAGTGCGGGATCCCTATACTCAAAATCAACCTGAAAATCAAGCTAGAAGCTATCATCTTTTATGTCCGTTCTTGAGCAATGTAGATTTGTCTGTATTCGTGATCCACACACACATTGAGACATAATCCTGAGATATACTTGATAAACATGATTAGTCCCATATATGCATGTTGTCATCATTTATCAAAATATAATTAAAGGCAAGATTGCACTTTCAATCTCCCCCTTTTTGGTAGTTGATGACAACATGCATGCATTTCTCAAAGAATTGTATTACAGGTTTTCAAATATCGAAATGATGTTATAGAGCTCCCCCTCAATAGGTGCATGAACAATAATAAACAAGAGGAGAGGAGCTCCCCCTAAATATGATATCATGACAATCTCTTTCACAAATTTCATAGGAAACTTATACACGAGATATCATACATAAACATCATACCCATGATATAACACACTAGTTCCATAGATATATAGGTGCATCACATAATAGATAAGGTTTCAACACAGAGTTCATCATAACAGGTTTGATACAAATCTCACATCATTACATAAATAGATAAGTTCTTAGTGAAATGCCTACTCCCCCTTTGGCAGCTACTACCCAAAAGGTGTCAGACCATCAGAAAGCATCATCATCATCATCATCGTGAGTACCACTGCTACCAGCCTTGTCAAGAAATTCAGACCACTCAGGACCCGAGGGGAAGCCAAAGTCAGAAGGCGGAACATCCGGAAGTCGTTCATCATCACTCACATCGTATACTCCGGATTCTCTCAGACGAGCCTTCAGAGCATTCTTGGAAGTAACCATGCGAGTGACTACATCGTGGTTCTGGGAACACTGAAAGGTGATGGCCTTCATCATGGCAGAGTGAGCTTTCCCAAGAAAGCGAGCAATGCGTCCAAGGGATGAAGACCCGGAATGAGTAGTGGGAGGAAAATGAGCAGCAGTTCGACGAGGATGAGTGGAGGAGGAGGGCCTCACCCAGTCATCTGCCATGTGGGATGGAATGACCCACTGCTCATGTAAATGAGTGCGGACAATGGGAAAGGGAGCCACACTCTCAATAAAGGCCTGAAGATAGGGGGCATGAGGAAAGGCTCGCTTGAATTGGAAGGAAGTGAGACGGATCTCATGCCACAGAAAGTGCGGAACATTTATCTTTCCTTTAGGTGCCGTGTAGAGACGATGCATTAGGTCAATGCAATAGCTATTGCACGACCCTTTGTCTCCCATTTTAGGATAGACGGTGCGAATGACACACTGAAAAATGATGTAAAAGGGAGAGCGCCAAATTGACACTTGGTTTAGATCTTTTTCTTTCTCCTCCTTAGTCATTTCAGCGATGGGTTTGAGGAGATCCATGCAAACATTTATGCCTTTGGGCTTATGGCGGGGATCATCTTTGTGTATTTTGAACCCACTATCAGGAAAGCCCAGAGCAGCCACAAATTGAGAGTATGAGGCTGTAAGCACTGTGTCGGAGGTCATCCAAGTGACAGTGTTGTTGGGGTGAAAATGACATGTGGCATAAAATTGATGGATCGCAGCATTATTAAAATCATGCTGAAAGGAAAAAGGAGCAGCGAGACCCGAAGTCTCAATGAGTTCAATGGCTCTCGGATACTTCTCCGGATGAGAACGAATGTGCTCAAGATCAATGCACAAATGTAAGGACAGACCTTTAGGTAAAATGACAGTGGTGAAAATGTCTGCCTGGACATTGGTGCGAAAACGATCATCCGTGGAGTCGCTCGCAACCGTAAATTGGTCTACATCACGGCGAAGAGTAAGATATGATGCGATGGGAATGGTGTTGAATCGCTTAACCTTTCGACCGTGAGAGAGAGGAGGCTCAAGGGAGATGTGACGAGCATCACCTTGAGGCTGAACTGGTGGAGGAGGTGGCTTAAACGTGAGTCACCGAGTCCCGGGCTTGGGTGCAGCAGTGTGGGAAGAGCCAAGGTCCTCCCTCTCCATAGCTGCGAGTTCATCCTCAAAATCTGATTCCTCCAATGAGGAGTCGCTTGTGGGGCTGCGAGGCGGAGCGACGTGCTTCTTAGCGCGAGCATGTTCTTGTGAGTCATCGGAGCCACCACGACGAGATGGGCGAGCAATCCCACCGGTGGCCTCCTTGCGTGCGGAGTGTTTAACCTTCGGCATTCCGACCTAGAATAAGGAAAAAGGACCCACAATCACCACACTACTCTCATAGATCAAGGGCAAACCCGAGGGATGAGAGGAGGGGAAGAAGAGGGGGAAACCTTGGAGTGAAGATGCGAGACAGAGAGAGGCCGGCGAGGGAACCAGGCGACCAGCCCGGCTTATGGACAGACGAGGGCCCCCTCCTGGCGGCGGCCAGAAAAAGGATTCCAGCGGCGATGGCGGCCAGACGATGAGGTCCAGCGGCGGTGGCCAGGCGATGAGATCCAGCGGCGGCGGCCAGGAGATAGGGACGGGGGATAAATATTTTAGGGTTAAACTGCCCCTCCCCACGCGGCCCGCCTTATATATGGGCCAGGGATATACCGGACGACCGGCGGTTTCCGGACGTCCGGTCCTAGTATAATTAGCGGAAATCCGACAGTACCGTACGTCCGGCATAGGATTGACAGAAGGGTTTTGTCGGACGTCCGGAACGTACCGGACGTCCGGACGCACTCGAAACACCGGACGTCCGGAAAGTACCGGACGACCGGAGGGTCAGAGATGATGGATGGCTTGGGGCATTTTTGTAGGGAGATGATGGATGATGCTTGCATGAATCTCGGAGACGATAAAATAACTTGCTTGGTTACTATGGTTACTCTACGAGTGGTGGTTGATGTCACCATGTTTGAGCATATGTGATATGAGACCTCAAGAATGTTGACTTGGGTGCATAGTCACTACTCCATCATATTAAAGCACCACATGATATGGTAAGCTTTGAGAGTGTTTGTTCTTTTTATGCATTGTATAGGAAGTAGAGTACTCATGAGTTGAGTGTCTCCCCCTAAATATATGCCTACATCAAGACGAGATATTAAGTTTATGCATGAATGGGTACTAGATTTCACATAATATTGTCAAGCTCCAAGATACCAAGTTCACGCCTAAGTCGACAAAACCTAGCTTCATCCAATGGCTTCGTGAAGATGTCTGCAAGTTGCATTTCTGTACCAATGTGGGCAACATCAATGTCACCCTTTTCCACATGATCTCTCAAGAAATGATACCTAATGTCAATGTGCTTGGTGCGAAGATGATCTTTGGGATTTTCAGCAATGTTGATTGCACTTTCATTATCACATAGAAGAGGCACATGTCGATAGGTGATCCCGTAATCCTTCAAAGTCTGCCTCATCCATAGTAATTGAGTTCCACAACTGGCAGCTCCAATGTATTCTGCTTCACAGCTGGAAAGGGCGATACAATTTTGTTTCTTGGAGGACCAACTTACCAATGAGCGTCCAAGAAATTGACATGCACCGGAGGTAGACTTGCGGTCCACTTTGTCACCAGCCCAATCAGCATCCATGTACCCTATAAGATCAAACTTAGCATCCTTGGGGTACCATAGACCCAACTTTGGGGTGTGAACAAGGTATCTAAGAATATGCTTAGCCGCTTTATGATGGATTTCCCTAGGGGAAGCTTGAAATCTAGCACACATGCATACACTAAACATGATGTCTGGTCTAGATGCACAAAGATAAAGCAATGAACCAATCATAGAGCGATAAATAGATGGGTCAAAAGGAATACCGTTTGTGTCTTCAGTGAGGGCAATTGTGGTTGGCATGGGTGTCTTACATGGAATAGCATCAGACATGCCAAACTTTGCTAGGATGTCTTTGAGGTATTTTGCTTGAGACAAGAAGATTCCTTCTTGAAATTGTTGAATTTGAAATCCGAGGAAGAATTTCAAATCCGCATTGAGCGACATTTCAAAATTCTTGGTCATTGAAGCCGCAAACTTCTTGCATAAATGAATGTTAGGAGAACCAAAGATTATGTCGTCTACATAGATTTGGCATAATATCAAATCACCCTTGTGTCTCTTAGTAAAAAGAGTGGATCGATCACCCCTCTCACAAAACCATCATCGAGTAGAAACTTCTTAAGATGATCATACCAAGCATGAGGTGCTTGTTTAAGGCCATACAAGGCCTTATGAAGTTTGTACACATAGTTTTTGTGATCGGGATCAACGAACCCAGGTGGTTGTGATACATATACTTCTTCTTGTAGAGGACCGTTAAGGAAGGCACTCTTCACATCCATTTGATGTAATGTAAATCCATTGAAAGCAGCATAAGCAAGTAAGATGCGAATAGATTCGAGACGGGCAACAGGAGCAAAGGTCTCACCAAAGTCCAAACCTTCGACTTGTGAGTACCCTTGTGCCACTAACCTTGCCTTGTTGCGGATGATGACACCATTCTCATCTTGCTTGTTCTTGAAAATCCATTTTGTTCCAATGACATTGTGTTCTGTAGTTGGTCTCTCCACCAGAGACCATACTTGGTTGCGTTCAAAACTGTTCAACTCTTCTTGCATTGCCACGAGCCAATCGTTGTCCATTAATGCGTCTTGTACCTTGACTGGCTCAATACTAGACACAAACGAGAAGTGAGCACAAAAGTTTGTCAATTGTTTACGAGTGACCCTACCTTCGGATATGCCAGTGAGAATTTTGTCAACATCAACACGTCCGGCCACACGAGGCATGATGGAGGTGAGAGTTTCACGAGGTTCAACTTCATGTCCATCATCCACGTCCTCAACATATGGATCATTGATGTGAGGTGGAAGATCTTCTTATTCATGTTGCATTTGTTGAGGTTCATCATCTTCTTCTTCATGTTGCCTTTGTTGAGGTTCATCATCCCTGATTGCACTTTCTTGCTCTTGGTCTGGTTGAGGATGATCATGGTGAAGGACTTGATCATCATCAGGTGCTTGAGTTTTGGGCATTGGTCGAGGATTTTGATCTTGTGGTGGTGTGGGTGTTGTAATGGTTGGATATATAGGAAGTCGTGCGTCATTTTCCATATCATCATGAGGTTCTTGTTCCATTGGAAGAAGAGCACCAACACCCATGTTCAAGATATCTTGAGAGGAATCTTCATCACCTGCATCACTTAGATCAACTTGCTCTCCATGAGAGCCATTAAATTCATCAAACACCACGTCACAAGTTTCTACAACACATCCATTGGATTTGTTGTAGACCCTATAGGCGTGGGAGTTTGATCCATAACCAACAAATATACCTCAATAGTTTTGGATTGAAATTTTCCTAATCGTTCTTTCTTGTTGAGTAAGAAGCACTTACATCCGAACACACGGAAGTACTTGACATTTGGTTTGTTTCCGGTTAGGAGCTCATATGGGGTCTTTTCCAAGATTTTGCGGAGGAAAAGACGGTTTGAGGCATGACATGCAGTGTTGACGGCCTCAGCCCAAAAGCTATGTGGTGACTTGTACTCATCCAACATTGACCTTGCCATCTCCACAAGGGTACGGTTCTTTCTTTGAGCCACACCATTTTGTTGAGGAGTGTAGGGGGCGGAGTATTGATGCTCAATCCCCTCGTCACTGAGAAACTCTTCCAAGGTGTAATTTTTGAACTCGGAGCCATTGTCACTTCTTATTGCCAAGATTTCTTTGTCAAATTTGCGTTGAGCTTGTTTGGCAAAATCAATGAAGGTGAACTTCGTCTCGTCTTTGGATTTGAGGAAGAACACCCATGTGTATCTTGAGTAATCATCAACAATGACAAGACCATACTTTTTCCCACCAAGACTATCCCATGAAGGAGGCCCAAAGAGATCCACATGAAGAAGCTCCAAAGGCCTTGATGTAGATACAATATTCTTGGGTGGGTGTTTTGATTGGTGTTGCTTCCCGACTATGCATGCACTACACACACGATCTTTCTCAAAAGAAATATTAGTTAGTCCAAGGATGTGATTCCCCTTTAAGAGGTCTTGAAGATTTCTCATGCCGACATGGGCTAGCCGGCGATGCCATAGCCATCCCTTGTCGGCTTTGGCCATTAGACAAGTTGCATGGAAGGTACTCTCTTTCGAGAAATCAACCGTGTAAAGGTTGCCATCCAACTTTCCAACAAAGGCCACTTCAAGAGTATCTCTCTTAAAGACTTTCACATCCGTTAGTCCAAACAGTGTATCATAACCAACAGAAGCCAATTGACGAACGGAAAGTAAATGATATTTTAGAGATTGGACAAGCATGACATTTGCAAGTGACATGTCATTTGTGATAGCCACCTTACCCAATCCAAGTACCTGTCCTTTTGTTCCTCCACCGAACACGATGCTCATAAATGGTTTGATGGCCTCCATAAAATCGTAGAGCAATTTTCCGTCTCCGGTCATATGGTTGGTGCATCCACTATCGATCACCCATTTGACTCCACCGGAGAAGGCAACCTACACACAATTCATTACTTGGTTAGAGGCACCCATTTTGCAATGGGACCTCTCACATTAGTCATAAGTGTCTTAGGAACCCAAATAGCATAGAAACGAAATGCATTATGGTGGCCAACAAATTTTGCATAAACCTCTCCATCCTTTGTTTTACGAAGTACATAGGATGGAGGCATGAAACCCTTAGGTTTGATGGGAGTGGGTTGGTCCCTAGTGGCCTTTCCACTCATAATCTTGTTGACTTGACTCTCCCCTTTCTTCCTCTGCCCTTCGCGTACAAACGTCTCCTTGAGAGGAGTGGTGCACTTTTGAGTGGAGGTTTTTGTCTTGCTTGTGCTTGGGTCGTACCCAAGCCCTTCCTTTGCGAAAACTTCATTGTGACGACTCAATACTTCATTAAGGTTCTGTTGTCCTTGAGCACAAGTCATGAGTCCTTTCTTGAGCTATGCTTTTAGAAATCGATTTTCCTCACAAATAGATGCTAGATCATAACTTGCGTTAGTAGTACAGGCATCAACATTTATAACAGGAGAGGAGTAAGCCTTGGCTAGAGTTTCAAGATAAGTAGCTTTGAGCGTCTCAAAGCTCTTTGTAAGAAGGGTGAGCTCTTCTTCCTTAGTCTTAAGAGACACAGATAGAAGCTCACACTCCTTAGAGAGAGTAGCATGAGACCTCACAAGTTTGCTCTTATCATTCGTCAACTCCTTGAAGGAGCTTTCATCCTTTTCCAAGGAACCAAGTTTCTTGACATATTCATCAAGGTTTGTACCAATTTTTATGCACAGTTCATCATTTTTTGCTTCCTCATATAGGACTTTCCGCTCAAGGATTTCGTATTTTTCCTTTTCCTCGGCGACGAGGGTTTCGAGTTCCTTAATGGTGACGGTGTGCTTACCCACCATCTCCATAAGCATACGAAACATAGTGAGTTTCTTTCCTTTGAGGGAACACATGAATTTTTCTAGTTTAGCATACATAGGATCATTCTCATCATTATCCTCATGATTATCCTCCGCATCATTAAGAGTAGGTGGAGAGAAAAGAGGAGGTTCCGAACGAGAGGTTACCTTCACTTTGTCTGAAGAGGTTTGTTGCTCATGGTCCTCAACAATGGCGTTGGCCATCAAACACTTGTGTGCGTTGCCCTTGTAGTCTTTCATGTAGTTGTAGGTGACAACCTCACCACTTTTGTTGACTAGTCTCAAGGTGCTTTGAGAATCTTGAGCAACACCGGCAACACCTCCAACATCATCGGGATCGGATTCTTCTTGGGCAATCATAGCCCTTCCATCTTTCTTCTTAAGCTTGGAGTTCACAGGGTTTGGCAATTTCTTCTTTACAAAGTTCTTGGGGAATCTGGGCTTATCTTCTCTCTTCTCATATGGGCACTCATTGGAGAAGTGATCCGTCTCGTCACAGTTGTAGCAACTTCGGACCTTCTTCTTTTGAAATCTCCCTTTGAATTTTCCTGCACTGAACTTCTTCACAAAGAGAGCAATGTCTTCATATGAGGGTCCCTCTTCAGAGTCACTTTCATCACTTTCATCATCTTCATCCTCACTTTCTTCTTCTTCACACACTTGTTTAGCCTTCAAGGCTAAGTTGGTCCCAGAAGATGAATTTCCATGCATGGCAAGATGTCTTGTAGCATTTGCCTTGGATTCTTCAAATAGTTGAAAGGTGGATATGATGTCATCTGGAGTCATTTCTTTGAATCCATGGTGTTGCTTTATGTCCCACGCCATTTGATGGTGATACGGGGCAAGAGCATGTAGCAACTTGTCCACAAGAAACCACTTTGTCAAGTTGAATCCATCTTGTGTCTTGTCACAGTCACAGGACTCTATGTCAGAGGTAAGCGTCATCAGACGCTTGTTGAGCTGGTTGGGGGTTTCACCTTTCTCCATACAGAAGTTTTGCAATTGATCTTTGGCAATCTCATATTGTGCAAGCCGGAGGGAGGAGGTTCCGGTTTTTGATCTCACAATGCGATCCCACAAATCCTTGGCACTGGTGATGTGTATGAAAGGTCTCCTTTGCTTTTCACTCATCCCTTTCCTTAACAACATGATTGCAGTGTCGTTGAGATGCTTGTCATATATTTCTCTTGGAGTGAGGTTCTTTGGATCAACAGGGTTGTACCCATCCTCCAAGATGGCCATCATCTCATCGTTTGCGAACCTAAGATGATCCTGCATAGCAACTCTCCACATAGAAAATTCAGCCTTTTTATCAAGCACGGGAGGTTCACCCCCATGCTTATACTTTGGTTTTTCATCTTTAGGTTTTGCATATAGCCATGGAACATTAGAGTGATCACTATTAGGAGGTTGTTGATCAAGAGAAGGAATAGGCGCAGTTTGCCTCGAACCCACACCACCCGGACTAGGGGGTATCGTGGAATCTGTGGTTAGTGCGGCTAACCTTATTTTGACCAAGACCTCAAGAGAAGCATCATGCTCCTCCTTTTGCTTAGCAAGGGCCCGTTCTAGATCCTCAGAGGTGAAGGTCTTGACTCCCGAAGAAGTCGAGACCTGATCTTTTGGATCTACAACAAGGGGAGTCCCATCGGGGTTCATCTCGCTCTAGGGCGGTTAAGCCACAAGAATAGAGCACGAGGCTCTGATACCAATTGAAAGGATCGAGATGGACCTAGAGGGGGGGTGAATAGGTACAATTCTAAATTTTAATTGTTACTTAGCAATTTTTAGGCAATGGTACTAAATATGAAAGTGAGCCTAACAATTGCAAGTAAGATGCTTAACAAGTTAAGCAAGCTACACGGTTAGGTAGGTAAAGTAACACAATGAGATATAAGTAATAACTTGAATAACAAGTAACCACAAGTAGAAAGTTTAGGTTAGGAATAACCGAAACTTCGAGAGACGAGGATGTATGCCGATGTTCACTTCCTTGGAGGGAAGCTACGTCACCGTTTAGAGAGGTGGGTGCTACCACAAAGGCACACCAACGCCACGAAGGCTCACCCTATTCTCTCTTTGAGATATCACCACGAAGGCGATTCCTAACCACTAGTGGTAAGCCTTTAGGTGGCCTCCAAACCCTAACAAACTTTTCCGGGGGTAATCACAGAGTTTGATTCCTCACCGAAAGACTCCTACCGCCTAGGAGTCTCCAACCTCCAAGAGTAACAAGAACAATGAAGTAAAGCTCAAGACTTGCTCAAATCACAAATTCCTTTGGTGCAAAGAAGAGGAGGGAGTGGATCTATCACTTGATTGGACAACTTCTCACAAATGTCTTCAAATCCTTTTGGGATCTAAGATTTGGTGTATCAAGGTGAGAGAGAGTGTGAATGTGTTCTTGAGTAAGCTCAAAGTGAGTGGTCAACCTCTCTTGTGGAAGAAGGGACTATATATAGTCATAGAGGAGAGAGTTGACCGTTGTACAGAAAAACGTACAGCATCTGTCGGACATCCGGTCATTACCGGACGTCCGGTGGCATAGGTAGCACCGGACGTCCGACGGAGGCCGGACGTCCGGAGCCTGACAGTTCACCAGACGGGGCCACGTATACTGCTGTGTGTACAGGTGACCGGACGTCCGGAAGATTCCGGACATCCGCTAATTCTTTCTGTAAAGAAGTGCCGGACGTCCGGAGTGTGCCGGACGTCCGCTAATTCTTTCTGTGAAGAAGTGCCGGACGTCCGGAGTGTGCCGGACGTCCGTTAGGCGCTGAAGGACCGGTCGTCCGGAGGAGACCGGAAAACCGCTGTATGGTTTCTGTTGAGGAATACCGGACATCCGGAGGAGGTCGGTCGTCCGTTAGGTGCTGAGTGACCGGACGTCCGGAAGATACCGGTCGTCCGGTAGGCTGTGAAGGTCCGGACGTCCGGAGAGTGCCGGACGTCCGGAGAAGACTGGACACATAGGTTTAGTTACAATACTTCTAGGTGCACAGAATATTATACTTGGTATGGATAGAGTAGAGACAGTGTGGGAGGATACTTTGTATGTTTTGAGCAAGTCTTTCACAATATCCATTGATCCCCTCTTAATAGTGCGGGATCCCTATACTCAAAATCAACCTGAAAATCAAGCTAGAAGCTATCATCTTTTATGTCCGTTCTTGAGCAATGTAGATTTGTCTGTATTCATGATCCACGCACACATTGAGACATAATCCTGAGATATACTTGATAAACATGATTAGTCCCATATATGCATGTTGTCATCATTTATCAAAATATAATTAAAGGCAAGATTGCACTTTCACCAGGTTAGAAGCTTTGTTCATTCTGATTGAAGCTTTTTTCTTGCGAGTTGAAACTTTTTTCACGGCTCAAAGTTTTGCTTCCACGCGCATTTGAAGCTTTTCCGTGGTTGAAGCTTGCTCCTTTGCAGGTTGAAGCTTTTTGCATGTCGCTTGAGTATTTTTTTTCGTGGTTGAAGCTTATTTCACCTTCGGTTGAAGCTTTTCTCCAACTGTCGATACCGGTTGTAGCAAAAACTTAACGCTGGTGGTAGCACGACAAAAAACTAGGTTGTATCAAAAAAGGGATGCCGGTTGCAGCTCCTTGGTCGTAGGTTGCAACTATCTGCCGTCGACGGCCACAAGTTCGTCGTCGTTGGTTGCAACACGTCATTCTGGCAATAGTAGCTTTTTGTGTTGCCGGTTGTAGCTTTTACGTTTGCTGGTTGTAACTTTTTTTCTTCTGTCGGATGCATCTTCACGGTCGCGTGTAGCAAAACGCAACACTGGTTGTAGCCGAACGAGAAGCTGGTTGTAGCAATTTTGTGATGTCGGTTGTAGCTCGCAGCTCCGATGATGTCCCCTCCCCTTCCATCCCATCCCATGTCAGGTGCACCCCCGTCGTCACAGCTTCTTGTGCTTGGGTGTGCTTCGACGTCGCAGTTATGCAGCTCGTCCACTGGAGCTGGCGAAATTGCTGGAGTTGGAGATGGTGCTGGGAGAATAGCCGGAGCTGTGGAGAAATCATCGGTAGTGTGGTGGATGACGACCTCACCGACGAGATTGGGTTGTAGCGGGTGGGGATCGATACGGGGGTAGACTGCGGCCTCGCCGGCGAGATTGTGTTGCAGCAGGTAGGGGCAATGTGGGGCTCATGTTGCATGGATCCGTGGCTGGAGGTTGAGGAAAGAGGAAAGGAGAAGAGCAATTTCGTGCGCAGGCCCCTCCATCTACACACGTCTCGCGCGAAAGGCGGAAAGGGTGTTTCCTCGGCGCGTGAGACAGCATGGCGTTGTGTTGCAAATATGCCCTAGAGGCAATAATAGTTGTATTATTATATTTCCGTATTCATACTTAAGAGTTTATATTTCATGTTATAACTGCTATGATCCTGCAATATGCGATTCAGTGAAAAGCTCATATGCACGTGCGAAATGATAAATGGATAAAATGAAGGTTCCAAGTCTCCCCTCTAAGACTAGCTCAAGTGTTGTTAGTGATCACGTTTTTCGGATCTTAGGATATTGTTAAGTATAACGAAAATCCTAAAACAATATTGAGGGTATGACGTTAGAAGAATGATCATATTGAATCGACCCAATCTTGTCTATTATACTTTATGATTATATTGTCTGAAATCATCTGATTATAACACGGAGTGTTAGCATGTGTTTTAGTTCGTTAGACCATGAGAGTGTCTCGGTCACTTCCTACCAGACGGTGGGCTTTGGGGTTGCTCAAATGTCATCTGTAACAAGGTGATCATAACGATAACTTTTAGGCTCACCAGAAAGTTTGATAAGTGATCGGATAGCTCGAGAATGGGATTTGCTCCTCCGACGATGGAGAGATATTATTAAGGCCCTCTCGGTGTGATGTCATCCATCATCGTCTAGCCAGACACAGGTGACTACGTCACGGGGATGCCGGAACACGTCAACGGGAAAGACGAACAAAACCGGTAACGGGAGCAATGGTATAGTATCGCGAAGCAAAGGGAACGTCACATGGTAACCAAAGGTTCACTCGTATATCATTCATGTAATCATAGGGACCGATATGGATGTCCACGGTTCCGCTATCAATCATTGAGCAAAAGGGTTTTTGTTCATGTCTATGGTTTACCGAACCTACGGGGTCACAAGCTTGTGGACGAAGGTTATAGAAATGCAGAACGTCCCGAAAGAACTTTGAGTCGGGTGGTGAGAAGCCACGGAGCATGTGGTCTATGAAAACTACTACTTCACCCTCTTAGGGTTGAGGAGGACATTCAGAGCCTAGAGCCCGCCAGTCGATGGCCTCTTTTGCAGGTAAAACCCCCATGGTCACATAATCAGTGAGCACCTTTTGAGTGACAAGTGGTGGGTGCTTTCGTCATGACGAGCCGGAAAACAATGAACTGTGACAAAAAATAAGGATGTGGCAGGCTAAGATTAATATGGTAAGTCGCCTAAGTGATTATATGATGATTTAACGAATGAGAGATAGTCACACTTGGAAGGCTGCATATTGTGTACAATTGAAGGAATTTAGAGCCGCCTCAGTTATAAAATCGAATGACTATCAGGATATGAGAGCATGGCGGGTTACGTTGAGAAAGTATAAGCCAGCAACATGTCGGTGGGTTAAACAAATCTGTGGATTTCTTGACAAGTATGAATTCAAGGTTAAGCCGGCCAGGTGTCGGCGGGTTGCTAAGATATTATTTAAGCTGCTCGAACAGTACAGGGCGGGTTAGTCATCAACAGGCCTAAAGTTGTTGAAATATCGCTAAGTGTTGGACAAATAAGTTTCACAAGATGCGTCTATATTTATGGATCTACGACAGCTCAAAAAGAGAATTATTTCTAAACCTAAGATACAGCAGAGAAAAACTAGCAAGCTACGAATTGATTCCAAGATAAAGAAGATTCATCTAAGATGCAAGATAGATATTGAGAACAACGATCGCCTTGGTTGTATATGCTCTTCGGACAGAGCTACGTTTCTAAGCAAGATATGGATGAACTTAGAGGAACTACGACGAACTATGATGAACTCCGTGAACTAGGGTACGCCAACTTCCTCTGAACTATGTACAACTACCCTCGTCGTGGATCCAACAAGACCGTGTGTACAACTACGATCACCAAGATTGAGACCGCACGGACGCCGAACATCTACAAACCGAAACGCCAAGTACAACTAGGACCCGCGGAGTATATGGTCACATCAAGTTCCTCTTCGTCATGTACCTCTACTTCCACTATCGCCGTCACGTGAACGACTACTTTCCACGACGACTCGTGAACAACTATACCGCTCCGAACTCGACCCGCTCCGAAAATGCATGCTTCGAAGGTATAACCGCCAAGACGATCATCGTGGATGAATACATGTTTTATATGAGATGAATCGCGTGTTTGCACAATATGTGATTGTTCGTTGGACGAAGCCCTCTTCTGCCTTGTCGCCGTCATGTGGGACACTGTAATGCCCAGGATGGGACTATACCTCCTACGTGTCGAGGCACGACTTAAAGGTATAAGCCCATCCTAGAATGATCTCAAGTTTGGTATCTTTGCACGACTCATGTAAAAGAGGGATTAAAATGCAAAAGGAGATAGTTGGCTTACACTCGCCACTTCACACAATCCATTACATAAGCAAAATATCATTCAACATCACAACCCGACTACGGGCGAAGAACCAAAGAAAGATACCAAAACAACATAAAGCCACAGGTCAGGATCGGATCCTAGTAGAAACCACTACTGATCGTCGAAAACGTCACAAGCATACGGCCACAATCTTCATCGAGCTCCCAGGGAAGCTCTGAACCAGCTCCTGCTTCAATCTCGGCTGAACCTGCATCTGGTGTTGTAGTATCTGTGAGCCACGAGGACTCAGCAATCCCATAACCATGGGTATCAAGACTAGCAAAGCTTATGGGTAGGAAGAGGTAAAGTGGTGAGGTTGCAGCAGCGACTAAGCATAATATGGTGGCTAGCTTACGAGTACCAGAATAAGATGAGCATCTACGCAAACGGTCGCAAAAGTAGTGATCGCTAAAGATCCTGAACTACATACGAGTCAAACATAACCCCTCCGTGTTCTCTTCTCAAAGTGAAAAGAGACAGTCACGGTTACTCACACAGTTGTGTGTTTTACTTCGGATCCTCTGTCAAGTTATCTACAACCGGACATTAACAAATTCCAATCTGCCACATAACCGCGGGCACGGCTTTCGAAAGATCATAACCCTGCAGGGGTGTCCCAACTTAGCCCATCACAAGCTCTCACGATTAGCTGAAGTGATAAATATAATATCATCACTCCTTATCTTAGGGAAAACCGATCAGGCTCGGCTTCCCGGTAGCACAAGACATTTCGACAATGGTAAAACAAGTCCAGCAAGACCTCCCGGCGTGCCGACACCCTGATGGTAGCCGCGCGCATCTCGTCTCAGGCCACGTCCGGATGAGCAATACGTACAGCAACCGAAGACCCCAGATAACTGGGTGGCACCGCAAGTGGCTCTAGTTTGGGACCAACACCATCAGCACTGGCCCCCCCTGCTATGTAGAATTAAGAACCCGAGGGTGCGACCCCCTATGCAAATTTAATTAATTAATTAAGTTGTTATTATGAGGCAAATTAAAACCAATGTTGGGCCTTGCAGGAGGAGTTTTATTCAAAGTCGAACTGTCAAGGGGTCCCCATCCACCCATCGTTTAAGGAACGCAAAATCAAGGAACATAATGCCGGTTTATCGGCGCCTAAGGTGGCATGAGTGGAACAAAACACCGAGCAAAAGGCCAAGACTTCTACCCATGCCCAGTATATAGGTGTGTTAATAATAATAATAGATATTGTGATATATCCAACAACAAGTTCCCTCCTGGAACGAACTTCATCTCCACCTGCAACTAACAACGCTATAAGAGGGGCTGAGCAAGCGGGTAACATAGCCAAACAGTGGTTTTGCTAGGAAGGTTTCAAGGTTAGAGGTTTCATGGCAACAAGGAGAGGCTGACATAAAAGATGGGTAGCGCGACATGTAACGATAGCATCGAGACAACTAAGCATGGCAATGGTAGTAAAGGTATCCAAGGGTATGATCATCTTGCCTGGGATTCCACGAGGGAGAAGAACGGCTCCATGAAGAAGTCGAACGGATCCTCAAAACTCCGGAACGAACCCGAAGCTAAAGAAAGAAGCAAACCGGAAAGAAGCAAACAATACGGTAAACATACAAGCATAAACATGGCATACGATGCACATCCAAGTATGATGCATGTCCGGTTTAAATATGCATGGCATGGCAAAGTGCACAAACACAACTACAAGTTAAGTGGAGCTCAATATGCAACGAGTTGCATATTGGCGAAACACCACATTTAATTATTTAGTTGACTCTCGTTAAATTACAAGACAAGATTAATTGTTTGTTAACATAGCAAGAGGTGAAGCAAAACAAACTACCTATTAAGACATTTTAAATGAGGCCGGAAAAATAACAACAACAATCCGAAAAATCCCCATGAGCATGTTTAGCAATTTAAAGCAACAACAATTTACACATTATAATGTTGTTAAATGATGCGGATGCCATGATCACGTTTATGCAATTTTATTAACAGTTGACATGAAGGGATATGAAGTATTTGTCACCGTGGTGGAAGGAAAAGGGTGCCACGGCAACGATCCGAAAATGATGCAACGCAACATCTCGGTTCCGGTAACTCGTTGAGAGTCCGGTGCAAAAGCAAAGGTGAAGAGCGAGTCGAACAAGATGAAGGTGGGGTGATCCCGTTGCCGGGTTCCCACGGGTCGGGGACGAGGCAACCGAGGAGCACGGCAAAAGACGATTCGGGCACAACGGGCACGGAGCACACAAGTGGAGCATCTCATACAACACAAGCATGTCACGGGTCATCGTCTCGGGGTATACCTTCGGAACATGCGTTCTCGGAGGGGTCAAGATCGTCGAGGGACGTAGTGGAAGTAGTGGTACACGGCGATGGTAGTCGAACTTGACGCTTGCATCACACGGTTCTTCGGCGACGGTAGTCGTACATGCGCGTAGAGGAAGTAGATGTACACGAGGTCGTCAATGAAGTAGTCGTTCTCGTTTGTAGATGTTCAAGTCATCGGAGGGGTACTTGGTGTTTCCGGGCGTCGGTAGTGGTACTTGTACATGTAGTAGTCGGACTTGATGGAACCGAGGCTCCGAGCATGCGTCGTGGTACTTGTCAAAATCGCATCGGATGTAGTCGTACAGGCGTCGGGCGGTCTTGCCGGTCTCGGTCTCGCGTAGACGTACACGGGTCCTCTGTCAAAAATAATAGCATAGAGCAACACCAAAAAAAACACAGTAGTTCACAGCGAGGACTTGAGACGCGGTGGGCTGATACGGTGGCCGGCGGCAGCTTGAGGGACGCTGCGGCGCTGGAAACAAAGGGGAGGCCGGGGCGCTCGGGGCCGCTGGCTGGAGGGCTGGAGGGAGACGGCGAGGCGGCGGACTCCCTGGCGAGGCGGTGGCGCAGAGGGGGCTCGCGGGGCAGCCATGGTGCTGGATATTGGAGGCCAGAGGACGAGGCCTCGGGGCCTTGCTGGAGGATGCGGTCGCAGGCCGGAGGGATGCGCGTCCAGGCGGCGGGGAGATGAGGCCATGGCGAGGACGGTGGCCTGCGGTGACGTGGTGGCGAGGACGGGGCCCTGGCGCGCCGGAGCTCGGTGCTGGAGATCGAAGTGGCGGCGGGGTTCGCCGGAGGGGCGGCGGCGGGTGGCGGCTCGCCTGAGCCCGCGGTGGCGGCGGCGCGGCCAGCCGGCGCGGCGCGGAGGAAGGCCGGCGGTGAGGCAGCAGGTGGCCGGCGGCGTGACGAAGGAGGAGGGCCAGGAGGAAGGAGGGTCGCGGCGACCGAGCGCTCGCGCGAGGGAGAGAGATCGAGAGGTCGAGGCCTCTGGCGGCGCGGGGGAAAAAGGAACGAGGGAGGAGATGAGGGTCGAGCGACTGGGACGAGGGAAAAGGCTGCGGTCGGCTAGGGTTGCGAAGGGGATGTCGGGCCTGAGGCCTGGGAGGCCCAAGTGGGCTGCGGCTGGGAGGAATGGACTTGGCTTCTCTCTTGCTGATATTTACAAAGTTGTTTTCCAAAAAAAAACAGAAAACCACAAGAGGAAAAGAAAGAAAAGAGAAGTTAGGAAAAGGCTTAGGGCATAGGGTAAAATTCCCTGGACTCACAAAAAATATGAGGAATTTAATTAAAATGGCTGGAGGGTTTTTGGAAGGACCTCGAAAAACGGGAAAAGAAAGTATAGGGAAGGTTTGACGGTGAAACTTAAATTAAAGAGGCATGGGGAATATATGCAAGTGTGTTGGTTAATTCCAAACAAATGGAATATTTAAAATATAGCTCCCTAATAATATTGGGAGGCTTTTATATGTTTTAAAGAGAAGACATTCTTCCCTCGATTTAAATGGACCGAAGGTCCACACGATTTATTTAAGTTGAGATGCAAAGATTAATGACATGATGGCATGATGACATGATGCAATGCAAAAATAAATAACACAAGCACAATGAAACACACGGGGGATCCCGGAACATCTGGAATCTTCTGGAATCTTCTGGAATCTTCTGGGACGTCGGTCTTCGGGCGTCACAACTCTCCCACACTAACAGAAGATCTCGACCCGAGATCCTAGAGATGGCACCGGGTAAAAACGGAAGTGGAAGAGGTAAAACAAAGTTGCTTCTTTGACAGACGAGTGAAACCAAAGGAACCTTGAGAGGTTGACAATCTTGAAAGAAGAATACAAGAGAGATGAACGAAGTTAAGAGCACTCCGGTAAAAAGGAGGAACAAGGAACATTAAGAGAACCTTGAAGGTTGAAAGACATGAAACAAGAGCTCACGGACCAAAAGAATATGAAACTACAACGGTATAGCCAAGGAATAAGAATGACAGAATTTGGACATCACTCCGTCTGAAAATGGAAGGAATTGAACAAGAACTTGAGGAGATGGAATGATACTTGATGAAATCAACATCATATTGCCTCCGAAACAATTAAAAGAATGGCACAAGGTTAAGAAATATTCAGACAACACTCCGGTTGAAAAGAGAGGCAAAACTAGATAGATGACGGAACTTGAATGAAGAATACAACACTTCGGTTAAATGGACTAGAAAAGAAAAGAACATGATCTCGATAAAACGAGATGATGGTTAAAAAGAGCAATATCACAAAGCCTCCGGAACGAAAGAATAGTATATAAATCAATGAAAGAAAAAGAATGGAGAAGAAAAGACAACTTCTCCCACAAATGAATTTGAAAGAGCATCCTTACGAAGAAGGGTTGAACAGAGTTGTTGGAATTCAACAACGAAAAGAATAAGCTCGATGTGGGCTTATGGAAACATCTCAAAATTGTGAGGTGATAACCCGCCACTAACGGAAACGATTGATTGGATTGAGATCAACAAGGAGAGGAAAAACTTATCTCAACGGAATGATAAATGAAGAACTTGGGTCATTTATAAGCACCATAATAGCAACAATTCTCAGGGAAAGCTTTTAGGTGAAATACAACCCAAGATTACTCCAACGAATAAATTGAATGGTTGGAAAGATCTCCTGAACAAAGAAAATGATGGTTTAAATATCTCATTCTTGATAACTCGTGAATCATGAAACATGAAGGAATTGTCAAGAATGACATAACACCATCTCAAAGATAAGGTAGCAAGAATTGCAATTGGAAAAGCATGATGAAGAATGCTTGAGCTCCAACAAGAATCTTGATGAAGACTTCGAGGATGAATTAAAACATGATGAACCATCATGAGAACTCCGGTTATGAAAGCATGAGAAGTGAAAGATGAAAAAAAAAGATACAAGGCCTGCGATGAATTAGATGGAGGTTTGAAATGATATAATTGAAATAATTTGAAGCTCCGGAAAACAATATGAACAACTTAGAACCGAGAATATGATATGATGAACAAGCTCCAGACAAAATAATTAAATCACCTTGAAGGAATAAGAATAAGAATTATGTCATGCATATCCTTCACCAATTTAAATTGATGACAACCAAAGGATTTGGCATACTACTTATTCTCGTTGGAAAGGATTAAGAGAGATCTCGCACAAGCTTGGGTAAATCTTCAACGAAGCACCGGTAGAATATGGAGATGAACGAAGAGGCATCAATGAAGAATATTTGGAGGACGAAGTTGAAAACTGAGAACGAAGAAATATTCTGAAATGATGGCCTTCGGAGGATCGCAATAGGAAGAATTCATGAAATGCTTCAGATGGGTATAAAAGAATTCCTCACAATCTGAACAATAATGAGGATGGCAAGAAGCTATAACCATGAATCTTGAGAGAACGGGCCAAGATTTAAGAGAAACTCTTCTCCGATCTTCAAATGTTGAGAATGAAGACGAGAAATGCCATGAAGAATTGTTGAGCACTCCGGAATGAAGAATTAAAAGGTTGAAACAACGATGAAAAGAATTTGAAAGCGATCTTGGAGAAGTCATATGACTGATGGAATCCATACTTACGTCACAATTTGAAAAAATTTGAGTATAACTCCAGAAAAATAGAAGAGTCAGGTAAGATCCTGGGAAAAGACCTGTGGGTTAGGGCCCACTAAAGAAATCACCGTTGAAAAAGATTGCCGAAGAGATATTGCACCGGTTGAATTAAATGGCTTGAGTAAGATGACAATCCTCAACAAAATAAATTGAACGGATTAAGTATGGAATTATGAATATTCAGCACTCCGGATATGAATACCAAGAGGAGAATGATTAATTGGTGCACCGGAATAAGAAAGCATGTGAAAAAAAGGAAAGGATAATATCAACACCGAAATCTTGAATTACATCCGCCGGGAGAATTTGAGAACAAAAGAATGATGAACTTGAAGCTCTTGAGCATCTTCACGATAAATCACCGGATAAGAACATTGAAGGAAAAAAATGAAGAAATATCACATGAATAAAATGGATATATCATCTGAGAATTCCTGGCTCCAAGAAGAAGAAGGGTGGGAGGGTGGGGAAAACAAAGACAACTTGGGATGAATAAAACAGACAAATCGTCGGATTTCTCAACGGCGTCCGTATGGAATAACTTGAAGAGAAGGCACATTGGTTGAAAAGGATTAACATGAATATCTCGATGGTCAAGAAGAATTAGCACTCCCATAGAAATATGAGAACACCGATTAGGAAAGGTATGGTATCAACACTTGACATCGAAGCAACTCGAATACCAGAATCAAAACAAAACAAAGGATAGATATGTTTATGAAGAAGATTATGTTGCAACATATCTATCCGAACGGAGAATTGAACGAATGAATTCCGTAGGTACATCAACTTGACGGGAAGCCAGTTGGGAGAACAAAAGATAAATAAAAAGAACAAGGAGCAGAAGAACAAATACAAGATAGAAGCTTCGTTCGACATCTTTGTGCTGAAAGCTTATGGAACGTGTTACAAAAGGGTTTTGCAATCCCCGGATCAGCATAGCCAAGGACCCTTTAAGATGCAACTCCCGATAAGAACAAGTCCATAAAACCACTTCACTCAATGTAGAACCCCGAACTTCATATCATGCACTCGTTGGAAGAATGCCTAGAACTACTAGATGAACCCACCTATTAATTTCCGAAAGTTTCCAGTTATGCAATCAGGTGTTGGGGATACAAGGGAAGCACCGCGCAATCAACTCTAAACCTACATCCAGCTGTATCCATCCTTCAACACATAACCAGTTGTTCTCGGAAACCGTTTACCTCGGACCTTCGAAACGCATCCACTATACAAGCTATGGCAATACTCCCGAACTACCTCCCCAGTACTGGGTGATGTCGGGGTTATCTTGCCACTAACCGCATAGGAGAGTTTTCGATGTCGGCCGTCTTAAGTATTCTAGTACTGCCGCGATGGATTTGTGACGACAACACCTCGGAGCTCAACTCCCCGGGACACTTCCACAACCCCTAATGTCAGGAGGCATCAAGAACAATGTTCTCGTCACAAAGACATCGAAACAATCCAAACAATACTCGCGAGATCCTAAAAAAAATTTGGTGCAATTTTTGAAAGTAGAAGAGGAAAGAGTAGTCGTCAGGAGTCCTCACCAAAGTGAAAAGGGATGAGGAGCAAAAGAAATCCTACTCTCCGATATATATATAGGACTCAAAACATTTTCAAGTGTGTGCCTAGACTCAACCGTCAACGATTCGATCAATCAGTGGGGGCTTCTAGGTCGAAGAAGGCTCTGATACCAACTTGTAATGCCCAGGATGGGACTATAGCTCCTACGTGTCGAGGCACGACTTAAAGGTATAAGCCCATCCTAGAATGATCTCAAGTTTGGTATCTTTGCACGACTCATGTAAAAGAGGGATTAAAATGCAAAAGGAGATAGTTGGCTTACACTCGCCACTTCACACAATCCATTACATAAGCAAAATATCATTCAACATCACAACCCGACAACGGGCGAAGAACCAAAGAAAGATACCAAAACAACATAAAGCCACAGGTCAGGATCGGATCCTAGTAGAAACCACTACTGATCGTCGAAAACGTCACAAGCATACAGCCACAATCTTCATTGAGCTCCCAGGGAAGCTCTGAACCAGCTCCTGCTTCAATCTCGGCTGAACCTGCATCTGGTGTTGTAGTATCTCTGAGCCACGAGGACTCAGCAATCCCATAACCATGGGTATCAAGACTAGCAAAGCTTATGGGTAGGAAGAGGTAAAGTGGTGAGGTTGCAGCAGCGGCTAAGCATAATATGGTGGCTAGCTTACGAGTACCAGAATAAGATGAGCATCTACGCAAACGGTCGCAAAAGTAGTGATCGCTAAAGATCCTGAACTACATACGAGTCAAACATAACCCCTACGTGTTCTCTTCTCAAAGTGAAAAGAGACAGTCACGGTTACTCACACAGTTGTGTGTTTTACTTCGGATCCTCTGTCAAGTTATCTACAACCGGACATTAACAAATTCCAATCTGCCACATAACCGCGGGCACGGCTTTCGAAAGATCATAACCCTGCAGGGGTGTCCCAACTTAGCCCATCACAAGCTCTCACGATTAGCTGAAGTGATAAATATAATATCATCACTCCTTATCTTAGGGAAAACCGATCAGGCTCGGCTTCCCGGTAGCACAAGACATTTCGACAATGGTAAAACAAGTCCAGCAAGACCTCCCGGCGTGCCGACACCCTGATGGTAGCCGCGCGCATCTTGTCTCAGGCCACGTCCGGATGAGCAATACGTACAGCAACCGAAGACCCCAGATAACTGGGTGGCACCGCAAGTGGCTCTAGTTTGGGACCAACACCATCAACACTGCCCCCCCTGCTATGTAGAATTAAGAACCCGAGGGTGCGACCCCCTATGCAAATTTAATTAATTAATTAAGTTGTTATTAGGAGGCAAATTAAAACCAATGTTGGGCCTTGCAGGAGGAGTTTTATTCAAAGTCGAACTGTCAAGGGGTCCCCATCCACCCATCGTGTAAGGAACGCAAAATCAAGGAACATAATGCCGGTTTATCGGCGCCTAAGGTGGCATGAGTGGAACAAAACACCGAGCAAAAGGCCAAGACTTCCACCCATGCCCAGTATATAGGTGTGTTAATAATAATAATAGATATTGTGATATATCCAACAACAAGTTCCCTCCTGGAACGAACTTCATCTCCACCTGCAACTAACAACGCTATAAGAGGGGCTGAGCAAGCGGGTAACATAGCCAAACAGTGGTTTTGCTAGGAAGGTTTCAAGGTTAGAGGTTTCATGGCAACAAGGAGAGGCTGACATAAAAGATGGGTAGCGCGACATGTAACGATAGCATCGAGACAACTAAGCATGGCAATGGTAGTAAAGGTATCCAAGGGTATGATCATCTTGCTTGGGATTCCACGAGGGAGAAGAACGGCTCCATGAAGAAGTCGAACGGATCCTCAGAACTCCGGAACGAACCCGAAGCTAAAGAAAGAAGCAAACCGGAAAGAAGCAAACAATACGGTAAACATACAAGCATAAACATGGCATACGATGCACATCCAAGTATGATGCATGTCCGGTTTAAATATGCATGGCATGGCAAAGTGCACAAACACAACTACAAGTTAAGTGGAGCTCAATATGCAACGAGTTGCATATTGGCGAAACACCACATTTAATTATTTAGTTGACTCTCGTTAAATTACAAGACAAGATTAATTGTTTGTTAACATAGCAAGAGGTGAAGCAAAACAAACTACCTATTAAGACATTTTAAATGAGGCCGGAAAAATAACAACAAAAATCCGGAAAATCCCCATGAGGATGTTTAGCAATTTAAAGCAACAACAATTTACACATTATAATGTTGTTAAATGATGCGGATGCCATGATCAAGTTTATGCAATTTTATTAATAGTTGACATGAAGGGATATGAAGTATTTGTCACCGTGGTGGAAGGAAAAGGGTGCCACGGCAACGATCCGAAAATGATGCAACGCAACATCTCGGTTCCGGTAACTCGTTGAGAGTCCGGTGCAAAAGCAAAGGTGAAGAGCGAGTCGAACAAGATGAAGGTGGGGTGATCCCGTTGCCGGGTTCCCACGGGTCGGGGACGAGGCAACCGAGGAGCACGACAAAAGACGATTCGGGCACAACGGGCACGGAGCACACAAGTGGAGCATCTCATACAACACAAGCATGTCACGGGTCATCGTCTCGGGGTATACCTTCGGAACATGCGTTCTCGGAGGGGTCAAGATCGTCGAGGGACGTAGTGGAAGTAGTGGTACACGGCGATGGTAGTCGAACTTGACGCTTGCATCACACGGTTCTTCGGCGACGGTAGTCGTACATGCGCGTAGAGGAAGTAGATGTACACGAGGTCGTCAATGAAGTAGTCAATCTCGTTTGTAGATGTTCAAGTCATCGGAGGGGTACTTGGTGTTTCCGGGCGTCGGTAGTGGTACTTGTACATGTAGTAGTCGGACTTGATGGAACCGAGGCTCCGAGCATGCGTCGTGGTACTTGTCAAAATCGCATCGGATGTAGTCATACAGGCGTCGGGCGGTCTTGCCGGTCTCGGTCTCGCGTAGACGTACACGGGTCCTCTGTCAAAAATAATAGCATAGAGCAACACAAAAAAAAACACAGTAGTTCATAGCGAGGAAACGGAGGGGAGGCCGGGGCGCTCGGGGCCGCTGGCTGGAGGGCTGGAGGGAGACGGCGAGGCGGCGGACTCCCTGGCGAGGCGGTGGCGCAGAGGGGGCTCGCGGGGCAGCCATGGCGCTGGATATTGGAGGCCAGAGGACGAGGCCTCGGGGCCTTGCTGGAGGATGCGGTCGCGGGCCGGAGGGATGCGCGTCCAGGCGGCGGGGAGATGAGGCCATGGCGAGGACGGCGACCTGCGGTGACGTGGTGGCGAGGACGGGGCCCTGGTGCGCCGGAGCTCGGTGCTGGAGATCGAAGTGGCGGCGGGGTTCGCCGGAGGGGCGGCGGCGCGGTGGCCTCCCTGACCCGGCGGCGGGTGGCGGCTCGCCTGAGCCCGCGGTGGCGGCGGCGCGGCCAGCCGGCGCGGCGCGGAGGAAGGCCGGCGGTGAGGCAGCAGGTGGCCGGCGGCGTGACGAAGGAGGAGGGCCAGGAGGAAGGAGGGTCGCGGCGACCGAGCGCTCGCGCGAGGGAGAGAGATCGAGAGGTCGAGGCTTCTGGCGGCGCGGGGGAAAAAGGAACAAGGGAGGAGATGAGGGTCGAGCGACTGGGACGAGGGAAAAGGCTGCGGTCGGCTAGGGTTGCGAAGGAGATGTCGGGCCTGAGGCCTGGGAGGCCCAAGTGGGCTGCGGCTGGGAGGAATGGACTTGGCTTCTCTCTTGATGATATTTACAAAGCTGTTTTCCAAAAAAAAAAAACAGAAAACCACAAGAGGAAAAGCAAGAAAAGAGAAGTTAGGAAAAGGCTTAGGGCATAGGGTAAAATTCCCTGGACTCACAAAAAATGTGAGGAATTTAATTAAAATGGATGGAGGGTTTTTGGAAGGACCTCGAAAAATGGGAAAAGAAAATATAGGGAAGGTTTGACGGTGAAACTTAAATTAAAGAGGCATGGGGAATATATGCAAGTGTGTTGGTTAATTCCAAACAAATGGAATATTTAAAATATAGCTCCCTAATAATATTGGGAGGCTTTTATATGTTTTAAAGAGAAGACATTCTTCCCTCGATTTAAATGGACCGAAGGTCCACACGATTTATTTAAGTTGAGATGCAAAGATTAATGACATGATGGCATGATGACATGATGCAATGCAAAAATAAATAACACAAGCACAATGAAACACACGGGGGATCCCGGAACATCTGGAATCTTCTGGAATCTTCTGGAATCTTCTGGGACGTCGGTCTTTGGGCGTCACAGACACCTAGTTACCGGGAGCACCCCACCATCTTGCATGGCACACTCACACCAACACTTTCTTTTGCACTAGCAATCTCGATGAGTTGTCGGATCACGAAAATGTTGCCGTGGCACCATTCCGTTGTCAATGCCGTGGCACCCCTTTCTTTCCGTCATGGCGACAAATACTCTCTATGAACTTGAATATGTCATCTGCGTGATGATAACAATATTTAAAATGTTTGAAAATTTTGTTTGCATTAAAAATTGCTAAATGACATGGGGATTTCCCGGAATTATTGTTTGTTCCAGAATTATATAGTCATCAGATCAAGCCTGCCAGACATTTATAACATCTGCATCAGCTCCTACAGTAGGTCTGTCACCTAGCGGTGCATCTAGGACATAATTCTTCTGTGCAGCAATAAGGATAATCCTCAAGTCACGGACCCAGTCCGTGTAGTTGCTACCATCATCTTTCAACTTAGCTTTCGCTAGGAATGCATTAAAATTCAAGGGAATGGTAGCGCGGGCCATTGATCTACAACATAGATTTGCAAATACTATTAGGACTAAGTTCATGATAAATTTTGGTTCAAATTACTAATGAACTCCCACTTAAATCAGCCCCTCAAGTTGTCTAAGTGATACATGATCCAAATCAACTAACCCATGTCCGATCATCATGTGAGATGGGGTAGTCTTCAATGGTGAACATCTCCATGTTGATCATATCTACTATATGACTCATGCTCGACCTTTCGGTCTCCAGTGTTTCGATACCATGTTTGTACATGCTAGGCTCGTCAAGTTTAACCCAAGTATTCTGCTTGTGCAAAACTGGCTTACACTCATTGTATGTGAACGTAGAGTCTATCACACTTGATCATCACGAGGTGCTTCGAAATAACGAACTTTAGCAATGGTGCATACTCGGGGAGTACACTTTTATCTTGAAATTAAGTGAAGTGATCATCTTATAATGCTACCATCGTTCTAAGCAAAATAAGATGCATAAAGGATAAACATCACATGCAATTAAAATATGTGACATGATATGACCATTATCATCTTGTGCTTTTGATCTCCATCGCCAAAGCAACGGCATGATCTTCATCGTCACCGGCATGACACATTGATCTCCATCGTTGTGTCGGGGTCGTCTCGCCAACTATTGCTTCTACAACTATTGTTAACGCATAGCGATAAAGTAAAGCAATTACATGGCGCTTAGTGATTGACACGGAGGTCATACAATAATTAAGGACAACCCTAAGGCTCATGCTGGTTGTCGAACTCATCATGAACTTGTTACAAAACATGATCATCTCATACATCAATATATATCATATCACATCTTGACCATATCACATCACAACATACCCTGCAAAAACAAGTTAGATGTCATCTACTTAGTTGTTGCAAGTTTTACGTGCCTGCTACGGGCAACTAGCAAGAACCATTCTTACCTAGGCAAAACCATAATGGTGATTATCAAGTTGCTATTTAACCTTTTGCAAGGACTGTCGTACTAAAACAAGATTCAACTAAAGTAGGAGAAACAGACACCCGCCAGCCCCCTTTATGTAAAACAAGTTGCATGCCAATAGGTGGAACCAGTCTCATGTACGTGGATATGTAAGGTTGGTCCGAGCCGCTTCATCCCACAATACCGTTGAATTAAAATAAGACATTGGAGGTAAGCAATTAGAACATCACCGCCCACAACTCCTTTGTGCACTACTCGTGCATTGCTACTTGTGATAAGCGTCAGTAAATTCTCTGAAGAGGAGAGGATGATGCAGCACAATGGCGGTAAGTATTTCCCTCAACTATGAAACCAATGTATCAATCCAGTAGGAGAACCAAACAAATTATGTAAGCGGCACGTGCACATAAACAACAAATCCTCGTAACCCGACGCGTAGAGGGGTTGTCAATCCCTCTTTGGGTAAGGCAGTATGATAAAAGATAGATTGATAGATGCAAATAAAATAAAAGCAAATAAAACGCAACAAGGTATTTTTTTGGGGTTTTCTATATTATAGATCTAAAAAATAAAAGAAGCAAATAGTGGAAAACATGAATAGCAATATAGTTCTGCAAGTATATGATGACAAATAGACCCAGGGGTCGTAGGTTTCACTATTGGCTTGTCTCGAGAAAATAGCACATGGTGGGTAAACAAATTACTATTGGGCAATTGATAGAAAAGCGAATAGTTATGATGATATCCAAGACAATGTTCATGTATATAGGCATCACATCCAAGATTAGTAGACCGACTCGTGCCAGCATCTACTACTATTACTCCACACATCGACCACTATCAAGCATGCATCTAGCGTATTAAGTTCCAAAAAGAAACGGGGTAATGCCTTAAGAATGATGACATGATGTAGACAAGATCTATTCATGTAGGAATAGACCCCATTGTTTTATCCTTAATGGCAACGATACATGCGTGTCATGTCTCCTTCTGTCACTAAGATTGAGCACCGCAAGATCGAACCCATCACAAAGCACCTCTTCCCATTGCAAGATAAATCAATCAAGTTGGCCAGACAAAACCGAAATATCAAAGAAGAAATATGAGGCTATAATAATCATGTATGGATATAATTGCGTATAGATCTGATCATAAACTGACAATTCATCGGATCCCAGCAAACACACTGCAGAAGAGTTACATCAAATAGATCTCCGAAGAGAACATTGTATTGAAGATCAAAAAGAGAGAAGAAGCCATCTAGCTACTGCCTACAGACTCGTAGGTCTGTGGTAAACTACTCACGCATCATCGGAGAGGCACCAATGAGGATGATGAACCCCTCTGTGATCGTGTTCCTCTGCAGCGGAGTGCCAGAAAAGGGCTCTAGATTGGATCTCGTGGTTTTGGAACTTGCGATGGCTGGAACAATTTTTCTCTGGCTCCTATAGGGTTTCTGGAATACCTGAGTATTTATATAGCTGAGAGGCAATGGAAAGGACACCTGTGGGCCCCACGGTCCACTTGGGCGTGCATGGGCCTTCTAGCGCGCCCAGGTGTCTCGTGGGCCCCACAAACCTCCCTCCGTGCACTTCTTTGTCCCTCTGGATGTCTTCTGGTCCAATAAAAATTCCCAAAAAGTTCTGTTGCATTTGGACTTTGTTTGATATTGATATTCTGCGAAGTACTCCCTCCGTCCGGAAATACTTGTCATCAAAATGAATAAAAGGGGATGTATCTAGATGTATTTTAGTTCTACATACATCTCTTTTTGTCCATTTTGATGACAAGTATTTTCGGACGGAGGGAGTAAGAAACATGGAGAAAATAGCAACTAGCACTGGGTACTATGTTAATAGGTTAGTCCCAAAAAATGATATAAAAGTGCTAGAAAATTATTGTAAAACATCCAAGAATGATAATATAACAACATGGAACAATCAAATATTATAGATACGTTGGATATGTATCAACATTCTCAAGATTACTTCCTGCTCGTCCTCAAGTAGGAAAATGATAAAAACAGAATTTTTGATGTGGAATGCTGCCTAACATGTTCATCATATTCTTTTCTTTGTAGCATGGACATATGGAATTTTATATGATCCAAAACAATAGTCCATAATCTGATATGAAGACTTTAATACTCAAGCAATATCAACAAACAACCATGTCTTTCAAAATATCAACGCTAAAGAAAGTAATCACTAGCCCATTGTGCTCAATCATTGATCCATTCATGGAACACACCCAAATATTAGCTACATCCAATGCTCAAGTGTGATAATAGTGTTCCATACTTGGTGCTTTATAAGAGAAGATGAGACTCAAAAAAATTCATAAAAGTAAATAGATAGGCCCTTCGCAGAGGGAAGTAGGGATTTGTAGAGGTGCGAGAGCTCAAAGCTTAAATTGAGAGATAAAATTATTTTGGGTGGCATGCTTTTCTCGTCAATGAAAATGACTAAGAGTTACCAATATCTGCATTTAAAATAAATCATAGGCGGTTCCCAAACATAAAAATAAAGTTTATTTCCTTTCCACCATTCCTTCACAATCCATGGCTAGCGGAATTCACGGGTGCCTTCCGTACCAACACATACCAAGGAATTTATTTGTAGTATCTTTTTTGCATTTCGGGACTGGGCATCTGATGGCTTCTCGCCCCTCGTTGGTTACCCCAAGTGGAAGGTTTGAGATGCAGTGTAGCGGAAGTTTTCCCTTGGCAAAGATACCAAGGATCGATTTCCCCTGAGACTCCCAGTTTCAACACGAAGGTGTCAACTGCTAACGGCGCCAGATATTAGCAATCAACGTGGACCTGCACACAGATACAAATAACTTTGCTCCCAATGAGTACAGAGAGGTTGTCAATCCCTCCGGCCTTGTCGTTTACAAAGGATCAAACACAAGTGATAATAGTGATAGGTAATGCTGCAAATAGTAAGTAAAAGCGTAAAGTAAATAGCGGATGTGATCAGTGATGGTAATATGGACCAGGGTCCCATGATGTTCACTAGTGATGTCTCTCTCCCAAAAGACGATAAAACAACTATGTGAGGTAAATGAATTACAGCTGGGCAATTGACAGAATTATGTGCGCAAACCAATGCTAACTATGTTGCAAGAAAGGTAGAGGTTCAAAGCATGGGCGGTACGCCAAGGCAAGTAGACCGAAATCCATCTGCATCTACTACTAATCATCGACCTTGAGATATCTATCCAGAACATCTCGCTGGTATTAAGTTGCGCGTCCCACCCATAGTGTAAACTCAAAGCAACAGACAACTGCATTAAAAGAACTTTGCGTAAAGTAAACAATCCTTGCGCCCGCGGGCACAAGCACCGTTGTTTTCCCCCTTGTGGCAACAGCACATCCCCTAGACTCATGTTTCTGTCACTCAAGCTAGTCATCGAGGGGCATGAACCCACAATCAAGCATAACGTTCCCTCTTGGAGTCACTACCTACTACTTGGCCAAAGCAATAAATAACAACGGAGAACATGCAAGAATTACTTACGAACATAAATATAAAAGAGGTAGATCAAATATATTACTCAAACACAATCTGAACATAATCTCACAATCCATCGGATCCCAGCAAACTCATCATAGCAACAGCATAAGGATTACATATGTGCCTCGATCATGTAGGGCAGCTCACGAGGACTAATTAGTGAAGCACAAGAACGGGAGGAGAACATCACATAGCTACTGTTCATGGACCCATGGTCCAAGGGAGACTACTCACAACTCATCCGGGAGGCGTCCATGGTGGTGGAGAAGCTCCTGGTGGTGATCCTCCCCTCCGGCAGGGTGCCGGGAAGAGTTCTCCTGGCGCTCCCGATCTTGGAAGCGCGGCGGCGGCGGAAAAGAGATGAGATCACGAAAAAGGTTTCCCGTCTCGAGGGTTTCGGGACACGATATAAATATATGCCAAAGGGGGGCATCACCGGAGGCCAGGGGGGCCCAGGCGCCCCCCCGGCGCGGCCAGGAGGGGGGCCGCGCCACCAGGGCGCCTGGAGCCCTGGTGGCCCCCCTCCGACCCTACTTCGACCGTGTGGAAGCTTCCGGAATGCTGATTTTTTATATAATTTTTCCGTGATTTTTCTGGCAGTTTATGTGATGGGAAAACCTGAAATACAAAAACAGCAGAAAACAGAAACTGGCACTGGGGTGCACTGAGTTAATAGGTTAGTCCAAATATGATCAAAAGTGTATGGAAGTGTATAAATATCATAGCAATATCACCCAAAAGAGGCATGGAGCAAGCAGAAATTATAGATACGTTTTGGACGTACCAACATCCCCAAGCTTAATTCCTGCTCGTCCTCGAGTAGGTAAATGATAACAAGAATAATTTCTGTGGTGACATGCTATTAACCATATAGGACTTTTTCATAGTCATATGACAAAAGCTTACTGAGACAATGAATCTGTAGTAATTAAGTTGCCTCATGAGAAAATCACAAAGAACTGAAAGTTTTACAATATGATACTGAAACATCAAATAGATTTGTAATGAGCATGGTGTGCAAATATGATAAAGTGATATCTTGCTTGCCCCCTTTAGTGAAGCAAAACATAAATGCAGGGGCACCTCCAAGGTTTAAGTGATGACTAGATACAATAATTTCAAAATAAACGATATCATAATCATGCAAAAGACAATGCTACTTTGGGACAATGCACATTACACTCAGAATGACAATCATGCTCTCAGTAGTTGGTGCTTTAAAAGAAGGTGGAGACTCTCGAACCGTGGCTTTTGTTGGCAAAGTTGAAAACCCGTAGTCGGAAACAAAGACAAAGCATGTACCAGAGCTCTTGGTTTTAAAAACAGAGGTAATAATTATATTTTTAGATTATGCATGTTTCGTCAACGAATGCTAGCAGATAACTCAATCACTTCTTGAGATGGACAAGTTTCGAGGAACGGCTCCCGAATGAGGACGATCACATCCTCTTAATCTCCTTTGTTTATCACTGCCAAAGTTTTCTGATTTCTCATGAACAAAGCGTGAAGGAGGGTTTGTTTGTTATATTAATTTTGAGCCGGGCGCACTCAATGCTAGTTCCTTCTCGTGTTATGGGTTTGCACATTAGACATGCAATCCCGGGGTGAAGCTTGTCCAACTTAAAAAGATCATGAATTAACTACTACTTCCTCATGAACTAAAAACAGAGGCACAAAATAGGAATGCTTTTTTTTTGAATAATTTCGAGATGGTACATGCAAGTCTCCGTTTGGAATGGCAGGTAAATACCATGTAGGAAGGTATGGTGGACTCATATGGCATAACTGGTTTAAAAGAATTTGGATGCACAAGCAGTCAGTCCGCTTAGTATAGGCGAAGGTTAGCAAAAGACTAGGAGCGACCAACTAAGAGAGCAATGACGGTCATAATCATGCAGAGCGACAAAGCAACATTGAATCAGGCATGGAAGTTATATCGCTACTCAGAAACAAAAGATCATCAAGGCTTGACAGACTTTCTTTACAGTCTTAAATATGCGTGAGCATACGCCAAGTCAATTGAAATAAATTCTTGAAGGAATATATTACTAAACCATACCACATCATAGGCAAACAGATCATGTTGGTACTCCAATAACACATTGGGAACCCCCCAGCTATTTGAGACTAACCATAAGAAAACATGAACTACTAAGCACCATTATGCACGTAGCATTTTTATCATAGACATATCAACCAATGCAACAGAAGCAAACTCTCATAATAAGATAAGCATGATAACTAAAGAGAGTTCAAGAAACCAACTAAACAAAATCTCTTTAAAAAGATAAGCATGAAAACTAAAAGCTAAGCATGATAGTAGCCATTGAAAGACAAAAAACACACACAGAAAGGATAGACATGAAAATTCTATGTTATGTTCTAGGTAGAAGTGGAGCGTGTTTCTCTCCCACAGAAAGAAAGTTGAGTTCCGACTCGTTATTAAAAGCTAAAGAAAACTAAAAAGGAAACTAAAAGCAAGACGCTCCAAGCATAGCACATTACACATGAAGTGATAAAAATATAGTGGAACGAAAGACGAACTGATAATGTTGATGGAGAAGGGGATGCACGGGGGCATCCCCAAGCTTAGACGCTTGAGTCTCCTTGAATATTTCTTGGGGGTGCATGGGGGCATCCCCAAGCTTGAGCGTTTGACACTCCTGAATCTTTTTATCATCTTCCCTCGCACACTTGAAAACTCCCTTCATACATAACTCATCATAATCTGATTAGCGAGGTTAGTACCCTTAATAAAATAATTGTTCCTTGCTGGAAATAAGGATATTATTGAAGGTCTACTGTTTCTCAAGATTGCCAAAGGGTTTTTGCAAAGAAAAATCAAGCTCAAGGTTTGCAAAATGAAGGAAAGGCAAAACATGACAGAATCTGTGTAAAACAGAACAACAGGTAGTAAATGATCTTTTCGGGGCACTTCTGCAACTCTAATAAAAAAACTCTGAACAGACGCACGAAAGACAATTTTATTGAGCACGCTGTCGAAAAAATTCAGACCAAAAAGATGATACGGTGATTTTATACGAATTTTTCTATCCAAGGACAAAATCTGTTTCCTGGACAACACGTCACAACTTTTGAATTTTCTTGCAATCAGAGGCTACACTTGGCACAAAGTTGAAAAGCAAAGATACAATGATGATGCTACTAAAGTAACAACATCAAGACACAACAAAAGCAAAATAAATTTTTTATTTATGTGGGCTGCCTCCCAAAAGCGCTTTCTTTTATGCCTTTAAGCTAGGCATAATGCAAAAAGATCAAGTTTTATCAAGAGTAAAAGAATAGCTAGCCCGTATAACAGAATCAAAAGGTAACTTAATCTTATTTTGAGGGAAGTGTTCCATCCCTTTCTTGAGAGGAAATTGGAATTTTATATTCCCCTCTTTCATGTCAATGATAGCACCAACGGTGCGTAGAAAAGGACGTCCCAAAATAATTGGACAAGAAGGTTCACATTCAATGTCCATAATAGTAAAATCAACGGGAACATAATTGTAATTGACAATGATAAGAACATCGTCGATCCTCCCCAAAGGTTTGTTTATGGAAGAATCAACGAGACGAACACCAAAAGAACAAGAATCAAAAGGTTTCAATTTAAGCATATCATATATTCTTTTGGGCATAACGGAGGTACTAGCTCCAACATCACATAAAGCATAGCAAGAGAAGTTATTCAACTTAATTTTAATCATATGATCCCAACCATCTTCTAGCTTTCTAGGTATGGAGGCTTCTACTCTAAGTTTCTCCTCCCTAGCTTTGATAAGAGCATTAGTGATATGCTCTGTGAAGGCAAGGTTAAGCGTGCTAGTGCGGGGATCTCTAGACATCTTGTGAAGGAAATCAATAACTTTGGTAAGAGTGCAATTATCAAAATCAAGGTCACTACTATCAAGTAAGGTGGTAGTGGTGTCCTTTAGGTTCACTTGTTTGGTAGTTTCTATAGTCATAGCATCACCATTAATAGGTCCAATGGCACCACGAGTGCATTGGGTGCTAAGAGTTTGGATATCCTCAACAACTTGGATAGTAGCAACAGTGTGGTGGGTAGCAAGGTTCTTAATTCTATCTTATTCCTCCCTTTCTCTAGCCCATCTCTCTTTAAGTTTAGCCAACATCCTAATGTTTTCATTAATTTGCACTTGAATAGCATTCATAGGAGTGACCTTCCTCTCCTCAAGAGGAGAAGTTCTAATTTTAAGCAATTCTACCTCATTGGCTAAATTGTCTACCTTCGAAGAGAGATCATCTAGTTTGTTTAATTTTTCTCCTACACTCTTATTAAAGGCTTTTTGGGTAGTGATGAAATCCTTAAGCATAATCTCTAGTTCAGTAGTGGAGTTCTTGGTGATAGGATAAGCATTGTTGTTCCCATAAGAATTAGAGGGGAACGGTCTAGGATTGCTACCAAAATTACTCCTATAAGCATTGTTGTTAAAATTGTTTCTAGAGATAAAGTTCACATCTACTTGTTCTTGAGCAATCAAAGAATTTACAGGAACTTCACGAGGATCAACAGAAGATTGCTTCGAAAGTAGAGACATGATCAAGTCAACTTTTTCATTTAAGGAGGAAATCTCCTCGACAGAGTTTACCTTCCTACCTGTTGGAGCGCGTTCGGTGTGCCATTGGGAATAGTTGGTCATCATCTCATCGAGAAGCTTCGTGGCAGCACCAAGTGTAGTTGACATAAAGGTTCCTCCCGCGGCCGAATCTAACAAGTTCCGCGAGGTAAAGTTCAAGCCTGCATAAAAAGTTTGGATAACCATCCAAGTAGTCAAAACCGTGAGTAGGGCAGTTCTTGATAAGAGATTTCATACGTTCCCAAGCTTGGGCAACATGTTCATTATCCAATTGTTTAAAATTCAATATGTTACTTCTTAGTTGGATAATTTTAGCAGGTGGATAGTATTTTCCAATAAAAGCATCTTTGCACTTGTCCCATGAATCTATGCTATTTCCAGGCAAAGACTGAAACCAAATTTTAGCTCCTCCTCTCATGGAGAAAGGAAAAAGCTTAAGCTTAACAATATTACCATCTATTTCTTGGTACTTTTGCATATCACAAAGTTCAACAAAATTGTTTAAGTGTAAAGCAGCATCATCTCCAGCACCGGAGAATTGATCTTTCATAACTAGATTCAGTAAAGCAGGTTTAATTTCATACGAAGGTGCTAAAGTGGCATGTGTAGTGATAGGTGTGCAGATAAAGTCATCGTTGTTATGACTAGTGAAGTCACACAACTTGGTGTTCTCGGTGGAACCCATAGCAGCAAGCAAGCAAGATAACTATTTTTGTGATTTTCGATAAAAGATACTAAAGAAAAACTGAAAGATAAACTAACAAGACTAAAAAGCAAAGGTAAAAGATAGCGTGCAACTCCCCTATCTTGAAGAGTGGAGTCCCCGGCGACGGCGCCAGAAAACTTTGCTTGATGGCTTCTCGCCCTTCGTTGGTTACCCCAAGTGGAAGGTTTGAGATGCAGTGTAGCGGAAGTTTTCCCTTGGCAAAGATACCAAGGATCGATTTCCCCTGAGACTCCCAGTTTCAACAAGAAGGTGTCAACTGCTAACGGCGCCAGATATTAGCAATCAACATGGACCTGCACACAGATACAAATAACTTTGCTCCCAACGAGTACAGAGAGGTTGCCAATCCCTCCGGCCTTGTCGTTTACGAAGGATCAAACGCAAGTGATAATAGTGATAGGTAATGCTGCAAATAGTAAGTAAAAGCGTAAAGTAAATAGCGGATGTGATCAGTGATGGTAATATGGACCGGGGTCCCATGATGTTCACTAGTGATGTCTCTCTCCCAAAAGACGATAAAACAACTATGTGAGGTAAATGAATTACAGCTGGGCAATTGACAAAATTATGTGCGCAAACCAATGCTAACTATGTTGCAAGAAAGGTAGAGGTTCAAAGCATGGGCGGTACGCCAAGGCAAGTAGACCGAAATCCATCTGCATCTACTGCTAATCATCCACCTTGAGATATCTATCCAGAACATCTCGCTGGTATTAAGTTGCGAGTCCCACCCATAGTGTAAACTCAAAGCAACAGACAACTGCATTAAAAGAACTTTGCGTAAAGTAAACAATCCTTGCACCCGCGGGCACAAGCACCGTTGTTTTCCCCCTAGTGGCAACAGCAAATCCCCTAGACTCATGTTTCTGTCACTCAAGCTAGTCATCGAGGGGCATGAACCCACAATCAAGCATAACGTTCCCTCTTGGAGTCACTACATACTACTTGGCCAAAGCAATAAATAACAACGGAGAACATGCAAGAATTACTTACGAACATAAATATAAAAGAGGTAGATCAAATATATTACTCAAACACGATCTGAACATAATCTCACAATCCATCGGATCCCAGCAAACTCATCATAGCAACAGCATAAGGATTATATATTTGCCTCGATCATGTAGGGCAGCTCACGAGGACTAATTAGTGAAGCACAAGAACGGGAGGAGAACATCACATAGCTACTGGTCATGGACCCATGGTCCAAGGGAGACTACTCACAACTCATCCGGGAGGCGTCCATGGTGGTGGAGAAGCTCCCGGTGGTGATCCTCCCCTCCGGCAGGGTGCCGGGAAGAGTTCTCCTGGCGCTCCCAATCTTGGAAGCGCGGCGGCGACGGAACAGAGATGAGATCGCGAAAAAGGGTTCCCGTCTCGAGGGTTTTGGGACACGATATAAATATATGCCAAAGGGGGGCATCAGCGGAGGCTTGGGGGGCCCAGGCGCCCCCCCGGCGCGGCCAGGAGGGGGGCCGCGCCACCAGGGCGCCTGGAGCCCTGGTGGCCCCCCTCCGGCTGTACTTTGGCTACCGGGAAGCTTCTGGAACGCTGGTTTTTTATATAATTTTTCCAGGATTTTTCTGGCAGTTTACGTAATGGGAAAACCTGAAATACAAAAACAGCAGAAAACAGAAACTGGCACTGGGGTGCACTGAGTTAATAGGTTAGTCCAAATATGATCAAAAGTGTATGGAAGTGTATAAATATCATAGCAATATCACCCAAAAGAGGCATGGAGCAAGCAGAAATTATAGATACGTTTTGGACGTATCAGCATCCCTATTACCGCCACACTCTCGTGCAATGACAAGTGAATAAACACTCATCTCGAGAATAATCTACTTAGCATGGAAAATATTAGCCACCCCTCGTCGCTTCATGAGCAGTACGGGCACACAAAACAGAAGTTTATTTTGAAAATTAGAGTTGGCACATACAAATTTGCTTAGGATGGCATGGAAATACCGCATATAGGTAGGTATGGTGGACTCATTTGGCACAAGTTGGGTTTTAGGATTTGGATGCACAAGCAGCATTCCCGCTTAATACAAGTGAAGGCTAGCAAATAGATTGAGAAGCGACCAACCAAGGAACGAAAACCATCATAAAAGAACATTAAACATAACTAACACCGAATAACGCAACACAACTTGGATGTAATTTCGTTGCATAACTATTGACTTGACGTGCTTGCATAGGGAATCACAACCCTTAACACCAATATTCTTACTAAAGCACAATTACTCACCAACATAACTCACATATCATTATCACCATCGCCAAACTATTGCAAGGAATCAAGTTTAATGTCCAATGATCTTCATGAAAGTTTTTATTATATTCCCTGGATATCTATCACTTTGGGACCAGTTTCTTTTAAAGCATATTTCCATTGCAAAAAACAAGCTCTCGAACAAATTTAAGTGAAGAATGAGAGCACAAGTTTCTTTAAAGTTTCATCTGTAATATAAGTGAAGCATGACATAATTTCTTCAAAATTTCTACACTCTAAAAATAATCTAAGTGAAGCATGAGAGCATATTTCTTCAAAATAACAGCACAACCGTGCTAAAAAAGATATAAGTGAAGCACTAGAGCAATTCCATAGCTCTAAAAAATTGAAGTGAAGCATAAAGAGTGATTCCAATAAATCATAGCATAATTTTGGCTTCCTCAAATAGGTGTGCCCAGCAAGGATGATTGTCACAAACTAAAAAACAAAACAAGCAAATACACATATAATACAAGACGCTCCAAGCAAAACTCATGATATGTGACGAATAAAAATATAGCTCCAAGTAAAATTACTAATGGTCGTTAGAAGAAAGAGGGGATGCCTACCGGGGCATCCCCAAGCTTAGTTGCTTGATACTTCTTCAAAATATTATTTTGGGGTGCCATGGGCATCCCCAAGCTTAGGCTCTTTTCACTCCTCATTCCTTTATCCATCGTGATCTCACCCAAAACATGAAAACTTCAATCACACAAAACTTAACAAAACTTTCGTGAGATTCGTTAGTATAATAAAAATCATCTTTACTATAATGTATTCTAACCTTACCATGGCTTATACCCCCCCGATACAAACCATAGATTCATCAAAATTCGCACATAATGCAACGAAAATAGAATTTGTCAAAAACAAAATAGTCTGTAAATACATATTTATTACTCATACTTCTGTAACTTCAAAAAATCTGAATTATTAGGAAAACCAGGGAAATTTGTATATAAATTCTGTGTAAACATTTCATCAATTGTTCATGCTCCATCAATTGACAAAATTTCTGCCACTAGATGCAAAAATTTATGTTGATGCACCGAATCAAATCAACTCTCACCCAAATCTACCCCAAAGGCTTTGCTTGGCACAAACACTAATTAAAACACCAAAAACACAATACTTACATAATTAATAATGTGTATTTGTATTTAAAACATAAAATAAAAATATTGGGTTCTCTCCCAACAAGCGTTTTTCTTTGAAGCCTTTTAGCTAGGCATTGCAAATTTTAATGATGCTCACGTGAAAGGCAAGAATTGAAGCACAAAGGGAGCATCATAAAACACGTGACAAACACATCTAAGTCTAACATACTTCCTATGCATAGGAATTTTATAAGCAAAAAATTTATCAAGGCAAGCAAAAACTAGCATAGGTAAGGAAGAAGAATAAAACTTCGAAAATGTAAGCATCAAGAGAGGTAATTTAGTAACATGAAGATTTCTACAACCATATTTTCCTCTCTCATAATAATTTCATGTAAGATGATAATTAAATTTAAAAATATAGCTATCACATAACATATTCTCTATATGATCCACATGCATGCAAAGTGCACTCTTCCAAAATAGTGGGATTATTATCAAATAAAGTCATGACCTCTCCAAGCCCACTTTTATAAAAAAAATCACAAGATTGATCATTCTCCATAGTAGTGGTATCATTATTGTCGAAAGTTGGAACCCTTCCAAACCCACTTTGAATATTATCGCAAACATATTCATCATGAGGCTTAAATAAATTTTCAAGATCATAAGAAGAATCACCCCAATCATGATCATTGCAATAAGTAGAGGACATATCAGATTTAGCATCCCCAAGCTTGGTGTTTTGCATAGTATTAGCATACTTGACATTAATAGAATTTATTATAGCACCATTGCAATCATGCTTTTCACTCAAGGAGCTATCGTGAATCACTTCATAAATTTCTTCTTTTAGCACTTCATCGTAATTTTCAGATTGACGAATCTGAAGTAAAATTTCATAAAGATAATCTAGTGCACTCAACTCACTAGCAACTGGTTCATCATAATTAGATCTTTGAAAAAGTTTAGCAAGTGGATTAGGATCTATAAACCTTTTTCCTTCTGATTTCCAATAAACACACAATTATATCAAACAAACAAGCAAAGCAACCAAGTAAGACATAAGGGCAAACAGGAGAAGGCAAATATTTTTGTGTTTTTTTAAAAACGTTTTAGAAGTGGGGGGATTAAAACGAGAGGCGGATGGCAAATAAAGCAAATTTCAAGGAGATGAGAGTTTATGTGTGGGGACCTGATAGATCTTGACTTGATCCTCCCAGGCAATGGCGCTAGAAATTCTTCCTCCTACTTGTGATCCGCGTGAGTAAATTCCCTAAAGTGGAGAGGATGATGCAACACAACGACAGTAAGTATTTCTCTCAGTTATGAGACCAAGGTATCAATCCAGTAGGAGAACCAAGAAAATTATGTAAGCGACACCTGCACACAAACAACAAATCCTCGCAACCCGACGCGTAGAGGGGTTTTCAATCCCTCTCTGGGTAAGGTAGTATGATAAAAGATAGATTGATAGATGAAATAAAAGCAAATAAAACGCAGCAAGGTATTTTGGGGTTTTGATGATATAGATTTGAAAATAAAAGAAGCAAATAGTGGAAAATATGAATAGCAATATAGATCTGCAAGTATATGATAAGAAATAGACCCGGGGGCCGTAGGTTTCACTAGTGTCTTCTGTCGAGAAAATAGCACATGGTGGGTAAATAAATTACTGTTGGGAAATTTATAGAAAAGCGAATAGTTATGATGATATCCAAGACAATGATCATGTATATATGCGTCACGTCCAAGATTAGTAGACCGACTCCTGCCAGCATATACTACTATTACTCCACACATCGACCGCTATGCAGCATGCATCTAGTATATTAAGTTCTAAAAAGAAACGGGGTAATGCCTTAAGAACGATGACATGATGTAGACAAGATATGTTCATGTAGGAAATGATCCCATCGTCTTATCCATAATGGCAACAATACATGCATGTCATGTCTCCTTCTGTCGTTGAGATTGAGCACCGCAAGATTGAACCATCACAAAGCACCTCTTCCCATCGCAAGATAAATCAATCAAGTTGGCCAGACAAAACCGAAATATCAAAGAAGAAATATGAGGCTATAATAATCATGTATGGATATAATTGCAAATATATATGATCATAAACTCACAATTCATCGGATCCCAACAATCACACGGCAAAAGAGTTACATCAAATAGATCTCCGAAGAGAACATTGTATTGAAGATCAAAAAGAGAGAAGAAGCCATCTAGCTATTGCCTACGGACCTGTAGGTCTGTGGTAAACTACTCACACATCATCGGAGAGGCATCAATGAAGATGATGAACCCCTCTATGATCGTGTTCCTCTACAGCGAAGTACCGGAAAAGGGCTCTAGATTGGATCTCGTAGTTCTGGAACTTGCCGCGGCTGGAACAATTTGTCTCTCATTCCTCTAGGGTTTCTTTAATATCTAAGTATTTATAGAGCTGAGAGGCGGTGGAAAGGACACATGTGCGCCCCCACGTTCCACCTGGGCGCGCTTGGGCCTTCTGGCGCACCCAGGTGTCTCATGGGCCCCTCGGACCTCCCCTCGTGCACTTCTTTGGCCGTTTAGATGTCTCCTGGCCCAAAAAAATTCTCCAAAATGTTTCGTTGAATTTGGACTCCGCTTGATATTGATATTCTGCGAAGTAAAAAATGGCAGAAAACAGCAACTCGCATTGGGCACTATGTCAATAGGTTAGTCCAGAAAATATGAGATAAAAGTGCTAGAAAATGATTGTAAAACATCCAAGAATGATAATATAACAACATCAAATGGTAAAAATAATATAGATACATTGGAGACGTATCATGCATATCATCTACACATAGACATGGCTCATGATGCCACTATTGGGGAACGTTGCATGAGAAACAAAAAAATTCTACGCACATGCAAGATATATTCTTGGAGATGCATAGAACCGAGAGGGGGAGAGCATCTACATACCCTTGTAGATCGCTAAGCGGAAGCGTTTATCAATGCGGTTGATGTAGTCATACAACTTCATGATCTATTCCGATCAAGCACCGAACGTACGACACCTCCGCGTTCGGCACACATTTAGCTCGATGACGTCCTCGCCTTATTGATCCAGCAAGAAGGGGGAAGTAGTAGATGAGTTCTGACAGCACGACGGCATGATGACGGTGGTGGTGAAACTATTCAGCAGGGCTTCGCCAAGCACAACGGTTTTTGGATGGAGGACGAACTAGAGGGAGAGGAGGCGCCACACACGGCTTGGGGATTCGTGGTGTGTGTTGCCACCTCCCCTCCTCTCATATATATAGGTGGAGGGGGGAGGGCAGGCTGCCTAGGGCGCGCCCCAAGGGGGCCGGCGGCTACCCTAGGCACCTGCCCCTAGCTGCGCCCCTTCCTTTCTTGGCGCAAGGGAGAAGGCAGGAGGGGAGGCACCCCCTTTCCTTTCGTGTGGAGTGGAAGAGAAGGCAAGAGGGGCCCGGCCCACTTGCTTCCTTCCCTAGGGACGGCTGCCATGAGGTGGGGGCGCGCCAGCCCCGTGTGGGATGGTGTGCTCTCCCTTGTTGGCCCGTTTGACCCAGTAAGCTCCCGTCGCCTTTCGGAACTCCTTGCAGTGATCCAATAATACTCCGGTGCATTCCGAAACCTTTCCGGAGACCAAATACAATCATCGTATATATCAATGTTTACCCCCAAACCATTCTGGAGCTCCTCTTCATGTTCGTGATCTCATCCGGGAATCTGAACAACATTCGGTCACCAACTCACATGACTCATATAGTACTATATCGTGAACAAACATTAAGCCTGCGGACCCTACGGGTTTGAGAATGATGTAAACATGACCGAGACGCTTCTCCGGTCAATAACCAATAGCGGGACATGGATTCCTATATTGGTTCCTACATATTCTATGATAATCTTTGTCGGTCGAACCTTTATGACAACATATGTAGTTCTCTTTGTCCGTCGGTATGTTACTTGCCCGAGATTCGATCATCGGTATCTCTTACCTAATTCAATTTCGTTACCGACAAGTCTCTTTACTCATTCCCTAATACATCATCTCCTAACTAACTCCTTAGTCACTTTGCTTGCAAGCTTCTTGTGATGCTATATTACCGAGAGGGCTCAGAGATACCTCTCCGTCATACGAAGTGACAAATCCTAATCTTGATTCACGCTAACTCAACAGACACCTTCGAAGATACTTGTAGATCACCTTTATAATCACCCAATTACGAAGTGATGTTTAATACACACAAGGCATTCTTCCGGAGTCCGGAGTTGCATGATCTCATGGTCGAAGGAACATATATTTGACACTAAGACACTACTACATGATGCTGCTAATGCGACACTACAATAAGAGACCCTTCAACGAAACTGTGTGCGATGCATTAATCATAAACGGTGGTGTAAACAAACCGTCAAAAAGATGCAAAACGTTTGCGATGGTGGATACATCAAACACAGTTCAGATTTTAGATGCGTGTGTGATGTGGGGCATACGGCTAATCCATAAGAACTGTTTGCGATGAGATAGAACAACAGAAACGGGCAGCCAGATGAAGGTGTGTGCGATATACGATGTACAGTTCACTCGGATGAACTGTTTGTGATTAGGTAACACAAAAGTAACGGTCAGCTCGATGAATGTCTGTGCAATATACGGCATACTGTTCACTCGGATGAACTGTTTGCGTTGAGCCAAGAGGATAGAAACGGTTCAACTTAACAAGATCTGTGTGATACGCGGCAAACAAGTCTGCAATCGAAAATGTGTGGGATGATCGATAACAACACTGACGATTGTTGTTAACAAGCTGTGTGTGTTGTGAGCAAACGATTGTTGGTATACAACTGTGAGTGATTGATGAAAACATCACCAATGGGTTCCATTGTTTAGTTCGTGTGAGATGTGATTTGCTTTGTCCGCACAACATCTACGCTCTGTCTACAAAGCATCAACATATATACTTAAAAAGACAACATTGCATAACATTTCCACACACCAAAGTAAGAAATTACATGCATACTAAACTAGGAGAAACTAGGATATAATCATCTACTTGTTCTTGCGACGACGCTTGCCATTGCTCTGCTTCTGGCTGGATCCCTAGCTGTTTTGGGGAAGGAGGCACTTCCTCATGTCAACGATCAGACTGTACATATCGTAGCTCGTGTACGCCTCCTTGGCCGCGTACACGACGTGAGCTTTATCGAGTTTCTCCATCCAGGCCGAGTGCCGGGCATGCTTGTCCTTGTTGCTGGAGTCCTTCACGTCTTTGTAGCAGGGATCGATGATGGCCTTGGCGAGGTGAACTAGTGAGTCCTTCTCATGCTCATTGCTTGCCTAGATCTTGTATTGGCCCTAGATGTCGACAATATTCTGGCAGGCGATACCCAAATTCTTGAGCACCTTTACATCGTTGGTGATGTCCACCATAGCGTACATGTAGTGGGGGCTGTTGATAAAACTGGTGAAACGCTCACAAGGCCTTGTGGCCAAGCAGTGGTGGTAGATGAGGATGTGATTGCGCACGCACATCTGGGCGACGATGACCTTGGGACGAGACCCGGCACGAGCGCGGGTGTACTCGAGGTCGAACCCGACCACCTTGTACTTCTCCTCAACAAACAAAAACTCCATGATGTGGATGGAGTGATCCACCCACACCGGGTTGTTGGTGTACACCACTGAGAGCTCCATGAACCTTCTATGGATGTCCACCATGGCATGCATGGTGAACTGCTGCTCGTCGTCGACAGCCGCTCGGAGCATCATTGGAGCCGCGCAGGATACCCTCTAAGAATTTGCCGTGGTGGGTGTGCTTCTTGCAATAGTGGGGCGCGACCGAAAGGTTGAAGATACACAAGGCTTAAAGGGACAATGTAATAAATGGGGGCCAGCCGGCCTGTAATCGTCATGTCTTGTCACCACGTTCATAGCAAAGGATTCCACTGCACGCTTGAGAACACCACAGGCATGGTGATGCGGAGCATCCTACGATCATTCCCATGGACCCATATCCCCAAGTGACAAGTGGACCAATGACACGATCTCGTGCAAGAGCACTCGAAACCGAGGTGACATGTCTCCTTAATGAACTTCCATATGATGCATGTGAGAGATGGATACTGTTAGAAATATGCCCTAGAGGCAATAATAAAATGGTTATTATTATATTTTCTTGTTCATGATAATTGTCTATTGTTCATGCTATAATTGTATTAACCGAAAACCGTAATACATGTGTGAATACATAGACCACAACATGTACCTAGTGAGCCTCTAGTTGACTAGCTCGTTGGTCAATAGATGGTTGTGGTTTCTTGACCATGGACATTGGATGTCGTTGATAATGGGATCATATCGTTAGGAGAATGATGTGATGGACAAGACCCAATCCTAAGCATAGCACAAGATCATGTAGTTCATTTGCTAGAGCTTTTCTAATGTCAAGTATCAATTCCTTAGACCATGAGATTGTGCAACTCCCGGATACTGTAGGAATGCTTTGGGTGTATCAAATGTCACAACGTATCTGGGTGACTATAAAGGTGCACTACAGGTATCTCCGAAAGTATCTGTTGGGTTGGCACGAATCGAGACTGGGATTTGTCACTCCGTATTGCGGAGACGTATCTCTGGGCCCACTCGGTAATGCATCATCATCATGAGTTCAATGTGACTAAGGAGTTAGTCACGGGATCATGTGTTATGGAACGAGTAAAAAGACTTGCCGGTAACGAGATTGAACAAGGTATGGGGATACTGACGATCGAATCTCGGGCAAGTAACATACCGATGGATAAAGGGAACTGTATACGGGGTTGATTGAATCCCCGACATCGTGGTTCATCCGATTAGATCATCGTGGAACATGTGGGAGCCAATATGGGTATCGAGATCCTGCTATTGGTCATTGGTCGGAGAGGCGTCTCGGTCATGTCTGCATGGTTCCCGAACCCATAGGGTCTACACACTTAAGGTTCGGTGACGCTAGAGTTGTAATGGGAATTGTATGTGGTTCCGAAGGTTGTTAGGAGTCCCGAATGAGATTCCGAATGTGACGAAGAACTCCGGAATGGTCCGGAGGTGAAGATTGATATATTGGACGAAGGGCATTGGAGTCTGGAAGTGTTCCGGGGGTACCGGGCTTTGGCCAGCATGACCGAAAGGTGTTTCGGGGGCCCCGTCAAGTGTTGCGGGGCCTGATGGGCCAAGGGGAGGGGGCAAACCAGCCCACTAAGGGGTTGTGCGCCCCACACCCTTTCCCACGTAACCAGGAGAGGTGGGGCGCCCCATATAGGGTTCCCTCCACCTGGCTTGTGGGGCAAGTCACCCTAGGGTTTCCCTAGGGGCGCCCCCATCTGCCTTGGCCGCCACCCCTAGATTGGATCTAGGGCGCCCCTCCTCCTCGCTCCCCCTATATATATAGAGAGACAAAGAGAGGGGCAGACACTCCTTGGATACATCTCCACGCTACGGCGCTGCCCTTCCTCCCCTCCTACACCTCTTCCTCCTCTGTAGTGCTTAGTGAAGCTCTGCTAGAGAACCACGAGCTCCGCCGCCACCACGCCATCGTGCTGCCGGAGTTCTCCATCAACTTCTACTCCCCCCTTTATGGATCAATAAGGAGGAGACGTCCCTGGGCTATACATGTGTTGAATGCGGAGGCGCCGTCCGTTCAGCGCTAGATCGGATCTTCCACAATTTTAATCACCGCGAGTACGACTCCATCAACCGCGTTCTTTGCAACACTTCCGCTTAGCGATCTTCAAGGGTATGAAGATGCACTCCCTCTCTCTTGTTGTTAGCATCTCCTAGATTGATCTTGGTGACATGTAGGATTTTTTTGAATTATTACTACGTCCACCAATAGTGGCATCATGAGCTAGGTCTATGCGTAGATTCTATGCACGAGTAGAACACAAGTAGTTGTGGGCGATGATTTGGTCAATTTTCTTGTCGTTACTAATTCTATTTTGATTCGGCGGCATTGTGGGATGAAGCGGCCCGGACCGACTTTACACGTACGCTTACGTGAGATAGGTTCCACCGCCGGACATGCACTTGTTGCATAAGGTGGCTAGCGGGTGTCTGTCTCTCCCACTTTAGTCGGATCGTATTCGATGAAAAGGGTCCTTGCGAAGGGTAAATAGCAATTGGCATATCATCGTCGTGGCTTTTGCGTAGGTAAGAAGCGTTCTTCCTAGAAACCCTTAGCAGCCACGTAAAACATGCAAGAACAATTAGAGGATGTCTAACTTGTTTTTGCAGGGTATGCTATGTGATGTGATATGGCCAAAAGGATGTGATGAATTATATATATGTGATGTATGAGATTGATCATGTTCTTGTAATAGGAATCACGACTTGCATGTCGATGAGTATGACAACCAACAGAAGCCATAGGAGTTGTCTTAATTTATTGTATGACCTGCGAGTCAATAAAAAACGCCATGTAATTACTTTACTTTATTGCTAACCGTTAGCCATAAAGTAGAAGTAATAGTTGGCGAGACAACTTCATGAAGACACGATGATGGAGATCATGGTGTCATGCCGGTGACGATGGTGATCATGCCGCTCCTCAAAGATGGAGATCAAAGGCGCAAGATGATATTGGTCATATCATGTCACTTTATGATTTGCATGTGATGTTTATCATGTTTACATATTATTTGCTTAGAATGACGATAGCATAAATAAGATGATCCCTCACTAAAATTTCAAGAAATGTGTTCCCCCTAAGTGCGCACCGTTGTGAAGGTTCGTTGTTTCGAAGCACCACGTGATGATCATGTGTGATAGATTCTAACGTTCGCATACAACGGGTGTAAGCCAGATTTACACATGCGAAACACTTAGGTTGACTTGAGGAGCCTAGCATTTACAGACATGGCCTCGGAACACGAGAGACCGAAAGGTCAAACATGAGTCGTATAGTAGATGTGATCAACATGGAGATGTTCACCGTTGATGACTAGTCTGTCTCACGTGATGATCGGACACGGCCTAGTTGATTTGGATCATGTATCACTTAGATGACTAGAGGGATGTCTATATGAGTGAGAGTTCATTAGATAATTTGATTAGATGAACATAATTATCATGAACTTTGTCTAAAATTGTCTTTACAATCTACCATGTAGATCCAATGGCCCACGCTAATGTTGCCCTAAACTTCAACGCGTTCCTAGAGAAAACCAAGCTGAGAGACGATGGAAGCAACTATACAGACTGGGTCCGTAACTTGAGGATCATCCTCATAGCTTCCAAGAAAGCATATGTCCTTGAAGCACCGCTAGGTGATGCACCCATTTTCCCAGCAATTCAAGACATTATGAACGCCTGGCAGTCGCGTAGTGATGATTACTCCCTGGTTCAATGCAGCATGCTTTACTACTTAGAACCGGGGCTCCAAAAGCATTTTGAGCAACACATACCATATGAGATGTTCCAAGAGCTGAGAATGGTTTTCCAAGCTCATGCCCGGGTCGAGAGATATGAAGTCTTCGACAAGTTCTTCAGTTGTAAGATGGAGGAAAACAGTTATGTCAGCAAGCATATACTCAAAATGTCTGGGTTGCACAACTGCTTGTCTCAGCTGGGAGTTAATCCTCCAGATGACTCGGTCATTGACATGATCCTCTAGTCGCTTCCACCTAGCTACAAGAGCTTTGTGATGAACTTCAATATGCAAGGGATGGAGAAGTCCATTCCTGAGTTATATTCGATGCTGAAATCAGCGGAGGTGGAGATCAAAAAGGAACATCAAGTGTTTATGGTGAATAAGACCACTAAGTTCAAGAAAGCCAAGGGTAAGAAAAACTTTAAGAAGGACGACAAGGGAGTTTGCCGCGCCCGGTAAGTCAGTTGCCAGGAAGAAGCCAAAGAATGGACCAAGCTTGAGACTGAGTGATTTTATTGGAAGGGAAATGGTCACTGGAAGCGGAACTGCCCCAAGTACTTAGCGGATAAGAAGGCCGGCAACGTCAAAGGTACATATGATATACATGTTATTAATGTGTACCTTACCATCGCTCGTAGTAGCTCCTAGGTATTTGATACTGGTGCGGTTGCTCACATTTGTAACTCAAAACAGGAGCTACGTAATAAGCGAAGACTAGTGAAGGATGAGGTGATGATGCGCGTCAGGAATGGTTCCAAGGTCGATGTGATCGCCGTCGACACGCTACCTCTACATCTACCTTCGGGATTAGTTTTAAACCTCAATAATTGTTATTTAGTACCAGCTTTGAGCATGAACATTGTATCTGAATCTCGCTTGATGCGAGATGGCTACTCATTTAAATCTGAGAATAATGGTTGTTCTATTTATATGAGAGATATGTTTGATGGTCATGCCCCGCCGGTCAATGGTTTATTTTTATTGAATCTCAAACGTGATGTTACACATATTCATAGTGTGAATGCCAAAAGTTGTAAGGTTGATAATGATAGTCCTACATACTTGTGGCACTACCGCCTTGGTCATATTGGTGTCAAACGCATGAAGAAACTCCATACAGATGGACTTTTGGAGTCTCTTGTTTATGAATCATTTTACATGTGCGAACCATGCCTCCTGGGCAAGATGACCAAGACTCCGTTTTCCAGAACAATGGAGCGAGCAACCAACTTGTTGGAAAGAATACATACTGATGTATGCGATCAAATGAGCGTTGAGGCTCGCGGTGGCTATCGTTATGTTCTCACTATCACTGATGACTTAAGTAGATATGGGTATGTCTACTTAATGAAACACAAGTCTGAGACCTTTGAAAAGTTCAAGGAATTTCAGAGCGAGGTAGAGAATCAACGTGACACGAAAATAAAGTTCTTACGATCTGATCATGGATGAGAATATTTGAGTCATGAGTTTGGCACGCACTTAAGGAAATGTGGAATTGTTTCACAACTCACGCCGCCTGGAACACCTCAGCATAATGGTGTGTCCGAACGTTGTAATCGCACTCTATTGGATATGGTGCAATCTATGATCTCTCTTACCGATCTACCACTATCATTTTGGGGTTATGCTTTAGATACTGTCGCATTCACTTTAAATAGGGCACCGTCTAAATCCGTTGAGATGACACCGTATGAATTATGGTTTGGGAAGAAACCTAAGCTGTCGTTTCTGAAAGTTTGGGGATGCGATGCTTATGACAAGAAACTTCAACCTGAAAAGCTCGAACCCAAATCAGAAAAGTGCGTCTTCATAGGATACCCTAAAGAAACTATAGGGTATACCTTCTACCTCAGATCCGAAGGCAAGATATTTGTTGCCAAGAATGGGTCCTTTCTGGAGAAAGAGTTTCTCTCGAAAGAAGTAAGTGGGAGGAAAGTAGAACTTGATGAGGAAATTGTACCCCCTCTTGAACCGAAGAGTAGCACATCATAGGAAGATGTTTCTGTGGTGCGTGCACCGACTAGAGAGGAAGTTAATGATGATGATCATGAAACTTTGAATCAAGTTTCTACTAAACTTCGTAGGTCCATGAGGACAGGTTCCGCACCAGAGTGGTACGTCAACCCTGTCCTGGAAATCATGTTGTTAAAAAACGATGAACCTTCGAACTATTAAGAAGCGATGGCGGGCCCGGATTCCAACAAATGGCTTGAAGCCATGAAATCCGAGATAGGATCCATGTATGAGAACAAAGTATGGACTTTGGTGGACTTGCCCGATGATCGGCAAGCCATAGAGAATAAGTGGATCTTTAAGAAGAAGACTGACGCATATGGTAATGTGACCATCTATAAGACTTGGCTTTTCGCTAAGGGTTATCGACAAGTTCAAGGAGTTTACTATGATGAGACTTTCTCACCCGTAGCGATGCTGAAGTCCGTCCGAATCATGTTAGCAATTGCCGCATTTTATGATTATGAGATCTGAGAAATGGACGTTAAAACGGCATTGCTTAACGGTTTCTTTAAGGAAGAATTGTATATGTGATGGCTTCTCGCCCCTCGTTGGTTACCCCAAGTGGAAGGTTTGAGATGCAGTGTAGCGGAAGTTTTCCCTTGGCAAAGATACCAAGGATCGATTTCCCCTGAGACTCCTAGTTTCAACAAGAAGGTGTCAACTGCTAACGGCGCCAGATATTAGCAATCAACGTGGACCTGCACACAGATACAAATAACTTTGCTCCCAACGAGTATAGAGAGGTTGTCAATCCCTCCGGCCTTGTCGTTTACAAAGGATCAAACGCAAGTGATAATAGTGATAGGTATTGCTGCAAATAGTAAGTAAAAGCGGAAAGTAAATAGCGGATGTGATCAGTGATGGTAATATGGACCGGGATCCCATGATGTTCACTAGTGATGTCTCTCTCCCAAAAGACGATAAAACAGCTATGTGAGGTGAACGAATTACAGCTGGGCAATTGACAGAATTATGTGCGCAAACCAATGCTAACTATGTTGCAAGAAAGGTAGAGGTTCAAAGCATGGGCGGTACGCCAAGGCAAGTAGACCGAAATCCATCTGCATCTACTACTAATCATCCACCTTGAGATATCTATCCAGAACATCTCGCTGGTATTAAGTTGCGAGTCCCACCCATAGTGTAAACTCAAAGCAACAGACAACTGCATTAAAAGAACTTTGCGTAAAGTAAACAATCCTTGCACCCGCGGGCACAAGCACCGTTGTTTTCCCCCTTGTGGTAACAACACATCCCCTAGACTCATGTTTCTGTCACTCAAGCTAGTCATCGAGGGGCATGAACCCACAATCGAGCATAACGTTCCCTCTTGGAGTCACTACCTACTACTTGGCCAAAGCAATAAATAGCAACGGAGAACATGCAAGAATTACTTACGAACATAAATATAAAAGAGGTAAATCAAATATATTACTCAAACACAATCTGAACATAATCTCACAATCCATCGGATCCCAGCAAACTCATCATAGCAACAACATAAGGATTACATATGTGCCTCGATCATGTAGGGCAGCTCACGAGGTCTAATTAGTGAAGCACAAGAAGGGGAGGAGAACATCACATAGCTACTGGTCATGGACCCATGGTCCAAGGGAGACTACTCACAACTCATCCGGGAGGCGTCCATGGTGGTGGAGAGGCTCCCGGTGGTGATCCTCCCCTCCGGCAGGGTGACGGGAAGAGTTCTCCTGGTGCTCCCGATCTTGGAAGCACGGCGGCGGCGGAACAGAGATGAGATCACGAAAAAGGGTTCCCGTCTCGAGGGTTTCGGGACGCGTGTTAAATATATGCCAAAGGGGGGCATCAACGGAGGCCTGAGGGGCCCAGGCGCCCCCCCGGCGCGGTCAGGAGGGGGGCCGCGCCACCAGGGCGCCTGGAGCCCTGGTGGCCCCCCTCCGGCCCTACTTCGACCGTGTGGAAGCTTCCGAAACGCCGATTTTTTATATAATTTTTCCGGGATTTTTCTGGCAGTTTATGTGATGGGAAAACCTGAAATACAAAAACAGCAGAAAACAGAAACTGGCACTGGGGTGCACTGAGTTAATAGGTTAGTCCAAATATGATCAAAAGTGTATGGAAGTGTATAAATATCATAGCAATATCACCCAAAAGAGGCATGGAGCAAGCATAAATTATAGATACGTTTTGGACGTATCAACATCCCCAAGCTTAATTCTTGCTCGTCCTCGAGTAGGTAAATGATAACAAGAATAATTTCTGTGGTGACATGCTATTAACCATATAGGACTTTTCATAGTCATATGACAAAAGCTTACTGAGACAATGAATCTGTAGTAATTAAGTTGCCTCATGTGAAAATCACAAAGAACTGAAAGTTTTACAACATGATACTGAAACATCAAATAGATTTGTAATGAGCATGGTGTGCAATATGATAAAGTGATATCTCGCTTGCCCCCTTTAGTGAAGCAAAACATAAATGCAGGGGCACCTCCAAGGTTTAAGTGATGACTAGATACAATGATTTCAGAATAAACAATATCACAATCATGCAAAAGACAATGCTACTTTGGGACAATGCACATTACACTCAGAATGACAATCATGCTCTTAATAGTTGGTGCTTTAAAAGAAGGTGGAGACTCTCGAACCGTGGCTTTTGTTGGCAAGGTTGAAAACCCGTGGTCGGAAACAAAGACAAAGCATGTACCAGAGCTCTTGGTTTCAAAAACAGAGGTAATAATATTTTTTTGGATTATGCATGTTCCGTCAACGAATGCTAGCAGACAACTCAATCACTTCTTGAGATGGACAAGTTTCGAGGAACGGCTCCCGAATGAGGACGATCACATCCTCTTAATCTCCTTTGTTTATCACTGCCAAAGTTTTCTGATTTCTCATGAACAAAGCGTGAAGGAGGGTTTGTTTGTTATATTATTTTTGAGCCGGGCGCACTCTTTGCCAGTTCCTTCTCGTATTATGGGTTTGCACATTAGACATGCAATCCCGGGGTGAAGCTTGTCCAACTTAAAAAGATCATGAATTAACTACTACTTCCTCATGAACTAAAACAGAGGCACAAAAGAGAAATGCTTTTTTGAATAATTTCGAGATGGTACATGAAAGTCTCCGTTGGGAATGGCAGGTAAATACCATGTATAGGAAGGTATGGTGGACTCATATGGCATAACTGGTTTAAAAGATTTTGGATGCACAAGCAGTCAGTCCGCTTAGTACAGGTGGAGGTTAGCAAAAGACTGGGAGCGACCAACTAAAAGAGCAATGACGATCATAATCATGCAGAGCGACAAAGCAACATTGAATCAGGCATGGAAGTTATATCGCTACTCAGAAACAAAAGATCATCAAGGCTTGACAAACTTTCTTTACAGTCTTAAATATGCGTGAGCATACGCCAAGTCAATCAAAATAAATTCTTGAAGGAAGATATTACTAAACCATACCACATCATAGGCAAACAAATCATGTTGGTATTCCAATAACACATTGGGAACCCCCCAGCTATTTGAGACTAACCATAAGAAAACATGAACTACTAAGCACCATTATGCACGTAGCATTTTTATCATAGACATATCAACCAATGCAACAGAAGCAAACTCTCTTAATAAGATAAGAATGATAACTAAAGAGAGTTCAAGCAACCAACTAAACAAAAGCTCTTTAAAAAGATAAGCATGAAAACTAAGAGCTAAGCATGATAGTAGCTATTGAAAGACAAAGAACACACACAACAAAGATAGACATGAAAATTCTATGTTGTGTTCTAGGTTGAAGTGGAGCGTGTTTCTCTCCCACACAAAGAAAGCTGAGTTCCAACTCGTTATGAAAAGCTAAACAAAACTAAAAAGGAAACTAAGAGCAAGACGTTCCAAGCATAGCACATAACACATGAAGTGATAAAAATATAGTGGAACGAAAGACGAACTGATAATGTTGATGGAGAAGGGGATGCACGGGGGCATCCCCAAGCTTAGACGCTTGAGTCTCCTTGAATATTTCTTGGGGGTGCATGGGGGCATCCCCAAGCTTGAGCATTTGACACTCCTGAATCTTTTTATCATCTTCCCTCGCACACTTGAAAACTCCCTTCATACATAACTCATCATAATCAGATTAGCGAGGTTAGTAGCCATAATAATATAATTGTTCCTTGCTGGAAATAAAGATATTCTTGAAGGTCTACTGTTTCCCAAGATTGCCAAAAGGTTTTTGCAAAGAAAAAGCAAGCTCAAGGTTTGCAAAATGAAGGAAAGGCAAAACATGACAGAATCTGTGAAAAACAGAACATCAGGTAGTAAATGATTTTTTTGGGGCACTTCTGCAACTCTAATCAAAAAACTCAGAACAGACGCCCGAAAGAAAATTGTATAGAGCACGCTGTCGAAATAATTCAGACCAAAAAGATGATCTGGTGATTTTATACGAATTTTTCTATCCAAGGACATAATCTGTTTCCTGGACAACACGTCACAACTTTTGAACTTGCAATGAGAGGCTACACTTGGCACAAAGTTGAAAAGTAAAGATACAATGATGATGCTACTGTAGTAACAACATCAAGACACAACAAAAGCAAAATAAAATTTTATTCATGTGGGCTGCCTCCCAAAAGCGCTTTGTTTTATGCCTTTAAGCTAGGCATAATGCAAAGAGATCAAGTTTTATCAAGAGTAAAAGAATAGCTAGCCCGTATAACGGACTCAAAAGGTAACTTAATCTCCTTTCGAGGGAAGTGTTCCATCCCTTTCTTGAGAGTAAATTGGAATTTTGTATTCCCCTCTTTCATGTCAATGATAGCACCAACGGTGCATAGAAAAGGACGTCCCAAAATAATTGGACAAGAAGGTTCACATTCAATGTCCATAATAGTAAAATCAACGGGAACATAATTGTCATTAACAATGATAAGAACATCGTCGATCCTCCCCAAAGGTTTCTTTGTGGAAGAATCAACAAGACGAACACCAAAAGAACAAGAATAAAAAGGTTTGAATTTAAGCATATCATATATTCTTTTGGGCATAACGGAGGTACTAGCTCCAACATCACATAAAGCATATTAAGAGAAGTTATTCAACTTAATTTTAATCATAGGATCCCAACCATCTTCTAGCTTTCTAGGTATGGAGGCTTCTACTCTAAGTTTCTCCTCCCTAGCTTTGATGAGAGCATTAGTGATATGCTCGGTGAAGGCAAGGTTAAGCGTGCTAGTGCGGGGATCTCTAGACATCTTGTGAAGGAAATCAGTAACTTCAGTAAGAGTGCAATTGTCAAAATGAAGGTCACTACTATCAAGTAAAGTGGTAGTGGTGTCCTTTAGGTTCACTTGTTTGGTAGTTTCTATGGTCATAGCATCACCATTAATAGGTCCAATGGGACCATGAGTGCATTGGGTGCTAAGAGTTTGGATATCCTCAACAACTTGGATAGTAGCGACAGTGTGGTGGGTAGGAAGGCTCTTAATTATATCTTCTTCCTCCCTTTCTCTAGCCCATCTCTCTTTAAGTTTAGCCAACATCCTAATGTTTTCATTAATTTGCACTTGAATATCATTCATAGGAGTGACCTTCCTCTCCTCAAGAGGAGAAGTTCTAATTTTAAGCAATTCTACCTCATGGGCTAAATTGTCTACCTTTGAAGAGAGATCATCTAGTTTGTTTAGTTTCTCTTCTACACTCTTATTAAAGGCTTTTTGGGTAGTGATGAAATCTTTAAGCATAATCTCTAGTTTAGAAGTGGAGTTCTTGGTGCTAGGATAAGCATTGTTGTTCCCATAAGAATTAGAGGGGAACGGTCTAGGATTGCTACCAAAATTACTCCTATAAGCATTGTTGTTGAAATTGTTTCTAGAGATAAAGTTCACATCTACTTGTTCTTGAGCAATCAAAGAATTGGTCATCATCTCATCGAGAAGCTTCGTGGCAGCACCAAGTGTAGTTGACATAAAGGTTCCTCCCGCGGCCGAATCTAACAAGTTCCGCAAGGTAAAGTTCAAGCCTGCATAAAAAGTTTGGATAACCATCCAAGTAGTCAAACCATGAGTAGGGCAGTTCTTGACAAGAGATTTCATACGTTCCCAAGCTTGGGCAACGTGTTCATTATCCAATTGTCTAAAGTTCATTATGTTACTTCTTAGTTGGATAATTTTAGCAGGTGGATAGTATTTTCCAATAAAAGCATCTTTGCACTTGTCCCATGAATCTATGCTATTTCTAGGAAAAGATTGAAACCAAATTTTAGCTCCTCCTCTCAAGGAGAAAGGAAAAAGCTTAAGCTTAACAATATTACCATCTATTTCTTGGTACTTTTGCATATCACAAAGTTCAACAAAATTGTTCAAGTGTAAAGCAGCATCATCTCCAGCACCGGAGAATTGATCTCTCATAACTAAGTTCAGTAAAGCAGGTTTAATTTCATAAGAAGGTGCTGAAGTGGCAGGTGTAGTGATAGGCGTGCAAATAAAGTCATCGTTGTTGTGACTAGTGAAGTCACACAACTTGGTGTTCTCGGTGGAACCCATGGCAGCAAGCAAGCAAGATAACTATTTTTGTGATTTTTGATAAAAGACACTAAAGCAAAAAACTGAAAGGTAAACTAACAAGACTAAAAGCAAAAGTAAAAGATAGCATGCAACTCCCCTATCCTGAAGAGTGGAGTCCCCGGCAACGGCGCCAGAAAACTTTGCTTGATGGCTTCTCGCCCCTTGTTGGTTACCCCAAGTGGAAGGTTTGAGATGCAGTGTAGCGGAAGTTTTCCCCTTGGCAAAGATACCAAGGATCGATTTCCCCTGAGACTCCCAGTTTCAACAAGAAGGTGTCAACTGCTAACGGTGCCAGATATTAGCAATCAACGTGGACCTGCACACAGATACAAATAACTTTGCTCCCAACGAGTATAGACAGGTTGTCAATCCCTCCGGCCTTGTCGTTTACAAAGGATCAAACGCAAGTGATAATAGTGATAGGTATTGCTGCAAATAGTAAGTAAAAGCGGAAAGTAAATAGCGGATGTGATCAGTGATGGTAATATGGACCGAGATCCCATGATGTTCACTAGTGATGTCTCTCTCCCAAAAGACGATAAAACAGCTATGTGAGGTGAACGAATTACAGCTGGGCAATTGACAGAATTATGTGCGCAAACCAATGCTAACTATGTTGCAAGAAAGGTAGAGGTTCAAAGCATGGGCGGCACGCCAAGGCAAGTAGACCGAAATCCATCTGCATCTACTACTAATCATCCACCTTGAGATATCTATCCAGAACATCTCGCTGGTATTAAGTTGCGAGTCCCACCCATAGTGTAAACTCAAAGCAACAGACAACTGCATTAAAAGAACTTTGCGTAAAGTAAACAATCCTTGCACCCGCGGGCACAAGCACCGTTGTTTTCCCCCTTGTGGCAACAGCACATCCCCTAGACTCATGTTTCTGTCACTCAAGCTAGTCATCGAGGGGCATGAACCCACAATCAAGCATAACGTTCCCTCTTGGAGTCACTACCTACCACTTGGCCAAAGCAATAAATAACAACGGAGAACATGCAAGAATTACTTACGAACATAAATATAAAAGAGGTGAATCAAATATATTACTCAAACACAATCTGAACATAATCTCACAATCCATCGGATCCCAGCAAACTCATCATAGCAACAGCATAAGGATTACATATGTGCCTCGATCATGTAGGGCAGCTCACGAGGACTAATTAGTGAAGCACAAGAACAGGAGGAGAACATCATATAGCTACTGGTCATGGACCCATGGTCCAAGGGAGACTACTCACAACTCATCCGGGAGGCGTCCATGGTGGTGGAGAAGCTCCCGGTGATGATCCTCCCCTCCGGCAGGGTGCCGGGAAGAGTTCTCCTGGTGCTCCCGATCTTGGAAGCGCGGCGGCGGCGGAACAGAGATGAGATCGCGAAAAAGGGTTCCCGTCTCGAGGGTTTCGGGACACGATATAAATATATGCCAAAGGGGGGCATCAGACGAGGCCTGGGGGGCCCAGGCGCCCCCCCGGCGCGGCCAGGAGGGGGGCCGCGCCACCAGGGCGCCTGGAGCCCTGGTGGCCCCCCTCCGGCTGTACTTCGGGTGCCGGGAAGCTTCTGGAACGCTGATTTTTTATATGATTTTCCGGGATTTTTCTGGCAGTTCTCGTAATGGGAAAACCTGAAATACAAAAACAGCAGAAAACAGAAACTGGCACTGGGGTGCACTGAGTTAATAGGTTAGTCCAAATATGATCAAAAGTCTATGGAAGTATATAAATATCATAGCAATATCACCCAAAAGAGGCATGGAGCAAGCAGAAATTATAGATACGTTTTGGACGTATCGCCAGGGGGTCCGTCTCCGACCCCGCTTTAGCCTGTTACCTTCCTTTCTGTGCATAAATTTTTGCTATATATTTGCCCGGATTGTTCCGGCAACGTATCTTGCGATTGCATGTGTTTTCTTTTCGTTCTGTTTCTGCCAGGGAATCTTTCAGCTGAATCTAGGTGCCATGGCTTCTCCAAGTTCCCCCAAGGACAAGTTCGTCGTCAACGTCATCAACCCTTACCTCGCTGAGGTGAAGAAGCACCCTCAGGTTGTTCGGATGGAGGACGGTGTCCTTCATCAAGAAGATCTGAAGGGACCTATCTAGGAGGGGAGCATCCAGGCCAGGCTGGAAGAAGTGGAGCAAGAAGTCTTCGAGTACAAGAAGATGATCGAGCGTGGTGTTGAAGCTAACTTTGACATCATCAACGGGCTGAAGAACTACTTCCTGAAGGAGATGAAGGAGATGTGGAAAAGCATCACCGCGTCTGAAGAAAGAATTGAAGAGCTCCAAGGGCAAATTCATGGTACTTTTGCATATCACAAAGTTCAACAAAGTTGTTTAAGTGTAAAGCAGCATCATCTCCAGCACCGGAGAATTGATCTTTCATGACTAAGTTCAGTAAAGCAGGTTTAATTTCATACGAAGGTGCTGAAGTGGCAGGTGTAGTGATAGGTGTGCAGATAAAGTCATCGTTGTTATGACTAGTGAAGTCACACAACTTGGTGTTCTCGGTGGAACCCATAGCAGCAAGCAAGCAAGATAACTATTTTTTGTGATTTTCGATAAAAGATACTAAAGCAAAAACTGAAAGGTAAACTAACAAAACTAAAAAGCAAAGGTAAAAGATAGCGTGCAACTCCCCTATCCTGAAGAGTGGAGTCCCCGGCAACGGCGCCAGAAAACTTTGCTTGATGGCTTCTCGCCCCTCGTTGGTTACCCCAAGTGGAAGGTTTGAGATGCAGTGTAGCGGAAGTTTTCCCTTGGCAAAGATACCAAGGATCGATTTCCCCTGAGACTCCCAGTTTCAACAAGAAGGTGTCAACTGCTAACGGCGCCAGATATTAGCAATCAACGTGGACCTGCACACAGATACAAATAACTTTGCTCCCAACGAGTACAGAGAGGTTGTCAATCCCTCCGGCCTTGTCGTTTACAAAGGATCAAACGCAAGTGATAATAGTGATAGGTATTGCTGCAATAGTAAGTAAAAAGCGGAAAGTAAATAGCGGATGTGATCAATGATGGTAATATGGACCGGGGTCCCATGATGTTCACTAGTGATGTCTCTCTCCCAAAAGACGATAAAACAGCTATGTGAGGTAAACGAATTACAGCTGGGCAATTGACAGGACCATGTGCGCAAACCAATGCTGACTACGTTGCAAGAAAGGTAGAGGTTCAAAGCATGGGCGGTACGCCAAGGCAAGTAGACCGAAATCCATCTGCATCTACTACTAATCATCCACCTTGAGATATCTATCCAGAACATCTCGCTGGTATTAAGTTGCGAGTCCCACCCATAGTGTAAACTCAAAGCAACAGACAACTGCATTAAAAGAACTTTGCGTAAAGTAAACAATCCTTGCACCCGTGGGCACAAGCACCGTTGTTTTCCCCCTTGTGGCAACAACACATCCCCTAGACTCATGTTTCTGTCACTCAAGCTAGTCATCGAGGGGCATGAACCCACAATCGAGCATAACGTTCCCTCTTGGAGTCACTACCTACTACTTGGCCAAAGCAATAAATAGCAACGGAGAACATGCAAGAATTACTTACGAACATAAATATAAAAGAGGTAAATCAAATATATTACTCAAACACAATCTGAACATAATCTCACAATCCATCGGATCCCAGCAAACTCATCATAGCAACAACATAAGGATTACATATGTGCCTCGATCATGTAGGGCAGCTCACGAGGTCTAATTAGTGAAGCACAAGAAGGGGAGGAGAACATCACATAGCTACTGGTCATGGACCCATGGTCCAAGGGAGACTACTCACAACTCATCCGGGAGGCGTCCATGGTGGTGGAGAGGCTCCCGGTGGTGATCCTCCCCTTCGGCAGGGTGCCGGGAAGAGTTCTCCTGGTGCTCCCGATCTTGGAAGCGCGGCGGCGGCGGAACAGAGATGAGATCGTGAAAAAGGGTTCCCGTCTCGAGGGTTTCGGGACGCGTCTTAAATATATGCCAAAGGGGGTATCAGCGGAGGCCTGGGGGGCCCAGGCGCCCCCCCCGGCGCGGCCAGGAGGGGGGCCGCGCCACCAGGGCGCCTGGAGCCCTGGTGGCCCCCTCCGGCCCTACTTCGACCGTGTGGAAGCTTCCGGAGCGCTGATTTTTTATATAATTTTTCCGGGATTTTTCTGGCAGTTTATGTGATGGGAAAACCTGAAATACAAAAACAGCAGAAAACAGAAACTGGCACTGGGGTGCACTGAGTTAATAGGTTAGTCCAAATATGATCAAAAGTGTATGGAAGTGTATAAATATCATAGCAATATCACCCAAAAGAGGCATGGAGCAAGCAGAAATTATAGATACGTTTTGGACGTATCAATATGATGCAGCCGGAAGGTTTTGTCGATCCTAAGAATGCCGACAAGGTATGCAAGCTCCAGCGCTCCATCTGTGGGCTGGTGCAAGCATCTCGGAGTTGGAACATTCGCTTTGATGAAGTGATCAAAGCGTTTGGGTTTATACAGACTTATGGAGAAGCCTGTATTTACAAGAAAGTGAGTGGGAGCTCTGTAGCGTTTCTCATATTATATGTGGATGACATATTATTGGTGGGAAATGATATAGAACTTTTGGAAAGCATAAATGCCTACTTGAATAAGTGTTTTTCAATGAAGGACCTTGGAGAAGTTGTTTACATATCAGGCATCAATATCTATAGAGATAGATCGAGATGCCTCATTGAAGATATTGAAGAAGTTTAATATGGATCAGTCCAAGAAGGGGTTCTTGCCTGTATTGCAAGGTGAGAGATTGAGCGTAGCTCAATGCCCGACCTCGGCAGAAGATAGAGAAAAGATGAGGGTCATCCCCTATGCCTCAGCCATAGACTCTATTATGTATGCCATGATGTGTAACAGACCTGATGTGAACCTTGCCATAAGTTTGGTAGGGAGGTACCAAAGTGATCCCGGAATGGAACACTGGACATCGGTTAAGAATATCCTGAAGTACTCGAAAAGGACTAAGGATATGTTTCTCGTTTATGGAGGTGCCGAATAGCTCGTCGTAAAGGGTTACGTCAATGCTAGCTTTGACACAAATCCGGATCACTCCAAGTCACAAACCGGATACGTGTATATTTTGAATGGTGGGGCAGTCAGCTAGTACAATTGCAAGCACAACATCATGGCGGCATCTACATGTGAAGCGGAGTACAAAGCTGCTTCGGAAGCAGCGCATGAAGGAGTATGGATGAAGGAGTTCATCACCGACCTAGGAGTGATTCCCAACGCGTCGGGCCTGATGACTCTCTTCTGCGACAACACTGGAGCTATTGCCATTGCCGAGGAGCCCAGGTTTCACAAGAAGACCAAGCACATCAAGTGCCGCTTCAACTCCATTCATGGTTATATTCAAGATGGAGACATAGATATTTGTAAAGTACATACGGATGTGAATGTCGCATATCGATTGACTAAACCTCTTCCACGAGCAAAACATGTTCAACACCATAACTCTATGGGTGTTCGATTCATCACAATGTAACTGTATTATTGACTCTAGTGCAATGTCAGGCCCAAGATGCGATTCTATCCCGATCACGTGACACTTACGTGATTGGGGCACAACCGCATTTCGGGCGCTTAGCAAGATGGATATCATCACATCGTACCATTACATACATACATGGGGGATACAACAATACATACAAGTCACATGAATACAACAACATCAATACAAGTATCCGACTACGGATACAACCAATAAAAGCACAAAGACATCCATCTGCTATCCCAGGCTGCCGACCCGGAACCTAGCCCAAGACCGAAGAAGAAAGAAGAAGAACGAACTCCAAACAACGATCAACGCTCTCATGTCAAGACATCGGAAACCTGCACCTGCAACTGTTGTTGTAGTATCTGTGAGCCACGAGGACTCAGCAATCCCATAACCATGGGTAACAAGACTATCAAAGCATAATGGGTAGGAAGAGGTAAAGTGGTGAGGTTGCAGCAACGGCTAAGCAATATATGTGGTGGCTAACTTACGAGTACAAGAATAAGATGAGCATCTACGCAAACGGTCGCAAACTAGTAGTGATCGCTAAAGATCCTGAACTACCTATGAGTCAAACATAACCCCACCGTGTTCTCTTCTCAAAGTGAAAAGAGACAGTCACGGTTACTCACACAGTTGTGTGTTTTACTTCGGATCCTCTGTCAAGTTTTCTACAACCGGACATTAACAAATTCCAATCTGCCACATAACCGCGGGCACGACTTTCGAAAGATCATAACCCTGCAGGGGTGTTCCAACTTAGCCCATCACAAGCTCTCACGATTAGCTGAAGTGATAAATATAATATCATCACCCCTTATCTTAGGGAAATCCGATCAGGCTCGGCATCCCGGTGCACAAGACATTTCGACAATGGTAAAACAAGTCCAGCAAGACCTCCCGGCGTGCCGACACCCTGATAGTAGCCGCGCGTATCTCGTCTCAGGCCACGACCGGATGAGCACAACGTACAGCAGCCAAACCCCTAGTTTCCAAGGGGGGGCGCCGCACACGACTCTATTTGGGACCAACACCATCGGCACTGCCCCCCTGCTATGTAGAAGAATCCTCGGGTAGCGCTAACTCCCTATGCAATTTAATTAATTAATTAAGTTGTTATTATGAGCAATTAAAACCAATGTTGCGCCTTGCTGGAGGAGTTTTATTCAAAGACGAACTGTCAAGGGGTCCCCATATACCCATCGTGTAAGTAACGCAAAATCAAGGAACATAATGCCGGTTTATCGGCGCCTAAGATGGCATGAGTGGAACAAAACACCGAGCAAAAGTCCAAGCCTTCCACCCATGCCCAGTATATAGGTGTGTTATTAATAATAATATATATTGTGATATACCAACAACAAGTTCCCACCTGGAACGATCTTCATCTTCACCTGCAACTAACAACGCTATAAGAGGGGCTGAGCAAGCGGGTAACTTAGCCAAACAATGGTTTTGCTAGGAAGGTTTCAAAGGTTAGAGGTTTCATGGCAACAAGGAGAGGGGCTGACAATAAGATGGGTAGCGCGACAAATAACGATAGCATCGAGACACTAAGCATGGCAATGATAGTAAAGGTATCCAAGGGTATGGTCATCTTGCCTGAGATCCCGCAAGAAAGAAGAACGGTTCCGTGAAGAAGACAGAGAAGAAGCCTTGAAGAAGAACCACGGGTAGACGAACGAATCCTCACTAACGCAACAGAACAAGCACTAACGAGAAGAAGCAAGCAACACGGTAAACAAACCACTCAAGAACATGACAATATGCTCAACCAAGTATGATGCAAAACAAGTCTACTTATGATGCGCAGAAAGTCTACACAGGAAGCAAAACATGGCAAGGTAGGAAGCACAGAAAGCAACACAAGTTTATATGATGCAATACATGGCAAGGTATGATGCATGACAAGACTATACATGAAGCATAACATGGCAAGGTAGGAAGCACAGAAAAACAACACAAGTTTATATATGATGCATTACATGGCAAGGTATGATGCATGACAAGTCTATATAGGAAGCACAACAAGTCTATATAGGAAGCATTACATGGCAATGTAGGAAGCACAGAAAACAACACAAGTCTATATGATGCAATACATGGCAATGGTGCAAGATGCATCCAAACTTCAAGCAAACATACTCCAAACATGTTAACAAGATGATATTATGATTCTACATGCAAAAACACACAAGTTTCATATAAGGAACACCCCAAACGGAGCAACGGGCTAAAAGATACACACGAAATAAGATATAACAACAAGCTGAAGTTAACATCCACATAGCAACTTTGGAGCAAGATATATATATGCTACAACACTCAAACATGGTGACAAGAAGCATGGACATGAAGTAGACATATCCTACAACAAACAACTCCATTGGAGCAACTCCATAGGAGGCATGGATCAATAGCAACAAGCTACAACATTTTGATCATGACACTAAAACCTGACAGCAATATTTTATAGCAACTTGGGAGCAAGAAATAAATAAGCTACAACAGGTCAAATGAGCAAGTAAGGGCATGAATGGATAGACAACAACATATACAACAAGGAATGATCAATGGCCACCCCAAAACTAACATGGATTCACCTAGGGCATCAAGCAAACATAGCATCGGGATATGACAGATTCCAGACTTAGTGAAATTTCACTAAGTGTTAAAACAACAATAACAACATGGCATGTTTGCAAGCATGTTTAAGTCAACACAAGGCATATCATGGAAAGGTAAATGCACCACATCAAAGAACACACCATGGAGATTCTAAAACACCTAGGCATGTGACATGGGGACAAACACAACAATAGCAACAAGCTCCTCAACTAGGCATCTCGTAACAAGTTTCAGAACATAACAGCCAAATGCACTTTTGCAACAGAGATTAACATGGCAATATGAACTCAAACAAGCATGCTATAGCAACCAACATGTAGAGCATCTCATGATGAACATTTTGACATATCATTTGCATCATTTGGATAAACATGCACCAAGTTATCATATCTCAAACATAGCAACAAAACAACAAGTAGCAGCAGTTTATAACAAGTAGCACCTTTGTAATAGATATTAGAGCAACAAGATGAACTTAAATGAGCATGGCACAATGGAACAAAGTGTAGTGCATATCACCACGATCATTTTGACATATCATTCACTCAATTTGGATAAGTACGCACAAAGTTACAACATCTCAAAGTAAGCATCAGATTTACATACTCAGGGACTTCCCAGACTTAGAAAAAAATGCATGGGCGCTGGATAACTAAAAGACGTCAAGGCGGGGTTTCGCGGGTTCTCACCAAATGGGCCAAACGGGCCACGTAGACAGAAGAGGAGGCAGGCCGTCCTGGGCCGGTCGCTGCTGGAGCTGGGGCCGCGGCTGGCGGCGCACGGAATGCGCAGAGGAGGTGGGATGGGAGGTTAGGGAAGGCTAGAGGGGGTTAGGGATGCCCAAAATGGCAAGGGGAGGGGTTTAAATAGGCAGTTTTGGCTAGGTTTTGGGTCTAGGGGTGAATTTGGACCCTCCGATCGAATCAGACGGCTCCGGACAGAGAGAGGGTGGTAGGATGGGCCTAGGCAGAGGTAGTGCGCTGTGTAGATTAGTTGGGCTGAGGTGAGAGGAGAGGGAGAGAAGCCCGCGGGGGTTTTCGGAGACCGAAAACATCCGACGTTTTAACCGGCGACTAGTGCCGCTATATATATCCGTTGGGCTATCAAACAAGCTCCGAATGCGATGAAATTTGGCAGGCGACCTGTCTACACTATAATAAGACCACACGCCAAGTATCATCCCATTCCGAGAACATTTTTCGGCCACTCACAAAATAAATATTCGGAGGCACCGCGGGCGTGTGCAAGTGTGTCTGGGCTCAGAACGGACAACGGAGAGGACGAGGGGAACTCGGACGGATGCAAGTTTTGAAAAACATGCTGATGCAACACACATGATGACATGGCAAAGATGCACACGCAAGCAGATGACAGGGCAACGTCTACGAATAACTGGCTGACACCTGGCGCACCGGTCTCGGGGTGTCACAACACTCCCCTACTAACAAGAGATCTCGTCCCGAGATCTTAGGAACGAGACGGGATAGGAAAGGAAGACCAAAGTTCTTCGAGGCAAAAGAGTGAAACCAAAGAATATCGAGAGGTTGAACAATTCGAAAGAAAGAACACAACGGATAAACGAAGCCGCAAGGACTTCGTTAAATAAGAGGAACAAGGAATACGAGAACCAAGGAGGTTGAAAGGCACGAAACACGAGCTGAAGCAACGAGAATGAATTCAAAACCACTCCGGTTAAAAGAGATAGAAAAGGAATCTCCACGAAGGAATTCGGGCAGCACTCCGGCTGACAATGGAATGAAATAGCACACCGGTTGAACATGATTGGAATATGACAAGAATCTGAGAAGGTGGAACGAAAACATGACGAAATGAACAAGACAATGCCTCCGGAAGAATCGAAAAAGAACGGAATTAAAGGAATGGGGAAGAAGATGACAACTTCGAGCACGAAATGAATTTGAAAGAGCATCCTGAAGGAAAGACTCGAACGGAGTTGTTGAGAAAATCAACAACAAAAGAATAAGCTTGTTGTGGACTTATGAAAAGACATCTCAAAACTTGAGGTGAATTATGCCACAAATAAAAGATTGAAAAGGAGATGAAGGAAGAATGCAAAACTCCATTGCAAAAGAATACGGAGAATTATTTGCACTCGAGAGGCAAAAGAATAAGAATGCTTGAGCTGCTCCAGAAGAAATTAGCTGAACGTTTGAAGAATGAATTAAATCCTGAAGAACCACCATGAAGAACTCCGGTAATGAAAGGATGATGATATAAAAATGACGAACGAAAGGAATACGATTAAATCCTTCCGATGATTATGAAGGGGTTCCGACGAGATAGCCGAGAAAAACTTAAACTCCGGAAAGAAAAGATAAAACACTTGGAACTATAATTTATTCATCAAGAATAACTCCGAAGGAAGGAATTAAACAACTCGATGAAAAGAATAAGAATTATGTCATGCTTATCCTCCATCAATTAAATTTATGAACAATGGATTCACATACTACTTATTCTCGTTGAAATTGATTAAAGAGGGATATATCGCGAACTTGCGACAATCTTCATGAAACACCGGTAGGATTGGAATAAAATGAATGGATCGACAAGATAGCACCGGAAAAGAACTCTTGAGCGAACCACCGTAAAGATTGAAACCTGGTGAAGAAAAAGGAACGAACCACCGGGAAGAATTAAAAATCGAGTGAAGAACGAGAATGACCACCGTAAGGAATGAAATTGAACGATGCAAGAGGACAAGCCACCGTAAGAAAATGAATCGAGTGAATACAAGAGAATGAATCTCCGGGAAGAATAAGGCACTTGAGGACAATTAGAATGACGAGAACGAAGAGATTGTGAACTGATTAAAGAATACTTGAACAAGCACCGGAATAATGTGAGACGAACGAAGAGGCATCGATGAAGAATATTTGGAGGACGAAGTTGAAAACTGAGAACGAAGAAATCTCCTGAAATTATGGCCTTCGGAGGAACACAAGAAAAGAATTCATGAACTACTCCGGATGAATGAAGAGAAGAAAGGTTGAACCACTGCTGAAAAGAATTGAAAGCGATCTTGAAGAAGGCATATGACTGATGGAATCCATACTTACGTCACACTTGAAAATAATTACGGAACACTCCGAAAAAATTAGGCGAGTCAGGTAAGATCCTGGGAAAAGACCTGTGGGTTATGAGCCCATCGAAGAGAAAACTCCGTTGAAATGGAATGCAAGGAGATGATGCACCGGAACAATTGAAAAACTCGAATGAGGTGACAACCTCAAATTAATTAGAGCACAGACAAATCTCTTGAGATATCTTCGGAACTCCGGAACAATTAAATGGTGAGAGGCGAGTAAGACAGGGGACACACTTGAGCCAGAGAAAGAATAAGAACAACACCGAGAACAAATTGAATTGGATTCACCAGAAAAGAAGAAGAGATGAAGAATATCAAGCAATAGGAGAATTTGTCGGAGAATAAAGGAGATGAATGATGACGAACTAGACGAGAAATCACCGGTTGAAATAACTGAGAAAGAATGCAGATGATTCACACGAGTAGGATGGATACCCGATTAAGGAATACGGATCCGAGATGCAAAAGGGTGGGCGGGTGGGAAAAAGAAAGACCACAACGGACGGGGAAAACACCGTCGGTTAAAAAGAACTGAGGGTTGAACTTGCAAAGAAGAAGAGGGTTGAATCCACTTGACGAGAGATGCACCAGATGAAAGAACTAACAACGCAACGAACAAAACTAACCACGCGATCCTAAAAAAAATTTGAAGGGGAAGAGGGGTAATTCAAAACACCTACGTCAAGATTCCTCACCAGAGCGACGAAGGGGCCGAGGAGTAAAAGAATTCCTACTCTTCGATATAACTAGACTCCGAAAAAGTTTCCTGCTAGACTCAACAACGGCCAAACTACGATCAATCAAGGGGGCTCCTATGGTCGGTCGAGGCTCTGATACCAACTTGTCAGGCCCAAGATGCGATTCTATCCCGATCACGTGACACTTACGTGATTGGGGCACAACCGCATTTCGGGCGCTTAGTAAGATGGATATCATTACATCGTACCATTACATACATACATGGGGGATACAACAATACATACAAGTCACATGAATACAACAACATCAATACAAGTATCCGACTACGGATACAAACAATAAAAGCACAAAGACACCCATCTGCTATCCCACGCTGCCGACCCGGAACCTAACCCAAGACTGAAGAAGAAAGAAGAAGAACAAACTCCAAACAACGATCAACGCTCTCACGTCAAGACATCGGAAACCTGCACCTGCAACTGTTGTTGTAGTATCTGTGAGCCACGAGGACTCAGCAATCCCATAACCATGGGTAACAAGACTATCAAAGCATAATGGGTAGGAAGAGGTAAAGTGGTGAGGTTGCAGCAGCGGCTAAGCAATATATGTGGTGGCTAACTTACAAGTACAAGAATAAGATGAGCATCTACGCAAACGGTCGCAAACTAGTAGTGATCGCTAAAGATCCTGAACTACCTACGAGTCAAACATAACCCCACTGTGTTCTCTTCTCATAGTGAAAAGAGACAGTCACGGTTACTCACACAGTTGTGTGTTTTACTTCGGATCCTCTGTCAAGTTTTCTACAACCGGACATTAACAAGTTCCAATCTGCCACATAACCGCGGGCACGGCTTTCGAAAGATCATAACCCTGCAGGGGTGTCCCAACTTAGCCCATCACAAGCTCTCACGATTAGCTGAAGTGATAAATATAATATCATCACCCTTATCTTAGGGAAATCCGATCACGCTCGGCATCCCGGTGCACAAGACATTTCGACAATGGTAAAACAAGTGCAGCAAGACCTCCCGGCGTGCCGACACCCTGATAGTAGCCGCGCGTATCTCGTCTCAGGCCACGACCGGATGAGCACAGCGTACAACAGCCAAACCCCAAGTTTCCAAGGGGGGGGGCGCCGCACACGACTCTATTTGGGACCAACACCATCAGCACTGGCCCCCCTGCTATGTAGAAGAATCCTCGGGTAGCGCTAACTCCCTATGCAATTTAATTAATTAATTAAGTTGTTATTATGAGAAATTAAAACCAATGTTGGGCCTTGCTGGAGAAGTTTTATTCAAAGACGAACTGTCAAGGGGTCCCCATATACCCATCGTGTAAGGAACACAAAATCAAGGAACATAATGCCGGTTTATTGGCGCCTAAGATGGCATGAGTGGAACAAAACACCGAGCAAAAGGCCAAGCCTTCCACCCATGCCTAGTATATAGGTGTGTTATTAATAATAATAGATATTGTGATATACCAACAACAAGTTCCCACCTGGAACGATCTTCATCTTCACCTGCAACTAACAACGCTATAAGAGGGGCTGAGCAAGCGGGTAACTTAGCCAAACAATGGTTTTGCTAGGAAGGTTTCAAAGGTTAGAGGTTTCATGGCAACAAGGAGAGGGGCTGACAATAAGATGGGTAGCGCGATAAATAACGATAGCATCGAGACACTAAGCATGGCAATGATAGTAAAGGTATCCAAGGGTATGGTCATCTTGTCTGAGATCCCGCAAGGAAGAAGAACGGTTCCGTGAAGAAGACGGAGAAGAAGCCTTGAAGAAGAACCACGGGTAGACGAACAAATCCTCACGAACGCAACGGAACAAGCACTAACGAGAAGAAGCAAGCAACACGGTAAACAAACCACTCAAGAACATGACAATATGCTCAACCAAGTATGATGCAAAACAAGTCTACTTATGATGCACAGAAAGTCTACACAGGAAGCAAAACATGGCAAGGTAGGAAGCACATAAAGCAACACAAGTTTATATGATGCAATACATGGCAAGGTATGATGCATGACATGACTATACAGGAAGCATAACATGGCAAGGTAGGAAGCACAAATAAACAACACAAGTTTATATATGATGCATTACATGGCAAGGTATGATGCATGACAAGTCTATAAAGGAAGCACAACAAGTCTATGCAGGAAGCATTACATGGCAATGTAGGAAGCACAAAACAACACAAGTCTATATGATGCAATACATGGCAACGGTGCAAGATGCATCCAAACTTCAAGCAAACATACTCCAAACATGTTAACAAGATGATATTATGATTCTACATGCAAAAACACACAAGTTTCATATAAGGAACACCCCAAACGGAGCAACGGGCTAAAAGATACACACGAAACAAGATATAACAACAAGCTGAAGTTAACAGCCACATAGCAACTTTGGAGCAAGATATATATATATGCTACAACACTCAAACATGGTGACAAGAAGCATGGACATGAAGTAGACATATCCTACAACAAACAACTCCATTGGAGCAACTCCATAGGAGGCATGGATCAATAGCAACAAGCTACAACATTTTGATCATGACACTAAAACCTGAAAGCAATATTTTATAGCAACTTGGGAGCAAGAAATAAATAAGCTACAACAGGTCAAATGAGCAAGTAAGGGCATGAATGGATAGACAACAACATATACAGCAAGGAATGATCAATGGCCACCCCAAAACTAACATGGATTCACCTAGGGCATCAAGCAAACATAGCATCGGGATATGACAGATTCCAGACTTAGTGAAATTTCACTAAGTGTTAAAACATCAATAACAACATGGCATGTTTGCAAGCATGTTTAAGTCAACAAAAGGCATATCATGGAAAGGTAAATGCACCACATCAAAGTACACATCATGGAGATTCTAAAACACCTAGGCATGTGACATGGGGACAAACACAACAATAGCAACAAGCTCCTCAACTAGGCATCTCATAACAAGTTTCAGAACATAACAGCCAAATGCACTTTTGCGATAGAGATTAACATGGCAATATGAACTCAAACAAGCATGCTATAGCAACCAACATGTAGAGCATCTCATGATGAACATTTTGCCATATCATTTGCATCATTTGAATAAACATGCACCAAGTTATCATATCTCAAACATAGCAACAAAACAACAAGTAGGAGCAATTTATAACAAGTAGCACCCTTGTAACAGATATTAGAGCAGCTAGATGAACTCAAATGAGCATGGCACAATGGAACAAAGTGTAGAGCATATCACCACGATCATTTTGACATATCATTCACTCAATTTGGATAAGTACGCACAAAGTTACAACATCTCAAAGTAAGCATTAGATTTACATACTCAGGGACTTCTCAGACTTAGAAAAAAAAATGCATGGGCGCTGGATAACTAAAAGACACCAAGGCGGGGTTTCGCAGGTTCTCACCAAATGGGCCAAACGGGCCACGTAGACAGAGGAGGAGGCAGGCCGGCTTGGGCCGGTCGCTGCTGGAGCTGGGGCCGCGGCTGGCGGCGCACGAAATGCGAGCAGGAGGTGGGATGGGAGGTTAGGGAAGGCTAGAGGGGGTTAGGGATGCCCAAAATGGCACGGGGAGGGGTTTAAATAGGCAGTTTTGGCTAGGGTTTGGGTCTAGGGGTGAATTTGGACCCTCCGATCGAATCAGACGGCTCCGGACAGAGAGAGGGTGGTAGGATGGGCCTAGGCAGAGGTAGTGGGCTGTGTAGATTAGTTGGGCTGAGGTGAGAGGAGAGGGAGAGAAGCCCGCGGGTATTTTCGGAGACCGAAAACATCCAACGTTTTAACCGACGACTAGTGCCGCTATATATATCCATTGGGCTATCAAACGAGCTCCGAATGCGATGAAATTTGGCAGGCGACCTGTCTACACTATAATAAGACCACACGCAAAGTATCATCCCATTCCGAGAACATTTTTCGGCCACTCACAAAATAAATATTCGGAGGCACCGCGGGCGCGTGCAAGTGTGTCTGGGCTCAGAACGGACAACAGAGAGGACGAGGGGAACTCGGATGGATGCAAGTTTTGAAAACATGCTGATGCAACACACATGATGACATGGCAAAGATGCACACGCAAGCAGATGACATGGCACTGACAACGAATAACTGGCTAACACCCGGCGCACCGGTCTCGGGGTGTCACATGCAAGTGGGAGACTGTTGGAAATATGCCCTAGAGGCAATAATAAAATGGTTATTATTATATTTTTCTTGTTCGTGATAATTATCTATTGTTCATGCTATAATTGTATTAACCGGAAATCGTAATACATGTGTGAATACATAGACCACAACATGTCCCTAGTGAGCCTCTAATTGACTAGCTCATTGATCAATACATGGTTGTGGCTTCCTGACCATGGACATTGGATGTCATTGATAACGGGATCACATCATTAGGAGAATGATGTGATGGACAAGACCCAATCCTAAGCATAGCACAAGATCATGTGTTTCGTCTGCTAGAGCTTTTCTAATGTCTTCCTTAGACCATGAGATTGTGCAACTCCCGAATACCGTAGGAATGCTTTGGGTGTATCAAACGTCACAACGTAACTAGGTGACTATAAAGGTGCACTACAGGTATCTCCGAAAGTGTGTGTTGGGTTGGCACGAATCGAGACTGGGATTTTTCACTCCTTATTGCAGAGAGGTATCTATGGGCCCACTCGGTAATGCATCATCATCAGTAGCTCAATGTGACTAAGGAGTTATTCACGGGATCATGTGTTATGGAACGAGTAAAGAGACTTGGCGGTAACGAGATTGAACAAGATATGGAGATACCGACAATCGAATCTCGGGCAAGTAACATACTGATGGACAAAGGGAATTGTATACGGGATTGATTGAATCCTCGACATCGTGGAACATATGGGAGCCAATATGGGTATCCAGATCCTGCTATTGGTCATTGGTCGGAGAGGTGTCTCGGTCATGTCTGCATGGTTCTCGAACCCATAGGGTCTACACACGTGTTCGGTGACGCTAGAGTTGTAATGGGAATTGTATGTGGTTACCGAAGGTTGTTAGGAGTCCCGGTGAGATCCTGGACGTGACGAGGAACTCCGGAATGGTCTGAAGGTGAAGATCGATATATTGGACGAAGGGTGTTGGACTCCAGAAGTGTTCTGGGGTTACCAGGCTATGGCCAGCATGACCGAAAGGTGTTTCGGGGGCCCCGACAAGTGTTGCGGAGCCTCATGGGCCAAGGAGAGGGGGCAAACCAGCCCACTAAGGGGTTGTGCGCCCCCACACCCTTTCCCACGTAACCAGGAGAGGTGGGGTACCCCATCTAGGGTTCCCCCCACCTGGCTTGGGGCAAGTCACCCTAGGGTTTCCCTAGGGGGCGCCCCCATTTGCCTTGGCCGCCGCCCCCTAGATTGGATCTAGGGCGCCCCTCCTCCTCGCTCCCCCTATATATAGAGAGAGGTAGAGAGAGTGGCAGACACTCCTTGGATACATATCCACGCTACGGTGCTGCCCTTCCTCCCCCTCTTACACCTCTTCCTCCTCCGTAGTGCTTAGCGAAGCTCTACCGGAGAACCACGAGCTCTACCGCCACCACGCCGTCGTGCTGCCAGAGTTCTCCCTCAACTTCTCCTCCCCCTTGCTGGATAAAGAAGGAGGAGACATCCCTGGGCTGTACGTGTGTTGAATGCTAAGGCGCCGTCCGTTGGGCGCTAGATCGGATCTTCCATGATTTGGATTGCCGCAAGTACGACTCCATCAACTGCATTTTTTGCAACGCTTCCTCTTAGCTATCTTAAAGGGTATGAAGATGCACTCTCTCTCTCTCTTGTTGCTAGCATATCCTGGATTGATCTTGGTGACACCTAGGATTTTTTTGAATTGTTACTACGTTCACCAACAGCTACTACCTAAGGCGGAGACCCTATGCATGATCAGGTATCTGGAGGACGGACGTGAAGATGCTACGCGAAGTGAACAAGAAGGCGAGGAACCAAAGCGAGAGAAGGAGCTGCTTGAAAGCTACATGCCTCGGACGTCTGACAGCTACCGGACGACTGACGACTACCGGATGTTCGATGCGTGGAGGGTCCAGCCAGCCCAAGTACCAGCCCGTGAGATCTCTAGCGGTCGGACGACCGACATCGACCGGACGTCCGACATCCTCCAGCGCCCGGACGATCGACACTTCTATGACAGGACAAAAACATCAGAAGTCCGAGCCCCTCTGGATGACCGATGCACCGGATGGCCGACCCCATCCGGACGTCCGACAACTACTTCACATAGCCAAAACATCGGACTTCCGACGTTTCTCGGACTTCTGATCCCCCGCGAGCCATCGGACGTCCGATAACTGTTGGACGTTCGACATTTGTGTGCATAGTGTGTGTTGCACTAGTATGCGTCGGTGCTATACAAACGATTTTTAACCCCTTTCCGCGACGGCATTTGGAATCGTCACCTAGCGAGTGTGGACGATAGGGGGGTCCTTCCCATACGACCGAGAAACCATCGGGCGTAGGGAGCCTTGATGCATATAGTTGTCCCTATATAACTGTTTCCGATATCTCGAATATCCCAAACGCTTCATCCTTGCTACTCGTTTGTGCTCGCATTGCCATCGCAGTCGGAGTTTTGTGGTTTTACCTAAATCTAGGCAGATTCCAGGCACGACAGTTTTCCAGGCAGATTCCAGCCATGGGAGTTTTACGATGTCTCGCACATCACAAACAGTTCATGATTATAAACCTTGTACGATAGGTAGACAATTGATATGTCTCCAACATATCTATAATGTTTGATTGTTCCATGCTATTATATATTCTGTTTTGGATGTTTAATGGGCTTTATTATACACTTTTATATTATTTTTGGGACTAACCTACTAACCCAAAGCCTAGTGCAAATTGCTGTTTTTTTTGCCTATTTTAGTGTTTCGCAGAAAAGGAATATCAAACGGAGTCCAAACGGAATAAAACCTTCGACAGATTTATTTTTGGAACGATATCTTCACAAGAGACTTGGAGTACAAGTCAGAGAAGAAACGAGGTGCCCACGAGGGGGCAGGGCGCGCCACCCACCCTCGTGGGCCCCACATTGCTCCACCGACGTACTTTTTCCTCCTATATATATATCCATATACCCTAAAAACATCGGGGAGCATGAAGAAACCCTAATTCCACCGCTGTAACCTTCTGTTCCTGTGAGATCCCATCTTGGGGCCTGTTCCGGAACTCCGCCGGAGGGGGCATCGATCACAGAGGGCTTCTACATCAACACCATAGCTCCTCCGATGAGTTGTGAGTAGTTTACCACAGACCTTCGGGTCCATAGTTATTAGCTAGATGGCTTCTTGTCTCTCTCTTTGGATCTCAATACAAAGTTCTCCTCGATCTTCGAGGAGATCTATTCGATGTAATCTTTTTGCGGTGTATTTGTCGAGATCCGATGAATTGTGGGTTTATGATCAAGATTATCTATGAACAATATTGGATTCTTTTCTGAAATCTTATATGTATGATTATAATATCCTTGCAAGTCTCTTCGAATTATTGGTTTGGTTTGGCCTACTAGATCTATAGTTCTTGCAATGGGAGAAGTGCTTGGCTTTGGGTTCAATCTTACGGTGTCCTTTCCCAGTGACAGCAGGGGCAGCAAGGCACATATAGTATTGTTGCCATCAAGGATAGAAAGATGGGGTTTATATCATATTGCTTGAGTTTATCCCTCTACATCATGTCATCTTGCTTAAGGCGTTACTCTGTTCTTATGAACTTAATACTCTAGATGCATGCTGGATAGCGATCGATGTGTGGAGTAATAGTAGTAGATGCAGAATCGTTTCCGTCTACTTGTCACGGACGTGATGCCTAGATATAATGATCATGCCTAGATATTCTCATAACTATGCACTTTTCTATCAATTGCTCGACAGTAATTTGTTCACCCACCGTAGAATTCTGCTATCATGAGAGAAGCCACTAGTGAAACCTATGGCCCCCGGGTCTATTCTCATCATATTAATCTCCCATCAACTAGCCAATTTCTGTCATCGTTATTTATTTGCTTTATTTACTTTCTGTTCCTATACCCAAAATACCAAAAATATTATCTATCAGATCTCACTCTCGTAAGTGACCGTGAAGGGATTGACAACCCCTTATCGCGTTGGCTGCGAGGTTCTTATTTGTTTGTGCATGTGCGAGGGACTCACGCGTGGTCTCCTACTGGATTGATACCTTGGTTCTCAAAAACTAAGGGAAATACTTACGCTACTGTGCTGCATCACCCTTTCCTCTTCAAGGGAATACAACGCAAGCTCGAGAAGTAGCAAGAAGAATTTATGGTGCCGTTACCAGGGAGATCTACGCAAAAGTCATATACCAAGTACCTATCACAAACCCTTATCCCTCGCACTATATTATTTGCCTCTCATTTTCCTCTCCCCTACTTTACCTTTGTTGTTTTATCAGCCCTTTTTCTGTTTGCCTTTCTGTTTGCTTATGTTGCTATGTGCCCTCCATTAGCTTGCATCTTCGCTTGCTAAATTATGGATCCTCATCCACTTGCTAATCTTTTTAAGAAATCCAATTATGATGAACCAATTGCTAGTGAGCTGCGTGCACTAGATTATCTTTATGAGGTTTTGCTTGAAATTCGTGAGTCCAAAATTGTGATGAAGTGTTGGAAGAAGAAGATTATAAAATGATTCACGATAGCTCCTTGAATGAAAAGCATGATTGCAATGATGTTATTAGAAATTCTATTAATGTCAATTGTGCTAATGATATGCAAAACCCTAAGCTTGGGTATGCTTATTTTGCTATGTCCACTACTTGTTGCAATGATCATGATTGGGGTGATGCTTCTTACGATCTTGAAAACTTATTTAAGCCCCATGATATATATGAGATTGACAATAATGTTTGCAATAATATTGAAAGTGGGTTTGGAAGAGCGTCAACTTTAGATCCCACATATTTGGAGAATGTTCAATCTTGTGATTTTTTTGATAAAAGTGGGTTTGGCGAGGTCATGACTTTAGTTAATATTGATTCCACTATTTTGGAAGAGTGTCAACTTCGTATGCATGTGGATCGTGTTGAGAATATGTTTTGTGATGGCTATATTGTTGAATGTTCTTACGATCGTACATGCAATTATTATGAGAGAGGAAAATATGGTTGTAGAAATCTTCATGTTACTAAATTACCTCTCTTCATGTTGAGATTGATCTTGTTTCTTTCTACTTCCTTGCATACGTTAGATCTTGCTTGTCTTGATAATTTGTTTACCTATAAAATGCCTATGCATAGGAAGTATGTTAGACTTAGATGTGATTTTCACATGCTATATGATGCTCTCTTTGTGCTTCAATTCTTATCTTTCATGTGAGCATCATTGAATTCTCATGCCTATCTTAATGGCTATAAAGAAAGAGCTTGTTGGGAGGCAACCCAACTTTATTTGTTTGTCTTTGCTTCTGTTTATGAATAAATATTGCATCTAGCTTCTGTTTAGATGTGGTTTTGTGTTTTAATTAGTGTTTGTGCCAAGTAGAACCTTTGGGAAGACTTGTGTGAAGTTTATGTGATCATGCTGTAAAAAACAGAAACTTTAGCGCTCACGAGATTGGGTCTCATTTTTTACTGGAGAGTGATTTTTAGTTGATTCGTTTTGCAGATGATTAATAGAAAAATTCCTCACGTCCACAAACTTATTTCAATTTTTTTTAGAGTTACAGAAGTATTCTAAAGTTACAGATTACTACAGACTGTTCTGTTTTTCTCAGATTTTGTTTTTCTTGTGTTGTTTGTTTATTTTGATGAATCTATGAGTAGTATCGGGGGTATGAATCATGGAGAAGTTGGAATACAGTAGGTTTAAAACCCATATAAACAAATAATGAGTTCATTACAATACCTTTGAGTGGTGGTTTGTTTTCTTATACTAACGGAGCTCACGAGAATTTTGGCACACTTTTGTGTTGTGAAGTTTTCAAGTTTTGGGTAAGGATTTGATGGACTATGGAACAAAGAGTGGCAAGAGCCTAATATTGGGGATGCCCAAGGCACCCCAAGGTAAAATTCAAGGATAACCAAAAGCCTAAGCTTGGGGATGCCCCGGGAAGGCATCCCCTCTTTCGTCTTCGTCTATCGGTAACTTTACTTGAGACTATATTTTTATTCAAGACATGATATGTGTTTTGCTTGGAGCGTCATGTATGATTTGAGTCTTTGATTTTAGTTTGCCACAATCATCCTTGCTGGACACACCTTTTGAGAGAGATAAATATGATTTGGAATTTATTAGAATACTCTATCTGCTTCACTTATATCTTTTAGAGCACGATGGTGGTTTCATTTTGTAGAAATTATTGATCTCTCATGCTTCACTTATGTCTATTTGAGAGTATTTTAGAATTGCATGGTAATGTGCTTTGGTTGTTAAACTATTCCTAATATGATGGGCATCCAAGATGAGTATAGTCAAAACTTTCATACAAGTGCATTGAATATTGTGAGCAGTTTGATACTTGATGATTGTTTTGAGATATGAGGATGGTGATATTAGAGTCATGCTAGTGGAGTAATTGTGAATTTTAGAAACACTTGTGTTAAAGTTTGTGATTCCCGTAGCATGCACGTATGGTGAACCGTTATGTGATGAAGTTGGAGCATGATTTATTTATTGAGTGTCATCTTTTGTGTGGAGGTCAAGATCGGGCGATGGCTAACTCCTACCAATCCTTCCCATAGGAGCATGCATTAAATACTTAGTTTGTATAACTCGTAATTTTTTGCAATAAGTATATGAGTTCTTTATGACTAATGTTGAGTCCATGGATTATACGCACTCTCACCCTTCCACCATTGCTACCCTCTCTTGTACCGCGCAGCTCTCGCCGGTACCATACACCCACCATATACCTTCCTCAAAACAGCCACCATACCTACCTATCATGGCATTTCCATAGCCATTCCGAGATATATTGCCATGCAACTTTCCACCGTTTCGTGCATATGACATGCTTCATCATTATCATGCACAAAGAGTCATATTTTGTTCTAGCTTCGAGTTGTAAGTAAATAAAAGTGTGATGATCATCATTATTAGAGCATTGTCCCAGTGAGGAAAGGATGATGGAGACTATGATTCCCCCACAAGTCGGGATGAGACTCCGGACGAAAAAGAAAAAAAAGGGAGAAAGAGAAAAAAAAAGAGGCCATAAAAAAAGAAAAAAAAGAGAAGGCCCAAAGAAAAAAATGAGAAAAAAGAGAGAAGGGACAATGTTACTGTCAGAGATATTACACTAGATATAAACCGGCCAGGAGGGTCCGGTTTAAGTCATCAAGATTATATTATCAGAAGCCCAGCAGAGTATGAAGTAAAGATTGTAGCCCAAGAGGCTTAGAGCCCATATGTTAGGGCCCATAATTTGTAAACCGTCATACTATGTAACTTGGGATGTAAGATAGAAAGAGCAGAGACCAGGGCAGACACGTTTATGAGCCAGCCTCGGGACTCTGTAAACCGGACCGGGCGTCACCTCTTATATAAAGGGACGACCCGACGACGGTTCAGGACAAGAAACAACAGCTTGAGACACAGGCAAAGCGGATTCGCTCCCTGGTCATCGAAGCCCAAGCAATACCACACCAAACTAGACGTAGGATTTTACCTTCACGAAGGGGCCAAACTAGTATAAAATCCTGGTGTCCTTCATCCGCTTTAACCCCTTTGAGCTAACCCGTAGCGATGGCCTCACGACTAAGTCCTTTTGCTAGGACATCTGCCGTGCTAAATCCACGACAGTTGGCGCCCATCGTGGGGCTATCACACGATGGTTTCGAGTTCTTGAAGGGCAGCTTTGAAGGGCTCCAGGGCTATGCAGTGGGCCGGATGACTAAGAGTCGTCGCGGCCGAATCTACATCGACGATGCAGGCTAGGGCCCCGAGGCCGATTCAATCGAATACGGGTACCGGGTCCCCTTCGACGGCATCCATGTCTTCATCGGCAAGATCGGCGAACCGGACCCTGAGCTGGACACCTTCCCCAACATCGTCGAGTCGGCTCAGCGTGCGAGACTTGCCCGGATTCAGCCGGCCGTGAAGCACGTCTTTGCTGGAGCAGTGCATGAAGTACAAGCCGACGATGGATCGGACTCTGGTGGCGAGACGGTTGTTTATTCCAGCGATGAATCTTCGTCCGGAGAGACCGAATCTTTGTATCTGCTGCAGGATTTCCGGTCTGAGGGTTGTTCCGATGGTGACAGTATTCCGGACCCCCTCGATCCGCCAAACAGGGTTGCTGTTTTCATGGCCGGATCACAATCCATGCAGCAGCCCTCAACGACAGGGGCGTTAACATCTGAGGCAATGGGAGCTAGAGCTGGAGATCTTCCCCCGTCGCCTTCTGACGCTCTATCCACCTTGGTCGACACTTTGACAGCACTTGTAACAACAGAGGTAGCCCAGGCCGACAAGGAGCAGCATGATGCAGAGATCGCTCAGGTCAAGATCCGGATTGAACAAGCGAAGTTGGACCTGGCTGCTGAGAAAGCTAGGATGGCTACAAGGCAGGCGGAGCTAGAGGCTCAGGCCTATCGGCTTATGTTAGACCAGACCGCCTCGCAAGGAGTAATGATGAGGAGACAACGATCTCGCCTACCGCCGGTTTATGAGGCAAGAAATCTCTTCAGCCAACCGGGCGCAGGAACCAGTAACCAGCCGGAGGTAAACCGGGGAGGAGCACCAGGAACAGGCGCGTCGGTTCGGCCACCAGCCGCAGAGCCGAATCGCCAAGTTATGCCGACCCAGCATGTGCCCACCCCTCTTGGTCATTATTCTAATCCGTTGGACAACATAGTTGTTGCCGCTTCATGACTGGCCGCCCTTCCCATTGAAGGTACCTCCCCCATAGCAGTGGAGGCACGACGGGCCAAGGAGTTTCTGGACACGGCGCTAACTCAACAACAAGCTTATTCATATAGCCGGGAGAGGATTCACTCAACCCCTCGCCCGAGCCGGGGTTATACGAGGCATATGGATGAACCGGCCGTATCAAGCAGCGCACAGAGACGTCATCGGCCGAGGCAGGATAATCCGACAGGAGAGGAAGCACATGCGCAAGAGGTGGTGGATCAGGCCAGATACACTGCCCAGTATGACGCTCGTCAAGCGACGCCGGTTCATCCCACCACCATAGTTGATCCGGGGGTCATGTCCAGTTCCCTGGGCGTACAGTGTCTCATCCCCGCTTTATGGAATGTAAAATTGCCCAAGGATTTTAAAGGTCCACGCAAGGTGCCCAACTACACGACGGATCTTGCCCCAGAGGCATGGGTTGAGAGTTACGAGATGCCAATGGAGATGCTCGATGTGGACGAGGCAGCATGCGCTAAGTATTTCACAATGATGCTCGAGGGTACGGCTCGAACATGGCTGAAGGGTTTACCACCTAATTCCATCGGATCATGGGGTGAATTGCGGCGCCGGTTTATCAATAATTTCAAGGACACGTGCAAGCAGCCGATGTTTGTTGTCGACTTAGCTGTCTGCGTTCAAGGGGAGCAAGAGTCTACAAGCAGTTGGGTGTGTCGAGTGTCCGAAATCTTGCACTCCTCCAATAGCATCAACCAAGTACAACAATAGTAACCTTGGAAGGCAATTGCCGGTTTGAACCTTTGAGGCAGAAGTTGGGACGGCTCAAACGTGATTGCAACGACATGGGAACACTCATGGGCGCTTTGGTGAAATACGGAGATTCTGATAACACCAAATATCCAGACGCAGATGGAGACAAGTCAGGGAAGGCGAGCAAGAACGGTAAACCGCCGCAGGCCAATCCGGCGAGTCAAGGATACAATGGCAAGCGTAAAGAGGAAGGCAGCTCAGACTTTGTGGCCAATACCAACGCTCGGGACAATGGGCAGCACCGCAAGGTAGACCGCCCCCACGCAACGGGAGGCCACCTATTAATCTAGAGCGCCAGTTGAACGTGCCCTGCCCAAAGCACGGTACAGCGGGAAACCCGGCTACGCATCTCTGGAAAGACTGTTTCATTATGCAAGAATTTATGAAATAGATTAAGTATGATCACGCCCCCCCCGGCGGATCAAGCCCCGGTTTTCAAGGTCCGGGTTATCAAGGTGGCGGATCCGGTTCAGGATACCACAGCGGTAACGGTAACCACAATGGCAACAATCAGCATCAGCATAACCAGCAGCATGGTTAGGGCGGATACAACAACCAAGGGAACCAACAGCGTCAGCAGCAGCAACAATCCAGATATGAGAATAATTCGAAGGAGCTGAGCAGTGGGCAGTATCACGTCTTCACCACGAGTTTATGCAAACGGGATCAGAAGGTTCTGAAGAGGGCAGTGCATTCTGTTGAACCAGCGATACCACGTTTTTTGCATTGGTCTGAGCAACCCATTGTGTGGAGAAGAGAGGATCACCCACCCCGGGTTGATAATCCGGGTCAGTTGGCTCTGGTAGTGGCGCCACAGGTGGGTGGTTACAAGTTCACCAAAGTGCTTATGGATGGAGGCAGCAGCATCAACATCCTATATTATGAGACTTTTCGGCGCATGGGGCTGACAGATAAAAAGCTTCGACAGTCCAACACAGTGTTCCATGTGGTAGTACTCGGTAAATCGGCCTATCCAGTTGGCAAGATTGATTTGGAGGTCATCTTTGCAGATGAGCATGACTCTAGATCAGAGACTGTGACCTTTGAGGTTCTAAAGATTAGGAGCCCATACCACGCCTTGTTTGGGCGGCCGGTTTACGCCAAGTTCATGGCTAGGCCGTGTTATGTTTATTTACAGCTCAAGATGCCGGGCCACAAGGGAACTATTATGGTTCATGGGAGCCGCAAAATTGCATTGGAGTGCGAGGAAGGAGATGCAGCTTATGCTGAGGCGGTTTGTGCTACGGAGGAGCTGAAGTTCTATAAGGACAATGTTGATCCGGCGGATATGTCCCCGCTGAAGAAGCCAACCACAAAGCATGATCCGGCATTGAAATTCAAATCGGCTGAGACTAAGCAGGTGGAATTTGTTCCGGGCGATTCATCCAAGCAATTCACTATCAACGCTAACCTAGATCCCAAATAGGAAGGCGCGCTCATCGAGTTCATCCGTGAGAACCGGGATATCTTTGCGTGGAAGCCTTCTGACATGCCAGGTACACCGAGGGAGCTCGCTGAGCACAATCTTAATATCGATCCTAAGTTTAAACCGATCAAGCGGTATCTGCGCCGCTTCAATGAGGAAAGGCGCAAGGCTATTGGAGAAGAAGTGGCTAGGCTCTTGGCTGCAGGCTTTATAGTCGAAGTGTTTCATCTAGAGTGGTTAGCTAATCCGGTGCTAGTGCTTAAGAAAAATGGAACTTGGAGAATGTGTGTTGATTACACAGATATGAACAAGGCTTGCCCAACTGATCCTTTTGCTCTCCCCCGTATTGATCAAATTATTGATGCTACGGCAGGATGTGAGCGGCTAAGTTTTTTGGATGCATATTCAGGTTATCATCAGATCAAGATGGCAGTTAAGGACCAGGAGAGGACAACCTTTATAACTCCATTTGGAGCCTTCTGCTATGTATCTATGCCATTTGGGCTTAAGAGCGCCCAGGCAACCTACCAGCGTTGTGTGCAGAACTGCCTACAAGGGCAGATTGGGCGGAATGTTCATGCATATGTTGATGACATTGTGGTGAAATCCAGGGAGGAGGAAACGCTGATAGATGATTTGAAGGAAACTTTTGATAATCTCCGTGCCTATAAAATGATGCTTAATCCGGAGAAGTGCATTTTTGGTGTTCCGGCAGGCAAGCTCCTGGGGTTCTTAGTGTCAAACAGAGGGATTGAAGCTAATCCGGAGAAGATCAAGGCGATCACGTCCCTGGTTAAATCGGCGTGCATCAATGATGTCCAACGCATGGTGGTCCATATTGCAGCACTGAGCCGGTTTATCAGCCGTTTGGGGGAGAAGGCAATCCCGCTTTATCAGATGATGAAGAAGACAGACCGGTTCGTCTAGAGTGATGCTGCTGATGCTGCGTTCGAGGATTTGAAGAGGCAATTGGCAGAGCCGCCGGTCCTTGCTGCCCCCGTTGACAACGAGCCACTGTTGTTATACGTAGCTGCCAACGCCCGTGCAGTAAGTGTTGCTATTGTGGTAGAGCGTAAGGAGGCAGGCAAGGAATATCCGGTTCAGCGGCCGGTTTACTACATCAGTGAGGTGCTCATTGAGTCGAAACAAAGATATACACATTGGCAGAAACTAGTGTATGGAATGTTCATGGCAAACCGGAAGCTGAAACACTATTTTCAGGGCCATCCAATGACCACCGTCAGTTCAGCTCCGTTAGGGGATATAATACAGAACAAAGAAGCCACTGGTAGGGTTGCAAAGTGGGCCATTGAGCTTAGCCCGCACGGATTAAAGTATGTGCCCCGTACTGCTATAAAGTCCCAAGCACTGGTGGATTTCATCAATGATTGGACAGAGTTGCAAGCACCTGAGGAGAAGCCGGATCATACATACTGGACTATTCATTTTGACGGTTCAAGGCAGTTGGAGGGCTCGGGGGCTGGAGTCGTGTTAACTTCCCCACGAGGTGATAAGTTCTGCTATGTACTCCGTTTAATGTTCCCTTGTACTAACAATGCTGCTGAGTATGAAGCTCTCCTCCATGGTTTGCGGATGGCCAAGGAGATCAACTTGAGCCGGGTTAAATGCTTTGGCGATTCAGATCTGGTAGCACAACAAGTATCTGGCAAGTGGGACTGCAAGGATCCGCTTATGGCAGCATATCGACGATAGGTGGACGCTGTCGCTGGACACTTCAAAGGATATCAGGTGGATCATATAGACCGGCGAAAGTATGAAGCAGCCGATGCGTTAAGCCGGCTGGGTTCCTAGCGTAAACCGGTTCCACCTAATACTTTCTTGGATGAATTGCATAATCCGTCGGTGCAGATACCTTTAGAGGAGGACTTGGCTGTTCCTGATCCGGAAGCACAATTGGTTGCAGCACTTCATGTCATTCCAGATTGGACGCTCCCTTACTTGGCATACATGAACCGAGGTGAGTTACCAGAGGACGAAGTCGAGGCCCGGCAGATAATCCGGCGGTCTAAATCTATGACTATTTTCAATGGAGAACTTCATCATCACAGCGTTTCTGGAGCGTTTCAGCGGTGTGTATCATCAGAAGAAGGCTGTGATATTCTTTGAGAGATTCATGAAGGGGACTATGGTCATCATGCCGGTTCAAAATCCTTGGTGGCTAAAGCTTTTCTTCATGGGTTCTACTGGTTGACGGCTCATGCCGACGCAGGGGACTTGGTCAGAAAATGTGATGCTTGCCAGAAATTCTCACGGCGTGCTCATATACCGGCGCAGGAGCTGAGGATGATCCCAATTACTTGGCCGTTTGCGACTTGGGGGCTCGATATGGTTGGACCCTTCAAGAGATCCCAAGACCAGAAAACCCACCTGTTGGTAGCAGTGGATAAATTTACAAAATGGGTTGAAGCGGAGCCTGTCAGTAAGTGTGATGCAGCAACAACGGTTCAGTTCATCAAAAAGGTGATTTTCCGGTTTGGCTTTCCGCATAGTATTATAACTGATAATGGCACCAATCTGTCCAAGGGAGCGATGGAGGAATTCTGTCAACGTGAGCATATTCGTCTTGATGTTTCATCAGTAACTCACCCTCAGTCTAATGGCCAAGCTGAAAGAGCCAATCAAGAGATCTTGAGAGGCATCAACCCCGGCTTATGGTTCCTTTACAGAGAACACTGGGTTGTTGGGTGGAGGAGTTGCCTTCTGTCTTATGGAGCATCAACACTACACCTAACAGATCTACAGGGTACACGCCTTTCTTCATGGTATATGGAGCTGAAGCGGTCCTCCCTAGTGATATCCGTCATGACTCACTGCGGGTGGCGGCTTCTGTTGAAGCGGATAATGAACAAGCAAGACAAGACGCTCTGGACCGGCTGGACGAGGAACGGGACACGGCAGCAGCTCGATCGGCGATTTACCAACAAGACCTGCGCGGTACCACACTCGCAGGGTTAAAACCAGGACGTTTCAAGAAGGAGATCTGGTGCTTCGGCTCATCCAAGACCAGACAGATATGCACAAGCTATCCCCACCTTGGGAAGGGCCCTTCATAGTCAGCAAGAACCTGCACAACGGATCATACTACCTCGTTGACGTTCGAGAACATAAGGACTCACGCACGGCGGAGGAGGAGACCAAGCGGCCGTGGAACATCGCTCTTCTTCGACCTTACTATACTTGAGTCATCGGCTCCGCTTTATGTACAATGTATATATTATGATTAATAAAATAAACCGGCGCCCCCGGTAAACCGGGGAATCAGCCATCCTTTTCATAAGAGTATCACATGGGGACTTCCGTGGGCAAGGGAGTTTTCTATGGCCTCTTAAAACCGGCGCCCTTGATAAATCAAGGAATCAACCGTCTTCTCTGTACAAAAAAGAATCACATGGGGGCTTCCGTGGGCAAGGAAGTTTCCCATGGCCTCTTAAACCGGCGGCCATATGAAGACCATCATAAGAGCACTGCTCTGGTTGCTTCGGCAATTTCCACGTGATGATGAGGGGCAAAAGAGGGTTTTGATGCCTAGCACAACTCAAACATATGCCCCGAGGAGCAATGCTCACACGCTACCTGGGGGTTCCTGATGCAAGTTCATCAGTGAGTTGAAAACTCTTGTAGTGAACAAGGCTTGGAAGCCCGGTGTATACACCTAAAACCCCGGATTAACCTGCCTGCATCAAGTAAATCGCGCCGTCCAGGTAAACCTGGTATGACCCATCGAACGTGTCACAAGTCAATCCTTCGGGACCCTGAACTTGGTCACGTTAAATTGACGATCATCAAGTGATTACACAAGCCAAAATCTTTATGAGATTTTGAACATTGGTAACATTTGACATTGATGATTTGGTTAAAGATTGCGGATCATCTTAACAGGCTTTGCTAAAATGGTTAATGACAGTAGCCTGGCAGCTCATAAAAAGCCTCGAATTTGGAGCCTGGCAGCTCGTAAAAAGCCTTGACTACATGGTCTTATTTGCCCAAAAATTTATTTTTCATTTTTTATGTTTTCTCAAATCTTTATCTTCAAGGTCATTGGTTTTCTCAACCAAGTTCATTGATTCAAGATTGGATAACTACAAAGTTGTGACTACATCTGTATTTACAGAGCTATAGTCTGGGTCATGAACACCAGTACTAGTTAAACCGGTGTTCATTATAACCCGGATCGCCTTCATGATAAGCCAACAAAGAGCCAAGTAAGTCGTCAACACTCATGCCTTGGATTGATCCTGCCGGGTTAAGGTTTATATATACACTTAATCGCAGGTACGGTGCGTGTTTCTATTTTTACACAGTTCAAGTTATTTACTTAGATCATGTGTTTGGGCAGTATAACCCGTCCGGTGGTAAACCGCCAGGACATTTTTTAGCTTTGTTCATGCAGACACAGGTAATATAAACTGTCAAAGCATTGCAAGTAGGAGATAATTTAGGAATTGCCAAACAAAGTAATGCCATGAAGGATAGAGTGGGACAAAGACAATATCTCAATTATTCTATTACAAGGCACTGGCAGGCCCAAAAGAATAACAATTTCTCGCAAAGTATTCAACACATAAGATTAAACCGGAGCCGGTTTAGGAGTCTTCTTCGGCTCGCTGTGAAGACTGAGGGTCAGCTTGTTCCGGATCTTCGACGACTTCTGGCAGCTGCTGGAAATCAGGGGTGCTCCAGTCAATCTTGGCAAGGGTGCGGAAATATACTTCATCGTTTATAAGTTCTGACGGTTCAATGTCAGGAGCGAAGGTATGCTTACGAATGGGTGGAATCAGATTTTCGATGTCATAAGACGGCCGCTCCACCCGCACATTATCTAGATCATAAGCCAGATGATACCTTGTTAAGTCCACTTCATGAGCAAGCTTACTGGCAAGAGGGCGCATGTCTTTGGACAAAGCGCGAAGATCTTCAGCAGAGAAGGCTGACCCGTCTTCTTTCATACTGGGATAACCATTCATGGCCTCCGCCGGATCAAAATCAGGAACCCATGCCTTGGCTCGGGTTAATGCCATGAGGGAACCAGCTCTTGCAGAAGATTTCTTCACTTCAACAATTCGGGTAGGCAAGATGGATAATTTCTCCAGAGTACCTTGGATGGTGGTTGGCGCCGGTTTATTATGTGAAATAGCACTGATGGCCCTTGAGCACTAGCATAGAGTTGTTCCACCAAGGTGTAAGAAACCTTCAGCTTCCTCCGTACATCATCCCCAAGATGAGTCACGCGCCTCCCTGTGTACAAGTGATGAGTTAAGCCGGAGCAGTATAAGATAGCAAGGATAAAGTGAAGCATAGAGAGCTATTGTAACAAGTCATGGCATAATTTTGGCTCTCTCAAATAGGTGTGTACAACAAGGATTGATGACTTAAAAAGCAAAATAAAACAAGCAAGGACTCATATCATACAATACGCTCCAAGCAAAACACATATCGTGTGACGAATAAAAATATAGTCTCGAGTAAAATACCGATAGTTGTTGGAAGAAAGCGGGGATGCCACTCGGGGGCATCCCCAAGCTTAGTTGATTGCTCATTCTTGGATAATAGCTTGGGATTCCCGGGCATCCCCAAGCTTAGGCTCTTCCATACTTTCTTCATCCATCGTAAGATAACCCAAAACTTGAAAAGTTCAATCACACAAAACTTCAACAAAACCTTCGTGAGATCCATTAGTATAAGAAAGCAAACCACTACTATAAGTGTTGTATCAAACCAATTCATATTTTGTTTTTGTATTATATCTACTTTATTCCAACTTTTCTATGGCAATAACTCATCAAAAAAAACCATAGAGCCATCAAAATAAGCACACAACACAAGGAAAACAGAATCTATCAAAAACAGAACAGTCTGTAGTAATCTAGAAGTTTCGAATACTTCTGTAACTATAAAAATCTTGAAAAAATAGGGCCACGTGAGAAATTTGTATATTAATATTATGCAAAAAGAATCAACTCAAAAGCACTTTTTTGTTAAAAATGAGAATTTTTCTCGTGAGCGCAAAAGTTTCTGTTTTTCAGCAAGATCAAATCTACTAACACCCAACATGATCCTAAGGCTTTGCTTGGCACAAACCTTTATTCAAACCACAAAAACACATCTAAACAGAGGTATTAAAGGGTAAATTCACAATAACAAAAAATAAAAGGCAAAAATTTATTTTATTTGTTGGGTTGCCTCCCAACAAGCTCTTTCTTTATAGCCATTAAGATAGGCTTGGAATTTCAATGATGCTCACATGAAAGACAAGAATTGAAGCACAAAGAGAGCATCATAAAATACGTGACAAACACATTTAAGTCTAATATACTTCCTATGCACAGGAATTTTATAAGCAAACAAATTATCAAGACAAGAAATGTCTAGCATATGCAAAGGAGAGGAATAAAACATTGAAAATCTCAACATAACAAGAGGTGATTTTCTAACATGAAAATTTCTAGAACCATATTTTTCTCTCTCATAATTATTACATGTAGAATCATACTCAAATTCAACAATATAGCAATCATATAAAATTTTCTTTTGATGATCCACATGCGTAAAAGTCTTATAATCTTCCAAGATAGTGTGACTAACATCAAATAAAGTCATGACCTCTCCAAACCCACTTTTAGTATTATCACAAACATATTCATTATGAGGCTTAAATAAATTTTCAAGATCGTAACAAGAATCACCCCAATCATGATCATTGCAATAAATTTTCAAAGAAACTCAAATAACTTTCATGGATATAATAAGAAAGATCTGGTCATAAACTCAAAGTTCATTGGATACCAACAAACACACCGCAAAAAGAGTTACATCATATGGATCTCCAAGAGACAATTGTATTGATAATTAAAAGAGAGAGAGAGGAAGCCATCTAGCTACTAACTACGAACCCGTAGGTCTACAAAGAACTACTCACGCATCATCGGAGAGGCACCAATGGAAGTGGTGAACCCCTCCGTGATGGTGTCTAGGTTGGATCTGGTGTTTCTGGACTCTGCGGCGGCTGGATGAATATTTTCTCGACTCCCCTAAGGTTTCTGGAATATTGTGGTATTTATAGAGCAAAGAGGCGGTGCGGGAGGCCACCGAGGTGGGCATAACCCACCTGGGCGCGCCAGGGGGGCCTGTCGCGCCCTGGTGTGTTGTGCCCCCCTTGGGCTCCTAGGTGCTGCCTTGGCCCATCAGGTGTCTTCTGGCCTATAAAATTCTCCAAAAAGTTTCGCGGTGTTTGGGCTCCATTTGATATTGATTTCCCGCGATGTAAAAAACATGCAGAAAACAGCAACTGGCACTTGGCACTATGTCAGTAGGTTAGTACCAAACAAATGATATAAAATGACTATAAAATGATTGTAAAACATCCAAGAATGATAATATAACAACATGGAACAATGAAAAAAATATAGATACGTTGGAGACGTATCAGAGCGCCAGGACAAGACAGCACAGCCCCGGGACAATACTCCCGAGGCTCTAGTAGGATCAGCTGTTGATCAGGTTCCACGAGACGGTGTTCCTGAAGTTGTAGTTACCCCGGTTAGCGACAAAGCTCCCGAGGCCTCCCAGCCTCAGGAGGCGCCACAGCCCCAGGAGAGCTTGGACTCCACGAACACTTCCACCCTCGTCGAGCACCTGGTGTACTTCATCAGCATGATACTTCACGATGCTCGAGCGCGTTACCCCATGCCGTAGAAACTTCTGCTCGCACTCCTCATTGCTTCACGCAAGCTGCACCACTACTTCCAAGGCCACCCCATAAAGGTCGTATCGGCTTACCCGCTGGAGAGGGTGCTACGGAGCCCCAATGCCGCGGGAAGGGTTGCCGAATGGAACATCGAGCTGCAAGCATTTCAGTTGGAGTTCAGCACCACCAGGGTCATCAAGGGTTCCGCGCTCGCCGACTTCGTGGCAGAATGGACCGACACCCGAGGGCATGAAACAGGCGAGGATTGGTCCCTTTTGCCAGGGAGTGAAGCACCGAACGACTGGGTCATGTACTTTGATGGCGCCTTCGCACGTCATGGCGCGGGGGCTGGAGCTATGCTCATCTCGCCCACCCATGACAAGCTCTACTACGCCGTCCAGCTCTGCTTCCAGCATGGCGAGAAGGTCTCCAACAACATCGTGAAGTACAAAGGCCTAATTGCCGGCCTAAAGGCCGCGGCCGCCTTGGGTGTGAAGTGCCTCACCATCAAGGGCGACTCCCAGCTCGTCAACTTCTCAACAAGGTGTACGAGCCGAAGGATGAGCACATGGAGGCGTAACTAGCGGAGGTACGCAAAATGGAGAAACAATTCTTGGGCCTGGAGCTGCAGCATATACCGCGCGGCACGAACAAGTAGGCAGACGACATCACCAGCCACAGGAGCCCAGTGTCTTCGAGGAGCGCCTCTTCAAGCCCTCAGCAGCCCCTCCGTCTGCGGAGCAAACACCGCCTCAGGAGGAGCTTCCCCCTTCGCCAACCTCGGGAGCTCCCACCTGCGGCTCAACCTTAGGGGCGCGCCTGCTCCTCGCACTCGAGCCTCAGGAAGGGTGCTGGGCCAAAGAGTTCAAGGCCTACCTGTTACAGGGAACCCTGCCGGAGAAGGAGGAAGACGCGGAGCGCGTGGCTCAACAGGCACGGCCTACTACCTTCAGGATGGTGAGCTATACTGAAAACGACCCAACGACGTTTCCTTGCGGTGTATCTCCAGAGAGGAGGGATGCGAGCTGCTGACATACATACATGGTGGGGACTGCGGGCATCACTCATCATCGCGCACCCTGGTGGGCAAGGCATTCCGCAGCGGATTCTACTGGCCAACAACGCTCAGTGACACAGCCGAGCTGGTGAGATCCTATGAAGCCTGCCAGTTCCATGCCAAGCAAATCCATCAGCCTGCTCAGGGCCTTCAGACTATCCCGCTCTCGTGGCCATTCACGGTCTGGGGGCTGGACATTTTGGGACCATTCCCTCGGGCACCCGGGGGCTACCGCTACCTCTACGTCGCCGTCGACAAGTTCACAAAGTGGGTTGAGGTGGAGCCAGTGCCCACCATCCCCGCCGGCTCGGCGGTCAAGTTCATGAAGGGACTCGTGAGCCGGTTCGGGGTCCCTAATCGCATCATCACCGACAACGGCTCGCAGTTCACTAGCAATCTCTTCAAAACATATTGTGCTAATCTTGGAACGCAGATATGCTACGCCTCAGTGGCACACACCAGAAGCAACGGTCAAGCCGAGCGCGCCAACGCGGAGGTCTTGAGAGGCCTCAAGACGAGGACCTTCAAGAAGAAGCTCGAGGCATGCGGCAGGGGCTGGCATGATGAGCTCTAGTCTGTGTTGTGGTCCATCCGCACCACCGCCACCAAGCCAACGGGTGAAACCCCGTTCTTCCTCGTCTACGGAGCCGAAGCGGTTCTCCCTCACGAGGTCAAACATCACTCCGCACGGGTCTTGGCATTTGACGAAGCACGCCAGGTCGCCATGCAGGGGATGGATCTCGTGTTGCGGGAGGAACAACGCCGCCAAACCTCGCTCCGAGCGGCAAGCTACTAGAAGGCGCTGCGGCGGTACCACTGCCGCAACGTCCGCTCCAGGACGCTCGAGGTGGGCGATCTTGTCCTAAGGTGGGTGCTCTCCAGGGAAGGGCTGAATAAGCTATCACCCATGTGGGAGGGCCCGTTTAGGATTGCCCACGTCTCCAGGCCTGGCGTCGTGCGCCTGGAGATGGGGGACGACATCCCCATCCAGAACGCCTGGAACATCCACCACCTCCGGAAGTTTTACCCATGAAGCAAGGCCCAGTGCCTGTGAAGGTCTCCGCTCGTGACACTCTCACGTAATAATGAGTGGGGCTGTACATGCCCCGGAGTCTCCGGAGTGCCGCCCTCGGGCCTCGGGGGCTCCCTCCCATGTCCTAGTGGCAACACTTAGCTCCGCGCTGGTGAGAAGACTAGACTAGGTACCGAACGCGGCTGTTCATTTGCTTTCTATAGCTGGTTGCGATCTTTTAATAAATTTGGAGTTCTGGTGTTTCTCGATTGCTTAGTTGAGTTTTCCCTATTCTACTTCGCTCGCCCCTTTTTCTTGCGTCAGCGAGGATGGCAGTTGCTTGACGCTCTCCCTTGCACGCCTCGCATGGGGGCTAGGCAGGTGTGTCCGTGTCCGCGCGCTGGGCCAGCCCACGTCGCAGGCACACCTCGCCAAAGCCCTGTCGCCCCAGAGCTTCGGCATTCCTGATCTTTGCGAGGCACCCCCGAACAAGATCGTGATTGGCGCACCTCCTCAAGTCCATGCCCCCCGGGTACCGCGACGTGGTGCATTAAGCCATGATTAGCCCACGTCTGAGGGCTCGCGCAAGGAGGAACATGGTACCCGGCGGATTCCCTAACAAATTTTGCAGCTTTATGATGCCTCCCAAGGCCAGCGGCTCCCGAGTCGACAGCATGGAGGCCTCCCTAGGTACCAGAAGGTGCATCCTCACGAGGTGAGAAGCCGCCCCCAAGCGTGTCAAGCTAAGTTACCCCTCTACACTCATGAGGAGCATGAATATCATAACATAGCACAAAAACAATAAACATAGCATGGCAGCATAAGCGTCACTGTTCATTACACGGCCCAGCGGGGCTTTCTACCTTCTTTTAAATGCAGGAAGAAATGAAGGGCTAAACAAAAGCGAGCTGCACAGCCGTGGCAGCTCGCGAGACCCGGCTCCAAGGCCTCCCGGACTCAACTCAGTCTAATCCCTCCTCGCGCTTCACTGCCGCATGGCGACGGGACAACCCGCCACCGTCCTCGAAGCGAGCTCGGCGGCAAGGTGGTTGGTCGTAGCCGCCGCTGCTGGTGCCCTCCCTGGCAGTGGAGCCGCCACCTTCAGCCTCGTAACGGCCGTCGCCAAGGGCGAGCCCATCATTGTCGATGTTGTCTTCGGGGCAGCACCCTGCGCGGCGACCATGTGCCCCAAACATCCTCGCGAAGAGGGTCGCGGCGCCGTCGTACTTGAAGTGGAGGGTGCATCGCGTGCCCAAGCCACGTGTGCGGGCGAATGTCTGCCAGCTATGGGCCAGGGCCACATTTCCCGCGGCAAAGACCTCCACCGCGACCCACGAGGCCTTGCTACAGCAACCATCGGCCTGCAGCCAGAAGCCGTCAAGACCCCCGGCTAGTAGTTCGCAGGCGAAGGAGTGCGAAAGCTGGAGCAAGGCGTCGGCGGGACTCTCCGACCACACGACGAACTCCGGGAGCACCTCTGCCGAATGGAAGCATGGCCGAGGAGGCCGGGCAACCATGTCACTCCTTTCCGCGGCAGGGGGGCTGCCTCGCCGGGGGCGACCTCTGCCGCGAGAGGAGGTGCCGTCATGACCGCCTAGGATGGCGTCGGTCCCAGAAGGAGCATGCCCACGGCCCGAAGCACCGCTGCAGGGGCAGCGACATGCTTACGAGGGCGGCCCCGCCCTCTCTTGAGCGGCGGCAAATTAGACCCCTCCTGGCGAGCTTTCCCCTTCTCCACGTCGGAGAACCTCTTAGTTGGCGGCATGAAGGCTGCGGCAAAAAGGCGAAGTAGGGAGGAAGAAGAAAGGTTAGTTGGCGAGAAGAAGGAGATGAGCAACGGGGGCTTCACCCTCCCCTCATTTATAGCGAGGAGGAGGCCAACCGCCAGTCTCCACGATCGCGTGTAATGATGGTTTTTCTATGCATGCAGCAGGGTCTCGTCTAGTTGGACAGTTGTCGAGGTAGCATGGGGAAGTGGAGACGCCCTCGTCCAATCAGTCGCACTTGCCCCTTGGCTTCGCCTTGAAGCCAAGTTCGAGCGCGCCTTGGGCCTGGGGGCTACTGTCGGTGTCCTGGGAACGGGGGTGCCCAGACTTGCCTGCGTCCAGCCCGTGACGTGGCTCCATCGGTGGCCTGGTACGGTCCAGTTTCAGAAACCATGACTCAAGACCCTCGCGAGGTGAACGATGGAAAGACCTCCCTGGGGGCAGCCTCTCTAGGCTGGCTCCCGAGGAGTGGAGATACCTATGCAAGGTGCACCTCGCGAGGTTCACATGATGTGAGCCAAGTCTACCATGGCCAGGCGGGCGCCAGCGGGCGCAGTGTACCAGTTTCTCCTTTGGTGCTAAGGGGGCAAGCGCAGGCGCGGAGTCCCAAGGAATCAAGCAAACAATTCCATATCGATGAAACAAGACCAAGGACCGTCAGGACGGCAGAATGGAGGTCATCGTGGAGCCGGGCACGGCGTCACCACCAGAGCCTTTGGCAGGCGAAGACCGCTTTGTCAGGATAGCTTGTACTAGTTGTTCCCCTTCATATTTGGCCGTTGTGGGATCCCTTCCCGCCTATATTTGGTAAGAGGACCAAGGCCACTATAAATAAGGCATAGCCACCACCATAGATGGGATCGGATCCATTCCGCCCTGACCATACCACAAGCTCATCTGAGCCCAAGAACACCTCTCCTCCCGAGGCTGTTCATCCATTGTACTAGTTCATCCTCAGCCCCACGAGGCAATCCACCACACACTGGAGTAGGGTATTACACCGCAAGGTGGCCCGAACGAGTATAAACCCCTGTGTCCCTAGTTCTTTGAGTTCATCGAGCTTGGACATGGAATCATAGGGCGAGCGCGCCGGGGAGAGAGTGTTCTTCGTGCGCACCCCAGAGTTCGACCTCTCTAGGGTTTGTGGAACCCGAAATCCGACAGTCATAGAGCGATGAGTACCAAAAGGAGAGCCATCCATCACTATTTGGAATCAAATGATGGATGTCACGAGAGCGCGTTTTGTGCCAACGCACTACAACCACGACTTATTCAATAAGTTGAAACTCCTCAAGCAAGGCACCAAATCCGTTGAAGAGTACTACAAGGAAAAGGAGATTGCCATGATTAGAGCCAACTTCATGGAAGATGAAGAGCAAACGATGGAAAGATTCTTGAATGGACTTAATTATCCTATCAAGAAAATTGTGGACTTGCAACCATACACAAATGTAATGCCCCAAATGTAACACTTTCCTACAATGGCAATAAAGCTTCCTCTTTGATCCTTGTCATTATCCTTGGGGGTCCTTCTCTTTTATTTTATTTGCATTGCATACCTTTTATTATTATTTTTGCATTGCATCATCATGTCATCATGGCATCATAGTTTATTTTTCTTTTGTGCTTTGTTGAGACCTTGTGATGTATGTTGTGCGTGGGTTCAAGCTATCTTAGCTAAAACCCTACCCCTCCCCCTCTTCTTCTTGTTCTTCTTCTTCTTCTTCTTTCTTCTCATCCTTGTCCTTCTTTCTTTCTGGCCTATTCTTTGATCTATTTGGCATGCCACCTAGCAAGTGCCATAGTGGATCTTCTTTCTCCTTTAAAACTTGCCACATGTGAGAAACCTCTTCACCAAAAACCATCTCATTTGAATGTGATTTGGTTGGGTTTTAAAATATCAAGAGTTTGGCCTATATTCAAACTCCTTTTATTTTTCTGCCTCTAAAAATGTCCAACTCATTTTATTTAAATAGAGCATAATTCACTGAGCTCACGGGTATTTTTCTTTTCCCCTTGTTCTTCTTCTTTATTTTTGTGCATTCTTTTCTTTTTCTGTCTGAGGAAATAAAAAGAATAGAAGAAAACAGCAGCAGCCAGCAGCAACCTAGGCCTCTCCTCCTTCTCTCTCTCCCCTGAGGCCCAACTCCACCCGCAGCGCAGGCCCAACTACAGGCGCACCGTCGCGCCGTAGCCACTCCGAGTGCGCGGCCCCACACGTCAGCGACCCATCTCCCTCGCCTCTGTCTTCCTCCGTCAGAAAAGCAGAGCACCCGACGCGCTCACCGTCACGCTGTCAGCTCACGGACGTCGAGGCCGTGCGCCGAGCCCGTGTCTTAAACCCAAATTGTGTCCATATGTTCCCCCTAGGTCTTCTCCTTTCCCTCTCGCCGTCTGGAGAGCTGGGGTCCCCCAGATCCGCCGGCACCACCAATGCCCGAGCGCATATGAGAGATCTCTCTCGTCGCCGGCGAGCTCCGCGTCGTCCTCGTCCTCGCCAACGTTGTCTGGCTTCTTCCCCGACGTCCTCTTCTTCCACTATGACAACTACGCGGCCCCGAGCGCCTCTCCGTCGAGCGCTTCTTCCTCTTCGGTGGCCGGAGCTGATCGAGACGCGCCGTCGTCGACTCCGTCCACGCCAGGGCCAGCCGAGCGCACCGCCGTGCTCGTGGTGAGCTCCTCTCTCTCTCTCCAGCCCTTTTCCCCTTCCTGCGATGGTTGTAGGCCATAGTTCCATGTGCGCCCGACTGCGCCGCCGTCGGACCTCGTCGCCGGCGAGTGCTCCGACCTCTTTAGTTGTTGCCGTGTTGTCCGTTAGCTCCGCCTAGATGCATAGAACCTCCTCGTGCAGTCGCCGTGCCGCCTAGTGCCTTGCGTCACCACGCCGTCGTCTCGTCGCCGCCGTGCTGTAATAGCTCGCCGCTGGTGATGTAGTGCCCCTCAGGCGCTGCTAGTTGTTTAGTTGGATGCGGGATTCCTCCAGCTCCCTCTCGCACCCCTCCGCTGTGCCTAATGGTCGCCGGAGCGGCTCCGACGAGGGCCAGTGCTTCCCTGCTCTGCACCCGTTGTGTGTTCTTCAGATAAGCTGCTCCTTCCCTGTCGAGATCGATGCAGTGGCGTAGTGGTGTGTGATACGTCCAAAACGTATCTATAATTTCTGCTTGCTCCATGACACTTTTGGGTGATATTGCTATGATATTCATACACTTCCATACACTTTTGATCATATTTGGACTAACTTACTAATCTAGTGCACCCCAGTGCCAGTTTCTGTTTTCGGCAGTTTTTGTATTTCAGGTTTTCACGTTTCGAGAACTGCCCAGAAAAATCCAGAAAAATTATTTAAAAAATCAGCGATCCGGAAACAACACTGCGTCCGAAGGGCAGCCTGGGGGGGCACAGGGGCTCCAGGCGCCCTGTGGGCGCGCCCCCCGGGCCGCGCCGGGGGGGCGCCTGGGCCCCCCGAGGCTCCCCCGATGCCCTACTTTGGCATATATTTAAAGGACCCTCCGAAACCCTCAGAACAGGAACTCTTTTCGCGATCCCATCTCTGTTCCGCCGCCGCCGCCGCTTCCAAGATCGGGAGCACCAGAAGAACTCTTCCCGGCACCCTGCCGGAGGGGAGGATCACCACCGGGAGCTTCTCCACCACCATGGACGCCTCCCGGATGACTCGTGAGTAGTCTCCCTTGGACCATGAGTCCATGACCAGTAGCTATGTGATGTTCTCCTCCCGTTCTTGTGCTTCACTAATTAGTCCTCGTGAGCTGCCCTACATGATCGAGGCACCTATGTAATCCTTATGCTGTTGCTATGTTGAGTTTGCTGGGATCCGATGGATTATGAGATTATGTTCAGATTGATCTTGAGTAATATATTTGATTCACCTCTTTTATATTTTAGTTCATAAGTAATTCTTGCATGTTCTCCGTTGTTATTTATTGCTTTGGCCGAGTAGTAGGTAGTGACTCCAAGAGGGAACGTTATGCTCGATTGTGGGTTCATGCCCCTCGATGACTAGCTTGAGTGACAGAAACATGAGTCTAGGGGATGTGCTGTTGCCACAAGGGGGAAAACAACGGTGCTTGTGCCCGCGGGTGTAAGGATTGTTTACTTTACGCAAAGTTCTTTTAATGCAGTTGTCTGTTGCATTGAGTTTACACTATGGGTGGGACTCGCAACTTAATACCAGCGAGATGGTCTGGATAGATATCTCAAGGTAGATGATTAGTAGTAGATATTGATGGATTTCGGTCTACTTACTTTGGCGTACCGCCCATGCTTTGAACCTCAACCTTTCTTGCAATGTAGTCAGCATTGGTTTGCGTTCGTGGTCCTGTCAATTGCCCAGCTGTAATTTGTTTACCTCACATAGCTGTTTATCGTCTTTTGGGAGAGAGACATCACTAGTGAACATCATGAGACTCCGGTCCATATTACCATCATTGATCACATCCACTATTTACTTTTCGCTATTTACTTACTATTGCAAAAACTATCTATCACTACTATCATTGCTTTTAACCCTTTGTGAACTACAAGGCCGGAGGGATTGACAACCTCTCTGTACTCGTTGGTAGCAAAGTTATTTGTATCTGTGTGCAGGTCCACGTTGATTGCTAATTGCGCCGTTAGCAGTTGACACCTACTTGTTGAACCTAGGAGTCTCTGGGGATTCGATCCTTGGCATCTTTGCTAGGGGAAAACACTTCTACTTACTGCATCTTACACCTTCCACTTGGGGTAACCAACGAGGGGTTCGAGGCCCATCAAGGTGTATTTTCTGGCGCCGTTGCCGGGGACTCCACTCTTCAGGATAGGGGAGTTGCATGCTATCTTTTACCTTTGCTTTTTAGTCTTGTTAGTTTACTTTTCATTTTTTGCTTTAGTTCCTTCTATCGAAAATCACAAAATAGTTATCTTGCTTGCTACTATGGGTTCCACCGAGAACACCAAGTTGTGTGACTTCACTAGTCACAACAACGATGACTTTATCAGCACACCTATCACTACACCTGCCACTTCAGCACCTTCATATGAAATTAAACCTGCTTTACTTAACTTAGTCATGAGAGAACAATTCTCCGGTGCTGGAGATGCTGCTGCTTTACACTTGAACAACTTTGTAGAACTTTGTGATATGCAAAAGTACCAAGAAATAGATGGTAATATTGTTAAGCTTAAGCTTTTTCCTTTCTCCTTGAGAGGAGGAGCTAAAATTTGGTTTCAGTCTTTGCCTAGAAATAGCATAGATTCATGGGACAAGTGCAAAGATACTTTTATTGGAAAATACTATCCACCTGCTAAAATTATCCAACTTAGAAGTAACATAATGAATTTTAAACAATTGGATAATGAACACGTTGCCCAAGCTTGGGAACGTATGAAGTCTCTTATCAAGAACTGCCCTACTCACGGTTTGACTACTTGGATGGTTATCCAAACTTTTTATGCAGGCTTGAACTTTACCTCGCGGAACTTGTTAGACTCGGCCGCGGGAGGAACTTTTATGTCAACTACACTTGGTGCTGCCACAAAGCTTCTCGATGAGATGATGACCAACTATTCCCAATGGCACACCGAACGCGCTCCAACAGGTAGGAAGGTAAACTCTGTCGAGGAGATTTCCTCCCTTAATGAAAAAGTTGACTTGATCATGTCTCTACTTTCGAAGCAATCTACTGTTGATCCTCGTGATGTTCCTTTAAATTCTTTGATTGCTCAAGAACAAGTAGATGTGAATTTTATCTCTAGAAACAATTTTAACAACAATGCTTATAGGAGTAACTTTGGTAACAAATCTAGACCGTTCCCCTCTAACTCTTATGGGAACAACAATGCTTATCCAAGTACCAAGAACTCCAATACTGAACTGGAGATCATGCTTAGAGATTTCATCACTACCCAAAAAGCCTTTAATAAGAATGTAGAAGAGAAACTACATAAACTAGATGATCTTTCTTTCAAGGTATACCACTTAGCCAATGAGGTAAAATTGCTAAAAATTGAAACTTCTCCTCTTAAGGAGAGGGAAGTCATCCCTATTAATGCTACTCAAGTACAAATTAATGAAAATATTAGGATGATGGCTAAGCTAAAAGAAAGATGGGCTAGAGAAAGGGAGGAAGAGGAAAGAATTAAGAGCCTTCCTACCCACCACACTGAGGATGTTCACACTCTTAGCACCCAATGTACTCCTGGTCCCAATGGACCTATTAATGGTGATGCTAAAACTATAGAAACTACCAACCAAGTGAACCTTAAGGACACCACTACTACTTTACTTGATGCTCATGACCTTGATTTTGATAATTGCACTCTTACAGAAGTTATTGATTTCCTTCACAAGATGTCTAGAGATCCCCGCACTAGCACGCTTAACCTTGCCTTCACAGAGCATATCACTAATGCTCTCATCAAAGCTAGGGACGAGAAATTTAGAGTAGAAGCCTCCATACCTAGAAAGCTAGAGGATGGTTGGGATCCTATGATAAAAATTAATTTGAATGACTTCTCTTGTTATGCATTATGTGATGTTGGTGCTAGTACCTCTGTTATGCCCAAAAGGATATATGATATGCTTAAATTGAAACCTTATGATTCTTGTTCTTTTGGTGTTCGTCTCGTTGATTCTTCCATAAAGAAACCTTTGGGGAGGATCGACAATGTTCTTATTGTTGTCAATGATAATTATGTGCCCGTTGATTTTACTATTATGGATATTGAATGTGATCCTTCATGTCCAATTATTTTGGGACGTCCCTTTTTGCGCACCGTTGGTGCTGTCATTGACATGAAAGAGGGTAATATAAAATTTCAGTTTCCTCTCAAGAAAGGGATGGAACACTTCCCTCGTAAGAAGGTCAAGTTACCTTTTGAGTCCGTTGTACGGGCTAGCTATTCTTTTACTCTTGATAAAACTTGATCTATGCATTATGCCTAGCTTAAAGGCATAAAAGAAAGCGCTTTTGGGAGGCAGCCCACATGAATAAATTTTTGCTTTTGTTGTGTCTTGATGTTGTTTACTGCTGTAGCAACATCATTGTATCTTTGCTTTTCATATTTGTGCCAAGTATAGCCTCCGATTGCTAGAAAGTTCAAAAGTTGTGAGGTGCTGTCCAGGAAACAGATTCTGTCCTTGGATAGAAAAATTCGTATAAAATCACTAGATCATCTTTTTGGTCTGAATTTTTTCGGCAGTGTTCTCTATATAATTGTCTTTCGTGCGTCAGTTCTGAGTTTTTGATTTGAGTTGCAGAAGTATCCCGAACAGATCAATTATTGCCTGCTGTTCTGTTTTTCATTGATTCTGTCCTGTTTTGCCTTACCTTCACTTTGCAAATTAAGAACTTGCTTTTTCTTTGCAAAAACCTTTTGGCAATCTTGAGAAACAGTAGAACTTCAAGAATATCCTTATTTCCAGCAAGGTATAATTATTTTATTAAGGGTACTAACCTCGCTAATCAGATTATGATGAGTTATGTATGAAGGGAGTTTTCAAGTGTGCGAGGGAAGATGATAAAAAGATTCAGGAGTGTCAAGCGCTCAAGCTTGGGGATGCCCCCGTGCACCCCCAAGAAATATTCAAGGAGACTCAAGCGTCTAAGCTTGGGGATGCCCTCGTGCATCCCCTTCTCCATCAACATTATCAGTTCGTCTTTCGTTCCGCTATATTTTTATCACTTCATGTGTTATGTGCTATGCTTGGACCGTCTTGCTTTTAGTTTTCTTTTTAGTTTTTCATAACGAGTCGGAACCCAGCATTCCTTTATGTGGGAGAGAAACACGCTCCACCTCTACCTAGAACATAACATAGAATTTTCATGTCTATCTATGCTGTGTGTTCTTTGTCTTTTAATAGCTACTATCATACTCTGCTCTTAGTATTCATGCTTATCTTTCCAAGAGCTTTTATTTAGTTGGTTGCTTGAACTCTCTTTAATTACCATGCTCACCTTATTAAGAGAGTTTGCTTCCGTTGCATTGGTTAATGTGTCTATGATAAAGATGCTACTTTCATGATGGTGCTTAGTAGTTCAGGTTTTCTTATGGTTGATCTCAAATAGCTGGGGGGTTCCCAATGTGTTATTGGAGTACCAACTTGGTTTGTTTGCCTATGATATGGTATGGTTTAGTAATATCTTCCTTCGAGAATTTATTTTGATTGACTTGGCGTATGCTCACGCATATTCAAGACTGTAAAGAAAGTATGTCAAGCCTTGATGATCTTTTATTTCTGAGTAGCGATATAACTTCCATGCCTGATTCAATATTGCTTTATCGCTCTGCATGATTATGACCGTCATTGCTCTCTTAGTTGGTCGCTCTCAGTCTTTTGCTAACCTCCACCTGTACTAAACAAACTAACCATGCAATACATAGCTCATGGGAAAGTAGCCTAAAAACTATTGTGGTAAAGAATATGTTGCTTATGTATCTTATTTCTTACAAGTTGCTTGCTGAGCGGTAACCATGTTTCTGGGGACGCCATCAACTGTCACACTTTTGTTGAATATCATGTGAGTTGCTATGCATGTTCGTCTTGTCTGAAGTAAGGGTGATTTACCGTGGGTTGAATTAATATGCATATTGTTAGAGAAGAACATTGGGCCGCCAACCAAAGCCATGCATCATGGTGGAAGTTTTAGCTTGGACCTTAATCCTCAATCTCTTATGAGAATATGCTTATGCATTAAAGAGGAGTCCATCATCTATTTTCTATGTTGTCCCGGTATGGATGTCCTCAAGTTGAGATCTATCAAAAACGAGAAATCAAATGCGATCTATCTCCTTGGACCTTTGTACAGGTGGCATAGAGGTACCCCTTTGTGACACTTGGTTAAAACATATGTAATGCAATGATAACCCATGGGAATCCGAGCTAATTAGGACAAGGAGCGAGCACTATTAGTATTTGATGCATGAAGCTTGCAACTTATAGGATGTTTTATACATGACACATATGAAGTACTACTACCGTTGACACAATTGCTTCATGTTTTCAAAATAAAAAGCTCTAGCACTTAACCATTCTTTTACTTTTATGTTGAAGCACCAACTACTGAGAGCATGATTGTCATTCTGAGTGTAATGTGCATTGTCCCAAAGTAGCATTATCTTTTGCATGATTGTGATATCGTTTATTCTGAAATGATTGTATCTAGTCATCACTTAAACCTTGAAGGTGCCCCTGCATTTATGTTTTGCATCACTAAAGGGGGCAAGCTAGATATCACTTTATCATATTTGCACATCATGTTCATTGCAAATCTTTTTGATGTTTCAGTTTCATGTTGTAAAACTTTCAGTCATTTGTGATTTTCTCTTGAGGCAACTTAATTACTTTAGAATCATTGTCTCAGTAAGCTTTTGTCATATGACTATGAGAAAGTCCTATATGGTTAATAGCATGTCACCACAGAAATTATTCTTGTTATCATTTACCTACTCGAGGACGAGCAGGAATTAAGCTTGGGGATGTTGATACCTCCAAAACGTATCTATAATTTCTGCTTGCTCCATGCCACTTTTGGGTGATATTGCTATGATATTCATACACTTCCATACACTTTTGATCATATTTGGACTAACTTACTAATCCAGTGCACCCCAGTGCCAGTTTCTGTTTTCGGCTGTTTTTGTATTTCAGGTTTTCACGTTTCGAGAACTGCCCAGAAAAATCCAGAAAAATTATATAAAAAATCAGCGATCCGGAAACAATACTGCGTCCGAAGGGCAGCCTGGGGGGCCACAGGGGCTCCAGGCGCCCTGTGGGCGCCCCCCCTGGGCCGCGCCGGGGGGGGGGGGGGCGCCTGGGCCCCCCGAGGCTCCCCCGATGCCCTACTTTGGCATATATTTAAAGGACCCTCCGAAACCCTCACAACAGGAACTCTTTTCGTGATCCCATCTCTGTTCCGCCGTCGCCGCCGCTTCCAAGATCGGGAGCACCAGGAGAACTCTTCCCGGCACCCTGCCGGAGGGGAGGATCACCACCGGGAGCTTCTCCACCACCATGGACACCTCCCGGATGACTCGTGAGTAGTCTCCCTTGGACCATGAGTCCATGACCAGTAGCTATGTGATGTTCTCCTCCCGTTCTTGTGCTTCACTAATTAGTCCTCGTGAGCTGCCCTACATGATCGAGGCACCTATGTAATCCTTATGCTGTTGCTATGTTGAGTTTGCTGGGATCCGATGGATTATGAGATTATGTTCAGATTGATCTTGAGTAATATATTTGATTCACCTCTTTTATATTTTAGTTCATAAGTAATTCTTGCATGTTTTCCGTTGTTATTTATTGCTTTGGCCGAGTAGTAGGTAGTGACTCCAAGAGGGAACGTTATGCTCGATTGTGGGTTCATGCCCCTCGATGACTAGCTTGAGTGACAGAAACATGAGTCTAGGGGATGTGTTGTTGCCACAAGGGGGAAAACAACGATGCTTGTGCCCGCGGGTGCAAGGATTGTTTACTTTACGCAAAGTTCTTTTAATGCAGTTGTCTGTTGCATTGAGTTTACACTATGGGTGGGACTCGCAACTTAATACCAGCGAGATGTTCTGGATAGATATCTCAAGGTGGATGATTAGTAGTAGATATTGATGGATTTCGGTCTACTTACTTTGGCGTACCGCCCATGCTTTGAACCTCAACCTTTCTTGCAATGTAGTCAGCATTGGTTTGCGTTTGTGGTCCTGTCAATTGCCCAGCTGTAATTTGTTTACCTCACATAGTTGTTTATCGTCTTTTGGGAGAGAGACATCACTAGTGAACATCATGAGACTCCGGTCCATATTACCATCATTGATCACATCCACTATTTACTTTTCGCTATTTACTTACTATTGCAAAAACTATCTATCACTACTATCATTGCTTTTAACCCTTTGTGAACTACAAGGCCGAAGGGATTGACAACCTCTCTGTACTCGTTGGGAGCAAAGTTATTTGTATCTGTGTGCAGGTCCACATTGATTGCTAATTGCGCCGTTAGCAGTTGACACCTACTTGTTGAACCTAGGAGTCTCTGGGGATTCGATCCTTGGCATCTTTGCTAGGGGAAAACACTTCTACTTACTGCATCTTACACCTTCCACTTGGGGTAACCAACGAGGGGTTCGAGGCCCATCCATGTGTCTCCGTCACTTTCGTCAGAGAGACGCGGGTTCGATCCCTCACGGGCGCTGTGGTTAATCCGCCCCTTTTTCATTTTTGTGTGAGGCTAACAGCAGGGCCCCACGTGCCAGCCTCACAGCAGCAGTGCCAGCCCGCGCGCGCACCCGCACGCCAGCTCAGCTCCCTCTGCCCCCCCTTGTCAGTGTCTGTGGCTCGCTGAGCCTGGGTCAGTTTAGACCTGGCGATTGTTTTGTTTATTTTCTTTTCCTGTTTTCTTTTTCTTTTTGTGTTTTATTTAATATCTGCATTTTTATGCTTCATATGAATTTGAGCCCAATATGAAAAGTGCTTAGAATTTTGTGTAGATTATGAATATGTAACTTGCTGCCATGTTTGAAATATTTAAAATGTTGTTGAATTTAAATTTGTTTTAAATATGTTCAAACTTGCAAAAATCATAACTAAATATCTACAACTCCAAATTTAACAAACTTTATATGCATTTGGGGTAGGAAAATGTGTAGATTATTTTGGTGTTGTTGTTTAGCATGTTTGACAACTCCATCACAGTAGTATTTCAAATCTGTCCCAAATACAAACAAGTGAAAATGGGGTTTTCTGGAAATTGTTGTATTTAATTCCAGCCCATTTAAACTTGCAAGCATGTTGCTATTATGTTTAGTGCACCCTTGCCATGTTAAACAACCTCTTTTAAACATGTTGGTTACTTGTTTGATAATCTACATAAACGTGATAAGTTGTTACTTCACTTGTTTCACATGTGTGGTTGATCTTGTTTGTTGGTGATGTATTGGATTCGTGTGACCCTAGGCCGTGCATCACCTCTTTTCATGTTCACATGCTTCATGTTCATGCATCTTGTGATTGGGCACTGCACATTGATTGATTTTGTTTCGTTGTGCATGTGGTGTTTGGTTAGAGCCTGGTGAATATATTGAGAACGAGGTTTCTACCGAGGTTGAGTGTGAGGAGCAAGATTATGTCCCCCCGAGGATTCAACAGGCAAGATGACCCGACCCAGATATCATTACTATCTTTGTCTATTGCTAGATGTCTCGCTCTTTAGCTTATTGCCTCGATGCCCATGTTTGTTTGTCAGCCTCCTATTGTAACCATGAGTATCTCTAACAACCCAACCTAGCAAACCATTGATTGGCTACGTAAGCTTTGCTCAACCCCTCTTATAGCATTGTTAGTTGCAGGGGAAGATTCGAAGATTCTTGCTTCATGTGGAAGTTTTTGGGATATCACACTATATAATCTGTTAAAAACTAAACCATCTATATACCTGGCAATGGGTGGAAGCCTAAGCCTTTGCTTGGTGTTTTGTTCCACTCACGCCTCCCTAGGAACCGTCTAAACCGGTGTTATGTTCCTTGATTTTTGCGTCCCTAACACGGTTGGGGTTTATGGGCCCGCCTCGATAACCCGCTTAGCGCTAAAGCTTTTCAAGCAAGTCCCAACATTGGTTTTACATTTGCCTAATAACTAAAACTTGCATAGGGAGTTATAAACCCTTTTCTTAATCAACAACCCGGGCCAGTGCTCCACATGAGTGTTGGTCCAAACTAGGCAGGCTGTGGGGCCACCTCGAGGAAACTCAAGGGCTGGTAAAAACCCGTAGGATGTCCCATCCGGTCGTGGCCTGAGACGAGATACACGCGGCTACTATCAGGGTGTCGGCACACCAGGAGGCCTTGCTGGATTAGTTTTACCTTAGTCGGAATATCTTGAGCACGGGATTCTGAGAATACTCGGGTCTTCCCACCTTGGAGTTGAGACTCCACAGATCGTGAGCTTGTGATGGGCTAAGTTGGGACACCCCTGCAGGGATTTGATCTTTCGAAAGCCGTGCCCGCGGTTATGTGGCATATGGGAATTTGTTAATATCTGGTTATAGAAAACTTGACACTTTGATCATAATACACTACCAGCGTGAGTAACCGTGACGTTCGCTTTCCGAAGGGGTTCGGGAAGTGAACACGGTGGGGTTATGTTTGACGTGCTTAGATAGGATCACTTCGTGATCACTTTGACGATCGTTGGCACTTCTCTTCTCGCTCTGAACACGTAAGCTAGTGCTAGTGCAGCTGCAACCTTGTTCTACAGCCTTGTTCCACACCCAAGGCTTAGATAGCTTTGCTACCCGGGAACGGGATTGCTGAGCCCTCCGTGGCTCACAGATTCTACATAACACCAGATGTAGGTACCATGGTGAACTACACAGCTGGTGGATCAGAGTTGTACTAGGAGTTCGACGAAGAACGTGGGCGATACTACGTATCTTATCCAGAGGATCAGTAGGGCTCTTACTAGGATGTTATGATCGGGACCTTGTGTTATTTATGGTATCTTTCTTTTGGATCGCCGTCCGTAGTCGGACTCTCATGTTATTTGGATGATGATTGTTTATGTAATGTATTGGGTGACGTGGCGAGTGTAAGCCAACTACTCTTTTGCAATTTCATCCCTCTTTTACATGAGTTGTGCAAAGATACCATACTTGAGATCATTCTAGTTTGAGCTTATACCTTTAAGTCATGCCTCGACACGTAGGAGGTATAATCTCATACTGGGCATTACAACAAACCTCCTCAAGCTAGTACACCAAGCAACCAAAGCAGAGCGACAAGTACAAGAGGACTACAAGTACTCCAAGTTCACTTCCAAGAACTACGGCTCCTACAACCAAGCTTCATGGACTTCGGCGCCTCCTACTTCAATAAAACCTTCTCCAAGCATAGGCGACAAGTCAAGCTACAAGAATTCAACAACATTAATTCGTCCTCCTACTATGACCAACTTCAAGCCGAGAGCTTCATCATCTATAACTACTACCGGGTATACCTCCAAGACGAGTTCCATCCAATGTTTCAAATGTCAAGGACGAGGCCACAAGTCATTTGAGTGCAAAGCCGTACGGACCATGATCATGAACGACAATGGCTCCTATGACTCTACAAGTGATGACAAAATGGAAGCCCTTGAGCACATGGCCATGCATCGTCAAGTGAATGAGGATGAACAAAATCAAATCTTTTGTGACAATGACCCGAGTCCCAATCTTGTTGTCTCCAAAGTCTTGACACTTCAACACCAACAAGATGAAGACCAACGTTGCCACATCTTCCACACCAAGGCTGGCATCAATGGACATTCCATCAAGGTTATTATTGGTGGAGAAAGTTGTCACAACTTGGCAAGTGAAGAGCTATGCGATAAGCTTCAATTAATCACGATGAAGCACCCTCATCCCTACAAGGTCCAATGGCTTAGAGACGCTGGAACTATTCGAGTCGAGCACATCATGCAAGTATCATTCAAGATAGACGCCTATTGAGCGAGTCCTAGATTTGGGGGGTCCTCGGGTGTCCGAACTATTTGATATGGCCTGGACTGATGGGTCGTGAAGACAAAGCAGAAGATCCTCCCCCGTGTCCGGGTAGGACTCCTATGTGTGTAGAACAGAAGTTTGATGTCCGGGTGTAACGTTTCGTTCCTTTGCAAGCTGACTCTATACAACCCTAGGCCCCTCCGATGTGTATATAAACCGAAGGGTTCAGTCTGTATAGATGATCAAAATAATCATAGGCTAGACGGCTAGGATTTAGCCATTACGATCTCCAGGTAGATCAACTCTTGTAACCCCTATACTCATCGAATACAATCAAGCAGGATGTAGGATTTTACCTCCTTTAAGAGGGCCCGAACCTGGGTAAACATCGTGTCCCTAATGTTCCTTGTCACCATCGATCCTCAGACTCACGGCTTGGGCCCCCCACCCGAGATCTGCCGGTTTTAACACCAACAATGGTGCTTACATTGAGAGCTCCGCTGCGTAGGTGCGAAAAATGATATGTGGCTCACCTTGTCATCAACGACGAAATCACTTCCGGAAGGAGCCTGACTTTAGGATAGGTTCTCCAGCTCGGTGGTTTCACCGTGTGTGACCGCATGGCCATTAAGCCGCTGGCGTCCCCGGTGATCGCCAAGCACCACCCCTACATTGGTCTCGAATACTCCGAAAAGACGGATCCGACGGACACCTCGTCCTTAAACGAGCTGCTAGATCGCATCGCCGCCCTGGGGATTTCAACGGCCAATGATCGGATCGGGCTTAAACCCGGCCACAGGGAAAGCAATCCCTCGCCGATCACTCACCTGGAAGCGGTCATCGAAGAACGAGCCGAAAATGCTTCTTCTCCTAAACTGGAGACCAGCCATGTTCGGACCTTCGAACCCTTCGAGCGGGATACACTTCCTTTGGGCGGGACTCCGCACCTTCCGAACTCAGGGTCAGATATAGAGTCCGGGGAGCACTTGGATCCTCCCGGACCCGAACTGGTGACCACGGAGATTTTACGAACTCTGGATACTATCTTGGGTTGGGATTCGAGTTTTACCACACCACACACACCACAATCAATACTCTCCAAGTAATTCTGGCCCTCCAGACATATATGACCTGGTGTATGTATGGTAGCAACCTCAGGAAACGATCCATCACTTCTGTGCCAGGTTCCTACTTGTTAAAAACAAAATTTAAGACTGCTGCGACGATGATGCAGTTCTGGTCTTTCATCGCAATTGTACCGACGTGGGAATTTTTAACGCCCTCGACCGCCATCGCATACAGAGTTTCACGGAATTATCACACTTAGTACGGAAGTACTGCGGACGGAAAGCACATGGAAGGCCCAGAACACCCTTTTGGGACATACTGCCTTCGGGCAATGTACTACTCGGGCAAAATGGATACACCCTAACGGAGCATCCGATCATAAGCTCGTAGGCAAGAAAAATAAACCCTTTCCGGGATACAGGTCTATCCTTCACGAACTCCTAGACAAGCCCTGTCCGATACATATGACGTCTAGCACAGTCTCAACTCACAGCCTTCGAGCGTGTTGGGTACTCCGGCAGGTAGCTAAAAGTGGTGAGGCCATCCTCGCCGCCACCACTCCAGAGAAACACCCTCCGGAAGATGACGATTTTAATGTCCTTACGGTCTTCAAGACCTTCTCTTGAAATAATCAGCGTAAGAGGGCACTTCGCGAACTCGCCGAGGTCCACCAAGTAACCGCAGTGATCCCATGGAAAGACGCAACAATAACCTTCATCGCTGACGACGAACCAAGGGCCCGATCAGTTCGAGGACCCACCGCTTTAGTACCAAACACTATCGTGGATGGCTTTCGACTTACCAAAGTGCTCATGGACGGTGGCAGTGGGCTTAACCTCATCTCCGATGACACGCTTGACAAAATGCAGGTCGATTGAACCCGCATTGAGCAAAGCAATACCACCTTTTGAGGCATTATCCCTAGTAGAGAAGCACGATGCTCGGGGAGAATTAAACTTGATGTAGTATTCGGCACGCCTGAAAATTACAGGCCAGAAGAGCTGCTCTTTCACATTGTTCCCTTCAATATTGACACCACGCCCTTCTAGGGCGGGACGCTTTCTCACGCTTCCAAGCCATACCCCATTATGGGTACGTGAAGCTTAAAATGCCAGGGCCCAAAGGAATAATCACAGTCACAAGTGATCTGATAAAGCACTCCGCGCCAAAAATAAAATCGCATCCTTGGCTCTTGAGGCACTGTCTAAAGCCTTTGCGGCCGAAGAACTAACCACCCTACGATCTACAGTGGACAAGGATGACGTGGTCCTTGATAAGAGGCCTAAATCCACCTCTTTTAAGCTAGCATATGAAATAGTTAAATTTCAAGTGCACCCGACGGATCCTAACAAAACAACATCCATCAGAGCACAACTGGAACCAACGGTAGACACTGCCTTACGTGCGTTCCTACACGAAAACTGGGATATCTTTGCCTTGCACCCTTCAGACATGCCTGGGATCCCACGCAGACTGGCCAGACATAGCCTCAACATAATCAAAGGGTTCAAACCAGTCAAGCAATCACTGCGACGATTTTCCGAACCCAAAAGACAAGCTATGGGGGAGGAGCTAGCCAAACTACTCAAAGTCGGGTTCATCAGAGAAATTAAACACCCGGATTGGCTCGCCAACTTGGTCATGGTGCCGAAGAAGGATAACTCCTGGCGCCTATGTGTCGACTTCAAATATCTCAACATGGCTTGCCCTACGGACCCTTTTCCGTTGCCCCGCATTGACCAGATCATTGATGCGACTGCGGGACACGACTCGCTATGTTTCCTCAATGCTTACTCCAGATACCATCAGATTAAAATGAAGGAATCCGACCAGGCCGCAATGGTGTTTATCACTCCGTACGAGCCTTTCTATTTCAACACTATGCCTTTTGGGCTTAAAACGCTGGTGCCACTTATCAACGCATGATTCAAACATGCTTGGAGAAACAAATTGGCAAGACAGTACATGCATATGTGGATGACGTAGTCATTAAGACTAAACACGTCGAATCATTGGTGGACGATCTCCACCTCACATTCAATAACCTTTGAACATATGACATCGGCTCAATCTGGAAAAATGCGTCTTCGTTGTTCCGGCCGGAAATCTACCGGGGTTCATTGTGTCCCATAGAGGAATTGAAGCAAACCCAACTAAAATCCGAGCCTTGTCATAATTGGCTACACGAACCGACCTAAAGCAGGCAGGGTGCGTGGCGGCTTTAAGCCGCTTCATCTCCAGACTAGGAGAAAAAGCATTACCACTTTATAGACTGCTCAAGCGCACCGACAACTTCGAATGGACAAAAGCGGCCATAGTTGGATTGGAAGAAATAAAAACCTTATTAGCAGGCAACCCAATCCTAGCCGCTCCAAGTGTTGGCGAGCCTATGTTGCTTTACATCTGAGCAACTCACCAGGTAGTGAGCTTTGTGCTAGTTGTCGAACGAGAGGAAGAGGGACATAAATTCCCCGTCCAAAAACCAGTCTATTACGTGTCGGAGGTCCTTACACCATGAAAATACCGATACCCTCATTATCAAAAGATAGCTTACGCGGTCTTTATGGCATCCCAAAAACTCTGACACTATTTTCAAGAGTGTTCGATCACAGTGGCATCCGAAGTACCACTTAATGATGTTGTAAACAACAAGGACGCCACCGGTCGCATAGCCAAATGGGCCACTGAGCTCTTACCGTTTGAAATAACATACAAGTCACGCCGAGCTATCAAATATCAGGTGTTGGCCGACTTCATTGCAGAATGGACGGAAGTCGAGCTCCCTAAAGAGTACATTTCATACTCCAACTGGACCATGTATTTCGACGGCTCCAAGATGCTAGCCGGAATGGGGGCTGGCGTCATCTTAACATCCCCCACGGGGGACATAGTCCGCTACGTGTTACCATCATGTACACGGACTCCAACAACGCTGCCAAATATGTGGCGTTTCTACATGGTCTCTACATGGCCGTCTCCATGGGCATACAACGCCTAGAGGTGCGCGGAGACTCAAACCTCGCAATATCTCAGATAAACGGAGAGTTTGATGCAAAAGATCCAAAAATGGCAGCATATCGAAATGCCATATTAAAAATATCAGCTCAGTTCGAGGGGCTCGAATTTCATCACGTCGCTCGAGACAGTAATCAGGTAGCGGACCTACTCGCTCGCATGGGCGCCAAGCGCGACCCCGTACCGCCAAACACCTTTGTGGAAAGCCTCTTCAAGACATTCGTAGTATGACAGGACGAGAGCTAAGACGCCGGTTCAGACCTGATCACGCCCCCAGCAACCGAACACAATACAGGTACCATCGGGGGTTCAGATACTGAAATAACACCCTCTGCTCATGAGATCGTGTCTGTTATTGCTCCTTGGATCGAATCCTTCCTAGCCTACCTTAATAGGCAAGAGCTTCCCGATAACCAAAATGAGGCCCGTCGCATAGTTCGGCGCTCTAAAGCCTACAAAGTTCACGATGGTGAGCTGTACAAGAAAAGCACTACTAGAGTTCTCCAAAGGTGCATCTACGAAGAGGAGGGACGGCAACTCTTGGCTGAAATACATGCTAGTATGGGCGGCCATCACGCTGCAGCTCGAGCCCTCCTAAGCAAGGCATTCCGGACAGGCTTTTTCTGGCCAACGGCCCGAGCAGACGCACAAGCCCTTGTCCAACATTGTGTGGGATGCCAGCTTTTCGCCAGTCAAAGTTATATGGCACCCACCACCTTATGAACAATCACCATCACTTGGACCTTCGCGGTCTGGGGGCTCGATATGGCCGGGCCCCTCAAAGGGGAAGCCACAAAAAGAAATATTTACTGGTTATGGTGGATACATTCACAAAGTGGATAGAGGCCAAACCTATATAAACGGCTGAAGCAGGACCAATGATTGACTTTATATCTAGCGTGGTACACCGCTACGGCGTCCCGCACAACATCATCACTGATAATGGTTCCAATTTTACGGCCGATGAGGTGAAAAACTGGTGTGCTAAATTGGGCATTAAACTCGACTATGCATCGGTTTACCACCCTCAAACAAACAGTCAGGTTGAGCGAGCCAATGGCCTAATAATGAGCGGCCTTAAACCAAGACTAGTGCGCTCCCTACGAGAGTCAGATAAACACTGGGTTGAGGAGCTCGATTCCGTCCTCTGGGGGCTACAAACTACACCTAACCGAATAACCGGATACACACCTTTCTTCATGGTGTACGGCGCAGAAGCTGTTCTACCCTGCGACATTATTCATGACGACTCACCTCGAGTGCGCATGTACGAAGAGCGAGAAGCCGATCTTGATCGGCAGGATGACCTAGATGTCCTTGAAGAGGAGCACAATATCACGCAAGCTCGTTCCGCATTTTATCAACAACAAGCCAGGCGGTACCAAAGCAGAGAAGTGCGGGCTAAAACATACAACGTTGGCGATCTTGTCTTACGTCTCCCAGAGAATAAAAAAGATAAGCTCAAACCGAGATGGGAGGGTCCCTTCATTATAGATGAGGTTATTACAGGAGGAGCCTACCTCCTTCGCAATGCATCGGATAACTGCCTTGAGCCAAATCCATGGAACGCTGCTCGGCTCCGACGATTCTACGGATAGTTTGGTAGCACCTTTTATTTTATTTTGACTAGGTTCCTTTCTCCTCTGTTCATTTTTCTTTTTCCCTTAAATATGCCAGGATGTATTCGGATCTACCGATATATGAGGGGTACACATCTTTAAATGTACATACCCCACGATAACTAGGGGCTTCTTTGACGAAACTTACTAATAAATCTTGTTGCTACCATTGTTCATGTCGTTTGTTCCTCTTTTCGCCATTATATGCACCTCTATGACTTAAGTTTTTGCCAAGCTAGGTTGCCTCGCTCCTGTGTTTATACCCTACGTTCCCGATTGTTCGGCTAGGGTGTAAAGGGAGCACCTTCGTGATTGTTACCACCGGATAATCCGGATCTGTACCCCAGACGGGTGAAGCCGAAAGCTAGAGTTCTTAAGGGAATAATTGGCCAGAAAGGAGCGACAAAATATCTACGTTTACGTAATTCTTCTAAAAAAATTATAAGGTATAGGCTACTCGTCATTCCATCTTTTGGATCAAAAGCCTATGCATGCATAATTAAGCACGCTGACCCAAGGAAAGGAACCCTTAACGAAACTATTTTCACTGGAAGATGTTTCTTACGTTAAATAGTAATATAACATAACTCCCTGAACATATTTTGTCTGCTCGAGCAATATGACCGGATTGTCTGGTTTCCGAAGATAATGAGTGTTTATCACATTCAAACATGGTATCCGGAAACACTCCAACCTTTTGGTTCACAGGTTGAAGCCGAAGGCCTGCCATGACAAATCTTCCCAGGTTCGGCCAGAGATAAGTTTGTTGATAAAGTACATTGATATATCGAATCAAACGCCTATTCTTTATCTATGCCATCCATAAGACTAGTTAAGTTACATTTTTCTTGCGAATATTTTGCAACTATCATCACTTGGTCATATACCAAGCTCACGGGAATATCTTTCCCGTCCGGTCCCCGAGGTCCAACTCGGACCATATGATTCGGGTCAAGCCCGGTGTAGCGTGTTTTCACCATGGCCCATGCCTCTCGTGTACCTTCCCGGCATGCTGACGCCTTCCATAGCTCAAAGCGGCGCTGGGCACCTTTGAACAGGTTCGCCAAATCTTCCATACTTTCTAGAGGGGCATCAGACTGCTATAAGGCTTTGAACATACTCTTCATGGCTTTTCGGGCCCGCTCATCCACTATGGAAAACTCTTTTAGTACATCACCTTTTAATTTGGATACTTCATCTTCATGACGCCCGGTTAACAGACCTGTAGAAACAACATTATAATACTCCGAATTACCGGACAATATGAGTTCCCTGGATGGTTTAAAGGTCATACCGAATATGCCACCTTTCAAATTTTTATTCTCTTTCAGCGCATCCGATAATTGAGCCTTTAAGCTCTCTATCTCTTCGGCTTGCTTATCCTTTTCCTCTTTTAGTTTGTTCTTTTGGTCAATGGCCCGTGCTAGTACTCGACGACCGGCTGCTTCTTGCCTCTCAGCATGTTCCTGGGATTTCTTGGCGACTGTCAAGATCTCTTCCAGTTGACCTATACAATCCACTATTAAAATACAACAATGTATGCTTAAAACATCATTGCGGCAGATCGTATTTTTTGGATATTAATTTTCCTTACCATGACCTCCCCTCATGGATTTCTTCATTTCCTCTAGCTCTGTGGCGGCGACATTTAGCTTTATCCGACTTGTTTCAAGCTCCTGGGACAACATGTTGTTCTTCTCTTTGAGAACCTACGGACATAACGATCCTTAAATTGGTTGGACTAATCACTTCAAGTCTCTGGGGCTACTGGCGTATACCTATTAAATTTACACAAACTCTTACCTGCATATCTTTAGAAAACAGGTGAGTGACTCCCGCAAGTCCATCCTGAGTAGGATATATGCTTCCACAGAGCTGAGGGCATTGAATCCCTGCTCAGTGGAAGTCGGAGCACGCATGGCCTCTTTTTGTCGTCGATGATTCATCGCGCTCTCCACTTCGGAATTTGTGACAGATACGTCATCCAAATCCTCATGAGGTGGATCATTTGGTGCCGCGTCCGTATTGGCTCTCGTCCTAGTTTATGAGTCCGGGTCTGGATTAGTTAGTGATTGGCCAATCGGATCTTTGGACATGGTTCACCGTATGCTCCTCCAGAAATAAGATGGGAGGTGAAGTGTGACAATCTGGTCTTATGCTTAGGCACATATTAAAGATTATACCTCTTTGATGAAGGAGGGGGCTCGACGGTGCTCCCCATTTCTTTTCGCTTTGAAGGCTCGCCCTGCATAGGCGCTATCTTCTTAGAAGCTGCCCTCGATGCAGGGCGGCGTGCTGAGGGCCGACCCTTTTGAGCACGAGTCAGTGCAATGGGTGAGGCGCAAGGGAAGGGCTCCTCTTTGGAGGATGTATTTTGGGTACTTGCATCAGAGGAAGGGAGAAGGCTAGGATAGTCGGCCATAATAGCCAGTTCCGAGCCATCAAGGCTCGCTTGATAAAAGACTCCATCAACAAGATCTATAAATAAATCCGCATCCTCATGGAATCCAGGGTCTTCGTCGCGAGCATAGTCCTCTGGCTGTGGTGTGGGACAATGAATTTTTTTTGACCACCTTCCTCCATGTCAGTTTTAAAACGACCGGAATAATTTGATTAGCATATCTCAATAATGAGGTTGGATAATGCTGTTAATAAAAAACTTACCCATTCAATAGGATTATAAATGGAAAAACCTTCTCGACAATTTAAATGGGCAAACTCTTCTTTCTCCCCCTTATAATGATCCGCCAGAATGTCGGCCATGTCCGGACCCTCGTGCTTGTAACAAGATGCGTCGTCCGTCCCATTGTAACACCATAAAGGAAACCCCCTAGATTGAAGGGGCTCGACGCATCGCTTTATTGTGATAGCCATGACTTCGATTATAGAGAGCTTAGAATGGGCAAGTACCCTGACCTTGTTGACTAACCTCTTAACTTCCTCACTATCTCCTTGATTGGGGCTCCAGGGGCGCCAATTGAAGCGTTCCTTCAAAGGAGCACTGGAGAATTCGGGAAGTCCGCGCCAAACTGGGTCCGGAAGGGGAACGTCTTCAATATAAAACCATTCTGAAGTCCATTCTTCGGATTCCTTCTTGGGAGTGCCGGCAAGGTAACCTGTTCTGGCTATACGCCATACTTTGGCGCTGCCCACTTCAAATATGGAACCCCCTTGGGAACGAGGGATGAGGCAAAACAACTTTTTCCACAGTTCAAAATGAGCCTCGCAGCCTAAGAATGGCTCGCAGAGAGCGACAAAGTCCGAAATATGCAAGATATAACCTGGTGTGAGGTTGTCCAGTTGGAGCCCGTAAAATTCCAATAGACCTTTGAGGAAGGGATGGATTGAAAAACCTAAGCCCCTCAGAAGAAACGAGACGAAACACACCCTCTCCTCCTTACTGGGTTGGGGAAATTTTCGGCTAGCGCCTCATTGCCGATTGAGGCGAATCCCGCCCGCACGGAGACTAGATCTGTGGGAGGGAGATATCCCTCCGTCTAAAGTCGATTTAGATGGAGGTGAGACACTTAGGAGCTTCCCCAATCACCTGTTTGAGGGCCACGGGGGCGCGAGGAAGATCTAGGGGCATTTGCCTTGCTTATAAGTTTGTTGTTGTTTGCTCTAATGATCTTTGCGCGATTTGGAGGGGCATCTGGGATCTGATCTCCTTAAATAGATACCGCCCTTGCATGATAAGGGGTTTATTTGTAAAAAATGGACCATTTGCATTCACCCGATGCATGGAAATCGAGGCGATGACGGGAAGAACAGCCAAGGTAGGGTATAAAGGTCAAAGCCGGACTGTCATCACTCCGAAGTATAATAAAGAACCTGCCTTGCAAAGCCGAAGACATGAAGCTGCATACTTGTGACACCCCGAGACCGGTGCGTTAGGTGTCAGCCAGTTATTCGTTGCCGTTGTCATGTCATCTGCTTGCGTGTTGCATCTTGCCCTGCCATCGTGTGTGTTGCATCAGCATGTTTTCAAAACTTGCATCCGTCCGAGTTCCCTCGTCCTCTCTGTTGTCCGTTCTGAGCCCAAACACACTTGCACGCGCCCGCGGTGCCTCCGAATATTTATTTTATGAGTGGCTGGAAAATATTCTCGGAATGGGATGAAACTTGGCGTGTTGTCTTGTTATAGTGTAGACAGGCCACCTGCCAAATTTCATCGCATTCAGAGCTCGTTTGATAGCCCAACGGATATATATAGCGGCACTAGTCGCCGGTTTAAACGTAGGACGTTTTCGGTCTCCGAAAACCCCGCGGGCCTCTTTTCCCTTCTCTCCTTGCAGCCCGTGACCCCTCTTCACAGCCCACTACCACCCTTTAGGCCCAGCCTAGTCCCTCTCCGCTCCGTAGCTGTCCGATCGGTATCCGGTGGTAAGAATCGGAGCAAAAACCCTCAACCCTAGCCCCTTTTCCTATTTAAGCAGCTCCCCCTCGTCCAAAAATGGCTAAAAACCTAGCCCCCCGTCCACACCTAACCTCCAGCCCACTCCTCCTCGATTTCCGCACCAGCCCGTCCCCACCGCCGCCACTTGTCGCGCCACCACGGGCAAGCCAGCCAGCCCGCGCCGCCGCCACCTCAGCGCGGGACCCACTGCCAGCCTCGCACGCCCTGGCCTCTCTCCCCTCCCGTCGCGCCAGGCCCGCCCCCGGCCCGCCAGGGCCCTGCTCTGGGCCCCGAGGCCCGCACCCGCCACCGCCGGGCCCGAAGCAGCCGCCGCCCGCGCCTCCATGCTCGCTCCCGCCCCGAGCTCCTCCGCCACTGCGCCCCGAGCCGCCCGAGGTCAGCTCGCCGCCCCGCCGCCCTCGGGCACCATCAACGACCGCCGCCGTCTCGGGATCCGCCACCGCTGCAATGCCCCGAGGTGGCCTCGAGCTCGTCAGCGCCGCCGCCATGGATTTCTTCCCCGAGCTCGCCGCCCCGTCGCCAAGCCTTCCTCGGCGCCTTCCGTCGCCGGAGAGGCCGGATCTGACCTCCCCGCCTCCGGATCCGCGGCCCGACTGCCTTCTACCGCCGTGACTCGCCCTGCACCGTCGTTTCGCCGCCATAGCTGCCGGCCCCGACCTCCTCGGCCACGCCGGACATGTCCGGAGGAGCCGGACATGTCCAGGCCGCCCTGCTCTGTGCCACTGCCAGTGGGACCCGTGCCCAGCAACCGACGGACATGTCTGACCTGACACCGGACATGTCCATCCCTCGAGGTCTATTTTACCTCTAAGTCCTTTTCTGGTAACTTCGGATGCATACTTTGCGGTGCTGTAACTTGATGTGTGTATGTCCAAATTGAGTGTATGATATGTCAAAATGATCATGGTGATATGCTCTACACTTTGTTTCATTGTGCCATGCTTGTTTGAGTTCATTTAGATTCTCTAATCTCTGTTGCAAGAGTGCTACTTGTTATAAACTGTTGTAACTTGTTAATTTGATGCCATGTTTGAGATATGATAACTTGGTGCATGTTTATCCAAATAATGCATATGATATGTCAAAATGTTCATTGTGAAGTGTACTACATGATGGTTGTTGTAGCATGCTTGTTTGAGTTCATATTGCCATGTTAATCTCTGTTGCAAAAGTGCATTTGGCTATTAACTACTGAAACTTGTTATGAGATGCTGATTTCACTTGCTCTTTGTTATTGGTGTGTTTGTCTTCATGCCACATGTCTACATGTTTTAGAAGCACCATCATATGGTCTTTGCTGTGGTTCATTTAACTTCCCATGATATGCCTTGAGGTGACTTAAACATGCTTGTAAACATGCCATGTTGTTATTGTTGTTTTATACTTAGTGAAAAACTGCTAAGTCTGGAATCTGTTATAACCTGATGCTATGTTTGCTTAATGCCCCACTCAAATCCATGCTTGTTTTGGAGTGGCCAATGATCATGTCTTGTTGTCCATGTTATTGTCTATCCATTCATGCCCTTACTTGCTCATATGACCTGCTGTAGCTTATTTATTTCTTGCTCTCAAGTTGCTATAAATTATGCCTGACAGGATTTTATCAGCATGTTCAATTAGGTGGAGCTTGTTGTTATTGATCCATGCCTCCTATGGAGTTGCTCCAATGGAGTTGTTTGCTATAGGATATGTCAAATATCTGTCCATGCTCTTTATGTTCTTATTAAAGTTGATATGTTTGTTGTTTTGTGCCTCCGAAGGCAGCATCGTGATGATGTTTTTGCCTTCCCAGATTTTGACTAAGTCTGGATAATTTTATTGCAACTTGCCATGCTTGTTTAATTATGTTCCAGTAATCTTTTGGGTGTGTTCTAAGTTCATGCTTGTTAAGTATCATGTCTAGTTCACAGCCATGCTTCTTGTTAACATGTTTGTGTGTTGTAGCTTATATATATCTTGCTCCAATGTTGCTTTGTGGCTGTTAACTTCAGCTTGTTGTTATATCTTGTTTCATGTGTATCTCCTAGCCCGTTGCTCCGTTTCGAGTGTGCCTTATATGAAACTTGTGTGATTTTGCATGTAGAATCATAATATCATATTGTTTTCATGTTTGGAGTGAGTTTGCTTGATGTTTGGGTGCATCTTGCACCGTTGCCTTGTTTGTCTTGTTTTGCTCATATCTTCTAGACCGTAGCTCCGAATTAAACAAACTTTATATGAAACTTGACTAGAATTTCGTGTATATCATCTTGGTGCATGTTAACTTGCTGTTTAACAACTTTAACTTAAGGTTTGTTCAGATCTGGACTAATTTCAAATTATGCATATGAGGGCTTACCGGATTTGTTATATGTTGATTCCGGCCTCATTTAAACTTGTTGGGTGATGTTGTTCTTGTGCGCTTAATCCCTTGCCATGTATTGCATCATATATAGACTTGTCTTGCATCCTAATTGGTTGAGAATATTGTCACGTTCTTGTGTTGTGTGTTTACCATATTGCTTGCTTCTTGTCGTTAGTGCTTGTTCCGTTGCGATCGTGAGGATTCGTTCGTCTACACGTGGTTCGTCTTCAAGGCTTCTTCTTCGTCTTCTTCATGGACCCGTTCTTCTTCCTTGCGGGATCTCAGGCAAGATGACCATCACCTTGGATACCTTTACTATCATTGCCATGCTTAGTTGTCTCGATGCTATCGTTATATGTCGCGCTACCTATCATTTTATCATCCTATCTCCTTGTTTCCATGAAACCTCGAACCTTGACACCTTCCTAGAAAACCATTGTTTGGCTATGTTACCCGCTTGCTCAGCCCTCTTATAGCGTTGTTAGTTGCAGGTGAAGATGAAGATCGTTCCAGGTGGGAACTTGTTGTTGGTATATCACAATATGTCTTATTTATATTAACACACCTATATACTGGGCATGGGTGGAAGGCTTGTCCTTTTGCTCGGTGTTTTGTTCCACTCATGTCACCTTAGGCGCCGATAAACCGGCATTATGTTCCTTGATTTTGCGTTCCTTACACGGTTGGGTATATGGGGACCCCTTGACAGTTCGTCTTTGAATAAAACTCCTCCAGCAAGGCCCAACATTGGTTTTAATTTGCTCATAATAACAACTTAACTAATTAATTAATTGCATAGGGAGTTAGCACTACCCGAGATTCTTCTACATAGCAGGGGGACCAGTGCTGATGGTGTTGGTCCCAAACGGTCCGACTACGGGGCCACCACGGGGAAACTCGAGGATTGGCTCCCGTAGGCTGTCCCATCCGGTCGTAGCCTGAGACGAGATACGCGCGGCTACTATCAGGGTGTCGGCACACCGGGAGGTCTTGCTGGACTTGTTTTACCATTGTCGAAATGTCTTGTGCATCGGGATACCGAGCCTAATCGGATTTTCCTAAGACAAGGAGTAATAATTATTATTACCTCAGCTGATCGTGAGAGCTTGTGATGGGCTAAGTTGGGACACCCCTGCAGGGTTATGATCTTTCGAAAGCCGTGCCCGCGGTTATGTGGAAGATTGGAATTTGTTAATGTCCGGTTGTAGAAAACTTGACAGAAGATCCGAAGTAAAACACACAACTGTGTGAGTAACCGTGACTATCTCTTTTCACTTTGAGAAGAGAACACGGTGGGGTTATGTTTGACTCGTAGGTAGTTCAGGATCTTTAGCGATCACTACTAGTTTGCGACCGTTTGCGTAGATGCTCATCTTATTCTTGTACTCGTAAGTTAGCCACCATATATTGCTTAGTCGCTGCTGCAACCTCACCACTTAACCTCTTCCTACCTATTAAGCTTTGCTAGTCTTGTTACCCATGGTTATGGGATTGCTGAGTCCTCGTGGCACACAGATACTACAACAACAGTTGCAGGTGCAGGTTTCCGATGACTTGACGTCAGAGCGATGATCGTTGTGTTGGAGTTCTTTCTTCTTCTTCTTCTTCTTCAATCTTGGGTTAGGTTCCGGGTCGGCAGCCTGGGATAGCAGATGGATGTCGTTTTGCTTTCATGTTTGTATCCGTAGTCGGATACCTTGTATTGATGTTGTTGTATTCATGTGACTTGTATGTATTGTTGTATCCCCCATGTATGTATGTAATGGTACGATGTAATGATATCCATCTTGCTAAGCGCCCGAAATGCGGTTCTTTCTTTCGAAGTTGCTCAACCTTTTATTATTCCTGGGTTTCACTCTTTTGTCCTCAAAGAACTTTGTTCTTCCTCTTTTCTCTTCTGTCTCGTTCCTAAGATCTCGGGACAAGATCTCTTGTTAGTAGGGGAGTGTTGTGACACCCCGAGACCGGTGCGCCAGGTGTCAGCCAGTTATTCGTTGCCGTTGTCATGTCATCTGCTTGCGTGTTGCATCTTGCCCTGCCATCGTGTGTGTTGCATCAGCATGTTTTCAAAACTTGCATCCGTCCGAGTTCCCTCGTCCTCTCCGTTGTCCGTTCTGAGCCCAAACACACTTACACGCGCCCGTGGCGCCTCCGAATATTTATTTTATGAGTGACCGCAAAATGTTCTCGGAATGGGATGAAACTTGGTGTGTGGTCTTGTTATAGTGTAGACAGGCCACCTGCCAAATTTCATCGCATTCGGAGCTCGTTTGATAGCCTAACAGATATATATAGCGGCACTAGTCGCCGGTTTAAACGTCGAACGTTTTCGGTCTCCAAAAACCCCGCGGGACTCTTTTCCCTTCTCTCCTCGCAGCCCGTGACCCCTCTTCACAGCCCACTACCACCCTCTAGGCTCAGCCTAGTCCCTCTCCGCTCCGTAGCCGTCCGATCGGTATCCGGTGGTCCGAATCGGAGCAAAAACCCTCAGCCCTAGCCCCTTTTCCTATTTAAGCAGCCCCCCTCGTCCAAAAATGGCTAAAAACCTAGCCCCTAGTCCACCCCTAACCTCCAGCCCGCTCCTCCTCGATTTCCGCACCAGACCGTCCCCGCCGCCGCCACTTGTCGCGCCACCATGGGCCAGCCAGCCAGCCCGCGCCGCCGCCACCTCAGCGCGGGACCCACTGCCAGCCTCCCGTGCACTGGCCCCTCTCCCCTCTCGTCGCGCCAGGCCCATCCCTGACCCACCAGGGCCCCGCTCTGGGCCCCGAGGCCCGCACCCGCCGCCCGCGCCTCCATGCTCGCTCCCGCCCCGAGCTCCTCCGCCACTGCGCCCCGAGCCGCCCAACGTCAGCTCGCCGCCCCGCCGCCCTCGGGCACCACCGGCGACCACCGCCGTCTCGGGATCCGCCACCGCTGCAACACCCCGAGGTGGTCTCGAGCTCGTCAGCGCCGCCGCCATGGATTTCTTCCCCGAGCTCGCCGCCCCGTCGCCAAGCCTTCCCCGGCGCGGTCCGTCGCCGGAGAGGCCGGATCTGACCTCCCCGCCTCCGGATTCGCGGCCCGACTGCCTTCCACCGCCGTGACTCGCCCTGCGCCGTCGTTCCGCCGCCATGGCCGCCGGCCCCGACCTCCTCTGCCGCGCCGGACATGTCCGGAGGAGCCGGACATGTCCAGGTCGCCCTGCTCTATGCCACTGACAGTGGGACCCGTGTCCAGCCACCAACGGACATGTCCGACCTGACACCGGACATTTTCATCCCTCGAGGTCTATTTTCCCTCTAAGTCCTTTTCTTGTACCTTCGGATGCATACTTTGCGGTGCTGTAACTTGATGTGTGTATGTCCAAATTGAGTGTATGATATGTCAAAATGATCGTGGTGATATGCTCTACACTTTGTTCCATTGTGCCATGCTTGTTTGAGTTCATTTAGATGCTCTAATCTCTGTTGCAAGAGTGCTACTTGTTATAAACTATTGTAACTTGTTAATTTGATGCCATGTTTGAGATATGATCACTTGGTGCATGTTTATCCAAATGATGCATATGATATGTCAAAATGTTCATTGTGAAGTGTACTACATGATGGTTGATGTAGCATGCTTGTTTGAGTTCATATTGACATGTTAATCTCTATTGCAAAAGTGCATTTGGCTGTTAAGTACTGAAACTTGTTATAAGATGCTGATTTCACTTGCTCTTTGTTATTGATGTGTTTGTCTTCATGCCACATGTCTAGATGTTTTAGAAGCACCATCATGTGGTCTTTGCTGTGCTGCATTTAACTTTACATGATATGCCTTGAGGTGACTTAAACATGCTTGTAAACATGCCATGTTGTTATTGCTGTTTTATACTTAGTGAAAAACTGCTAAGTCTGGAATCTGTTATAACCTGATGCTATGTTTGCTTGATGCCCCACTCAAATACATGCTTGTTTTGGAGTGGAGAATGATCATGTCGTGTTTTCCATGTTATTGTCTATCCATTCATGCCCTTACTTGCTCATATGACCTGCTGTAGCTTATTTATTTCTTGCTCTCAAGTTGCTATAAATTATGCCTGTCAGGATTTTATCAGCATGTTCAATTTGGTGGAGCTTGTTGTTATTGATCCATGCCTCCTATGGAGTTGCTCCAATGGAGTTGTTTGCTGTAGGATATGTCTACTACATGTCCATGCTCTTTATGTTCTTATTAGAGTTGATATGCTTGTTGTTTTGTGCCTCCGAAGGCAGCATCGTGATGATGTTTTTGCCTTCCCAGATTTTGACTAAGTCTGGATAATTTTATTGCAACTTGCCATGCTTGTTTAATTATGTTCCAGCAATCTTTTGGGTGTGTTCTAAGTTCATGCTTGTTAAGTATAATGTCTACTTCACAGCCATGCTTCTTGTTAACATGTTTGAGTGCTGTAGCTTATATATATATCTTGCTCCAAAGTTGCTTTGTGGCTGTTAACTTCAGCTTGTTGTTATATCTTGTTTCATGTGTATCTCCTAGCCCGTTGCTCCGTTCTGAGTGTGCCCTATATGAAACTTGTGTGATTTTGCATGTAGAATCATAATATCATATTGTTTTCATGTTTGGAGTGAGTTTGCTTGATGTTTGGGTGCATCTTGCACCGTTGCCTTGTTTGTCTTGTTTTGCTCATATCTTCTAGACCGTAGCTCTGAATTAAACAAACTTTATATGAAACTTGACTAGAATTTCATGTAGATCATCTAGGTGCATGTTAAATTTCTGTTTAACAACTTTAACTTAAGGTTTGTTCAGATCTGGACTAATTTCAAATTATGCATATGAGGGCTTACCGGATTTGTTATATGTTGATTCCGGCCTCATTTAAACTTGTTGGGTGATGTTGTTCTTGTGTGCTTCATCCCTTGACATGTATTGCATCATATATAGACTTGTCTTGCATCCTACTTGGTTGAGCATATTGTCATGTTCTTGTGTTATGTGTTTACCGTATTGCTTGCTTCTTCTCGTTAGTGCTTGTTCCGTTGCGATCGTGAGGATTCGTTCGTCTACACGTGGTTCGTCTTCAAGGCTTCTTCTTCTCTTCTTCATGGACCCGTTCTTCTTCCTTGCGGGATCTCAGGCAAGATGACCATCACCTTGGATACCTTTACTATCATTGCCATGATTAGTTGTCTCGATGCTATCGTTATATGTCGCGCTACCTATAATTTTATCAGCCTCTCTCCTTGTTGCCATGAAACCTCTAACCTTGACACCTTCCTAGCAAACCATTGTTTGGCTATGTTACCCGCTTGCTCAGCCCCTCTTATAGCGTTGTTAGTTGCAGGTGAAGATGAAGATCGTTCCAGGTGGGAACTTGTTGTTGGAATATCACACTATGTCTTATTTATATTAACACACCTATATACTGGTCATGGGTGGAAGGCTTGGCCTTTTGCTCGGTGTTTTGTTCCACTCATGCCACCTTAGGCGCCGATAAACCGACATTATGTTCCTTGATTTTGCGTTCCTTACACGGTTGGGTATATGGGGACCCCTTGACAGTTCGTCTTTGAATAAAACTCCTCCAGCAAGGCCCAACATTGGTTTTAATTTGCTCATAATAACAACTTAATTAATTAATTAATTGCATAGGGAGTTAGTGCTACCCGAGATTCTTCTACATAGCAGGGGGGCCAGTGTTGATGGTTAGTGCTACCCAAACGGGCCGACTGCGGGGCCACCACGGGGAAACTCGAGGATTGGCTCCCGTAGGCTGTCCCATCCGGTCGTGGCTTGAGACGATATACGCGCGGCTATTATCAGGGTGTCGGCACACCGGGAGGTCTTGCTGGACTTGTTTTACCATTGTCGAAATGTCTTGTGCACCGGGATACCTAGCCTGATCGGATTTCCCTTAGACAAGGAGTAATAATTATTATTACTTCAGCTGATCGTGAGAGCTTGTGATGGGCGTTGGAACACCCCTGCAGGGTTATGATCTTTCGAAAGCCGTGCCCACGGTTATGTGGCAGATTGGAATTTGTTAATATCCGGTTGTAGAAAACTTGACAGAGGATCCAAAGTAAAACACACAACTGTGTGAGTAACCGTGACTGTTACTTTTCACTTTGACAAGAGAACACGGTGGGGTTATGTTTGACTTGTAGGTAGTTCAGGATCTTTAGCGATCACTACTAGTTTGCGACCGTTTGCGTAGATGCTCATCTTATTCTTGTACTCGTAAGTTAGCCACCATATATTGCTTAGTCACTGCTGCAACCTCACCACTTAACCTCTTCCTACCTATTAAGCTTTGCTAGTCTTGTTACCCATGGTTATGGGATTGCTGAGTCCTCGTGGCTCACAGATACTACAACAACAGTTACAGGTGCAGGTTTCCGATGACTTGACGTCAGAGCGATGATTGTTGTGTTGGAGTTCTTTCTTCTTCTTCTTCTTCAGTCCTGGGTTAGGTTCCGGGTCGGCAGCCTGGGATAGCAGATGGATGTCGTTTTGCTTTCACGTTTGTATCCGTAGTCGGATACCTTGTATTGATGTTGTTGTATTCATGTGACTTGTATGTATTGTTGTATCCCCCATGTATGTATGTAATGGTACGATGTAATGATATCCATCTTGCTAAGCGCCCGAAATGCGGTTGTGCCCCAATCACATAAGTGTCACGTGATTGGGATAGAATCGTATCTTGGGCATGACAATACTACATTGTCATTCAAGGCAAGTTCGGGGGCTAGTGAGGGAGTCCTGGATTTGGGGGTCCTCGGGTGTTCGAACTATTTGATATGGGCTGGACTGATGGGCCGTGAAGACAAAGCAGAAGACCCTCCCCCGTGTCCGGGTAGGACTCCTATGTGTGTAGAACAACAAGTTTGATGTCCGAGTGTAATGTTTCCTTCCTCCGCAAGCCGACTCTGTACAACCCTAGGCCCCTCTGGCGTGTATATAAACCGGAGGGTTTAGTCGGTAGAGATGATCAGAATAATCATAGGCTAGACGGCTAGGGTTTAGCCATTAGATCTCGAGGTAGATCAACTCTTGTAACCCCTATACTCATCGCATACAATCAAGCAGGAAGTATGGTTTTACCTACCTTAAGAGGGCCCGAACCTGGGTAAACATCGTGTCCCTACTGTTCATTGTGACCATCGATCCTCAGACTCACAGCTTGCCCCCCTACCCGAGATCTGCCGGTTTTGACACCGACACCTACGAGGAAACATTGGAGTGTGATGTGGTACCTATGTCCATTTGCCACCTCCTCCTTGGAAGGCCATGGGAATTCAACCGCAGAGTCATCCACAACAGACGTACCAACCATTATAGTTTCAAAATGAAGGGCAAGGAGTTCGTGCTTCCACCCATGTCGCCAAGTCAAGTGGTCACCGACAAGCAAGTATCAACCAACCATCATGTAGAGAATGGTGAGAGACTGATCCACCAAAAGGAGAGTGAGAGCCACAAGCCCAAATCAAGTGCCTCCACGATGAGCGACAAGAAACAACTAGTGCTATTCGCCACCAAAAGTGAGATGAGAGAAGTGTGTGAGAACCCATCAAGTGTCCTTCACTTTGTGCTCTTATGAAAAGGAGAAGTGGAACAACCTAACACTTCACCACCTCTACCTTTAGTGTTGTCTCATTTGTTGAAGAAATTCCAAGATGTCTTTCCCGAGGAGCTACCTCCAGGTCTACCTCCTCTTCGCGGCATCGAGCACCACATCGACCTCATCCCCGGAGCACCTCTTCCTAACAAGGCACCTTACGCAAACCCCAAAGAAACCAAGGATATCCAATGACAAGTTTAACAACTCATCAACAATGGTAATGTCCAAGAAAGCTTGAGCCCTTGTGCCATTCCAGTAATCCTTGTCCCCAAGAAAGATGGCACTTATCGAATGTGTTTTGATTGCCGTCCAATCAATGCTATCACAGTTAGATATCGTCACCCCATACCACACTTAGATGATATGATAGATGAGCTTAGCGGAGCCACAATCTTCTCTAAGGTTGATCTTAAGAGTGGCTACTATCAAATCCGCATACAAGAGGGTGATGAATGGAAAACCGCATTTAAGATCAAATTTGGCTTATATGAATGGCTTGTTATGCCAATGGGCTTATCCGAGGCACTGGTACTTTTATGAGAGTCATGCATTATGTTCTTAGACCTTACATTGGCATCTTTGTTGTGGTCTACTTTGATGACATCCTTGTGTTTAGCAAGTCTCTAAAAGATCATGTGACTCATCTTAGCACCATTTTGCAAACCCTGCGCAAACAGAAACTCTATGCCAACATGGAGAAATGAAAAATTGGTGTAGAAAAACTTCTTTTTCTCGGATTTGTTGTTTCTTCCAAGAGTGTGCATGTAGACGAAACTAAGATCGAAGCTATTAAAACTTGGCCCAAACCAACGAACCTACAACAAGTGTGTAGCTCCCTAGGCCTAGGCATATTCCATCGGCAATTTGTGAAGGATTTTGGCATGATTGCTATGCCTTTACATGCTTTGAGTAAGACGAATGCACCCTTTGGTTGGGGTCCATCTCAAGATACTGCGTTCAATGAGCTTAAGAATTTTCTTACACATGCTCCTTTGCTTGCTTTACCCAATTTGGATAAACCTTTCGAGGTACATTGTGATGCTAGTGGTACCGTCATAGGAGGTGTGTTAAGGAAAGAGAAGGGCCCGATCGCTTACTTTAGTGAAAACTATCCAGAGCGTAACTTAACTACCCCATCTATGACAAAGAACTATACGCTTTAGTGAGAGTCTTGCGTGTTTGGGAGCATTATTTATGGCCTCATGAGTTCATTCTTCACACGGACCATGAAACACTTAAGTATCTTAAGGGTGAAACTAAGTTGAACAAGCGTCATGCTATGTGGAGTGAATTCATTGAGTCTTTTCCCTATGTTATCAAGTATATCAAAGGCAAGGAGAATGTAGTTGCCGACGCTTTATCCCGCAAATGCATGCTTGTTACTCAACTTGAGTCGAATGTTATTGGCTTTGAGCACATAAAAGACTTGTATGAGCATGATATTTTTTTTGCAAATCCTTATGCTAAGTGCTTGACGCATACATCTTGGGAACGATATTACATCAAGGACGGTTATCGTATGAGAGCTAACAAACTTTGCATTCCCGAGTCTTCTCTTCGTTTGTTACTTCTGCAAGAAGCTCATGAAGGAGGACTTATGGGACACTTTGGACACGACAAGATATTTGCTACGCTCTCCAAGAATTACTATTGGCCCAAGATGTTCGGTAACATCTCACGCTTCACCAACCGATGCTCAGCATGTCGCAAAGCTAAGTCTAGAGCTCAATCTCACGGTCTTTACATGCGACTTCCTATTCCATATCAACCATGGCAATACATTAGTATGGACTTTGTCCTTGGTTTGCCTAGAACTCAAAATGGAAAGGATTCCGTCTTTGTTGTTGTGTATCGATTTTCCAAAATGGCTAATTTCATTCCATGCAACAAGATAGATGATGCTTCACATGTTGCAAATCTCTTCTATAGGGAAATCTCGCACTTACATCAAGTGCCCAAGATGACCGTCTCGGACTACTTTTGGAAGACACTTTGCGCCAAGCTCGGAATCAAGCTACTATTCTCTTCGGCATACCACCCACAAACCGACGGCCAAACGGAGGTGACGAACCGCACACTATCGACGCTTCTCCGCGTGTTGATCAAGAAGAACCTCAAGGAAAGGGAGCAATGTTTGCCCATCGCCGAGTATGCCTACAACCGCGCAAGACACTCCACAACCGGCAAGTCCCCCTTCGAGGTCGTCTACGGTTTCAACCCGTTGTCCCCATTGGACATCCTTCCTCTACCTCTACAAGAGATCATCAATATGTATGCAAGTGCACGAGCAAGCTATCTCAAGAAGATGCACGAAGATACAAGGCACACCATCGAGCATCAAGTCCAATGTCTATAATCCAAGATCAACGTCAACAAGCACCGCATGGCATTCGACATTGGAGATCTTGTATGGCTACACCTTCGCAGGGAATGGTTCCCCAACGAGCGTAAGTCCAAGTTACTACCTCGAGCCCATGGACTATTCAAGGTGCTTGCACTCTTCAACAGAAATGCATACAAGATCGACATCCCATGCGACAAGTACTCCGTGAGCGACATCTCCAATGTCAAAGATCTCTCTCCCTACCACGGTGATGAAGGTTTTGATCCGAGGTCGGATCTTTCCCAAGGGGGAGGGAGATGATGCGGAGCATCCTACAGTCACCCCCATGGACCCATCTCCCCAAGTGCCAAGTGGACCGATGACATGATCTCGTGCAAGAGCACTCGAAACCGAGGTGACATCTCTCCTTAATGAACTTCCATATGATGCATGGAGAGATGGCTACTACCTAAGGCAAATATGGGACACAAGTATAGGGGATCAATCATAGTCCTTCCGATGAGTAAGAGTGTCGAACCCAACTAGGAGCATAAGGAAATGGCAAGTGGTTTTCAGCAGGGTGATGTCTGCAAGCACTGGAATTGTCGGTAACAGATAGTTTGATAGCAAGATAATTTGTAACGAGCAAGTAACGGTAATGGTAAATAGTATGCAGCAAGGTAGCCCAATCCTTTTGTGGCAAAGGACAGGCCAAATGATTTCTTATAATAAGCAAAGTGTTCTTGAGGGCACACGGGAATTTCATCTAGTCACTTTCACCATATTGGCTTGATTTGTGTTCGTTACTTCCATAATTTGATATGTGGGTGGACGGATGCTTAGGTGTTGTTCTTACTTGAACAAACCTTCTACTTATGATTAACCCCCTTGCAAGCATCCGCAACTACGAGAAAAGTGTTAAGATAAAATCTAACCATAGCATTAAACATTTGGGTCCAAATCGGTCCCTTACGAAGTAGCGCATAAACTAGGGTTTAAGCTTCTGTCACTCCAGCAACCCATCATCTAATAATACTCCACAATGCATTACCTTAGGCCCAAATATGGTGAAGTGTCATGTAGTCGACATTCACATGACACCACTAAGGGAATCATAACACACATATCAACGAAATATCGAACACATATCAAGTTCATATGATTACTTGCAACATGATTTTCTCCCGTGACCTCAAGAACTAAAGTAACTACTCACAAATGACAAGTGTGCTCAAGATCAGAGGGGTATTAAATATCATAATGGACCTGAACATTTAATTTTCCACCAAATAAACCATATAGTAATCAACTACAAGATTTAATCAACACTACTAGTCACCTACAAGTACCAATCTGAGGTTCCGGTACAAAGATTGAACACAAGAGATGAACTAGTGTTTGAGAGGATATGGTGCTATTGGAGATGTTGATGAAGATTGGCCTCCCAAAGATGAGAGGGTTGTTGGTGATGATGATGAAGATGATTTCCCCCTCCGGGAGGAAAGTTCCCCCGGCGGAATCGCTCCGTTGGAGGGCAAAAGTGCTCCTACCCAAGTTCCGCCCCGAGACAGCGGTGCTCTGTCCCGAAAGTCCTCTCCTTAATTATTTTAGGTCAAAATGACTTATACACCAGAAGATGTGCACCAGAGGTGGGCCTAGGAGGGCACAACCCACCAGGGCACGCCTGGGGGCCCTAGCGCGCCCAGGTGGATTGTGCCCACCTGGTGGGCCCTCTCTGGTACTTATTTGCTCCAATAATTCTTAAATATTTCATAAAAAATCTCCGTGAAGTTTCAGCCCATTTGGAGTTGTGCAAAATAGGTAGCCTGATGTTGCTTTTTCAGGTCCAGAATTCCGGTTGCTGGTATTCTCCCTCTTGATGTAAACCTTGCATATTATGAGAGAAAATGCATTAGAATTACTCCAGAAGGCATTATTATGCATAAAAACATTATAAATAACAGTAGGAAAACATGATGCAAAATGGACGTATCAATGATCTTTGGGATTTTTTTCATAATTAAAACGTCCCTCCTTTGGTAATATATGTTCACCGCAAGAAAATTTAACATTCATCGTAGTTACTATGGATGCGTGGTGTGTGTGTGTGTGTGTGTGCGCGCGCGCACACACGCATGTGTGTGCGTGCGTGCGTGTGTGTGTGTGTGCGCGCACACACACGTGTGGGGGTGGCTTGCAGTACACTACGAGTCGTGAGCCATCATGTAGTTTGGCCGTTTTGTGAGGCAGGTGCCACATCAGAGTCGCGAATTCATTATTTAAAACATTACACAACCCTTTCATACATACGTGTTTCGGCCACGTACAGTCGGTGGTTGTCCTACACGACACTCACTCACGTGTGACGCTTTATGTGGGCCCACCAGGTTGTCGTCCATCACTTTTACCAACAGCCGACAGAGAGGTTAATTTGACCAGCAAGGTAGAATCTTTTTTGTTTGTGTTATGGTGGGAGTATATAGTATGCGTCGAAGAGGTGGGAGGGGACTAGCATATATACTATGTACACGTCTGTGAACACGTCCACCTCACTTAGTGTCGGGGCTTTTCGGTTTCTGAGGCACGTGCCACATCAAAGTTGTGCATTGGCTATTCAAACATCACAGAACACCTCTTTGGGCAACATGCATGCATGCGATTGTTATCCCAGGACACTCACGTGTGACGCTTCCATCTGTGGGCCCGCGAGGTCATCGTTGATGCATGCATCACTTTGATCTAAATCAGGAGAGCTTAATTAATTTCACCATCCAGGATGATTCTTTTTGGGTTGTATTATGGTAGGAGCATATAGTATGCGTCAAACAGGGCGAAGGGTACTTTACAGTTTTTGAGGCATGTGCCACATCAAAGTTGTGCATTTTGGTTATTCAACATATGTTTGGACCACATGCAAAGTGATGGTGGTTGTCCTCTCGTACCCACTCACGCAGTTATCAGCGATATAAATGCTTTCTATCTCCGAGCCCGCTTGGTCCATCACAACTTAGCCTGACAACGCGAGAGGTTAATTTGACTCACGAGTAGATTATTATTTTTGTTTGTATTATGTGATACATCTCCAACGTATCTATTTTTTTTATTGTTCCATGCTATTATATATTCTGTTTTGGATGTTTAATGGGCTTTATTATACACTTTTATATTATTTTTGGGACTAATCTACTAACCCAAGGCCTAGTGCAAATTGTTGTTTTTGCCTATTTCAGTGTTTCGCAGAAAAGGAATATCAAACGAAGTCCGGACGGAATGAAACCTTCGGGAGAGTTATTTTCGGAACTGTATCTACACAGAAGACTTGGAGTACACACGAGGGAACGAGAGAAGCGGCCACGAGGGCAGGGGGCGCGACCCCACCCTCGTGGGCCCCGTCTGGCTCCTCTGATGCCCTCCTTCCTCCTATATATATCCACATACCCTGAAAACATCGAGGCAACAAACGAAACCCTAATTACACCGCTGCAACCTTCCGTTTCCGTGAGATCCCATCTTGGGGCCTGTTCCGGAGCTCCGTCGGAGGGGGGATCGATCACAGAGTGCTTCTACATCAACACCATAGCCTCACCAATGAGTTGTGAGTAGTTTACCACAGACCTTCGGGTCCATCGTTATTAGCTAGATGGCTTCTTCTCTCTTTTTGGATCTCAATACAAAGTTCTCCTCGATCTTCGAGGAGATCTATTTGATGTAATTTTTTTGTGATGTGTTTGTCGAGATCCGATGAATTGTGGGTTTATGATCAAGATTATCTTTGAACAATTTTTTATTCTTTTCTGAAACCTTTTATGTATGATTATAATATCCTTGCAAGTCTCTTCGAATTATTGGTTTGGTTTGGCCTACTAGATCTATAGTTCTTGCAATGGGAGAAGTGCTTGGCTTTGGGTTCAATCTTGAGGTGTCCTTTCCTAGTGACAGTAGGGGCAGCAAGGCACGTATTGTATTGTTGCCATCGAGGATAAAAAGATGGGGTTTATATCATATTGCTTAAGTTTATTCCTCTACATCATGTCATCTTGCTTAAAGCATTACTCTGTTCTTATGAACTTAATACTCTAGATGCATGCTGGATAGCGGTCGATGTGTGGAGTAATAGTAGCAGATGCAGAATGGTTTCGGTCTACTTGTTACAGACGTGATGCCTATATATAATGATCATGCCTAGATATTCTCATAACTATGCGCTTTTCTATCAATTGCTCGACAGTAATTTGGTCACCCACCGTAGAATTCTGCTATAATGAGAGAAGCCACCAGTGAAACCTATGGCCCCGGGTCTATCTTTATCATATTACTTTCCCGTCAACTTGCCGATTTCTGCCACCGTTATTTATTTGCTTTATTTATTTTCTGTTTCTATACCAAAAATACTATCCTATCATATCTATCAGATCTCACTTTCGTAAGTGACCGTGAAGGGATTGACAACCCCTTATCGCGTTGCCTGCGAAGTTCTTATTTGTTTGTGCAGGTGCGAGGGACTCGCGCGTGGTCTCCTACAGGATTGATACCTTGGTTCTCAAAACTGAGGGAAATACTTACGCTACTGTGCTGCATCACCCTTTCCTCTTCGAGGGAATACAACACAAGCTCGAGAAGTAGCAAGAATAATTTATGGCGCCATTGCCGGGGAGATCTGCGCAAAAGTCACATACCAAGTACCTATCACAAACCCTTATCCTTCGCATTACATCATTTGCCTCTCGTTTTCCTCTCCCCCACTTCACCCTTGCCATTTTATTCGCCCTTCTTTTTTTCCGTGTGTTTACCATTCGCTTGCCTCGTGTGTGTTCGTCTTTATCGCGGGTTGTTGCTATCATGTCTGAGATGGGGGAAGATGCCGTTGAAAGGGGTAGTAATGTTGAGGGCAACTTCACCTTTGTTGATCCTCCGGATGAAACTACCACCTTACATACTAAGAAATTCCGGGTTGGTAGTGGTAATATTATTGGAAAAGGAGTTTTTCAAGACTTCTTTACTTGTGCTGGTGCTTTACCCACTATGGGTGGATCTATTCTTCATAGAACTAGTAGTCTTGCAGATGCCATATCTATGCTTATAGTTGAAATTGAAAGGCAATTTATCCATATGCATCCTTGCATTCAGAGAATCTTTTTGGAATTTTCCAATATTGAGCATTCTTCTGTTAAGCGCGCAGCTACTATCTTTTTGGCTCATGAGTTCAGATTCATAATGAAAGAGGCCAAAGAGATATTTACGCATTATAGGGTGGACGCTGGTCGTCCTCCCATAGAAGCTATCTTATTCAATCAAGAGGACATAATGAGTTTGCAATCTTTAGATCATGTTGCTTTTAATGAAAATCTTAGGAAAAAGTTTCCTACCGATATCTTGGTTGATATAATTTCTGAATTGAATGATGATTTTGCTATTCAAAACAACGGGTTAGGCTTTTCCCTTGAGTGAAGGCTCATGACCTTTTGCCAAAATAATGCTTATAATGATGAATTGGTTGTTCAATATGAAGGGCCAAAGGAGGAACCTATACCTCCTGAGCTTGATATAGGGGACTTTTTGTCCTATTAAATTTAGCCCTTTTGATTATTTTTGATTGCCAAAAAGAAAACTTGCTGCTGAACATAGAGAATATGAGATGAGTTTTCGCGATCTACCTTATCATTAGGGCAATACCTAGATCTATTCTTGTATCGTGCCTAGCTAGGGGCGTTAAATGATAGCGCTTGTTGGGAGGCAACCCAATTTTATTTTCTTTGTTTTTGCTTTTGTTTAGGAATAAATATTGCATATAGCTTCTGTTTAGATGTGGTTTTGAGTTTTAATTAGTGTTTGTGCCAAGTAGAACCTTTGGGAAGACTTGTGTGACGTTTATATGATCATGATGTAAAAAACAGAAAATTTAGCGCTCACGAGATTGGATGTCATTTTTTACTAAGAGTGCTTTTTAGTTGATTCTTTTTACAGATGATTAATAGACAAATTCCTCACGTCCACCAATTTATTTTAATTTTTTTAGAGTTACAGAAGTATTTGAAAGTTACAGATTACTACAGACTGTTCTGTTTTTTGACAAATTCTGTTTTTCGTGTGTTGTTTGCTTATTCTGATGCATCTATGAGTAGTATCGGGGGGTATGAATCATGGAGAAGTTGGAATACAGTAGTTTTAACACCAATATAAACAAAGAATGAGTTCATTACAATACCTTTGAGTAGTGGTTTGTTTTCTTATACTAATGGAGCTCACGAGATTTTTGGCTAAGTTTTGTGTTGTGAAGTTTTCAAGTTTTGAGTATGGCTTTGATGGACTATGGAACAAAGAGTGGCAAGAGCCTAAGCTTGGGGATGCCCAAGGCACCCCAAGGTAAAATTTAAGGACAACCAAAAGCCTAAGCTTGGGGATGCCCCAGGAAGCCATCCCCTCTTTCGTCTTCATCTATCGGTAACTTTACTCGGGACTGTATTTTTATTCACCAGACGATATGTGTTTTTCTTGGAGCGTCATGTATGATTTAAGTCTTTGCTTTTTAGTTTGCCACAATCATCCTTGATGGACACACCTTTTTAGAGAGATAATTATGGTTTAGAATTTGTTAGAATACTCTATGTGCTTCACTTATATCTTTTGAGCTAGATAGTTTTGCTCTAGTGCTTCACTTATATCTTTTAGAGCACGGTGGTGGTTTTATTTTGTAGAAATTATTGATCTCTCATGATTCACTTTTATCTATTTGAGAGTCTTTTAGAACAGCATGGTAATGTTCTTTGGTTATAAAACTAGTCCTAATATGATAGGCATCCAAGATGAGTATAGTAAAAACTTCCATACAAATGCAATGAATGATAGGAGAAGTTTCATACTTGATGATTGTTGTGAGATATGAGGATGATGATATTAGAGTCATGATAATGGAGTAATTGTGAATTTGAGAAACACTTGTGTTAAAGTTTGTGATTCCCGTAGCATGCACGTATGGTGAACCGTTATGTGAAGAAGTTGGAGCATGATTTATTTATTGAGTGTCATCCTTTGTGTGGAGGTCGGGATCGCGCGATGGTTAACTCCTACCAACCCTTCCCCTAGGAGCATGCGTTGAATACTTTGTTTTGATAACTCGTAGATTTTTGCAATAAGTATATGAGTTCTTTATGGCTAATGTTGAGTCCATGGATTATACGCACTCTCACCCTTCCACCATTGCTAGCCTCTCTTGTACCGCACAACTTTCGCCGGTACCATACATCCACCATATACCTTCCTCAAAACAGCCACCACACCTACCTATCATGGCATTTCCATAGCCATTCCGAGATATATTGTCATGCAACTTACCACCGTTCCGTTCATATGACACGCTTCATATTGTCATATTGCCATGCATGATCATGTAGTTGACATCGTATTCGTGGCTAGGCCACCATTCAAAATTCAATCATACATGTCACTCTTGATTCATTGCACATCCCGGTACACCGCCGGAGGCATTCACATAGAGTCATATTTTGTTCTAGCTTCGAGTTGTAATCTTTGAGTTGTAAGTAAATAAAAGTGCGATGCTCTTCATTATTACAGCATTGTCCCGTGTGAGGAAAAAAAGAAAGGCCAAAAAAAGAGATGGCCCAAAAAAAGATAGGGGGGCTAATAAAAAAAATATACAAAAGAGAAAAGCCCCCCCCCCCCGAAAAAAAGAGAGAGAAAAGAGAGAAGGGACAATGCTACTATCCTTTTCCACACGTGTGCTTCAAAGTAGCACCATGATCTTCATGATAGAGAGTCTCTTGTTTTGTCACTTTCATATACTAGTGGGAATTTTCATTATAGAACTTGGCTTGTATTCCAACGATGGGCTTCCTTAAATGCCCTAGGTCTTCATGAGCAAGCAAGTTGGATGCACACCCACTTAGTTTCCTTTGATGAGCTTTCGTACACCTATAGCTCTAGTGCATCCGTTGCATGGCAATCCCTACTCACTCACATTGATATCTATTTATGGGCATCTCCATAGCCCGTTGATACGCCTAGTTGATGTGAGACTATATTCCTCTTTTGTCTTCTCCACAACCACCATTCTATTCATCCTATAGTGCTATATCCATGGCTCACGCTCATGTATTGCGTGAAAGTTGAAAGGTTTGAAAGAGTATGAAACAATTGCTTGGCTAAAACTAGGGTTGTGCATGATTTAAATACTTTGTGTGATGAAGAGGGAGCATAGCCAGACTATATGATTTTGTAGGGATAACTTTATTTGGCCATGTTATTTTGAGAAGACACGATTGCTTTGTTAGTATGCTTGAAGTATTATTATTCTTATGTCAATATAGACTTTTGTCTTGAATCTTTCGGATCTGAACATTCATGCCACAATAAAGATAATTACATTGAGAATTATGTTGGTTAGCATTCCACATCAAAATTCTGTTTTTTTCATTTACCTACTCGAGGACGAGCAAGAATTAAGCTTGGGGATAATTGATACGTCTCCAACGTATCTATAATTTTTTATTATTCCATGCTATATATAATCTGTTTTGGATGTTTAATGGGATTTATTATACACTTTTAAATTATTTTTGGGACTAACCTACTAACCCAAGGCCAAGTGCAAATTGCTGTTTTTTTTTGCCTATTTCAGTGTTTCGCAGAAAAGGAATATCAAACGGAGTCCAAACGGAATGAAACATTCGGGAGAGTTTTTTTGGGACAGTGTCTACACAGAAGACTTGGAGTACACGTGAGGGAACGAGAGAGGCGGCCACGAGGGCAGGGGGCGCGCCCAGGGGGGCAGGTGCGCCCCCACCCTCGTGGGCCCCCTCTGGCTCCCCCGGTGCCCTTCTTCCTCCTATATATATATATCCACATACCCTGAAAACATCGAGGCAACAGACAAAACCCTAATTCCACCGCCACGACCTTCTGTTCCCGTCAGATCCCATCTTGGGGCCTGTTCCGGAGCTCCGTCGGAGGGGGGATCTATCACAGAGTGCTTCTCCATCAACACCATAGCCTCACCAATGAGTTGTGAGTAGTTTACCACAGACCTTCGGGTCCATCGTTATTAGCTAGATGGCTTCTTCTCTCTTTTTGGATCTCAATACAAAGTTCTCCTCGATCTTCGAGGAGATCTATTCGATGTAATCTTTCTGTGATGTGTTTGTCGAGATCCGATGAATTGTGGGTTTATGATCAAGATTATCTTTGAAAAATATTTGATTCTTTTCTAAAATCTTTTATGTATGATTATAATATCCTTGCAAGTCTCTTCGAATTATTGGTTTGGTTTGGCCTACTAGATCTATAGTTCTTGCAATGGGATAAGTGCTTGGCTTTGGGTTCAATCTTGCGGTGGCCTTTCCCAGTGACAGTAGGGGCAGCAAGGCACGTATTGTATTGTTGCCATCGAGGATAAAAAGATGGGGTTTATATCATATTTCTTGAGTTTATCCCTCTACATCAAGTCATCTTGCTTAAAGCATTACTCTGTTCTTATGAACTTAATACTCTAGATGCATGCTGGATAGCGGTCGATGTGTGGAGTAATAGTAGTAGATGCATAATCATTTCGGTCTACTGGTTACGGACATGATGCCTATATATAATGATCATGCCTAGATATTCTCATAACTATGGGCTTTTCTATCAATTGCTCGACAGTAATTTGTTCACCCACTGTAGAATTCTGCTATAATGAGAGAAGCCACTAGTGAAACCTATGGCCCCCGGGTCTATCTTTATCATATTACTTTCCTGTCAACTTGCTAATTTCAGCCGCCGTTATTTATTTGCTTTATTTACTTTCTGTTTCTATACCAAAAATACTATCCTATCAGATCTCACTTTCGTAAGTGACCGTGAAGGGATCGACGACCCCTTATCGCGTTGGCTGCGAAGTTCTTATTTGTTTGTGCAGGTGCGAGGGACTCGCGCGTGGTCTCCTACTGGATTGATACCTTGGTTCTCAAAAACTAAGGGAAATACTTACGCTACTATGCTGCATCACCCTTTCCTCTTTGAGGGAATACAACACAAGCTCGAGAAGTAGCATTATGGTATATAGGTCATGCTCTAGGATGACATGATATAGTTTGAGCACACATATGTCTACGCATGAATCCCTCCCATCAAGTCAAAGTGGCTAGTACCACGACACGTCATGAACCGATCTCCCCTTTGTGTGGGGACTGTACAATTTTCGAAACACGCGCCACATCAATGTTGTGAAATGGTATTCAAACATGCATGCACGCGTCACCTCCATATATACACATGTATTGGTTGCCTTCGAATTGTACACTCCCTCGCATGGTTATCGGTGACAAGCCTACATATTCATGGGCCCACATGGACATCTACATGATCACTTTGACCGACAACAAGATAGGTTACCATGGCGGATTCTTCCTTTTGGTTCTTGTTATCATAGTAGGTCATGGTGAGATTCAGACCTAATTAAGTTTGAGCACATACTATGCATGCATGCATGAATCCCTGTCATCGGCTCGAAGTGTGGTGTGACATACATATGCATCATCAACTAACCCTTGCTCTGTGTGGGGATTTCTGGTTCCAAATAAGCACGGTGCCACATCAAAGTTGTTCCATTGTGTATTCAAACATCAACACCTCCATACATATGTTTTGGCCACACGAAGGTAGTGGTTGTGTAATGCCCCGGATGTAATACTTTCCCTTTTGGGTATATAATATATCTCCGGCTTCATCTATTTCCATTCCGGGTTCTTTTGTCTTCCGGGTTTTCGTCATTTTGTTGTGTGAGTGTGTGGCATTCATTCATATCATGTAGACATGTGCATTGCATTGCTTTCGTGTTGACGGTTGCATCCGGTTCCGCGTGTTTCTTCCCGTTGTCCGTTTCGCGTTCCGGAGCTCCCTCACGTGTCTGTAACGTCCCGTAGGCCTACTTTGTTGTTCGGGCGTTTAACGTTACCGGTGTGCTGTGAGGTTGTTGTGTGTGTTGTTGTTTTGTTGTGTGCAACCCGCCTCTCAAATCTCGTCTCGTTTGGACTCCGTTGGTTTTTCCATCCATTGTTCGTGTGGGTCCAAAGTGCCTTCACTTTGTGTCCCAGAAACACCCCTACTGCAGTCCTCTATCTTCTCCTAGGCCTTCTAGACTACCCCGCGATCGGATCCGTCGGATCGCGATCGGAGGGTTCCTAACACCCCTAAATCACCCCCAAATCTCCTAACCCTAGCTACCTGCTATATATATAGACCCTAGTCTAATTTTTTAGCATCTTGCTTCTTCTCCACCCTCTCCCCCTCCATTTTCGGATCTGGCCATCCCCTCTTTGCCACTTGGCCAGATCCACGAAGGAAGCAGCGCTAGCCGCAGTTCGAAGCATCGAACCACCGGATCCCCTCAAATCCATCGCGAGTCAACGCTCCTCCCGATCCTCTGAAGCGACCGCGTCAGCCGCCCGCAATGCTCCTTCGCGCCAGATCCGACCACCGCTCGAGGCCCTCGCCAGGCAAGATCCTGCGTCGGCCCAGGCCATCCCTCTCCGTCGAAGTGGTCCACCTCGTCCTCGCCTGGGCCTTCGCCTCCTTCGCGGGCCGGCAGCGCTAGCCGCGCTCCCGTGCTCCCGACGCCCCGCCTCACCAGGCCGCTCCAGCGCAGGCCGCCTTCCCGCTCCGCGTCGGGCCGCCCAGCCGCCCGCCTCCTGGGCCCCGGTCCGGCCCCTGGGCCGTACGGCGCGTCTCTACGCCGCGCCAGCCGCGCGAGGCACCGGCCTCTCCCCGTCAGGCCACACCCGAGGCCTCCACACCGCTGGGCCGCGCCCCGCCTCACCGAGCCCAGTCGCCGTCGTCTCCCGCGCCACCACCTCCACCGCGGGCCTCTGCCTCAGCCGGATCGGCCCAGATCCGCCTGGGCCCGTGGTTGATTTTTTTTCCTGATCCAGATCTATCTCAGGTTGAACTCCCCCCCTTTTCCCACTAAGTCCCTGTTATATTTGTTCTGAGATGCAATGTTTGACCTGCTCTAACTTTTTGTCTGTTGCTCCGATTCGCACATATAATATGTCCAAGATCATTGCTATTGATCCGTGGCTCCGTTGGGGTGCACCTTTGGACTTAGTTGCTGTAGTATATGTCTAGTTTGTGTTCATATCCTTTGCCATGCCATTTGAGTGCTGTAGCTTAATTATTTTGTGCTCCGAAGTTGCTATGTTGCTGTAATTTTCAGCTTTCGCTCATTTCTTGTTTCGGGCATAACTTTTAGCCCGTAACTCCGATTTCAGCGAATCTTATATCAAACTTGATTGTTTTTCCGTGTAGATTAATAATATCAGATTGTTATCATGTTTTGAGGTGTTTTGCTTGAGTGATATTTTCCGTGCTCCGTGTGCATCCTTAGTGCATCCATCATGCATCCATCTTTATCGAGTGCGCATTGCATCTTGTTGATTTGTGCTTGGTGTGATTGTTTTGTTTAGAGCCGGGAGCTGAGTCTGAGTTCGAGTTCGAGCACGAGGTTTCCAACGAGGTTGAGCACGAGGACCCTTCTTACGATCCGAACGACTTCTCTTCAGGCAAGATGACCGAACCCCGATAACATTACTATCTTTGCCTATTGCTAGTAGTCTCGATCTATAGTTTTGCCTCGATGCCCATGATCTTCTTGTCAGCCTCCTACTTGTAACCAATTGCCATGTTTAACCAACCTACCTATGCAAACCGTTGCTTGGCTAAGTACGCTTCGCTCAGCCCTTCTTATAGCATTGCTAGTTGCAGGTGAAGATCGAAGATGCTTGCTTCATGTTGAAGTTTGGTTGGGTTATATCACACTATATAAATGCTTAAAATGAAATCATCTATATATTGGCAAGGGTGGAAGGCTAAGCCTTTTGCTTGGTGATTTGTTCCACTCATGCCGTTAGGAACCGTATAAACCGGTGTTATGTTCCTTGATTATGCGTTCCTAACACGGTTGGGGTGTATGGGACCCCCTCGATAAACCGCTAAGTGCTAAGTCTTTTCCAGCAAGTCCCAGCCTTGGTACTATTTGCCTAAACAACTAAAACTTTCCGAGGGAGTAATTAACCCGAGGCTTAACTAATTCAACCCCCTGGGCCAGTGCTCGACTTGAGTGTTGGTCCAAACCAGAGTCACTTGCGGATACTACCCAGTTCGCTGGGGTCTTCGGTATCTGTACGTAGCGCTCATCCGGACGTGTCCTGAGACCTAGATACGCGCGGCTACTATCAGGGTGTCGACACGCCGGGAGGATTTGCTGGATTAGCCTTACCTTAGCTCGGTATATCTTGAGCACGGGATTCCGAGGATACTCGGGTCTTCCCACTTTGGAGTTGCGACTCCGCGGATCGTGGGCTTGGAATGGGTCAAGTTGGAACACCCCTGCAGGGTTTGAACTTTCGAAAGTCGTGCCCGCGGTTATGTGGCAGATGGGAGTTTGTTAATTCCGGTTGTATATAACTTGACACAATGTTTCTAATACACTACCAGCGTGTGTTCCGTGACTGTCAATTTCCAAATAGGGATTCGGGAGTTGAACACGGAGGGGTTATGATTGTTGAGCTTGTAGCTAGGATCACTTCGTGATCACTTCTCGCCGAGGCTTTCTCTTCTCGCTCTCACTCACGTAAGCTAGATGCTAGTTGCTGCTGCAGACACTTATTCTTTTCTTCAGCCTTATCCTCACCCAAAGGCTTAAATAGTCTTGTTACCCGGAGACGGGATTGCTAAGTCCTCTGTGGCTCATAGTTACTTCATCACACCAGATGCAGGTCCAGCTGTGAGCTATACAGGTGATGGCACCGAGCTGGATTGGGAGTACGACGAGGAGCGTAGTCGGTTCTATGTGCGATACCCGGATGATCAGTAGTGGAGACTCTTACTACGATTCGATCCGCCTATGGTTTATTTATTTCAGTTTGGTACTTTGACATTTGGATTTTGCCCTTAGAGGGTTGTGATGTTCTTAATGTATGATGTTTGATACTTGTACTGTAATTCTGTGACGCGGCGAGTGTAAGCCAACTATTTTCTGTTTACTATCCCCTCTTTTACATGAGTTGTGCAAAGATTACCAAACTTGAGATCATTCTAGGATGGATTTATGCCTTTAAGCCGTGCCTCGACACGTAGGAGGTATAACTCCATCCTGGGCATTACAGGTTGTCCTCGGGTACTAGCTACTTGTGTGATTATTGGCGAGCTAGCCCATTTCCGGGGTTGCATGACCAGCCATCACTTTGACCGACAACAAGAGAGAGATTGTACGACCAAGGTGGATTATTCTTGGTCCATTTTATGACACATCTTGGTGAGATGCCCTCTCCCGCTGACTGAAAGTGTGTGTATGTGTGTGTGATGACGGGGGGGGGCTACTACTTCGCACTTTGCAAGGTGAACCTTCATGGGGCCGGCCATGCATTCATAGCTTAGGATTCCCCTCCTGCCGACACGAGGGGGCAAACAATACCGTGCGCTTTGCGAGATAGGTGCCACATCGAAGTTGCATTTGGTATTTGAACATCAAACCACCTTTTTCATAAATATATTTGGTCCACATGCAAGTGTGTTCGTGTTCTGACCCTTTCCCACATCATTTTTGCTAAATTTAAGATCATTAGACAAGTCGGATGACTCAACATACACGGTTCACTCACACTAATCGTGTGCCACGTCGGTGCCCCTATCACACACATCAGCACAATACATTGGGCTCCACGAGGCTTCCCCTCTCAAAAATATCTACCCACCTGCAAGATTTTTCTAATTGAGAACACACGGTTATTATGTTTCGACCGTCTGTGATGTTTGTTGTTCCCGCTCCTGCCTGCATTCCTCGAAAATATCTGCCTGTCTCGAGGATTTTTTTGTTTCATAACAGACGTTTTCTATTTCGGGACCGTGTGAGATGCACCATCATCCAAATTTTCAATAGCCCCCGCATTTCCCTCCCGCGTTTGAGTCCCGCGTATTAAAATTTTCAGTAGCCGCATCATTTCCTCAAGCACCCCCTCCATACACACCCAAACACCTCCTCGGGCGCGCGTGCACCCCCACCACAACCCCTCCCTTGCTTGAAACCCGAGCAGGGTCGTCGCCCCCGCAAGGCCTCCATTGTCATCATCTTTCGGCTTGCCCGTGCAGCTTACCCACCGATCTCCATACCCAGGCCGCTCTGAGTTTCTTAGATGACGCCTGCCAAATGCCCCCTTTCCCACAGATCCCCATTCCCACCCTCACTCCAGAGCGTCACAGCCTAACCCCGGCTACACTTCCCGTGGAGCTCGAGGAGCAACTGGTCCAAAAGAGGTGTATCATGGCCTCTTCGCCCGACGTCGCCGAGGTGGTCGCCAAGGAAGCTGACGACCATTACTGGCCGTAGGCACTCAATCAGTGGGCTAGAGTATGCGGGTATGTCATGGACACCGGCTACGACATCAAGGTCGTCGACAGCGACGACCTGATACGTCTCCAACGTATCTATAATTTTTGATTGTTCCATGCTATTATATATTCTGTTTTGGATGTTTAATGCGCTTCATTATACACTTTTTATATTATTTTTGGGACTAACCTACTAACCCAAGGCCCAGTGCATATTGCTGATTTTTGTGCCAATTTCAGTGTCTCGCAGAAAAGGAATATCTAATTGAGTCCAAACGGAATGAAACCTTCGAGAGAGTTATTTTTTGAATGATATCTTCACGAGAGACTTGGAATACAAGTTAGAGAAGAAATGAGGTGCCCACGAGGGGGCAGGGCACGCCCAGGGGGGCAGGCGTGCCCCCACCCTCATGGGCCCCATGTTGCTCCACCGACGTACTTTTTCCTCCTATATATATGTCCACGTACCCTGAAAACATCGAGGCAATAGACGAAACCCTAATTCCACCGCCGCAACCTTCTGTTCCCGTGAGATCCATCTTCGGGCCTATTCCGGAGCTTCACCGGAGGGCAGATCGATCACGGGGTGCTTCTACACCAACACCATAGCCTCACCGATGAGTTGTGAGTAGTTTACCACAGACCTTCGGGTCCATAGTTATTAGCAAGATGGCTTCTTCTCTCTCTTTGGATCTCAATACAAAGTTCTCCTCGATCTTCGAGGAGATTTATTCGATGTAATCTTTTTGCGGTGTGTTTGTTGAGATTTTGTGAATTGTGGGTTTATGATCAAGATTATCTTTGAACAATATTTGATTCTTTTCTGAAATCTTTTATGTATGATTATAATATCCTTGCAAGTCTCTTCGAACTATTGGTTTGGTTTGGCCTACTAGATCTATAGTTCTTGCAATGGGAGAAGTGCTTGGCTTTGGGTTCAATCTTGCGGTGTCCTTTCCCAGTGACAGTAGGGGCAGCAAGGCACGTATTGTATTGTTGCCATCGAGGATAAAAAGATGGGGTTTGTATCACATTGCTTGAGTTTATCCCTCTACATCATGTCATCTTGCTTAAGGCGTTACTCTGTTGTTATGAACTTAATACTCTAGATGCATGCTGGATAGCGGTCGACATGTGGAGTAATAGTAGTAGATGTGGAATCGTTTCGGTCTACTTGTCACAGACGTGATGCCTATATATAATGATCATGCCTAGATATTCTCATAACTATGCGCTTTCCTATCAATTGCTCGACAGTAATTTGTTCACCCACCGTAGAATTCTGCTATCATGAGAGAAGCCACTAGTGAAAGCTATGGCCCCCGGGTCTATCTTTATCATGTTACTTTCCTGCCAACTAGCCAATTTTTGCCGCCCTTATTTATTTGCTTTATTTACTTTCTATTTCTATACCAAAAATACCAAAAATACTACCTTATCATATCTATCAGATCTTACTTTCGTAAGTGACAGTGAAGGGATTGACAACCCCTTATCGCGTTGGCTGTGAAGTTCTTATTTGTTTGTGCAGGTGCGAGGGACTCGCGCGTGGTCTCCTACTGTATTGATACCTTGGTTCTCAAAAACCGAGGGAAATACTTACGCTACTGTGCTGCATCACCCTTTCCTCTTCGAGGGAATACAATGCAAGCTCGAGAAGTAGCAAGAAGAATTTCTGGCGCCGTTGCCGAGGAGATCTACGCAAAAACATATACCAAGTACCTATCACAAACCCTTATCCATCGCATTACATTATTTGCCCCTCGTTTTCCTCTCCCCCACTTCACCTTTGCCGTTTTATTCGCCCTCTTTTCGGTTCGCCTTTCCGTTTGCTTGTGTTGCCACGTGCCCTCTATTAGCTTTTATCTTCCCTAGCTAAATTATGGATCCTCATCCACTTGCTAATCTTTTTAAGAGATCCAATTATGGTGAACCAATTGCTAGTGAGCTGCGTGCACTAGATTATCTTTATGAGGTTTTGCTTGAAATTCATGAATCTAAAATTTGTGATGAAGTGTTGAAAGAAGAAATTTATGAAGTAATTCACGATAGCTCTTTGAATGAAAAACATGATTGCAATGATGTTATTATAGATTATATTAATGTTAATTGTTAATGATATGCAAAACCCTAAGCTTGGGGATGTCGTGCCCACTACTTGTTGCAATGATCATGATTGGGGTGATTCTTTTTATGATCTTGAAAATTTATTTAAGCCCCATGATGAATACGAGATTGATAATTATGTTTGCAATAATATTGAAAGTGGGTTTGTAAGAGTGTCAACTTTATATCCCACATATTTGGAGAATGTTCAATCTTAAGATTTTTTGATAAAAGTGGGTTTGGAGAGGTTATGACTTTAGTTAATGTTGATACCACTACTTTGGAAGAGTGTCAACTTCGTATGCATGTGGATCGTGTTGAGAATATGTTTTGTGATAGCTATATTGTTTAATTTGATTATGATCCTACATGCAATTATTATGAGATAGGAAAATATGGTTGTAGAAATTTTCATGTTACTAAATTACCTCTCGTTATGTTGAGATTGCTATTGTTTCTTTCTTCTTCCTTGCATATGCTAGATCTTGTTTGTCTTGCTAATTTGTTTGCCTATAAAATTCCTATGCATAGGAAGTATGTTAGACTTAGATGTGATTTTCACATGCTATATGATGCTCTCTTTGTGCTTCAATTCTTATCTTTCATGTGAGCATCATTGAATAATCAAGCCTACCTTAATGGCTATAAAGATAGCGCTTGTTGGGAGGCAACCCAATTTTTTTTGTTTTTGCTTCTGTTTAGGAATAAATATTGCATATAGCTTCTGTTTAGATGTGGTTTTGTGTTTTAATTAGTGTTTGTGCCAAGTAGAACCTTTGGGAAGACTTGTGTGAAGTTTATGTGATAATGCTGTAAAAAATAGAAACTTTATTGCTCACGAGATTAGCGACCATTTTTTACTGGAGAGTGCTTTTTAGTTGATTTATTTTGAAGATGATTAATTGAAAAATTCCTCACGTTCGCAAATTTATTTCAATTTTTTTAGAGTTACATAAGTATTCGAAAGTTACAGATTGCTATAGATTGTTCTGTTTTTGACAGATCTTGTTTTTCGTGTGTTGTTTGCTTATTTTGATGAATCTATGAGTAATATCGGGGGGTATGAATCGTAGAGAAGTTGGAATACAGTAGGTTTAACACCAATATAAACAAATAATGAGTTCATTACAATACCTTTGAGTGGTGGTTTGTTTTCTTATACTAACGGAGCTCACGAGATTTTTGGCTAAGTTTTGTGTTGTGAATGTTTTCAAGTTTTGAGTATGGCTTTGATGGACTATGGAACAAAGAGTGGCAAGAGCCTAATCTTGGGTATGACCAAGGCACCCCAAGGTAAAATTCAAGGATAACCAAAAGCCTAAGCTTGGGAATGCCTCGGGAAGGCATCCCCTCTTTCGTCTTCATATATCGGTAACTTTACTCGGGACTATATTTTTATTCACCACATGATATGTGTTTTGCTTGGAGCGTTGTGGGGACCCCGACTTAAGAGTCAAGGTCACCGAATGCACGTGTACAGTGATCCCAGAGATCAATGCTCACTGAACACACATAAGCTGAATAACAAGAGTCTTACATCCATACATACCGTCTTACACAGAATATGACCATTATGGCCAAGTCTTACATAGATAAAGCCTCAAGGGCTGAATAGCAAGTAACTCGAATAGCGGAAGTCTTCGTAGATAAGTATAACCCATGCCATCTGCCTTAACCCTACAGGCATTCTGACTGGGAAAGCGTCCTAGTTCGCATGCTCGTCTCCATAGAATTCTTTTTCATATTCTTGCTCTTCCATGCCTGGCCAATTAAATAACCAGTGGCAAGCCAATGAGTACTTTGAATGTACTCGCAAGCAACCCATGATTTGGTTCAAGGTAACAATGCAAATATACAACAACGAGCAACCTAGCTACAAGCTAGATTAAATATTCTACCATCATGTAGCATGCATCAATAAATTTGGGTAACCTCGAAGACAGGTTACAGATATCAACATGAATAGGATTCAATTCAATGAGTCAAGTCACCACCTTGACTCAACACACACATACTTTCACTGGGATCGTAAAATTCTGGACATAGTTTAAGTAGCACCACCCAACTGTCCATGACCGTGGACACGGCTATTCGAATAGTTTTACACTCTACAGAGGTTGCGCACTTTACCCACTAGATCCGGGAAGCTTTCATGTCACCCACGATGCCGCAGTACCTCAAGTACTCGGGGGAAGCACCTGGTCATTATCTTTCCCTAGACAACACTAGCATAGGGTCCAGTCGTTGGTGCACGGCCCTCGAGTACAAACAGTAGATCATGGGACTTGCCCTATTTTCAATGTCACGCGTACACGAAGGGACCAATGGTGTGTCCGGTGCCCTGTAAAAACAGTCATGGTCGTCTATCCAAGCACGACCCCGTCCCGGGAGAGGCCTCAAGTCTTCCCCGTCACTAGTAATGTGGGCACCATGCTAGTACCGGCCTAAGTAATCAATAATGCCCCGTCCTATAAGGGGTAGAGTGGTTGCACATGTTTGGTTGGGACGGTAGTCACACATAAATATAATCCATCATTTCACCCACACACAAGATCTTTCTTGGCATACCACTTCTTCCTCAAGTGATGACCTACCTCAACATCACCCTCGGGCATTAGGGGCACCCGATGGGGTTTTCGAAAAGAATGCAACCACGAAGGATTCATGGCACACATGCATCACTAAGCATCACTACTAATCATTTGCATTGCATCTAAGCATATAGCAAGATCATGAGTAAGGCATGCATCATGTGGTGGCTTTCAACTAGGTCACCACCGTCACTCTTATCATCATGCATTCGGAAATAAAAAGGGTTCCGAGGAACACAAGGGTATCATGGTCAAAGGGTTGCTTGCCTAGATTGGCTTGGTCTTCAAGGTCTTCAAATCCTTCCCCTCCTTCTTCTTCAGCAACCTCGTCAAACACGGTATCTAATCGTCGCAATAAACAACGGGAAAATAAGACCACAATAAAAACAGAAAAACCAAAGTGCTCAGAAAAATGTCAACTTATTTTTATCAAATACTAGAGGGAAAACTAAGATGGCAAAAATTCTTAGTTTGAGTTTTGGAGTGACAGAATGGGGTACATGAATTTTTGAACATGGTTTTTAATGATCAAATATGGATTTAAATTTGAACTGAACAGAAAAGGTCCATGGATATGGGTGAAAGTGACATCACTAAATGGGTTGGATTTTTACAAGTTTTTAGGAACTGGAATTAATTCATTTGGATAAATATTTAATCCTGTGGAATTATTTGAAAATCCCATATTAAAGAAAAAAGAAAAAGGGTCCTGTGCAACTGGGCCAGAACGGCCACAGTGCAGCAGGCCCAGGGCGAATCAGCCCACCGTACGGGCGCCAGCGCGCGCGCCAGGTTTTCAAACCTGACGGGCGGGGCCCGGCATTAGTGAGAGGAGAGAGGGGCGAGGGCGAGGGGAGGCTGACAGGCGGGGCCCGCCTGTCATCCCTAACCCTCCGGCAGATTGCCGGCGAGGTCACCGGCGACGACTCGAGGCACGGCAGGGCGAGCTGAGGGCAGGGACGGAATCAGCGAGGTGTCGCCGATCTGGTGGAGGTGGAGTGGGTCGCCGGAGTGGCCTGGTTCGCCGGCGGCGAGGTCACGCGGCGGAGGAGCTTCGGGTGGTGGTGGTTCCGGCTGTTTCCGGCAGCTGCAGAGAGGGAAAAGAGGGGGAAAAGAATCAGTGGGGCGTCGTGGTGCTAGATCGAGCGAGAGGAGCGGCTGGGACGACCTGTACCGAGCGGACGACGGCGAGCCGTCGCGGCAGAGCTCGAGCTCGATCTCGAGCTCGGGCCTGTCTGGAGTGGAGTGAGTGGCGTAGGGGGGAGATTGAGTGGGTGAGAGAGCAGTTGGTGAGGAGAGGAGGAGCGCGGGGGGATCCTTTTATAGGCGAACGGCGAGGTGCCGTGGACCTATGCGCCGGCGAGCTTCTGCTCGTTGCCACAGGGCTCAGGAGGAGCTGGGGTGGTGTCTACGGAGTTGCTGGATGCGGTCCAGGGCTGGGGAGAGGAAGAGAGAGAGGGGGGGAAGCTTCCAGAGCCGCGCGCATGTGAGGCCGAGGACTGGAGGTTGCGGGCAGCCGGCGCGCGTGCGAGGGCAGACACAGGAGGGAGAAGGAGGAGGGGGACAGCGCCGGGGCATGTTGCGGACGTCGAGGAGCATCAAGTGGCGCGAGGGGGAAGCACGAGGTGGTCGGGGGCGGCTGATTGGAGGAGGCTACAGTGCGGGCGTGCACGGTAGCGCGCTCTGGAGCACGCCTATTGCATGCCAGGGCATGTCGTTGGCCTGTTGGACGCGGCCACCTTGTCTGGGGGGTCAGGGGTGGAGTAAACAAGTGCGCTGCGGTCTTGGATGCCCTGGTTACCCAATGGAAGAGGAGGGAGGTTGAGGGAAGGTGAAAACTGGGCTGTCCAGCAGAGTAAAATGGAGTTTTCACCCCTCAATTATTAAGCTCTGGCCATGGGGAAGTTACTGAAGGTGTAAGGGGACCTGGGGAAGCTGTGGTAGAAAGTTGGGCTCAAGGAGAACAGGAGAAGAGGTGAAAATGGTAACTTCGGGAAATCACCAGAAGGTGTTTGATGTGGTTTAGAGCAGTCAAATGATCTCCACTAGCCATGACACTTAACAGGATTAAATGGCATATGGAAATAGGGTGTTTCGCCAAGTTTGGGCTTATTTGAAGAAACTTGCCAATGTAACTTTGGTGAACCCTAGAAATCAACAGAAATGGTTTCACCATGTTTGAGTCAAGCTAATCATCCCCCCTTGATGCACCACTTGGTGTAGTGTCATCATTTGGGATTGTGATCATGCCCACAAAGTTTGAAGCCCCAAGTAAAAAAGTTGGTAATGTAAAGTTGTTCAAATTTGAATTTGAACAGAAATGGTTTTGGGGTACTCTGATCAAGTTACTCTTCTCCAAAGCTTGTGCCATTTGGTCTAGATACCTTATTAGACCATTCTAGCATGTGTACCAAGTTTGAGAGCATTTGGACAAGTTTGGCAATGTAAAGTTGCTCAAACTTCAGATATGGACATAATGGTTTTGAGGGGTTTTGATGATGTTTTCTTGCTTCCCAAGGCATGGGGCTTGGCAAGATCATCAAATATGTCATATATGACATGACAGAATTTCCCTGGAATTTTTAGAGAATATTTCCTCTGTAAATATTTCAAAATCTTGAAATATCCAGAAAGGGTTTCTGAGGGATTTGTCCAATATTTTGAACATGACCAAGTGTTGAAACTCTTATATATGGACAATATATGTCCTATGAGTCTCCCTGAATTTTGGCAAATATTTTTGAAATAATTAAATAATTTTTCCCTATTAAAGACCATTTCTGGCCTTAAGAAAAAGCTTTTAAATAAAATAGGGAAATAACTTTTAAAATTATACTTTTGTGGTTTATGGGAGTCCTATAACTACTAGGTTTCAAATATACCTTTTGAAATAATTTTCTCACCCTAAATCAAGCACTTGCAGTGCAAACTTCAATTCAGGGGGTTTTTGGAAATCTAATTTTTGAAAATACATTTTGGCCAAATTAATTTTATAAGAAAATACTATACTGCTATAAACACTTGGTATGATCATTGGGCAGAAGTTTTGGGTAAGGAGATGAAATCTACAAGAGGGTGCAGTTGACTTTAAAGAGCACTAGAAAAACACAGGGAGAAAAACTTAATTCCAAATAAAAGCCAAATGATGCCAAAACAATTTGCTGGTCCAAATTTTCATGCTTTATTGACGCAAACGACATGTTACAAAATGCAGGGTGTGACAAGCGTCATGTATGATTTGAGTCTGTGCTTGTTAGTTTGCCACAATCATCCTTGCTGGACACACCTTTTTGAGAGGGATATATATGATTTAGAATTTATTAGAATACTCTATGTGCTTCACTTATGTCTTTTGAGCTAGATAGTTTTGCTCCAGTGCTTCACTTATATCTTTTAGAGCACGGTGGTGGTTTTATTTTGTAGAAATTATTGATCTCTCATGCTTCACTTATATCCTTTTGAGAGTCTTTTAGAACAACATGGTAATGTGCTTTGGTTATAAAACTAGTCCTAATATGATAGGCATCCAAGATGAGTATAGTAAAAACTTTCACATAAAGTGCAATGAATGATAGGAGAAGTTTGATACTTGATGATTGTTTTGAGATATGAGGATGATGAGTCATGCTAGTGGAGTAATTGTGAATTTGAGAAACACTTGTGTTAAAGTTTGTGATTCCCATAGCATGCACGTATGGTGAACCATTATGTGACGAAGTTGGAGCATGATTTATTTATTGAGTGTCATCCTTTGTGTGGAGGTCGGGATCGCGCGATGGTTAACTCCTACCAACCCTTCCCCTAGGAGCATGCGTTGAATACTTTGTTTTGATAACTCGTAGATTTTTGCAATAAGTATATGAGTTCTTTATGACTAATGTTGAGTCCATGGATTATACACACTCTCACCCTTCCATCATTACTAGCCTCTCTTGTACCGCGAAACTTTCGCCGGTACCATACAACCACCATACCTACCTATCATGGCGTTTCCATAGCCATTCCGAGAAATATTGCCATGCAACTTTCCACCGTTCCGTTCATATGACACATTTCATATTGTCATATTGCCATGCATGATCATGTAGTTGACATCGTATTTGTGGCAAGGCCACCATTCACAATTCATTCATACATGTCACTCTTGATTCATTGCACATCCCGGTACACCGCCGGAGGCATTCACATAGAGTCATGTTTTGTTCTAGCTTCGAGTTGTAATCTTTGAGTTGTAAGTAAATAAAAGTGTGATGATCTTCATTATTAGAGCATAGTCCCATGTGTGGAAAAAAAAGGCCAAAAAAAAGAGATGGCCCAAAAAAAGGAGAGGGGGCTAAAAAAAGAGAACAAAAGCCCCTCAAAAAATTGAGAGAAAAGAGAGAAGGGACAATGCTATTATCCTTTTCCACACTTGTGCTTCGAAGTAGCACCTTGATCTTCATTATAGAGAGTCTCTTGTTTTGTCACTTTCATATACTAGTGGGAATTTTCATTATAAAACTTGGCTTGTATATTCCAACGATGGGCTTCCTCAAAATGCCCTAGGTCTTCATGAGCAAGCAAGTTGGATGCACACCCATTTAGGTTCTTTTTGTTGAGCTTTCATACACTTGTAGCTCTAGTGCATCTGTTGCATGGCAATCCCTACTCACTCACATTGATATCTACTGATGGGCATCTCCATAGCCAATTGATACGCCTAGTTGATGTGATACTATCTTCCTCTTTTGCCTTCTCCACAACCACTATTCTATTCCACCTATAGTGTTATATCCATGGCTCATGCTCATGTATTGCGTGAAAGTTGAAAGGTTTGAATTTTTTGAGAATGAGACAATTGCTTGGCTGAAACCGGGGTTGTGCTTGATTTAAATATTTTGTGTGATGAAGAGGGAGCATAGCCAGACTATATGATTTTGTAGGGATAACTTTCTTTGGCCATGTTATTTTGAGAAGACATGATTGCTTTGTAAGTATGCTCGAAGTATTATTATTCTTATGTCAATATAGACTTTTGTCTTGAATCTTACGGATCTGAACATTCATGCCACAATAAAGAGAAATTACATTGAGAATTATGTTGGTTAGCATTCCACATCAAAAATTATGTTTTTACCATTTACCTACTTAATGACGAGCGGGAATGAAGCTTAGGGATGCTTGATACTTCTCCAACGTATCTATATTTTTTTATTGTTCCATGCTATTATATATTCTGTTTTGGATGTTTAATGGGCTTTATTATACACTTTTATATTATTTTTGGGACTAACCTACTAACCCAAGGCCCAGTGCAGACTGCTGTTTTTGTCTATTTCAGTGTCTCGCAGAAAAGGAATATCAAACGGAGTGCAAACGGAATAAAACCTTCGGGAGAGTTATTTTTGCAAAGATATCTTCACGAGAGACTTGGAGTACAAGTCAGAAAAGAAACGAGGTGCCCACGAGGGGGCAGGGCGCGCCCAGAGGGGTAGGCGCCCCCCCCCCCCCGCCCTCGTGGGCCCCACATTGCTCCACCGACGTACTTTTTCCTCCTATATATGTCCATGTACCCTGAAAACATCGAGGCAACAGATGAAACCCTAATTCCACCACCGCAACCTTCTGTTCCCATGAGATCCCACCTTGGGGCCTGTTCCGGAGCTCCGCCGGAGGGGGGATCGATCACGGAGTGCTTCTACATCAACACCATAGCCTCACCGATGAGTTGTGAGTAGTTTACCACAGACCTTCGGGTCCATAGTTATTAGCTAGATGGCTTCTTCTCTCTCTTTGGATCTCAATACAAAGTTCTCCTCGATCTTCGAGGAGATCTATTCGATGTTATCTTTTTGTGGTGTGTTTGTCGAGATCCGATGAATTGTGGGTTTATGATCAAGATTATCTATGAACAATATTTCATTCTTTTTTGAAATCTTTTATGTATGTTTATAATATCCTTGCAAGTCTCTTCGAATTATTGGTTTGGTTTGCCCTACTAGATCTATAGTTCTTGCAATGGGAGAAGTGCTTGGCTTTGGGTTCAATCTTGCGGTGTCCTATCCCAGTGACAGCAGAGCCAGCAAGGCACATATTGTATTGTTGCCATCGAGGATAAAAAGATGGGGTTTATATCACATTGCTTGAGTTTATCCCTCTACATCATGTCATCTTGCTTATGGCGTTACTATGTTCTTATGAACTTAATACTCTAGATGCATGTTGTATAGCGGTCGATGTATGAAGTAATAGTAGTAGATGCAGAATCGTTTCGGTCTACTTGTCACGGATGTGATGCCTACATTTAATGATCATGCCTAGATATTCTCATAACTATGCGCTTTTCTATCAATTGCTTGCCAGTAATTTGTTCACCACCGTAGAATTCTACTACCATGAGAGAAGCGACTAGTGAAACCTATGCCCCCAGGTCTATCTTTATTATATTACTTTCTTGTCAACTAGCCAATTTCTGCTGCCGTTATTTATTTGCTTTATTTACTTTCTGTTTCTATACCAAAAATACCAAAAAATACTACCTTATCATATCTATCAGATCTCACTTTCGTAAGTGACCGTGAAGGGATTGACGACCCCTTATCGCGTTGGCTGCGAAGTTCTTATTTGTTTGTGCAGGTGCGAGGGAATCGCGCGTGGTCTCCTACTGGATTGATACCGTGGTTCTAAAAAACTGAGGGAAATACTTACACGACTGTGCTGCATCACCCTTTCCTCTTCGAAGGAATACAACGCAAGCTCAAGAAGTAGCACGACCTGACGCAGGCTATGTCACATGTTAAGTGGCCCACCCCAACCCCTCGGATTCAACCACCGTCAATCTAATCCATGGCCCCGCCGCTGATCTCCTCTGACTCGCTGTCAAGAATTTGCCATCCTACATCGCCATTGCGCCCCTTTTGTCATTTCTGAAGGACACATTCTGCGACGCTGGCGTGGGATCCATAGCTTCCAAGTCAAACCTCATCGGCGGCGACCACAAGGAGGGAACCCTCTCCGGATCTTCCATGGGGAAAGAGCCCATCTGCTCTTCCAAGGGGAAAGAGCCTCTTGTGACATCAGGGAGGGCACCCAACAGTCATGCTCCCTAGAACACCATAAGCATGGCATGAACATATGAAGATAACACAACGAGCACCATATGAAATGAGCATGGCATGTCACTCATGATATGAACATGATAATACTAGCATGCAGCATGTTTAAACTATCATGATTCAACTTACTTTGTTCGGAGGTTACGCCGTAACCACCAAATGTATCACTTACCATCATGATCACCTCGGGATCAAATCAAGCTTGGTATTAACAATACCGTAGTGATCACCAGACTACAATGAGCATAACCTTTACACGAAATCATCACGTGACACCATAAATATCAACCAACTTCAGTATCCACGATACCACTGTGATCCTCTCACGATCACATAAAGTTCAACCAACTTCTTTCCTCATCGAACCATGGTTGTTATCATTAGCTAGGTTATTATTACTTTTGAGCCATACTGTGACCTACTAAGAACCGGGCCCATATATGCGGGCGCGAATATCGATAGATTATACACTCTGCAGAGGTTAGTACACTGTACCCACACCACAGAACCCATGGCATCGTGCTCCCATGCGGGCGGACCAACGGCGTTCCGACAAAACCAATCTATTGCATGACACTCTCCCGGCCACTCCGACCAACTCCCCTTTGGGATAAGTCATGGGTCCCCGATGCAACTCTGGACATCCAACGACTACCGTCGTGGCAAAACAAAAATGATCCCAAACGGGGACAAATGGCTCTACAACAACTATGGGCACACAAGGCTTATGGCGACCTACCTGATTGGGGTAGCGTGCACTCATAACCTTCCCTAGTTGGAGGCACTCGCGAGAGGCATGACAATAGACCGCATTAGGGCCTTCCCATACAGGCAAGTGTGACTGCACTGGTCAGCTCAACTCGATGGCACTATGACGCAGCCAACAAGTGTTCAAGTTCAATTAATATCCGGTTAAACTTGAAGAGTAAGGAGCTGAGCCATAATAAAATAACATGACGCATATGAACATGATAACAACATGAACATGGATGTGAAGCATAGCCATATGAATATCAACAACAACTCATTTCTTCTATTAGATGCAAAAGAACATGGCATAGCGATGTTCAAGTATCTCAGAGGTACTTTCATAACAGATGATAATAAGACAACGAGGAACATTACTATCACCAGCATGTACTACTACCAATCATGACATAATAAAATAATGCTAGCAAGTAGTACCTAATAACAATGTGCATAAGAACATATCATGATAATGAGCATGGACCCACAAGCATGACCGAAAGAGCAATAGCAATTGTAAATGAGCAAACATTTGTTAAATATCTAAGTAGAAAACCGTGGCTACTGCAAGGCCATCATGCAAGTGGTTGTCGTGGCTTGCCTGGGGTTGTCGGAGTCTCCGGGAGGAAACGCGAGGAACTCGCGGAACGATACACCGGAAACTCTTCTCTCTCGAAGGGGGTTGATTTGGGGCAAGGGCAAAATAGTCATTTCTAGTATGTGACAACATGGTGAAAATTGTACCGATAGAACGGGCTCGACGAGACGAAGATGTGGGCTTTGGAATCACCTGATTCAGAGTTATGGTCGTGAAGATATGAATGATTGAACACGAGGGACTAACTTGTAAAAATAATAACAACAAACATGTCACTTCCGGCTAAACAGAAAGTGCCTTCTCCGAAACTACGCCTTCTGCACCGGGAAACGTATTCTTAGCCGCAGTAGAAAGAAAATGTGATTTCTATAGTTCAAAGCGAATTCTTTAAATACGCTTCCACTTAAAAACACACGGGGCCGGGGCTGGTCAGCAGCTGCGTCACTTATAGGTGGGTCCCACGTGATCTTTTCTCTCTCCTCCCGCCTCCTTCTTCCTCCTTGCGACGAACAGGAGCAGGGGCGAGGCAGAGCGGCGCCGGCGCTGGCCCTGTGGCCTCCGGCCAACTCCGGCCGAGGCGAGGCCACCGAAAGAACTGGGGTGGTGTGCCACAGCCGCCTGGGGCTGTAGCCGCATCGGGGAGGGGCCATGGAGCGGCGAGCAAAGGCAGGGGCAGACATCAGCTCTGGTTGGCATCGGGCGCACGACCAGAAGTACTCCGGCGACGAACAAAGAGTAGGGGAAGGGTAGCCGGACTTCGGGGCTTCTACTAGGGGAGAAAGGTAGGGGAGGGGAGGCTGGGGCTGCTCGTATTCGAACAGAGCCGAGCGACGGCCATGGCGGACAGGGGAGGGGCAGAGGGGCTCAAATGGGCTTGGGAGGCAGTGGAGCGAGCGATGAGGAGCGGGGGAGGACTTGCATCCTTCTTATAGGCCCGGGGAGGGCTCGGGAGGGCTCTAGAGCTTGCAGGTAAGCGACCATGGCGAGGACAGAGGGTGCAAGTCATTGGCGAGCTCGATGACGACTCAACGACGGTGAGATAAGGAGGGTCAGAGATAGGGAAGTGATCGCACGATCATGAGGAAACTGTTGAACAAGGTTATACAGCAGGGGAGACAGGGGAACAGATGAGCACAGGGACGCAGTTCCAGAGCGCGCGGACGTGCATGCTGGCCACGTAGTCACCGTGTGAACAGACGCACGCGGTATGCTCTGGATGACCAGACCTTGTTAGCTAGATAGGTCATTCAACACTGAGTGCTAAGGAAGAAAGAAACGAGAATAGAGGAGCTTGAGATGACCACAGCCTGCTGGAATCCACAGGAACAACAAGGTGTTTGGTGCTTTCTGGAGAAGATTGGTCTGGAGGATTAGACTGAGAATTGGTAGGGTGTGATCAACTACTAAGGTGATCATCTCTGCAAATTTTCAGCTCATCTAGATTGAGATAAATAGCACTTGCTGTAGAATGTACCCTATTGGTCAGTCATGCAAACTATGAAGTAGCACTCACATGGCTAATTGGATTGAGCTGAAATTTTGAGGAGATGAGTAATAGGAGGATATGAAGCTACTGTAGAAGTTTCATACCATTTGGAAATACCAAAATGGTACTTGCTTCACAAAGCTTCAATCTGAAAAAAATCTAGGAAAAAATGTAGAAAAAAAATGGCTAGATGAAATGAGTCCAAATTTTGTGGAGAGGGTTTATATGGGTAGGATAAGGTCCTGGTAAATTTTTAGCAATAATGAAGCAAAATAAAATATAGTTGCTTCACAAACTGAAAAACTAAACAGAAACCAAGATTTGATGATGAGATCACGTAGAGTGATGACATGAGCTCAAATTTGGAGGAGAGATGTGATTTGAGAATATAGAGGTCATGTCAAAATTTCAACTCATTTAGACAAGCATAGCTAGTACCTCCTTCACAAAGTTCCTTTCTAGATAGAAATCTTTACTAGGCAATTGAAGTTGAATTTGTCATAGGGCCATGATATGGATAGGAAAGAGTGTCCAAAAAGTTTGGGGTCGATTAAGCAAAGATAAATAGCACTTCCTTCATAAAGTGCCATTTAGGGCACAATAGGAAAATGATTATTTGAGACTTATTTTTGAACATGGCAATGAAGGATTTTTACATATTTGTGGAAGATATGACCCAAACAACTGATGAGAATTATTTGGGAATATTGGGAGGGACAGAAATATAGGTTGCTTCACAACCTAAGGAAAATAGGGTTATTCCTTTAATAGAAAAAGGAATATTCCCAATAAAAAGAATATTGGGATAGGTCCAAGATGAAATAGACATGGGCTTGGGATGGTTTTGAGGATGACAAGCCACTATGGAACCTAGGAAGATACGATCTTCCCAACTTTCCACACCACATAGCCACAGAAAAAGAAATCAATGCACTAATCCAAATAAAATCAAAAGAAAAAGAAAGGGCAAAAATCCATGGTGTTACAATAACTAATCCCGAAGGTAAACGTAGAGGGAGCATACCGACGGAGATCACTTCAACCTTGGAACCATTTCCGACGCGCATCATCAACTTGTCCTTAGCTAGTCTCCTTTTATTCCGCAACTCCTGTTTTGAGTTACAAATATTAGCAACCGAACCGATATCAAATACCCACGTGCTACTATGAGCACTAGTAAGGTACACATCAATAACATGTATATCAAATATACCTTTGTTGATGTTGTCAACCTTCTTATGTGCCAAGTACTTGTGGCAGTTCTGCTTCGAGTGGCCATTCCCCTTGCAACAGATGCACTCAATCTCAGGTTTGGGTCCACCCTTGGGTTTCTACACGGGAGCGGAAACTAGTTTGCCATTCTTCTTGACGTTCCCATTCTTCCTCTTCCCTTTCTTCTTAAAACCGGTGGTCTTATTGACCATCAACACTTGATGCCCTTTCTTGATTTCTACCTCCGCGGCCTTAAGCATCCCGAATAGTTCTGGGATCCTCTTTTCCATCCCTTGCATGTTATAGTTCATCACGAAGCCTTTGTAGCTTGGTGGTAGTGACTGAAGAACTCTATCAACTGCTACTTCATCCAGAATATTAACTCTCAACTGATTCAAGCGGTTGTCGTAGCCACACATTCTGAGTACATGCTCACTAACGAAGTCGTTCTCCTCCATCTTACAGTTGAAGAACTTGTTGGAGGTGTCATGCCTCTCAACCCGGGCATGAGCCTGAAAGACCAATTTTAGCTCTTCGAACATCTCATATGATTTGTGGTGCTCAAAATGCCTTTGGAGCCCCGGTGAGGGATCGAAGAAGGTGAGAGTGTCTAGAGGGGGGGTGATTAGACTACTCGACAAGATAAAATTTTTGTCTTTTATCAAGAACAGATTTTGGCAGATTTTGCACAACACACAAGTCAAGTAGCACACTACACATGCAATTCTAGAGTATGGGCAGCGGAAAGTAAATTGCACAAGTAGTAAAGAGAAGTGGAGAAGATCAAACACAATTTGGAGACGCAATGATTTTCCCGTGGTTCCGATAGGTAGTGCTATCGTACATCCACGTTGATGGAGACTTCAACCCACGGAGGGTAACGGCTGCGCGAGTCCACGGAGGGCTCCACCCACGAAGGGTCCACGAAGAAGCAACCTTGTCTATTCCATCATGGCCTACGCCCACGGAGGGCTAGCCTTACTCGGGGTAGATCTTCACGAAGTAGGCGATCTCCTTGCCCTTACAAACTTCTTGGTTCAACTCCACATCTTGATGACGGAGGCTCCCAAGCGACACCTAACCAATCTAGGAGGCACCACCCTCCAAAAGGTAATAGATGTTGTAGATGATGATGAACTCCTTGCTCTTGTGCTTCAAATGATAATCTCCCCAACACTCAACTCTCCTCACTGATATGGCTGTGGTGGAAGAAAGGATTGAGTGGAAAGCAACTTGGGAAGGTTAGAAATCAAGTTTCATATGGTAGGAATGGAGCAACTTGATCTCAACACAAGGGTAGGTAGTTCTCTTCTCAGAAAGTGTAAGGTAGGAGTGGTAGTTCTTTCTGATGGCTCTCTCCACGAATGAAGAGGGGGTGGAGGGGTATATATAGCCTCCACACAAAATCCAACAGTTACACACATAATTGAACAATCTCGGTGAGACCAAAGTGAAACTCGGTCAGACCGAAAGTTCAAATATAGTGAACGTTGGGGTTTTCGGTGGGACCGAAAATACCATCTCGGTTTGTCCGATTTGAGTCAAAGATAGGAACTTGCCAGTTTCGGTGAGACCGAAATTATCAACTCGGTTATTCCGAAATGATGACAAACGGTTACAGAAGGTTGGCAGCCCGTATTTCGGTGAGACCGATCTCAAACTCGGATTGACCGATTTTTCTAGGGTTTGGCTTATGGCTGAGGTGGTTCATCTCGGTGTGACTGAGTTTGGAAAATCGGTTTGTCCGAGATTACTTATGAGTGTGTATTGTAGTGAAAGTTGCTGATAGTTAAAGGAGATATATCACTAAGCACTTGAGCAACCAGATCATCAACACAACCTCATCCCCTTTTAATAGTATTGGCTTTTCCTATGGACTCAATGTGATCTTTGATCACTAAACCTGTAATGCCCAGGATGGAGTTATACCTCCTACGGGTCGAGGCCCGACTTAAAGGCATAAGTCCATCCTAGAATGATCTCAAGTTTGGTAATCTTTGCACAACTCATGTAAAAGAGGGATGGTAAACTTAAAATAGTTGGCTTACAATCGCCACGTCACAGAATAACAATACAAGTCTCAAACATCATACAATAAGATCACTACAACCCTCTAAGGGCAAAATCCAAATGTCAAAGTACCAAACTCAGATAAATAAAACAACCACAGGCGGATCGAATCCTAGTAAGAGTCTCCACTACTGATCGTCCGGGTAGCGAACGTAGTAACGACTACGCTCCTCGTCGTACTCCCAATCCAGCTCGGTGCCATCTCCTGGATAGCTCACGGCTGGACCTGCATCTGGTGTGTGAAGTAACTGTGAGCCACAGAGGACTCAGCAATCCCGTTCCCGGGTAACAGAACTATCAAAGCCTTTAGGTGAGGGAAAAGGCTGAAGAAAGAAATGAGGTGAAGGAACAACAAAGAGTCTGCAGCAGTAACTAGCACTATCTTACGCAAGAGAGAGCGAGAAGAGAAGGCAAAGCGAGAAGTGATCACTAAGTGATCCTAGCTACAAGCTCACAAGCATAACCCCTCCGTGTTCAACTCCCGAATCCCGATTCGGAAATTGACAGTCACGGAACTCACGCTGGTAGTGTATTAGTATCATTGTGTCAAGTTTTCTACAACCGGAATTAACAAGCTCCCATCTGCCACATAACCGCGGGCACGGCTTTCGAAAGTTCAAAACCCTGCAGGGGTGTTCCAACTTGACCCATTACAAGCCCACGATCCGCGGAGTCGCAACTCCAAGGTGGGAAGACCCGAGTATCCTCGGAATCCCGTGCTCACGTTAAACCGAACTAAGGTAAGGCTAATCCAGCAAATCCTCCCGGCGTGTCGTCACCCTGATAGTAGCCGCGCGTATCTAGGTCTCAGGACACGACCGGATGGGCGATTCTACAGGTGGATACCAAATACCTCGGGTTGCCCCAAGGCGGCCCCGCAGAACCCCCGTTTCGGACCAACACTCATGTGGAGCACTGGCCCGGGGTTGTTGATTAAGAAAGAGGGTTAATTACTCCCTATGCATGTTTAGTTTGTTATTAGGCAAATAGTACCAATGTTGGGATTTGCTGGAAAAGACTTAGCACATAGCGGTTTATCGAGGGGGTCCCATACACCCCAACCGTGTTAGGAACGCATAATCAAGGAACATAAAACCGGCTTATACGGATCCTAACGGCATGAGTGGAACAAAACACCAAGCAAAAGGCTTAGCCTTCCACCCTTGCCAATATATATGTGATTTCAATTAAAGCATTTATATAGTGTGATATAACCCAACCAAAATTCAACATGGAGCAAGCATCTTCACTTCACCTGCAACTAGCAACGCTATAAGAAGGGCTGAGCGAAGCGTACTTAGCCAAGCAAGGGTTTGCATAGGTAGGGTGGTTAAACATGGCAATTGGTTACAAGTAGGAGGCTGACAAGAAGAACATGGGCATCGAGGCAAAACTATAGATCGAGACTACTAGCAAAAGAACAAAGATAGTAATGTTATCGGGGTTCGGTCATCTTGCCTGAAGAGAAGAAGTTCGGATCAAAAGAAGGGTCCTCTTGCTCAAACTCGTTGGAAACCTCGTGCTCAACCTCGTTGGAAAACTCGTGCTCAACTTCCGGGTCTAAACAAGACAAACACACCAAGCACCAATCAACACGATGCAATGCGCACTCGAAAAACATGTATGCATGATGGATGCACTAGAGATGCACATGGAGCTCGGAAAACATCACTCAAGCAAAACACCTCAAAACAAGATAACAACCTGATATTATTAATCTACACAGAAAAACACCCAAGTTTGATATAAAAATCGCTGAAATCGGAGTTACGGGCTAAAAGTTATGCCCGAAACAAGATTTGAGCGAAAACTGCCAATTACAGCAACATAGCATCTTGGGAGCTCAAAATAATTAATCTACAGCACCCAAAAAGCATGGCAAAGGACTTGAACACAAACTAGATATAATGCACAGCAAGTAGGTCCAAAGTGCACCCCAAACGGAGTCACGGATCATTAGCAATGACCTTGGACATATTGAACTTTGAAATAAAATTCTGGCAGCAGAATTTTATTGAAAGTTTGGAGCAAAAGATAAACATGCTACAGCACCTCAAATGGACATGTGAGGACATGGATGGAAAGACAACAATATATACTTCATGGAACAATTTAAATCCACCCCAAAACTATCATGCTTTTTCCTAGAACAACTCACGAACAAGGCATCGGAACGTTACAGATTTCAGACTTAGTGAAATTTCACTAAGTCCTAAAACAGCAACATCATCATAGCATCAAAAAGAGCATGTTTAAGACACCTCGAAACTAAACATGGCAAAGGGTAAGCACCTCATCAAAATACATGTGACGGTGATCCCGAAACACACAAGCATGCATCAATGTGGTGAACACACCGATTACAACGAGCTCAACAACATGGCATTTCATAACAAGTAAAAACACAACATTTGAACATGGCATCTTGCAACGATGATAACAAGGAAACAATACATCTACCATGCAACCTATCACACTCAACACGTAGTTCGTGACGAGACGAACACGTGGACATGTCATTTGCTTCGTTTGGACAAACGAGCTAAAAGATATCACATGTCAAAGGTGACACAAAAATAACACATAACAGCAGTTTATATCATCATACACTCTTGCAACAGCAAAACAAAGCCCTAGATGATCTCTAACATGCATGACTACAACAGGTAAAACGTAGAGGGCATCTCCACGAACATCTGGACATATCACACGCTCAAAACGGAGCAACAGGTAAAAAGTTATAGCAGGTCAAAGATCACATCTCAGATCAGGAATAAAAAGGACTTAGGGTTTGAAAAGGACCTCTCAGATCAGATCTGAGGAACAGTAGATGGGCCCGGCGGCGGATGAACAGTGACGCGGCAGCCCAGATCGGAGGACGAGGCGGTCCGGCCTGGCGGTGCTGGTACGGGCCCGGCGGCAGAGGCGCGGCCTGGGCGGTGGCCTGCTGCGGCGAGTGGGCCGCGCGGGGGAACTGCCGGGGCGGCCCGGTGGGAACGGAGGGATTTGGCGGCGGCGCGGCGCCCGCGGATGGGCCAGCTGGCGAGGCCCACGGGGAGGAGCTGCGCTCGGCTCGGCGCGAAGTGCCCCGGTGGCCGCTGGGCCTGAGGAGGCGAAGGCGAAGCCGGCCCGTGCGCGGAGGCCGGTGAAGTGGGGACCGGCCGCTGGGCCGACGCGGTGCAGCGGTACGATCTGGCGACCCCGGCGCGCGGAGGCAGCGGCGGGTCGATCTGGTCCGACCTGGCGACCCAGGCGCTGGATCTGACGAGGGGGCCGGCGCGGGATGCGTTGACCAGCGCGAACGATGGATCCGGTCGGCTGGCTGGTCGAAGGAAACCTGGATTCCCTCGGGATCCGGGAGGATTTCTTGGATCTGAGGAAGAAGGAAAAAAAAAAGAAAGGAGAGGGGAGGAAGAAGAAGGGGACATGCCAAATAGACCTAGGGTCTATATATAGCAGTTTTAGACTAGGGTTTGGAGACTAGGGATGTTTAGGAGCCCTACGATCGTGATCCAACGGATCCGATCGCGGGAAGATTTAAAAAGGACCAGACGGAGATAAAAGAATGCAACAGGGGTGTTTCCGGAACACGAAGTGAAGGCACATCGGACCCACACGGACAACGGAGGGAAAAGTCAACGGAGTCCAAACAAGACGAGATTTGAGAGGCGGGTAGCACACAACAAAACAACAACACACAACACAACCTCGCGGCACACCGGTAACGAAAAACGCCCGAACAACAAAGAAGGCCTACGGGACGTCACGGACACGAGAGGGAGCTCCGGAACACGAAACGGACAACGGAAGAAACGCCACGAACCGGAAACAACCCACAACACAAACAAAATGCAATGCACATGTCTACATGATATGAATGAATGCCACACACTCACACAACAAAACGACGAAAACCCGAAAGACAAAGAACCCGAAATGGAAATAGATGAAGCCGGAGATTTATTATAAGCCCAAAAGGGAAAGTATTACGTCCGGGGCATTACAAAACCAAAAATGGAGTCTTGAGCTTTTGCCAATGCTTGCCTTAGCATTTTGAGGGGTCCACTTCTTCAGTCCTTTTGCCATACCAATGTGATTGGATTTCCTGAAACATACTTGATAAAAGCATTAGTCCAACCACAGAGTATGTTGTCATTAATTACCAAAACCACCCAGGGAGCAAATGTGCTTTCAATCTCCCCCTTTTTGGTAATTGATGGCAACACACTAAAATCACACTAAACAAGACATCAAAGCTTATTGAAAGAAAGACAGAATTATCACGAAAGCTTTGACAAGCATGTAGTACACAGGCTCCCCCTACAAGTGTGCAAGATTTTCATAAATTTTGGTTTTGGACTACCTCAAGCACACAAGAGAGATAAGCAAGATGTGCTACATGCAGCTTGGCTATATGCATCAGAGCAGAAGAAAAAGAAGTGAGTGATAATACGTATGTGCATGGTGATTTCTTGCAAACAAGTATTTACAAGCAAGTCACCATCATGCACATTCTGCAAGATGCATATACTTACCTTGAGTTTCCTTGGCATTGTACCTGAAGGGATAAACTTGGGAAAACAAGGTTAGATAACACAAGAGTATTCCTTCAACCAACTGCAAGAACATCAAGAGTACCAAGCCAGGGATGACATGTATAAGGAGTGTCTCATATTGAGCACAGGCTTGAATCAGCAAACATGTCTCCGAAACTAAAAGATTTTCAATGAACTCTGAGAGATTTTGCTTTCCATAAAGATATCAATTGTGAAGATTCCTCTCCCTTTGAGTTCTCTCAGAACAGGGATGTGATGGAAACAGCAAAATCAAAAGAATGATGCCAAAAGAGAATGATGTCCAATGTAAGACACGACAAAGCTTTGATGTGATTCTCTCCCCCTTAAGATAAGATTGCTTTTCTTCTCCCCCTAAGTCTTCTCTTCTCCCCTACTCCCCCTAAGTCTTCTCCCCCTTTGACATCAAGTGCCGAAAAGGACAGCAAACTAGGAAGGTTAGGAAAGATGGAAAGAAAGAGGTGGGATCCTTAAGAATCACAACAGGGCAAATAAGAACATGCATAGAGAAACAATGAGTGGAGCTGCAGGAGATGATATCCTGGAGGAAATAAATCAGTGACACCGAATTGAGTTAGGGTAGACCCTTTTCGGTTAGACCGAAATAAATAAATCGGTGACGCCGAGTTTAATTCCAAGGAAATACAGAGATAATTCAGCTCACTTTGCGAGGAATGTTTCAAAAGATTTGCAATGAATTTGTAAAAGATTTTCGGGGAATTGATCAGAGCCAGAAGGATATTCAAAGAAACATAAGAATAGAAATGAAAAAGATTCCTAGATGAAGTTTAAAAAAAAAACTCAATGAGAGAACATAAGAGAAAACAGAAAGACTCCAAAAGCATATGTACTTCATCTAGATAAAGGTCGGCGACAAGGTCACCTATGTTTGAGTATGTTGACTTAGGAGTCAAATGAGGACATTTGATCATAGGTCATACTCATCATTTAAGCTCAAAATGGGGTTGCCATTTTTCGATTAAGCATTTGATGTGATCACATCTTATGAAGCTGCTTGTACTCATGACTTTGAGTAAAGCTCCTTAAAGATGTGAAGAACATACCTTGGGCTTGTTGATGCTTTGCTCATGTAGGTAAGCTCGATGTAGGTGCTCATTGAATGTGAGGTTGGAGCGCCATTTCTACTTGTGTAGTTCATCTTCCTACATGGGTTAGGCAAGCAAGGAAATACTCGAGGATATCCAAGATGACAAGAGTGAAATACTAGATGTATAAGATGTCAAAAAGGATATGTGGAATTTTGTTCCTTGAACTCAACATCCCAAAGGGCTAGATACTTGGTCAATGACAAGATTACTCATGATTTGAGTGTGTGGTAATCTTGTGGAATGTAGATCATCCAAATACCTGCAAGGAGTTAGATGCAATACAAGGAGGCAAATGTGTCCAAGACATATGATCATCATCATAAGAGAAATATCAAGGATTAGTCAAGAGGCTCATGCCTTGCATGCATCAATGGAGTTATCACTCCAAGTTTGAAGCATCAATGATGTTCAACTCACTCCTCAAGCGACAAAACACCTTCTCATCAAGAGGTTTTGTAAAGATATCAGCAAGTTGTTTGTCAGTACGAACATGCTTAAGATTAATGTCACCCTTGGCAATATGATCACGAATAAAATGGTGACGAACTTCAATATGCTTTGTTCGAGAGTGTTGCACTGGATTGTGTCCAATCTTGATTGCACTCTCATTGTCACAAAGCAAGGGAACACGTCTCACATGTATCCCATAATCCTTAAGCGTTTGTGTCATCCATAGTAATTGAGCACAACACGAACCAGCAGCAATATATTCTGCTTCGGCAGTGGATAAAGATACCGAATTTTGTTTCTTGGAGGACCAAGATACAAGGGATCGACCAAGGAATTGACATGTACCCGAAGTTGACTTTCTATCAACCTTGTCACCGGCATAGTCCGAGTCGGAATAGCCAACAAGGTCGAAAGAGGCCCTCTTAGGATACCAAATGCCAAAGTTTGGTGTGTGTATCAGGTATCTCACTATCCTTTTAACAGCTTTAAGATGACATTCTTTAGGGGCTGCTTGATATCGCGCACACATGCATACACTCAACATTATATCAGGACGAGAAGCACAAAGATATAGTAGAGAACCAATCATAGATCGGTAAACCCTTTGATCAACGGGTTCTCCATCTTTTGTCAAGTCATTATGTCCACTAGTAGGCATGGGGGTACTCATACCTTTGCTTTCTTGCATGTTGAACTTCTTGAAGAGATCCTTGGTGTACTTTGTTTGTGAGACAAAGGTACCCTCCTTAGATTGCTTGATTTGCAAACCAAGGAAGAATTTGAGTTCACACATCATGGACATCTCATACTTCTCCGACATGAGCTGTCCAAACTTCTTGCTAAAATGGGGGTTAGTTGAACCAAAGATAATATCATCAACATATATTTGGCACACAAATAGTTCACCATTAACCCTTTTCGTGAACAGCGTTGAGTCTATCTTTCCAATCTCAAAGCCTTTTTCAAGAAGAAAACTAGTCAAGCATTTGTACCAAGCTCTAGGAGCTTGTTTAAGACCATAAAGAGCTTTGTGCAACTTGTAAACATGATTAGGCTTTTTGGGATTCACAAAACCGGGAGGTTGTTTCACAAAAACTTCCTCCTCAATTTCACCATTTAGGAAAGCACTTTTGATATCCATTTGATAGAGAGTAATATCATGGTGATTGGCATAAGCAAGAAGAATGCGAATGGACTCAAGTCTAGCAACAGGGGCATAGGTCTCACCATAGTCCATACCTTCGACTTGTGTGTAACCTTGAGCTACGAGACGAGCCTTGTTGCGGATGACTTGTCCATCTTCATCTTGCTTGTTCCGAAACACCCATTTGGTTCCAATGATGTTTTGATCATCGTTGGGCTTCTCTACCAAAGTCCATACCTTGTTCCTCTCGAAGTTGTGTAGTTCTTCGTGCATAGCGTTCACCCAATCCGGGTCTTCAAGTGCTTCTTCTACCTTCATAGGTTCAATACTAGAGATAAATGAGTAATGCTCACAAAAGTTAGCTAAGCGAGTTTTAGAGCGAGTAATTCTCCCGGAGTTGATGTCGTTCATCATTTGTTCCACGGGATGATTTTTCTTGACTCTTGCTCGAACTCGGGATAGCTTTTGTTGATGTTGTGGCTCAGCTTCCTCATCATCTTCATCTTCCTCTTCTTCTTCTTCTTCTTCTTCATTGTTGTTGGTGTTGTCTTGAGGTGGTGGAGAAGGAGGTTGTGGTGGATCTTCTTGTTGCATTTCCTCATCTTGGTGAGTTCCACTTGTGGAGGCCTCCATGTTGCCTTGAGGTTCATCTCGCCGTGAGGTAGGTGGCTCCACATATGTAGATGAGATACTCTCCTTCACTTCCATGGGACGGATCTTTCCGATAGATAAATCTTGGATTGCTTCCGATGGGTCCTTGTCTCCTACATCAATAGGCATTTGCTCTACTTGCGAGCCATTAGATTCATCAAACTTCACGTCTACCGTCTCTTCAACCTTTCGGGTGAAATTATTGTAGACACGGTAGGTGTGGGAGTTTGATCCATAACCAAGAAGAAAGCCTTCATGAGATTTAGGAGCAAATTTAGATCGACGATGCTTATCAAGGATATAGCATTTTGAACCAAAGACACGAAAGTATCCCACTTGGGTTTTGTTACCGGTGAGAAGCTCGTATGATGTCTTGCCGAGAAGCTTATGAAGATAAAGCCTGTTGATAGCATGACAAGCTGTCTCGACCGCTTCTCCCCAAAAATGCTTCGGTGTCTTGTATTCATCAAGCATCGTTCTTGCCATCTCTATGAGCGTTCGGTTCTTCCTCTCAACAACTCCATTTTGTTGAGGAGTGTACGTAGCTGAGAACTCATGTAGAATTCCTTCCTCATCGAGAAAAGAGTCTACATTGGCGTTCTTGAACTCCGTTCCATTGTCACTCCGAACTTTCTTGATCTTCACCTCAAATTGATTTTGGGCCTTTTTGGCAAAGGTCTTGAAGATCCTCTGAACCTGCGATTTATCATCAAGGAAGAATACCCACGTAAATCTGGAATAATCATCAACTATAACTAGACCAAAGGAGTTACCACCAAGGCTTTTGTAAGCATTGGGACCGAAGAGATCCATATGAAGAAGCTCAAGCGGTCTCCTTGTGGTCATGATGTTTTTCATGGGATGACTTCCACCAACTTGTTTTCCTGCTTGACAGGCACTACAAAGTCTATCTTTGTCAAAGAAAACATCTTTAACACCAAGAATATGATCACCTTTGATTAGCTTGTCTAGATTACGCATACCAACATGTCCTAGCCTTCTATGCCACAACCAACCTTTAGAGGATTTAGCAATGAAACAAGCTCTAGGTTGGGCTTTCTTAGTGAAATCAACAATATATAGATCACCTCTACGAATACCAGTAAAAGCCATGTTTTGATTATCACGACGAAAGACTTGGCAATCTATTTTGGTGAATAGCACATTGAATCCAAAGTCAGCTAATCTAGACACGGAAAGTAAATTGTATCCAAGAGATTCTACAAGCATGACATTTTGAATAGAGCTATCATGAGATATGGCCACCTTACCAAGGCCAAGTACCTTACCCTTGGAGTTGTCTCCAAAAGTCACATACTTGCGTGGACCATCGTTCTTTGCAAGCTCTCGAAACATGTCTTTGTCTCCGGTCATGTGGTCGGTGCATCCACTATCAAGAATCCACTCTTTTCCACCGGACATGTAGTCTCTCATGTTTGCCATAAGATTGAGACTCTTCATGACCTTGTCTAGCTCGATGTCCGAATCGGAGTAATCATCATCATGCTCATGCTCATCATCATATTGACCCATAGATTGTTCATCATCAACACCTAGGTCAATTTGATAAGTACTTGCATTAGTTTGGTCAATGGAACAATAATCTTCGGAATGCAATGCAAGAGCATTTCTAATGATGATATTGATAAGACCGGGATCACCCTTCTTTTTCATAAGATCACGAAGCTCAAAGAAGCATTTATCAAAGTTGGGATCATTGGGGTGCAACCTATCAAATTCAATAGTCTTGTGTAGAATTTCATCAAGACTTCTCAAAGAGTAGTCCGGATAAAGTTCTTCCAAGAACTTCCATATAGCATAGGCACACTCAAAGTTTGTAACAAGCTTAAGCAAATCATCAGGTAACCCTTTAATGATAAGATTTACAGTTCTAAGGTTACGAAGCAAATCAAGCTCTTCATTCATGGTAGGGTGCAAGGGATCAACAGGAGGCACATAGGGGGTCTCAATATATTTGCACAAATTGTACATCTTAAAGATACTAAGCATTTCAGACCTCCAAGAGTTATAAAACCTTCCATCAAGAACAGGCACTCTATGGCTAACACTCCCATACGTAGACACGTCCATCTTCCTCCAATGGTGTGTAAACCAAAGCAATGGAGACCAATGCTCTGATACCAATTGTAGGATCGAAGAAGGTGAGAGTGTCTAGAGGGGGGTGATTAGACTACTCGACAAGATAAAAATTCTGTCTTTTATCAAGAACAGATTTTGACAGTTTTTGCAAAGCACACAAGTCAAGTAACAAACTACACATGCAATTCTAGAGTATGGGCAGCGGAAAGTAAATTGCACATATAGTAAAGAGAGGTGGAGAAGATCAAACGCAGTTTGGTGACACGGAGATTTTTGTCGTGGTTCCGATAGGTGGTGCTATCGTACATCCACGTTGATGGAGACTTCAACCCACGGAGGGTAACGGCTGCGCGAGTCCACGGAGGGCTCCACCCACGAAGGGTCCACGAAGAAGCAACCTTGTCTATTCCATCACGGCCTACGCCCACGGAGGACTAGCCTTACTCGGGGTAGATCTTCACGAAGTAGGCGATCTCCTTGCCCTTACAAACTTCTTGGTTCAACTCCACATCACGACGGAGGCTCCCAAGCGACACCTAACCAATCTAGGAGGCACCACCCCCCAAAAGGTAATAGACGGTGTTGATGGTGATGAACTCCTTGCTCTTGTGCTTCAAATGATAAACTCCCCAACACTCAACTCTCCTCACTGATATGACTGTGGTGGAAGAAAGATTTGAGTGGAAAGCAACTTGGGAAGGCTAGAGATCAAGTTTCATATGGTAGGAATGGAATGGCTTGATCTCAACACAAGGGTAGGTGGTTCACTTCTCAGAAAGTGTATGGTAGAAGTGGTGGTACTTTCTGATGGCTCTCCTCACGAATGAGGAGGGGGTGGAGGGGTATATATAGCCTCCATACAAAATCCAACCGTTACACACACATTTGACCAATCTCGGTGAGACCGAAGTGAAAACTCGGTCAGACCGAAAGTTCAAATATAGTGAACGTTGGGATTTTCGGTGGGACCGAAAATACCATCTCGGTGAGACCGAAGTGAGTCAAAGGTTAGGGTTTGCCATTTCGGTGAGACCGAAAATATAAACTCGGATATTCCGAATTGATGTCAACTGATCACAGAAGGTTGGCAGCCCTTTTTCGGTGAGACCGAAACTCAGAATCGGTTTGACCGAGAAGCTAGGGTTTGGAGAAACAACTGAAGTGGTTCATCTCGGTGGGACTGAGTTGGAGAAATCGGTGTGACCGAGATTACTTATGGGTGTGTGTTAAGTAGTGAATAGTGCTGATAGTTGAGGGAGTTAGATCACCAAGCACTTGAGCAACAAGAACATTAACACAACCTCATCCCCTTTTAATAGTATTGGCTTTCCTATGGACTCAATGTGATCTTTGATCACTAAACCAAAAATGGAGTCTTGAGCTTTTGCCAATGCTTGTCTTAGCATTTTGAGGGGTCCACTTCTTCAGACATTTCCATACCCACATCATCGAACTTTTCTGAAATGATTCTCAAGAGAATATTAGTTCAATGATATATATGTTGTTATTAATTACCAAAACCACCCGGGGATTAGTTGCACTTTCACCGGGACCCTCCCGGTGGTCCCGGTACATTACCGATATCGCCTGAAACTTTTCCGGTGACCAAAACAGGACTTCCCATATATGAATCTTTACCTCCGGACCATTCCGGAACTCCTCGTGACGTCCGGGATCTCATCCGGGACTCCGAACAACATTCGGTAACCGCGTACATACTTTCCCTATAACCCTAGCGTCATCGAACCTTAAGTGTGTAGACCCTACGGGCTCGGGAACCATGTAGACATGACCGAGACAACTCTCCGGCCAATAACCAACAGCGGGATCTGGATACCCATGTTGGCTCCCACATGTTCCACGATGATCTCATCGGATGAACCACGATGTCAAGGATTCAATCAATCCCGTATACGATTCCCTTTGTCTATCGGTATAGCACTTGCCCGAGATTCGATCGTCGGTATACCGATACCTTGCTCAATCTCGTTACCGGCAAGCCTCTTTACTCGTTCCGTAACACATCATCCCGTGATCAACTCCTTGATCACATATTGTGCACATCATGATGATGTCCTACCGAGTGGGCCCAGAGATACCTCTCCGTCATACGGAGTGACAAATCCCAGTCTCGATTCGTGCCAACCCAACAGACACTTTCGGAGATACCTGTTGTGCACCTTTATAGCCACCCAGTTACGTTGTGACGTTTGGTACACCCAAAGCATTCCTACGGTATCTGGGAGTTGCACAATCTCATGGTCTAAGGAAAAGATACTTGACATATAGAAAAGCTTTAGCATACGAACTACACGATCTGTGCTAGGCTTAGGATTGGGTCTTGTCCATCACATCATTCTCCTAATGATGTGATCCCGTTATCAACGACATCCAATGTCCATGGTTAGGAAACCGTAACCATCTATTGATCAACGAGCTAGTCGTCTAGAGGCTCACTAGGGACATGGTGTTTGTCTATGTATCCATACATGTATCTGAGTTTCCTATCAATACAATTCTAGCATGGATAATAAACGATTATCGTGAACAAGGAAATATAATAATAACCAATTTATTATTGCCTCTAGGGCATATTTCCAACATCCGAATCCTTGCTTCTCCGAGAGGGTCTTCGTTCATAACGATCATCTCTACTCCTTCTCTCTCTCCGAGGTGACTCATCTCTTGCTCTTCTTCTTGGAGATTCTTCTCTTCTCTTGTGGGGAGCCGTACACTCATTTGAGAAGTGTCCGGGTCTTCCACAATTGTAGCAGTTTCGATCACGACTAGAAGATCTCTTTTCATCATATGATCTAGACTTTGAGCTTCTTTCTTTGCCTCTATTCTTGTAGAACTTGTTGAAGTTCTTGACCATTAGGCTTATCTCTTCATTGGAAATTAGCTTGTCACTTGAGGTAGTAGGAGCATCACTTGTAGCTTTGTAAGCACCACTTGACTTATTGTGAAGCTCTTCCTTATCCTTAAGTGTCATCTCATGAGCAACAATTCTTCCAATGACTTCGGTTGGCTTGAGAGTCTTGTAGTTTGGCATCGTTTGGATCAAAGTGCACACGGTGTCATACTTTCCATCCAAAGCTCTGAGAATCTTCTTAATGATGAATCGGTCGGTCATTTCTTCGCTTCCTAAGCCGGCAATCTCATTTGTGATGAGAGCAAGCCTAGAGTACATTTCAGCGACTCCTTCACCATCCTTCATCTTGAACTTGTCAAGTTGTCCTTGAAGAATATCTAGCTTTGATTCCTTCACAGATTCAGTACCTTCGTGCATTTCAACCAAAGTATCCCAAATCTCTTTAGCATTCTCAAGACGGCTGATTTTGTTGAACTCCTCGGGACACAAAGCATTGAAGAGAATGTCACAAGCTTGAGCATTGTTTTGCAACATCCGCAACTCTTCCGGTGTAGCTTCGCGATCCGGAACTTTTCTTTCCTCGAAGAAATCACCTTGCATACCAACACAAATAATGCCCCATGCGGCTGGGTTATGACCAAGAATATGCATTTTCATTTTATGCTTCCAACTAGCAAAATTTGTACCATCAAAGTAAGGACCTCTACGATAATTACCCTCACTAGACGCCATACTCTCCTAGGTTGTGAAACCAAGCTTATGGAGTCCAATGCAATGGAAACCAAAACAATGGAGACCAAAGCTCTGATACCACTTGTAGGATCGAAAGTATGTCTAGAGGGGGGGTGATTAGACTACTTGTAAATATAAAAATTCTGCCTTTGACAAAGAACAGTTTTAGGTAGTTTCACAATTAAGATCAAGTCAAGTATCACCCTACACATGCAATTCTAGAGTATAAGCAGCGGAAAGTAAATTGCACATGTAGTAAAGAGAGGTGGAGAAGATCAAACGCAATTTGGAGACGCAATGATTTTTCCCGTGGTTCCGATAGGTAGTGCTATCGTACATCCACGTTGATGGAGACTTCTACCCACGGAGGGTAACGGCTGCGCGAGTCCACGGAGGGCTCCACCCACGAAGGGTCCACGAAGAAGCAACCTTGTCTATTCCATCATGGCCTACCCCCACGGAGGGCTAGCCTTACTCGGGGTAGATCTTCACGAAGTAGGCGATCTCCTTGCCCTTACAAACTTCTTGGTTCAACTCCACATCTCGATGAAGGAGGCTCCCAAGCGACACCTAACCAATCTAGGAGGCACCACCCTCCAAAAGGTAATAGATGTTGTAGATGATGATGAACTCCTTGCTCTTGTGCTTCAAATGATAATCTCCCCAACACTCAACTCTCCTCACTGATATGGCTGTGGTGGAAGAAAGGATTGAGTGGAAAGCAACTTGGGAAGGTTAGAAATCAAGTTTCATATGGTAGGAATGGAGCAACTTGATCTCAACACAAGGGTAGGTAGTTCTCTTCTCAGAAAGTGTAAGGTAGGAGTGGTAGTTCTTTCTGATGGCTCTCTCCACGAATGAAGAGGGGGTGGAGGGGTATATATAGCCTCCACACAAAATCCAACCGTTACACACATAATTGAGCAATCTCGGTGAGACCGAAGTGGAAACTCGGTCAGACCGAAAGTTCAAATATAGTGAACGTTGGGGTTTTCGGTGGGACCGAAAATACCATCTCGGTTTGTCCGATTTGAGTCAAAGACAGGAACTTGCCAGTTTCGGTGGGACCGAAAATGCAATCTCGGTGAGACCGATTTGAGCCAAGACAGGTGCTTGCCAATTTCGGTGAGACCGAAAATGCAATCTCGGTTATTCCGAAATGATGTCAAACGGTTACAGAAGGTTGGCAGCCCGTATTTCGGTGAGACCGATCTCAAACTCGGAATGACCGATTTTTCTAGGGTTTGGCTTATGGCTGAGGTGGTTCATCTCGGTGGGACTGAGTTTGGAAAATCGGTTTGTCCGAGATTACTTATGAGTGTGTATAGTAGTGAAAGTTGCTGATAGTTGAAGGAGATATATCACTAAGCACTTGAGCAACCAGATCATCAACACAACCTCATCCCCTTTTAATAGTATTGGCTTTTCCTATGGACTCAATGTGATCTTGGATCACTAAACCAAAAATGGAGTCTTGAGCTTTTGCCAATGCTTGCCTTAGCATTTTGAGGGGTCCACTTCTTCAGTCATTTTGCCATACCAATGTGATTGGATTTCCTGAAACATACTTGATAAAAGCATTAGTCCAACCACAGAGTATGTTGTCATTAATTACCAAAACCACCCAGGGAGCAAATGTGCTTTCAATCTCCCCCTTTTTGGTAATTGATGGCAACACACTAAAATCACACTAAACAAGACATCAAAGCTTATTGAAAGAAAGACAGAATTATCACGAAAGCTTTGACAAGCATGTAGTACACAGGCTCCCCCTACAAGTGTGCAAGATTTTCATAAATTTTGGTTTTGGACTACCTCAAGCACACAAGAGAGATAAGCAAGATGTGCTACATGCAGCTTGGCTATATGCATCAGAGCAGAAGAAAAAGAAGTGAGTGATAATACGTATGTGCATGGTGATTTCTTGCAAACAAGTATTTACAAGCAAGTCACCATCATGCACATTCTGCAAGATGCATATACTTACCTTGAGTTTCCTTGGCATTGTACCTGAAGGGATAAACTTGGGAAAACAAGGTTAGATAACACAAGAGTATTCCTTCAACCAACTGCAAGAACATCAAGAGTACCAAGCCAGGGATGACATGTATAAGGGGTGTCTCATATTGAGCACAGGCTTGAATCAGCAAACATGTCTCCGAAACTAAAAGATTTTCAATGAACACTGAGAGATTTTGCTTTCCATAAGATATCAACTGTGAAGATTCCTCTCCCTTTGAGTTCTCTGAGATCAAGGGGTTTGATGGAAAGAGCAAAATCAAAAGAATGATGCCAAAAGAGAATGATGTCCAATGTAAGACACGACAAAGCTTTGATGTGATTCTCTCCCCCTTAAGATAAGATTGCTCTTCTTCTCTCCCTAAATCTTCTCTTCTCCCCCTACTCCCCCTAAGTCTTCTCCCCCTTTGACATCAAGTGCCGAAAAGGACAGCAAACTAGGAAGGTTAGGAAAGATGGAAAGAAAGAGGTGGGATCCTTAAGAATCACAACAGGGCAAATAAGAACATGCATAGAGAAACATTGAGTGGAGCTGCAGAAGTTGATATCCTGGAAGAGAAATCGGTGACACCGAAGTAGATGGATCGGTGAGTCCGAATCCTTTTCGGTTAGACCGAAAAATTTAAATCGGTGACGCCGAGTTTAATTCCAAGGAAATACAGGAATAATTCAGCTCACTTTGCGAGGAATGTTTCAAAGGATTTGCAATGAATTTGTGAAAGATTTTCGGGGAATTGATCAGAGTCATAAGGATATTCACAAAGACAGAAGAAAACAAATGAAAAGAAATGAAAAAGATTCCTAGATGAAGTTTTTTTTTTGTTTAAAGAAAACTCAATGAGAGCACATAAGAGAAAACAGAAAGACTCCTAAAAGCATATGTACTTCATCTAGATAAAGGTCGGCGACAAGGTCACCTATGTTTGAGTATGTTGACTTAGGAGTCAAATGAGGACATTTGATCATAGGTCATACTCATCATTTAAGCTCAAAATGGGGTTGCCATTTTTCGATTAAGCATTTGATGTGATCACATCTTATGAAGCTTCTTGTACTCATGACTTTGAGCAAAGCTCCTTAAAGATGTGAAGAACATACCTTGGGCTTGTTGTTGCTTTGCTCATGTAGGTAAGCTTGATGTAGGTGCTCATTGAATGTGAGGTTGGAGCGCCATTTCTACTTGTATAGTTCATCTTCCTACATGGGTTAGGCAAGCAAGGAAATACTCGAGGATATCCAAGATGACAAGAGTGAAATACTAGATGTATAAGATGTCAAAAAGGATATGTGGAATTTGTTCCTTGAACTCAACATCCCAAAGGGCTAGATACTTGGTCAATGACAAGATTACTCATGATTTGAGTGTGTGGTAATCTTGTGGAATGTAGATCATCCAAGTACCTGCAAAGAGTTAGATGCAATACAAGGAGGCAAATGTGTCCAAGACATATGATCATCATCATAAGAGAAATATCAAGGATTAGTCAAGTGAGCTCATGCCTTGCATGCATCAATGAAGTTATCACTCCAAGTTTGAAGCATCAATGATGTTCAACTCACTCCTTAAGCGACAAAACACCTTCTCATCAAGAGGTTTTGTAAAGATATCAGCGAGTTGTTTGTCAGTACGAACATGCTTAAGATTAATGTCACCCTTGGCAATATGATCACGAATAAAATGGTGACGAACTTCAATATGCTTTGTTCAAGAGTGTTGCACAGGATTGTGTCCAATTTTAATTGCACTCTCATTGTCACAAAGCAAGGGAACATGTCTCACATGTATCCCATAATCCTTAAGCGTTTGTGTCATCCATAGCAATTGAGCACAACATGAACCAGCAGCAATATATTCCGCTTCTGCAGTGGATAAAGATACCGAATTTTGTTTCTTGGAGGACCAAGATACAAGGGATCGACCAAGGAATTGACATGTACCCGAAGTTGACTTTCTATCAACCTTGTCACCGGCATAGTCCGAGTCGGAATAGCCAACAAGGTCGAAAGAGGCCCTCTTAGGATACCAAATGCCAAAGTTTGGTGTGTGTATCAAATATCTCACTATTCTTTTAACAGCTTTAAGATGACATTCTTTAGGGGCTGCTTGATATCGTGCACACATGCATACACTCAACATTATGTCAGGACGAGAAGCACAAAGATATAGTAGAGAACCAATCATAGACCGGTAAACCCTTTGATCAACGGGTTCTCCATCTTTTGTCAAGTCATTGTGTCCACTTGTAGGCATGGGGGTACTCATACCTTTGCTTTCTTGCATGTTGAACTTTTTGAAGAGATCCTTGGTGTACTTTGTTTGTGAGACAAAGGTACCCTCCTTAGATTGCTTGATTTGCAACCCAAGGAAGAATTTGAGTTCACTCATCATGGACATCTCATACTTCTCCGACATGAGCTGTCCAAACTTCTTGCTAAAATGGGGGTTAGTTGAACCAAAGATAATATCATCAACATATATTTGGCACACAAATAGTTCACCATTAACCCTTTTCGTGAACAGCGTTGAGTCTATCTTTCCAATCTCAAAGCCTTTTTCAAGAAGGAAACTAGTCAAGCATTTGTACCAAGCTCTAGGAGCTTGTTTAAGACCATAAAGAGCTTTGTGCAACTTGTAAACATGATTAGGCTTTTTGGGATTCACAAATCCGGGAGGTTGTTTTACAAAAACTTCCTCCTCAATTTCACCATTTAGGAAAGCACTTATGATATCCATTTGATAGAGAGTAATATCATGGTGATTGGCATAAGCAAGAAGAATGCGAATGGACTCAAGTCTAGCAACGGGGGCATAGGTCTCACCATAGTCCATACCTTCGACTTGTGTGTAACCTTGAGCTACGAGACGAGCCTTGTTGCGGATGACTTGTCCATCTTCATCTTGCTTGTTCCGAAACACCCATTTGGTTCCAATGATGTTTTGATCATCCTTGGGCTTCTCTACCAAAGTCCACACCTTGTTCCTCTCGAAGTTGTGTAGTTCTTCGTGCATAGCGTTCACCCAATCCGGGTCTTCAAGTGCTTCTTCTACCTTCATAGGTTCAATACTAGAGATAAATGAGTAATGCTCACAAAAGTTAGCTAAGCGAGTTTTAGAGCGAGTAATTCTCCCGGAGTTGATGTCGTTCATCATTTGTTCCACGGGATGATTCTTCTTGACTCTTGCTCGAACTCGGGATAGCTTTTGTTGATGTTGTGGCTGAGCTTCCTCATCATCTTCATCTTCCTCTTCTTCTTCTTCATTGTTGTTGGTGTTGTCTTGAGGCGGTGGAGAAGGAGGTTGTGGTGGATCTTCTTGTTGCACTTCCTCATCTTGGTGAGTTCCACTTGTGGAGGCCTCCATATTGCCTTGAGGTTCATCTTGCCGTGAGGTAGGTGGCTCCACATATGTAGATGAGGTACTCTCCTTCACTTCCATGGGACGGATCTTTCCAATAGATAAGTCTTGGATAGCTTCCGATGGGTCCTTGTCTCCTACATCAATAGGCATTTGCTCTACTTGCGAGCCATTAGATTCATTAAACTTCACATCTACCGTCTCTTCAACCTTTCGGGTGAAATTATTGTAGACACGGTAGGTGTGGGAGTTTGATCCATAACCAAGGAGAAAGCCTTCATGAGATTTAGGAGCAAATTTAGACCGACGATGCTTATCAAGGATATAGCATTTTGAACCAAAGACACGAAAGTATCCCACTTGGGGTTTGTTACCGGTGAGAAGCTCGTATGATGTCTTGCCGAGAAGCTTATGAAGATAAAGCCTGTTGATAGCATGACAAGCTGTCTCGACCGCTTCTCCCCAAAAATGCTTCGGTGTCTTGTATTCATCAAGCATCGTTCTTGCCATCTCTATGAGCGTTCGGTTCTTCCTCTCAACAACTCCATTTTGTTGAGGCGTGTACGTAGCCGAGAACTCATGTAGAATCCCTTCCTCATCGAGAAAAGAGTCTACATTGGCGTTCTTGAACTCTGTTCCATTGTCACTCCGAACTTTCTTGATCTTCACCTCAAATTGATTTTGGGCCTTTTTGGCAAAGGTCTTGAAGATTCTCTGAACCTGCGATTTATCATCAAGGAAAAATACCCACGTAAATCTGGAATAATCATCAACTATAACTAGACCAAAGGAGTTACCACCAAGGCTTTTGTAAGCATTGGGACCGAAGAGATCCATATGAAGAAGCTCAAGCGGTCTCCTTGTGGTCATGATGTTCTTCACGGGATGACTTCCACCTACTTGTTTTCCTGCTTGACAAGCACTACAAAGTCTATCTTTGTCAAAGAGAACATCTTTAACTCCAAGAATATGATCACCTTTGATCAGCTTGTCTAGATTACGCATACCAACATGTCCTAGCCTTCTATGCCACAACCAACCTTTAGAGGATTTAGCAATGAAACAAGCTCTAGGTTGGGCTTTCTTAGTGAAATCAACAATATATAGATCACCTCTACGGATACCGGTAAAAGCCATGTTTTGATTGTCACGACGAAAGACTTGGCAATCTACTTTGGTGAATAGCACATTGAATCCAAAGTCAGCTAATCTAGACACGGAAAGTAAATTGTATCCAAGAGATTCTACAAGCATGACATTTTGAATAGAGCTATCATGAGATATGGCCACCTTACCAAGGCCAAGTACCTTACCCTTGGAGTTGTCTCCAAAAGTCACATACTTGCGTGGACCATCGTTCTTTGCGAGCTCTCGAAACATGTCTTTGTCTCCGGTCATGTGATCGGTGCATCCACTGTCAAGAATCCACTCTTTTCCGCCGGACATGTAGTCTCTCAGGTTTGCCATGAGATTGAGACTCTTCATGACCTTGTCTAGCTCGGTGTCCGAATCGAAGTAATCATCATCATGCTCATGCTCATCATCATATTGACCCATAGATTGTTCATCATCAACACCTAGGTCAATTTGATAAGTACTTGCATTAGTTTTGTCAATGTGACAATAATCTTCGGAATGCAATGCAAGAGCATTTCTAATTAAAACATTGATAAGAGCAGGATCACCCTTCTTTTTCATAAGATCACGAAGCTCAAAGAAGCATTTATCAAAGTTAGGATCATTGGGGTGCATCTTATCAAAGTCAATAGTCTTGTATAGAATTTTATCAAGACCTCTCATAGAGTAGTCCGGATAAAGTTCTTCCAAGAACTTCCACATAGCATAGGCACACTCAAAGTTTGTAACAAGCTTAAGCAAATCATCGGGTAACCCTCTAATGATAAGATTTACAGTTCTAAGGTTACAAAGCAAATCAAGCTCTTCATCCATGGTAGGGTGCAAGGGATCAAATGGAGGCACATAGGGGTTCTCAATATATTTGCACAAATTGTACTTCTTAAAGATACTAAGCATTTCAAACCTCCATGAGTTATATGACTCTCCATTAAGAATAGGCACTCTATGGCTAATACTCCCAAACGTAGACACGTCCATCTTCCTCCAATGGTGTGTAAACCAAAGCAATGGAGACCAAAGCTCTGATACCAATTGAGGGATTGAAGAAGGTGAGAGTGTCTAGAGGGGGGGTGATTAGACTACTCGACAAGATAAAAATTCTGTCTTTTATCAAGAACAGATTTTGGCAGATTTTGCACAACACACAAGTCAAGTAGCACACTACACATGCAATTCTAGAGTATGGGCAGCGGAAAGTAAATTGCACAAGTAGTAAAGAGAAGTGGAGAAGATCAAACGCAATTTGGAGACGCAATGATTTTTCCCGTGGTTCCGATAGGTAGTGCTATCGTACATCCACGTTGATGGAGACTTCAACCCACGGGGGGTAACGGCTGCGCGAGTCCACGGAGGGCTCCACCCACGAAGGGTCCATGAAGAAGCAACCTTGTCTATTCCATCATGGCCTACGCCCATGGAGGGCTAGCCTTACTCGGGGTAGATCTTCACGAAGTAGGCGATCTCCTTGCCCTTACAAACTTCTTGGTTCAACTCCACATCTCGATGACGGAGGCTCCCAAGCGACACCTAACCAATCTAGGAGGCACCACCCTCCAAAAGGTAATAGATGTTGTAGATGATGATGAACTCCTTGCTCTTGTGCTTCAAATGATAATCTCCCCAACACTCAACTCTCCTCACTGATATGGCTGTGGTGGAAGAAAGGATTGAGTGGAAAGCAACTTGGGAAGGTTAGAAATCAAGTTTCATATGGTAGGAATGGAGCAACTTGATCTCAACACAAGGGTAGGTAGTTCTCTTCTCAGAAAGTGTAAGGTAGGAGTGGTAGTTCTTTCTGATGGCTCTCTCCACGAATGAAGAGGGGGTGGAGGGGTATATATAGCCTCCACACAAAATCCAACCGTTACACACATAATTGAACAATCTCGGTGAGACCGAAGTGAAACTCGGTCAGACCGAAAGTTCAAATATAGTGAACGTTGGGGTTTTCGGTGGGACCGAAAATACCATCTCGGTTTGTCCGATTTGAGTCAAAGATAGGAACTTGCCAGTTTCGGTGAGACCGAAATTATCAACTCAGTTATTCCGAAATGATGACAAACGGTTACAGAAGGTTGGCAGCCCGTATTTCGGTGAGACCGATCTCAAACTCGGATTGACCGATTTTTCTAGGGTTTGGCTTATGGCTGAGGTGGTTCATCTCGGTGTGACTGAGTTTGGAAAATCGGTTTGTCCGAGATTACTTATGAGTGTGTATTGTAGTGAAAGTTGCTGATAGTTAAAGGAGATATATCACTAAGCACTTGAGCAACCAGATCATCAACACAACCTCATCCCCTTTTAATAGTATTGGCTTTTCCTATGGACTCAATGTGATCTTTGATCACTAAACCAAAAATGGAGTCTTGAGCTTTTGCCAATGCTTGCCTTAGCATTTTGAGGGGTCCACTTCTTCAGTCCTTTTGCCATACCAATGTGATTGGATTTCCTGAAACATACTTGATAAAAGCATTAGTCCAACCACAGAGTATGTTGTCATTAATTACCAAAACCACCCAGGGAGCAAATGTGCTTTCACCCGGTTCTAAGCCATAAAGCATGGCGCACTGAACTATTGTGTAGTCATTACTTCTAGTTTGCGAAAGGTTCATAGCGTCCAGTTCTGCGGGAGCGGGTGGCACAACTACCGATGCTTCAAGGACATAAGCCCTCTGTGCAGTAGTGAGAATAATCCTCAATTATGGACCTAGTCCGCATAGTTGCTACCATCACCTTTCAACTTAGCTTTTTCTAGGAACACATTAAAATTCAGGGGAGCTACAACGCGAGCCATTGATCTACAACATAATTTGCAAAGACATTAAGAATATCTTCCTGATAATTGGTTCAGTTAATCAAATTACTAGTGAAGTCCCACTTACATCAACATCCCTCAAGTTGTCTAAGTATTTACATGATCCAAATAAACTACCCATGTCTGATCATCACGTGAGATGGGCTCGTCATCAATGGTGAACATCTCCATGTTGATCATATCTACTATATGACTCATGTTTGACCTTTTGGTCCTTCGTCTTCGGAGGCCATGTATGTACATGCTAGGCTCGTCAAGTTTAACCTAAGTATTCCACATATGTAAAACTGGCTTGCACCCATTGTATGTGAACGTATAGTCTATCACACCCGATCATCACGAGGTGCTTCGAACCGTCCAACTTTCGCAACGGTGCATACTTAGGAAGAACACTTTTATGTTGAAATTTAGTGAAGGGATAATTTTATAATGTTACTATCGTCCTAAGCAAAATAAGATGTAAAGAAAGATAAACATCACATGTAATCAATATAAATACGTGACATGATATGACCATCGTCATCTCACGCTTTTCATCTCCATCTCCAAAGCATCGGTATGATCTCCATCGTCACCGGCATGACACCATGATCTCCATTATCGCATCGTCACGTGGTTGTCTCACCAACTATTGCTAACGCATAGCCATAAAGTAAAGCAATTACATGGAGTTATTAGTTGACATGCAGTACATAAAATAAATTAAAGGCAACCCTATGTCTCCTACCAGTTGCCGTACTCATCGACATGCAAGTCGTGAACCTATTACAAAACATGACCATCATATACATCAACATATATCACATCACGTTTTGGCCATACCACATCAGAACATGCCCTGCAAAAACAAGTTAGACGTCCTCTACTTTGTTGTTGCATATTTTACGTGGCTGCTAGGGCAACTAGCAAGAACCGTTTTTTCCTATGCAAAGCCACAACGGTGATAATCAAGTTGCCTTTTAACCTTCTACAATGACCGCCTTTGTCAAATTAGATTCAACTAAAGTAGGAGAGACAGGCACCCGACAACCACCTTATGTAATAAAAGTTGCATGTTAGTCAGTGGAACCGGTCTCATGTGTGAGGACATGTAAGGTTGGTCCAAGCCACTTCATCCCACAATAGCGCCGAATCCAAATAAGAGAATGAAGGTAAGCAATCTTAACATCAACGCCCACAACTTCTTTCATATCTTCTCGTGCATATACATCTACACATAGACCTAGCTCATGATGCCACTGATGGGAAACAGAGCATGAAAATAAAAAAATCCTATGAAACACCAAAGATCTAATCTAGGAGATGCATAGCAATGAGAGGGGAGTGTGTCTACAAACCCTTGTAGACCAGAAGTGGAAGCGTATATAACGTGGTTGATGTAGTCGTACTCTTCGCGGTCCGATCACGATCCAATCCGATCTAGCGCCGAACGGACAGCACCTCCTTGTTCAGCACACGTGAGGCTCGGCGACGTCTCCTCCTTGATCCAGCAAGCAAGATAGGATAAGTAGATGGGATATCAACTAGCACGATGGCTTGGTGGAGATGGTGGTGGTGCAGTGCCGGCAGGGTTCCGCCAAACGTTGCTGGAACCAATCTGAGGAGAAAACGCAGTTATAGGAGAGGTAGGTCTGCCCCGGGGCATGGGAATTTGTGTGTTCAGCTCCTCTCTCTCCCCCCACTATATATTGGAGGCAAGGGGGCGGGCTGGGTCGCAACCCTAGCCCCTCCTCCAAGGAGGGGGCGTGGGCCTGGGGAGGTCTCCTCTTTCCCCAAGGCACCTAGGGGTACCTTCCCCTTTAGGACTCTTCCCTTGTAGGCCAGGGCGCCTCCCTACAGCCCATGTGGGCCCCGGGGAAGGTGGACCCCCCAGTGGAACCTCGGACCCCTTTCGGCACTCCGGGTACAATACCGATAATGGCCGAAATTTTTTGGCGACCAAAACATGACTTCTTATGTATAAATCTATACCTCCGGACCATTCTGGAGCTCCTCGTGACGTACGATAACTCATCCGGGACACCGAACAACATCCGGTCACCAACGTACATATCCCAATACTACTCTAGTGTCACCGAACGGTAAGCGTGTGGACCCTGTGGGTTCAAGAATCATGTAGACATGACAAAGACACCTCTCAGGTCAATAACCAATAGTGGGACCTAGATGCCCATATTGGTTCCCACATATTCAACGAATATCTTTATCGGTTGAACCATGATGTCGAGGATTCGGGTAATCCCGTATGCAATTCCCTTTGTTCAACGATATGTTACTTGCCCGATATTCTATCGTCGGCATCTCCATACCTAGTTCAATCTTGTTACTGACAAGTCTCTTTACTCATTCCATAATATAAGATACCGTGAGTAACTCATTACACATTGCTTGCAAGCTCTTTACGATGTTGTATTACCGAGAGGTCCCAGAGATATCTCTCCGTCATACGGAGTGACAAATCCTAGTCTCGATGGATGCAATTCAATAGACACCATCAGAGATACTTGTAGATCACCTTTATGATCACCCAGTTACAACGTGACATTTAATAGCACACAAAGTATTCCATCGGTATCTAGTAGTGACATGATCTCATGGCCTAAGGAACTGATACTTGACATGAAGTTGTAGCAAATAACAAAACTATCTCATTCTAAGCTTACGGTTGGGTCTTGTCCATCACATCATTCTCCTAATGATGTGATCCCATTATCAAATGACAACTCATGTCTATGGTTAGGAAACCATAACCATCTTTTGATCAATGAACTAGTCTAGTAGAGGCTTACTAGGGACACAATGTAGTTTGTGTATTCACGCATGTATTTAAGTTTTTGATCAATACAATTCCAGCATGAATAATAAACATTTATCATGAACGGGAAATATGATAATAACCATTTTATTATTGCCTCAAGGGCATATTTCCAAAATTTACATGAGGTGTCCATCCACCCTGAATAACGAAAGCAAGCATGATGTAGGATATTAGTCTCCGGAGGTCCGAACCTGGGTAAAACCCTTGTGTGACATCTAATCTGTGATTTTCAGCTATGCTTGGACCCCTACATAAAGATCTGACAATATTTCACACCATCAACAAATATCAAAAATCATACATAGTTACTTAATTATACGATGAAGAAATTTCAATAGATTTAATACAATTCAGTGAACAATCTGATCATAAAGTGAACCATTGATTACATCATATTGATCCCGACCATGTGAGCCAACTCACGAGAACTTTGTATTAAATCACAAGGGAAAGAGGATGACATCTAGCTACTGATATGGAACCTAAGGTACTAAGGAAACTATTCACACATGACCACCGAGGAAGCAAGGTTGATGAAGATGGCTCTGATGATGGAGCCCACCTCCAACGGGGTGCTAGATTAGGTCTCCAAATTGGATATCCTTCGAATAGAAACTTGCGACGGCGAAAGAAATCAGGAAAAAGTGGCACTGAGAGTTTCTTGAAATATACTCCCTCCATTCCAAAATAAGTGTCACAACTTTGTATTAACTTCAGTACAAAGTTGTACTAAAGTTGAGGGATGGAGGGAGTAGAATTTATGTGCAAAATAAACGACCTAAGGTGGTGCCCATGGGGCCTAACCACGCGGGTGGGCTCTTGGCTGGCACCTCGGTAGCTTCCCACACTTTCTGGACTCCTCGTGTCTTGGAAAAAATCATATTAAATCCCTAGTTTTTTTTACCTATGTAGATATGGATTTTCTGAAAAGTAAAAAACATGCAAAAAACAACAATTGACAATGTGCACTGTATTAATAGGTTAGTCTAGAAAAAATTACTATGAAAAGTATTCAAAAGTGATATTATAATAGCATGAAATAATAAAAAGTTATAGATACATTTGGGATGTATCAGTAACTGACTTGAGGTCGAAAGCCCCCCTTTCCCTTGTTGAATTCTTCAAGCATCCGGAGTTTCTTTCACAAAGGCCCAAACTCTAATTTTTACCATCAAACGTTATAAAACCATCTTCGTCATATGCAGGTTTGGCAATTGTTGTTAGAAACATGACCTTCCATATATTGTTCTTATTTCGAACAATGTGCAAGGGGCCTTCTTCTTCAGGAAGGAGATAATAGGCTAACTTTCTTTTAGTCATACCAAACTACTTCTCATCAATGTGTACAATCCTGCTCATGTCAATGAAGCTAGGCCTAGCATTTTCTAATGTTGCCTCATCCAACATGAAAATTCTAAACTTGAGTCTGGCTATGTTGTTAGCTGGCTTGAGTTAAGACTTTAAAGCTTCTTGTGTGATGCTTTAGCTTGCCCCACTCGAATTATCTGTTCAATGTTATGCAGCTAACATCGAGAGACCTAAAGAGAGCTCTGAGTGTCTTCATTCTATTTAGTGGGATTGTAGGTGTCCTAGATAGATTAAGAACTTTCTATTGCGACCTACTATTTTTTTGTTAGAGAAATCAGCTTCTTGACCTTTTGCAATCTGATCATATGCCTATTTCCATATTCTTTCATCAATTCGAGGACTTGTATGCAAAAGGTTAGCAACATGCTCCTTGTCCTTTTTCTCAATTTCTCTATCCTTGGTCAGTGCTTCCGAAGCGATGTATGTACAAATCTATGATCATATGTCAGTTCTCTTCTTATTGGCTAATCAACACGTGCAAAGGAGCAAAAGGAGCAAGTTTGTTTAACTGAATATTGTTGGAAAAATGCAAACCTCCCACAATGCAAATAATTTGCTCGTGTCAACAACACAAATAATGCAAACACATGTCAAGCTTTGCCCATATTTCTTTAAACTTGGCATTGACAAGTTTCCTCCCAACTTGTCTTGCAACTTGTTTCAAACTAGGAGTAGCTATTAGTTCCAAAATTAGCCAGAGTTCCAGTTTTACTGTTGTTAGGGCATATTTCTCTCTCAGGGGTTTTGGTGATTGATGACAATGCTTTTGCGGACTAATCGTGTGCATTGAGCATTTCAGATATTCCTTCATATGGCACAGGACAATTCTTTCCCCTCGGAGTTCTAAATAGAAGACGGTGTATTTTCCTTCGTTTCATTTTGGGTGGACTTGAGTCGTAGCGAATACAGTACTATCAAGAGGAGGTCCATATCGGAAAGGCTTGGGTGGAATCAACACGTACATATTTTCTTTACACCCTCCATTCTTTCCTGCTTCTCTCGAGGGTCTTCCGGTGTGTTGGAAGTGGATTGGGATGGAGCCAGTGGTAGTACCGCGATTGGCAGCTGTAGAACCGCTCCGAGCGTCGCTCGTGCGACCGCCTCGATTTGGGACTCGAGTTTCTAGTGTTGGGTTCAACGGTAGTCCAGTGGTGGTCAGTGCGCCTACCGCTCCTACTGCCGCTTGTGGTTTTCCCTCTGAGCTCTTCCCTATGTTCGCATAGTACTCTGTACTATGACCCCAGCAGTAGTACCACTGGGGCAAGCAGCAATACCGCTCGGCCAAGCTGTAGTACCGCTCCCTTGAGTGGTAGTACGGCGTGGTGCGGGCTGAACACAACATAACGATTGGATCTTTCCCCCACTATATAAAGGGGGTCTTCTTCCCCAAGAACCACCTCTTCCTACCCAATTCCATTGTTGCTCCAAAAGCTCATTTTTGCCCGATCTCTCTCCCTAGCCAATCAAACTTGTTGATTTTCTAGGGATGGATTGAGAAGGCCCCGATCTACACTTCCACCAAGATAAATCTAATTCTCCCCACTACTCCCTTGCGGATCTTGTTACTCTTGGGTGTTTGAGAACCCTAGACGGTTGAGGTCACCTCAGAGTCAAATTCCATTGTGGTGAAGATCCGTGGTGGTGTTGGGAGCCTCCAAGTTTGTTGTGGAGATTCCCCCAACCTTGTTTGTAAAGGTTCGGTTGCCGCCATCAAGGGTACCACTAGTGGAATCACGACATCTTGCATCGTACAAGGGCGTGAGGCAAATACGGTGGCCCTAGTGGCTTCTTGGGGAGCATTGTGCCTCCACACCGCTCCAACGGAGACATACTTCCCTTCAAAGGAAAGGAACTTTGGTAACACATCCTCGTCTTCACCGATTCCACTTATGGTTACTTCTTACCTTTACTTTGAGCTTGTTACTTTGTGTCATACTCCTTGCTTGCTTGTTGTTACATTTGTTATTAGCATCATATAGGTTGCTCACCTAGTTGCATATCTAGACAACCTATTTTTTGCTAAACCTAATTTGTGAAGAAAGTTAAAAATTGGTAGTTGCCTATTCACCCCCCCCCCCCTCTAGTGAACCATATCAATCCTTTCAATTGGTATCAGAGCCTTGTCTCTTCATTAAGGGTTTCACCGCCCAAAGAATATGGAGCACATATTGTTGGTGATCTTCTCGCGGCCAAGGAAGTGGCCACGGTCATCTGGGAGGAATTAAATGAAGCAATGACTTCACTTAAGACCTCCATTGCAACCGAGGTCAAATCCTTGTTTAAATTGCTCTTTGAGGTACTAAACACTTTCAGCACGGTGGAAGTGGTTAATCCAACCGCATCGGAGTCCGAGGCCAACTCCAGCAAGGAGGGGGATAATAGTACTAATACTTCCACCCCTCAAGGAAGAAATGGGTCAGGCATCGATGCCACGGTTGCCCCTCCCCCGGTCTATGGAGGACCGGTCGTGCCATATCATATAAACAATCTCGGGCCCCCACCTAAGCATGTTATCAAACAGTTTCCTACTTGGGTGTTTAACATTAAGTCTCACTTGAATTATAGCTCAGCACATCTTTGGAGAATTATTAAGCAGGGCTTTTATCCTCATGATCCTCACAACTTCACTCCAAGAGAAGAAGTGGACAACCAATACAATCAATCCGCTTTGTGGATTCTTCAAGACACCGTTCCTCAAGAAGAGCACTCTCACTTTTGGTCGTTCATGGTCGCCAAAGAAGCATGGGAACACATTGTCTCTGTCGGATTTCGGGTTCCGGCAAAACCCTTAAGGTTCCAACGCTGGGGTGCGCATGAAGATCTCTCCTTCCGCCCTAGCTCGTCTACCCAACAAACCTAAGCCTAGCTCGTCAGATCCGATGAACAAGAGACACAAGATTTATACTGGTTCGGGCCACCATTATGGTGTAACACCCTAATCCAGTGTGGTGTGGTGGATTGCCTTGTAGGCGGAGGAAGAACTATACATGGATGAACTGCCTCCTGAGGAGAGGTGTTCTTGAGCTCGGTTGAGCTTGTGGTGTGTGTGAGGTCTTGATGATCCGATCCCCACCTATGGTGGTGGCTAGTCATATTTATAGTGGCCAGGGTCCTCTTCCCAAATATTGAGCGGGAAGGAATCCCACAACGGTCAAATTTGAAGGAGGACAACTAGTACAAGCTATCCTGACAAAAGGTGGTCTTCGCTGCCAAAGGCTCTAGTGGTGACGCCGCCGTGGGCTCCGCGATGACCTCTATCCTGTCGTCCTGCTCGTCTTGGTCTGGTTGCACCGATATGGAAACCTTTGCCTGACGCCTCGGGACTTCATGCCTGCGCCCGTTCCTTTAACACCGATAAGGAAACTCGCACTCTGCGCCCGCTGGCGCCCGCCTGGCTTTGGTCGTCACTGCTCACGTCACGAGGACCTCGCAAGGTGCCCCTCGCCTTGATATCTCCGATCCTCACGAGCCGGCCTGGCGAGGCCGCCCCAGGGGATGTCCTGTGTTGTCCGCCTCGCGAGGCTTGGCCCCTCGTGTAGGTCTTGAGTGTTGCTGAAGAAGTTGGGCCACACTAGGCCGCCTTGCGAGCTACGCTCTAGGCCGCAGGCAGGCAAGTCTGGGTACCCCCGTTCCCAGGACGCCAACAGTAGCCCCCAGGTCCAAGGCGCGCTCGGGCTTGGCTTCGCGGCGAAGCCAAGGGCCAAGTGCGGAGCGCCGCGGGCCCCAAAGCCCACGGTTCTGACTGACGCGTGGCGATTGACGGGACATGGGCATCTACGCTCCCACGCCGCCTCGGCAACCGCATAGCTGACAAAAGGCAAGTTTGTGCCGTTGTGCCTTCATTGCCAGCTCTTGCCTTGCTCCTGATCCCCTTTCTTGCTCCTCTCCTCCGCGAAGTTCCAAATCTTTGCCGCCTCCTTTCCTAAGCTTGCGCCGATGGCGTCCGGGAAGCCGAAGACCGATGCTTCACCTGCCTGGTATGAGCCAGCTTTGAAGGCGCCAATCTTCTCGGAGGCGAACCACACCGCCGTGCTCCTGATGACGGCGGAGGGCACCAATGAGAAGGGGAAAACCGTTGTCTGAGCTGCCTCCGCAGTTCCGGAGGATCCCAAGAGTACCTTCAACCCCTTCTTTTCGAGTAGTATCATTGCGGGGCTCGTTCCTCCTTTCTCCGATTTCTTTTTCTCCGTCCTTGGCTACTACAAGCTTCATGCCCTTCATCTGCATCCCAATCCCGTCCTCCTTCTGTCCATCTGCGCCTTTTACTGCGAGGCATTTGTGGGGGTGATGCCGTCTATGGCGCTGCTTCGCCACTTCTTCTATCTCCGAATCAAGGAGGGCCATTGCTCAAGGTGCGCCAAGTTCATCGCGGCGAACGGGGCCTGATACGTCCAAAACGTATCTATAATTTCTGCTTGATCCATGCCTCTTTTGGGTGATATTGCTATGATATTTATACACTTCCATACACTTTTGATCATATTTGGACTAACTTATTAACTCAGTGCACCCCAGTGCCAGTTTCTGTTTTCTGCTGTTTTTGTATTTCAGGTTTTCCCATCACATAAACTGCCAGAAAAATCCCGGAAAATTATATAAAAAATCAGCGTTCCGGAAGCTTCCACACGGTCGAAGTAGGGCCGGAGGGGGGCTACCAGGGCTCCAGGCACCCTGGTGGCGTGGCCCCCCTCCTGGCCGCGCCGGGGGGCGCCTGGGCCCCCCAGGCCTCCGCTGATGCCCCTCTTTGGCATATATTTAACACGCGTCCCGAAACTCTCGAGACGGGAACCCTTTTTCACGATCTCATCTCTGTTCCGCCGCCGCCGTGCTTCCAAGATCGGGAGAACCAGGAGAACTCTTCCCGACACCCTGCCGGAGGGGAGGATCACCACCGGGAGCCTCTCCACCACCATGGACGCCTCCCGGATGAGTTGTGAGTAGTCTCCCTTGGACCATGGGTCCATGACCAGTAGCTATGTGATGTTCTCCTCCCCTTCTTGTGCTTCACTAATTAGACCTCGTGAGCTGCCCTACATGATCGAGGCACATATGTAATCCTTATGCTGTTGCTATGATGAGTTTGCTGGGATCCGATGGATTGTGAGATTATGTTCAGATTGTGTTTGAGTAATATATTTGATTTACCTCTTTTATATTTATGTTCGTAAGTAATTCTTGCATGTTCTCCGTTGCTATTTATTGCTTTGGCCAAGTAGTAGGTAGTGACTCCAAGAGGGAACGTTATGCTCGATTGTGGGTTCATGCCCCTCGATGACTAGCTTGAGTGACAGAAACACGAGTCTAGGGGATGTGCTGTTGCCACAAGGGGGAAAACAACGGTGCTTGTGCCCGCGGGTGCAAGGATTGTTTACTTTACGCAAAGTTCTTTTAATGCAGTTGTCTGTTGCTTTGAGTTTACACTATGGGTGGGACTCGCAACTTAATACCAGCGAGATGTTCTGGATAGATATCTCAAGGTGGATGATTAGTAGTAGATGCAGATGGATTTTGGTCTACTTGCCTTGGCGTACCGCCCATGCTTTGAACCTCTACCTTTCTTGCAACATAGTTAGCATTGGTTTGCGCACATAATTCTGTCAATTGCCCAGCTGTAATTCGTTCACCTCACATAGATGTTTTATCGTCTTTTGGGAGAGAGACATCACTAGTGAACATCATGGGATCCCGGTCCATATTACCATCACTGATCACATCCGCTATTTACTTTCTGCTTTTACTTACTATTTGCAATTATACCTATCACTATTATCACTTGCGTTTGATCCTTTGTAAACGACAAGGCCGGAGGGATTGACAACCTCTCTGTACTCGTTGGGAGCAAAGTTATTTGTATCTGTGTGCAGGTCCACGTTGATTGCTAATATCTGGCGCCGTTAGCAGTTGACACCTTCTTGTTGAAACTGGGAGTCTCAGGGGAAATCGATCCTTGGTATCTTTGCCAAGGGAAAACTTCCGCTACACTGCATCTCAAACCTTCCACTTGGGGTAACCAACGAGGGGCGAGAAGCCATCAAGCAAAGTTTTCTGGTGCCGTCGCCGGGGACTCCACTCTTCAAGATAGGGGAGTTGCACGCTATCTTTTACCTTTGCTTTTTAGTCTTGTTAGTTTACCTTTCAGTTTTGCTTTAGTATCTTTTATCGAAAATCACAAAAATAGTTATCTTGCTTGCTTGCTGCTATGGGTTCCACCGAGAACACCAAGTTGTGTGACTTCACTAGTCACAACAACGATGACTTTATTTGCACGCCTATCACTACACCTGCCACTTCAGCACCTTCTTATGAAATTAAACCTGCTTTACTGAACTTAGTTATGAGAGATCAATTCTCCGGTGCTGGAGATGATGCTGCTTTACACTTAAATAATTTTGTTGAACTTTGTGATATGCAAAAGTACCAAGAAATAGATGGTAATATTGTTAAGCTTAAGCTTTTTTCCTTTCTCCTTGAGAGGAGGAGCTAAAATTTGGTTTCAATCTTTGCCTAGAAATAGCATAGATTCATGGGACAAGTGCAAAGATGTTTTTATTGGAAAATACTACCCACCTGCTAAAATTATCCAACTAAGAAGTAACATAATGAATTTTAAACAATTGGATAATGAACATGTTGCCCAAGCTTGGGAACGTATGAAATCTCTTATCAAGAACTGCCCTACTCATGGTTTGACTACTTGGATGGTTATCCAAACTTTTTATGCAGGCTTGAACTTTACCTCGTGGAACTTGTTAGATTCGGCCGCGGGAGGAACCTTTATGTCAACTACACTTGGTGCTGCCACGAAGCTTCTCAATGAGATGATGACCAACTATTCCCAATGGCACACCGAACGCGCTCCAACAGGTAGGAAGGTAAACTCTGTCGAGGAGATTTCCTCCCTAAATGAAAAAGTTGACTTGATCATGTCTCTACTTTTGAAGCAATCTTCTATTGATCCTCGTGATGTTCCTTTAAATTCTTTGATTGCCCAAGAACAAGTAGACGTGAACTTTATCTCTAGAAACAATTTTAATAACAATGCTTATAGGAGTAATTTTGGTAGCAATCCTAGACCGTTCCCCTCTAATTCTTATGGGAACAACAATGCTTATCCTAGCACCAAGAACTCCACTACTGAACTAGAGATTATGCTTAAAGATTTCATTACTACCCAAAAAGCCTTTAATAAGAGTGTAGAAGAAAAACTAGCCAAACTAGATAATCTCTCTTCGAAGGTAGACAATTTAGCCCATGAGGTAAAATTGCTTAAAATTAGAACTTCTCCTCTTGAGGAGAGGAAGGTCACTCCTATGAATGCTATTCAAGTGCAAATTAATGAAAACATTAGGATGTTGGCTAAACTTAAAGAGAGATGGGCTAGAGAAAGGGAGGAAGAAGATAGAATTAAGAGCCTTCCTACCCACCACACTGTCGCTACTATCCAAGTTGTTGAGGATATCCAAACTCTTAGCACCCAATGCACTCCTGGTCCCATTGGACCTATTAATGGTGATGCTATGACTATAGAAACTACCAAACAAGTGAACCTAAAGGACACCACTACCACTTTACTTGATAGTAGTGACCTTGATTTTGATAATTGCACTCTTACGGAAGTTATTGATTTCCTTCACAAGATGTCTAGAGATCCCCGCACTAGCACGCTTAACCTTGCCTTCACAGAGCATATCACTAATGCTCTCATCAAAGCCAGGGAGGAGAAACTTAGAGTAGAAGCCTCCATACCTAGAAAGCTAGAAGATGGTTGGGATCCCATGATTAAAATTAAGTTGAATAACTTCTCTTGCTATGCTTTATGATTGGAGCTAGTACCTCTGTTATGCCCAAAAGAATATATGATATGCTTAAATTGAAACCTTTTGATTCTTGTTCTTTTGGTGTTCGTCTTGTTGATTCTTCCATAAAGAAACCTTTGGGGAGGATCGACGATGTTCTTATCATTGTCAATGACAATTATGTTCCCGTTGATTTTACTATTATGGACATTGAATGTGAACCTTCTTGTCCAATTATTTTGGGACGTCCTTTTCTACGCACCGTTGGTGCTATCATTGACATGAAAGAGGGGAATATAAAATTCCAATTTCCTCTCAAGAAAGGGATGGAACACTTCCCTCGAAAGAATATTAAGTTACCTTTTGAGTCCGTTATACGGGCTAGCTATTCTTTTACTCTTGATAAAACTTGATCTCTTTGCATTATGCCTAGCTTAAAGGCATAAAAGAAAGCGCTTTTGGGAGGCAGCCCACATGAATAAAATTTTATTTTGCTTTTGTTGTGTCTTGATGTTGTTACTACAGTAGCATCATCATTGTATCTTTACTTTTCAACTTTGTGCCAAGTGTAGCCTCTGATTGCAAGAAAGTTCAAAAGTTGTGACGTGCTGTCCAGGAAACAGATTCTTTCCTTGGATAGAAAAATTCGTATAAAATCACCAGATCATCTTTTTGGACTGAATTTTTTTGACAGCGTGCTCTATACAATTGTCTTTCGGGCGTCTGTTCTGAGTTTTTTGTTTAGAGTTGCAGAAGTGCCCCGAAAAAGTCATTTACTACCTGCTGGTCTGTTTTTCACAGATTCTGTCCTGTTTTGCCTTTCCTTCATTTTGCAAACCTTGAGCTTGCTTTTTCTTTGCAAAAACCTTTTGGCAATCTTGAGAAACAGTAGACCTTCAAGAATATCCTTATTTCCAGCAAGGAACAATTATATTATTATGGGTACTAACCTCGCTAATCAGATTATGATGAGTTATGTATGAAGGGAGTTTTCAAGTGTGCGAGGGAAGATGATAAAAAGATTCAGGAGTGTCAAACGCTCAAGCTTGGGGATGCCCCCATGCACCCCCAAGAAATATTCAAGAAGACTCAAGCGTCTAAGCTTGGGGATGCCCCCGTGCATCCCCTTCTCCATCAACATTATCAGTTCGTCTTTCGTTCCACTATATTTTTATCACTTCATGTGTTATGTGCTATGCTTGGAGCGTCTTGCTTTTAGTTTCCTTTTTAGTTTTATTTAGCTTTGCTTGCTGTTCATAATGAGTTGGAACTCAGCTTTCTTTGTGTGGGAGAGAAACACGCTCCACTTCAACCTAGAACATAACATAGAATTTTCATGTCTATCTTTGCTGTGTGTGTTCTTTGTCTTTCAATAGCTACTATCATGTTCAGCTCTTAGTTTTCATGCTTATCTTTTTAAAGAGATTTTGTTTAGTTGGTCGCTGGAACTCTCTTTATTTATCATGCTTATCTTATTAAGAGAGTTGGCTTCTGTTGCACTGGTCGATATGTCTATGATAAAAATGCTATGTGCATAATGATGCTTAGTAGTTCATGTTTTCTTATGGTTAGTCTCAAATAGCTGGGGGGGTTCCCAATGTGTTATTGGAATACCAACATGATTTGTTTGCCTATGATGTGGTATGGTTTAGTAATATCTTCCTTCAAGAATTTATTTTGATTGACTTGGCGTATGCTCACGCATATTTAAGACTGTAAAGAAAGACTGTCAAGCCTTGATGATCTTTTGTTCGTGAGTAGCGATATAACTTTCATGCCTGATTCAATGTTGCTTTGTCGCTCTGCATGATTATGACCGTCATTGCTCTTTTAGTTGTTCGCTCCCAGTCTTTTGCTAACCTCCACCTGTACTAAGCGGACTGACTGCTTGTGCATCCAAAATCTTTTAAACCAGTTATGCCATATGAGTCCACCATACCTTCCTATACATGGTATTTACCTGCCATTCCTAACGGAGACTTTCATGTACCATCTCGAAATTATTCAAAAAAGCATTTCTCTTTTGTGCCTCTGTTTTAGTTCATGAGGAAGTAGTAGTTAATTCATGATCTTTTTAAGTTGGACAAGCTTCACCCCGGGATTGCATGTCTAATGTGCAAACCCATAATACGAGAAGGAACTGGCAAAGAGTGCGCCCGGCTCAAAAATAATATAACAAACAAACCCTCCTTCACGCTTTGTTCATGAGAAATCAGAAAACTTTGGCAGTGATAAAATAAGGAGATTAAGAGGACGTGACCGTCCTCATTCGGGAGCCGTTCCTCGAAACTTGTCCATCTCAAGAAGTGATGGAGTTGTCTGCTAGCATTCGTTGACGGAACATGCATAATCCAAAAAAATATTATTACCTCTGTTTTTAAAACCAAGAGATCTGGTACATGCTTTGTCTTTGTTTCCGACCACGGGTTTTCAACCTTGCCAACAAAAGCCACGGTTCGAGAGTCTCCACCTTCTTTCAAAGCACCAACTATTAAGAGCATGATTGTCATTCTGAGTGTAACGTGCATTGTCCCAAAGTAGCATTGTCTTTTGCATGATTGTGATATCGTTTATTCTGAAATCATTGTATCTAGTCATCACTTAAACCTTGGAGGTGCCCCTGCATTTATGTTTTGCTTCACTAAAGGGGGCAAGCGAGATATCACTTTATCATATTGCACACCATGCTCATTACAAATCTATTTGATGTTTCAGTATCATGTTGTAAAACTTTCAGTTCTTTGTGATTTTCACATGAGGCAACTTAATTACTATAGATTCATTGTCTCAGTAAGCTTTTGTCATATGACTATGAAAAGTCCTATATGGTTAATAGCATGTCACCACAGAAATTATTCTTGTTATCATTTACCTACTCGAGGACGAGCAGGAATTAAGCTTGGGGATGTTGATACGTCCAAAATGTATCTATAATTTCTGCTTGCTCCATGCCTCTTTTGGGTGATATTGCTATGATATTTATACACTTCCATACACTTTTGATCATATTTGGACTAACCTATTAACTCAGTGCACCCCAGTGCCAGTTTCTGTTTTCTGCTGTTTTTGTATTTCAGGTTTTCCCATCACATAAACTGCCAGAAAAATCCCAGAAAAATTATATAAAAAATCAGCGTTCCGGAAGCTTCCACACGGTCGAAGTAGGGCCGGAGGGGGGCCACCAGGGCTCGAGGCGCCCTGGTGGCGCGGCCCCCCTCCTGGCCGCGCCGGGGGGCGCCTGGCCCCCCAGGCCTCCGCTGATGCCCCCCTTTGGCATATATTTAACACGCGTCCCGAAACCCTCGAGACGGGAACCCTTTTTCGCGATCTCATCTCTGTTCCGCAGCCGCCGCGCTTCCAAGATCGGGAGCACCAGGAGAACTCTTCCCGGCACCCTGCCGGAGGGGAGGATCACCACCGGGAGCCTCTCCACCACCATGGACGCCTCCCGGATGAGTTGTGAGTAGTCTCCCTTGGACCATGGGTCCATGACCAGTAGCTATGTGATGTTCTCCTCCCCTTCTTGTGCTTCACTAATTAGACCTCGTGAGCTGCCCTACATGATCGAGGCACATATGTAATCCTTATGCTGTTGCTATGATGAGTTTGCTGGGATCCGATGGATTGTGAGATTATGTTCAGATTGTGTTTGAGTAATATATTTGATTTACCTCTTTTATATTTATGTTCGTAAGTAATTCTTGCATGTTCTCCGTTGCTATTTATTGCTTTGGCCAAGTAGTAGGTAGTGACTCCAAGAGGGAACGTTATGCTCGATTGTGGGTTCATGCCCCTCGATGACTAGCTTGAGTGACAGAAACATGAGTCTAGGGGATGTGCTATTGCCACAAGGGGGAAAACAACGGTGCTTGTGCCCGCGGGTGCAAGGATTGTTTACTTTACGCAAAGTTCTTTTAATGCAGTTGTCTGTTGCTTTGAGTTTACACTATGGGTGGGACTCGCAACTTAATACCAGCGAGATGTTCTGGATAGATATCTCAAGGTGGATGATTAGTAGTAGATGCAGATGGATTTCGGTCTACTTGCCTTGGCGTACCGCCCATACTTTGAACCTCTACCTTTCTTGCAACATAGTTAGCATTGGTTTGCGCACATAATTCTGTCAATTGCCCAGCTGTAATTCGTTCACCTCACATAACTGTTTTATCGTCTTTTGGGAGAGAGACATCACTAGTGAACATCATGGGATCCCGGTCCATATTACCATCACTGATCACATCCGCTATTTACTTTCTGCTTTTACTTACTATTTGCAATTATACCTATCACTATTATCACTTGCGTTTGATCCTTTGTAAACGACAAGGCCGGAGGGATTGACAACCTCTCTGTACTCGTTGGGAGCAAAGTTATTTGTATCTGTGTGCAGGTCCACGTTGATTGCTAATATCTGGCGCCGTTAGCAGTTGACACCTTCTTGTTGAAACTGGGAGTCTCAGGGGAAATCGATCCTTGGTATCTTTGCCAAGGGAAAACTTCCGCTACACTGCATCTCAAACCTTCCACTTGGGGTAACCAACGAGGGGCGAGAAGCCATCAGGGCCAACACGATTTCGAAGGCCGAGAACTTCAGGAACAAGTGAGTCCTTATGGACGCTAAGTGCTCCGGTTGGCGCTGCCGGTGGCCGCGCCCGAGTCAAGCGATAGGTGGCTCATTGCGAAGCTCACCGACCCTTGGGCGGAGAAGGTGTTCGAGAAGATGGCCACAGACCTGAGGCTAGAGGATCCTGAGGCGGCGAAGCTGATGGGGGCTATGGTCGTCAAGGAATTCCTGACATGCCACGTGGCACCGCTACAGGCCTGCGCACGCCCCTTGTGGACGCTTGGAGACGAGGCTGACAATCTTCGGCTGCGCCATGATGCCTTGACTACTGATCAGCTTGAGGCGGCCCTCTATCTTCTCGTCGGGGCGGACCTGGGGTATCCGTCTGCTTCCTTTATTCCCTTGTATCGCTGCCAGGACCGGGCAGCGGTGGCGGCCTCCATGCCTACCTTCGATGCGCGCGGGCTTGTGCCTCCGGCGGCTCTTGGGACTCAAGTGGTGGCCGCGTCGGTGGAGGTGTCTTCGGGGGATTTCAGCGGGGAAGACAGCTCGGAGGCCACCATGGAGGGAACGCGAGAGTCTTCTCCCCCACGCACGACCGAACTCCTTCACTCCCCGCCCGACGATGATGGCGATGATGACTACCCTGTGGAGGAGGTGCTTCCCCCGGCCGGAGTTGTCACGAGGTCCAAGCACACTACCCCACGGAAGCCGCCGGCAGGGGTCCCGACGAGGAGCCGGTCGGCGCTGATCACCCGAGGAGGTGCCTCAGCCGCGACATCGCCAAGCGCCACTGCTGTGCCGCCGGTCTTGGGGACCCGCGCTTCCGCGGCGCAGGCCGCGGGACCATTGGGCCCCATGGTCCTGAAGAGGTCTTGGGACGTCATCGTAGTGGATCGGTGAGTACCTTGGCCTGTCTTTGTCCTCATTCTTGATTCCGTTGCTGATTCACAGTATCTTGCCCTGCGTTTGTAGGTCTGCGCCACCGAAGAAAGCGAAGGGGGAGGGGGGGCGTCTGTGCCAGAGGCCCCGCAGCCTGGCTTGGCCTCGTCCCCTCTAGCGTAGACGAATAGTGGAGGAGCTTCTGCTTCCAGTGCAAGGGTGTCGACGCAAGGCCCAGAGGTCTTGCCTTAGGCAAAGGTCACGATCCCAACTCCGTCCGCTGGGGTCGCCAGGGCTCAGGAGGTCTTGGCCGCGCCCCAGCCCCTTGTTGTGTCCATGCCGTCGGCTCGTGGCCCTCCTGCTTCACCTGGTGCCTTGGAGGATGCCTTCATAGCACTGAAGCGGCTCCAGGATGACCTTTAGGGTGCTGTTCGTCGTCTGGTGGCCGGGCACCTGGAGCTGGTCTCGGGATGGCTGGGCTCCAACGCGTCTGTGAGAGATGCACTGAGCCAGGCCGTGGCGGCTTCCGCGGAGGACAAGCGGGCTGCTGACCAGGCCGCAGCTGCTCGCAAGGCAGCACTGCTGGATGCTCGGGCCGCCCTGGAGCGCTACTAGTCAATGGAGGCCAAGCTGAGAGACCTGCGTGGGAAGTGCAAGGCAGACGAGGAGAAGATGAAGGCTCGAGAAGATGCCGTGGTCAGCCGTGATGCTGAGCTGGAGCAGCTACCGAAGGAGTTGTCTGCAGAGCGCGGTCGACTGGAGGAGCTGAAGCGGGCGACAGAAGCTAGGGAGAGCCAACTAGAGGCAAAGGTGAAGGTCCTGGCCGAGGACCACGCTGCCTTCAAGTCCCTCGAGGTGAGGTCCCGTTAGGCTCTGAGGGCACTCTACGACAAGGGCTTGGAGAAGCCGTTGGCGATGGATGATGAGGGCCTTGCCCAACTGCTTCCTTTCCTTGTCCTGGCGCTCGAGGATGTCATGCGCGAGATCAACCCTCTGTCAGAGGAGGAAGCTCGCGTACTTTCTTCTTCTGCCTTGACGCGCGTCCTCAGCCAGCTGCACCTTCGTGACCCCAACACTGATCTCGGGGCGTTGATCAAGCCCGTCGAGGCGGAGCACCATGAGGCCGCCACTGAAGCTGTGAAGGACCACGTGGAGGCCTTGCTGAAGGAGTTCCTCATCGTCCACCCTTCCCCTCCTCCTGGTGGCACCGCCGATGCCATGGACGAGACCGCTTCCCTAGGGCGCGGTGGCGCCGCCAAGGAGGAGGTCCCCTCGGGTAGCAGCGCCCAAGGCTGGGGGGAAGGCCTGCAGGTTGGTGACGGCGCTCCCCTTTTATCTTCATTCTCCTACGACATGAGTAAGCCTCGTGGAGGCGTTAAAACTTTCGTTTGATGTTTCAAAGGACAATTTGGATTGTAATAATTGCTAGACATTTGCCCTTCTTTTCTTGTTTATCGTTCTATGTCGGCAGGGCCCAACCCCGCGCATACCTCAGCCACCGGCTGGCTTGTCCAGGCCACTGGGTCAAGACCAGGGGGTGAGGGGCTATGTGGCCAGTTAGGCTCCTGAGTCGCGATGCTCAGGAGTCCCCCTTAATGTCCAAACGATACCCAGACAGGAAGTGCTAAGCATGGCTTTGGTGTTCTGCGTCGGTAGGGCCCGACCCACGCGTACCTCACCCGCCGCTGGCCTTGACCGGAACCAGGACAAGACCAGGGAGCGAGGGGCTACGGGTCCTGTTAGGCCCTTGGGTCGCGATGCCCAAGGGTCCCCCTTGACGTGCGAACAACCCCGAGCCCAGCCTGAGAGGGGCGCCGGGCGCGCCTTCCTATGCGAGAGGGAGTGGAGGCCCTGTGATGCTGCCTCCCTGTGTTGCGTCCTCATGAGGCTCCAGAGCCAGCAACTGCTTCTTCTTCTTGGGAAAGACCTCTGGTGGGTAGATGATGCTGTCGTTGTCCGGGTCCTCAACTGCCGCCGCCTGGTAAGCGCGCTTGAGTGAGCACACTGCCTCCTTTTCCTCGCAGACGATGGTGATGATGCCACCGCTTCCAGGCATCTTGAGAACATTGTAGCCGTGGTGATTTACTGCCCTGAACTTGGCCAGGGCCGGATACCCGAGGATGGCGTTGTAAGGGAGATGGATGTGGGCGACATCGAAGTCGATGAGCTTAGTGTGGTAGTTGTCACGCTTGCCAAAGGTTACAGGTAGGCAAACTTGCCCCACGTGAGTGGTGGAGCCATCAGTCACTCCAGAGAAGGGCTTGGTAGGTAGTAACTGTTCGGAGGGTACTTGGAGGCTGTCGAATGTCTCGATGGACAGGACATTAAGCCCCGCACCACCGTCGATGAGGGTCTTGGTAACTTGGACGTTGCTGATGACAGGAGAGCAAAGCATCGGGAGGGCGCCAGCCATAGCTGTGCACTTGAGCTGGTCTGCCGAACTAAAGGTGATGGGGCACCTTGACCACCTGAGTGGACGGGTAGCCTCGAGCTTGGGGAGAGCCGCATTTACTTCACGGGCGAACTGCTTGAAGAGGCGCTGACAAGCTGGGGCATGTGCTCCACCCAAGATGCAAGCGATAGCACGCGACTCCTGGAAGCCCCTAGCCCCTCGTCCTGGTCGTCGTTTCTTCTTGGCGGTGGCAGAGGTGGTAGGCCGGCCCTGCCCTGAGGACGGTCCTCTCGGGACGGATCCCTCCAGGCGTCCTCGCGGGGCTAGCCGCGCCAACGGTCCTCCCGAGGCTGATCACGCCACTCCTGACAGTGTCCACGGTCGTCCCAGCGTCCTCCGGTTCGGCCACCCCCGTGGCCGTAGCCACGGCTATTGCACTCGGGGCGTTGGATGACGCGTCCTTCGCAGAGGGCCCTCAGCTCCTGACAGTCATGGGTGTTGTGGCTGTGCACGTTGTGGAAGGAGCAAAATGCTCGGCCGTTCTTGGGTGGCTTCGGGTAGTCGCCGCCGCGCTTCATTTCTGGTTCGGCTGCAAGCACTGCCGCTCCCTTGCGCTTCACGTCCTTGCCTTTGGCCTTCTTGTCTTCGGTTTCGGCAGCAGGGAGATCGACGAGTGAGAGGCGCCCCTCCTCTGCCCTGGCGCACTTGGTTGCGAGGTTGAACAACTCCAAGGACGTGCACAGATCTTCGTGGATGGCGAGCTCTTCTTTCATCTTGACGTCACAGACACCATCTGAGAATGCCGAAATGATGGCGTCGTCCGTGACCTTGGGGATCTTGACGCGGACACTGTTGAAAAGCTGGATAAACTTCTGCAAGGTTTCTCCTGGTTGTTGCGTGATACGCCGCAGGTCGCCCGTGGACGGGGGACGATTCGAGTGCCTGGAAGTTGGCGATGAACCGGTCGCGCATCTCGCTCCAGGTGGAGATCGATCCCGCGGGCAGGTTCAAGAGCCATGAGCGCGCACCATCCTTGAGTGCCATGGGGAACAAGTTCACCATGATCTTCTCGTTGCCGCCGGACGCCTCGATGCTCACCTCGTAGAGCTGCAGGAACTCCGCAGGGTCGAGAGTGCCATCGTAGCGTGGAGGCAGGTCGGGCTTGAACTTCACAAGCCAGTTGATGTTGCGCAGCTCGGGAGCGAGGGCCTTGCAGTATGCTGTCGACACCGGAGCTTGTTGGGGTGGTGGGACTTGGTCTTGGTCTTCGCACGCCGCCGCGGCAGGGGGCGCACGGTCTCGACGCTGCGGTGGAGGGACTGCGGGTGCTCCACCACGGGGCCGCTGGATCTCCTGGCAGCTTCCTTCTTCGCGCGCTGGCACCGCGCATGGGTGGTCACGCCGCGGGGCCAGACGCCTTGGGTCTTGGACGATGCCTTGACGCTGGGGTAGCAGTGGAGCTTCTTGGGCCTCGTCATCCTCGTGGAGAGGCGGACGAGGCAGGGAAAGGGATGACACCAGAGAGCCCCCTACGGCACTGACGAGCTCGACGATGCGGTCGAGCCATTCTTCATAGAAGTCGTCGACGGCGCGGTAGCGCAGGAGCTCGTGTGCCATGAGCAACACAACCTGCGCATCCGCGGGTCCGCGACGAGCATGGGACGAAGAGATCGCCGGAGTCAGCGACGGGGTAGCGGTGCGTCCATCGCGCCACATGGAGGGGTGTAGAGACGATGCCTGCTGTTCTTGCCACGCCGGACCGGTGGCGGCGTTGGTAGCAGGCGATGGAGAACAACGGGGTGGCCCGCCGGCAGGAGCGGTCTGGGCAACGCGGGCGGCAAGGGCAGCCTGCCTCTCAGCACGGGCTCTGCGAGCGTCGGCCATGGACAGCTTGAATAACGGAGTACTGAACGATGGAAGGGAAGTTTCAGCGCGCCCCTACCTGGCGCGCCAAATGTCGGATTTCGGGTTCCGGCAAAACCCTTAAGGTTCAAACTTTCGGGTGCGCACTAAGATCTCTCCTTCCACCCTAGCTCATCTACCCAGCAAACCTAAGCCTAGCTCATCAGATCCGATGAACACAATATTTATACTGGTTCGGGCCACCGCTGTGGTGTAACACCCTAATGGAGTGTAGTATGGTGGATTGCCTTGTAGGCGGAGGAAGGACTAGTACATGGACGAACTGCCTCCTGAGGAGAGGTGTTCTTGAGCTCGGGTGAGCTTGTGGTGTGTGTGAGGTCTTGATGATCCGATCCCCGCCTATGGTGGTGGCTAGTCATATTTATAGTGGCAAGGTTCCTCTTCCCAAATATTGAGCGGGAAGGAATCCCACAACGGCCAAATTTAAAGGGGGACAACTAGTACAAGCTATCCTGACAAAAGGTGGTCTTCGCTGCCAAAGGCTCTAGTGGTGACGCCGCCGTGGGCTCCGCGACGACCTCCGTCCTGCCGTCCTGCTGGTCTTGGTCTCGTTGCACCGATATGGAAACCTTTGCCTGACGCCTCGGGACTCCACGCCTGCGCCTGCTCCTTTAACACCGAAGAGGAAACTGGCACTCTGCGCCCGCTGGCGCCTGCCTGGCTTTGGTCGTCACTGCTCACGTCACGAGGACCTCGCGAGGTGCCCCTCGCCTTGATATCTCCGATCCTCACGAGTCGGCCTGGCGAGGCCGCCCCAGGGGATGTCTTGTGTCCTCCGCCTTGCGAGGCTTGGTCCCTCATGAGGGTCTTGAGTGTTGCTGAAGAAGTTGGGCCACACTAGGCCGCCTTGCGAGCCACGCTCCGAGACGCGGGCAGGTAAGTCTGGGTACCCCCGTTCCCAGGACGCCGACAGTCTCTTTGTACAAAGGAAGCTCGAGCATTCAACATTCTAACTTTGAAGTGATCCTTGATGAAGCCGTTGTGTTTGTGATGAATGAAGATGTAGATCCTCGTGAGATTTACCAAAGGTTGACCACTCTTGCGGTCTCACTCCGAGACCATGGGAGCAAGGACACGGTTGACTCTTGGATGAAGCGCAAGTTTCTCAAAGCCATCATTCCTCACGACAAAGCTATGTCCACCGTGATACGTCAAAGGCCAGACTTTCATTCCTTGTCCTCAAGTGATGTGTTGGATGAGTTTATTTGCTATGAACATCTTGAACAAGATCACCGACAATGCCCTTGTGCGTGCTCAACGGTCAAAGAAGCCCAACCTTGCTTTGAGGCCAAGGCAATTTCCGAGGATGTTGAGGAAGAAGGAGAAGAGGAGTGTTGTCCCGAAGACACCAAGCATGTCTGACGCCCCAAGACCGATGCTTCGGAGGACTTCCATATATCCCGAGTTTCGCCGCGTGTTTTATTTGCTTGTTGCATTGCATCATGCCATCATGTCATTATTCTTTCCAACTCAACTAAATAAACTGTATGGATCTTGGTCCATTTAAACCAAGGGAATTCACATGGTGTTTTGTCTTTATAACATATACTCCCAATATTTTATAGGGAGCTAAAATAATATTCCATTAGTTTGGAATAAACCATAACACACCTGTAGTTTAAGTTCCGTGCATTTTCTATCTCTTTTCCTTGCCTCAAACTTTGCCAACATTTCTTCTCCATTTATCAAGGTTCCTCCAAAAAAATTAACATTTTTGGCCACACCAAACCTAGTCCCAATTCAAAAACATTTGAATTATATTCAAATGAATTTGAATTTATATCTTTCGATCATGCCACTTCTATTTTTCTTGGATTACGCTCATTTTTATGAGTCCGGGAAAAATGAACCGCATGCCCAAATTCTTTCTCTAACCTTTGCTCTTCTCTCTTTTTCTTCCTCCTTTTTTTCTTCTGTAATTGAGCAAGAGTTTGAAGAGTGAGGGAGAGAGAAGCACAGTCCAGGCAGGCCTCCCTAAGCCATCCACTTCTTTTGGCCCAAGGCCCACCTAAACCTACAACCCTAGACCGGCCCTCTTCTCCTCTCTCTCCCCCTCAGCACCGTTATCTCCCTCTGCCCGATCCCTATCTCCCCTCTCCTTCCCTCTTGTGCCTGGCCCCGCATCCATCCTCCTGCCGCGGCACCGCGCCTCTCCTCCTAGCCCCCTCCTCGTCCGCGACCACCTCGCCTCCCCGAGTGCCACCTTCGACGCCCGCGCCATCAACCGCCACCTCAACCACCTTTGCTCCGCTGCCGCGCCGCCTTGCACTCGCCTCGCTGCTTCGCTCCCGCGCCCGTCGGCTCGTCCCCGAGCTCGAACTCGCCGCCCGGTCCCGCCACTGCCCCGCGCCCTCCTTCGACCTCCACTTCCAGCCATGGCGCCTTGTCGGCCTCGCCCCGGCCACGTCCCCGTTGGCCCTCCTCCACGCCGGCTTCTCCAACCGTGTCGTCCATCCCCGTCGCCCCGCTGCACCGCCCTCCTGCTGGTGACCCCGACCTTCCCATCGCCAACGTCGCCGCCGACCGCTGCACTGCTTAACCCCTCGACAGTAGTCGCCGCCCGTGTCCCTCTGCTTCCTCGCCTTGACCCCGTTGGTCTCGTCGTCGCACGCTCGACGCCCATCGTGTTGCTGCCTCTGCATCCCTCATGAGACCTTGCTGCCCTTGTTGCCAAGTTCATCGAACGAGGGATCCCAAGACCGCCAAGTACACCTTCGATTCATCAAGTACCATCGTCTCGGATGACGCAAAGATCCTCTCCAACAAGTGTCGACTACAAAGTGACGTGTCAAGTATCTCTACCACTGTCTCTAGAATTTCCAAGAACGCCAAGTACCACGACAAACAACACCTAGTACCACTATGTTTGCCATGTACATCTACACCGAGACCGGACCGACAACATGTGTACCACTACCGTCACCAAAGACCCGTGTACAACTACCGTTGTCGTGTACCACTACGTCCACTATCGATGCCACGTGAACGACTACTTCCCACGACACCCCGTGAATGAGTACTTCCACTACGAACTTGATCCATACCGAACACACGCTTCAAAGGTATAACATCGAGACGATGCCCGTGGTAGAATGAGTGATGTATGAGATGCTCGTTATTGCACCATGCCCGACTTGTTTCGTGTTTTCCTTGTCCCCAACATGTGGGAACCCAGTATCCGGGATCACCCCACCATCTTTTGCATGTTCCACACATCCACACTTTCTTTTGCACCCACATCTCGATGAGTTGTCGGAACCCGGAATGTTGCCGTGGCATTGTTTCCGTTTTCGCCGCCATGACACCCCTTTCTTTCCGTCGTGGTGACCAAGTGCTTCATATCTCTTATGTCAACTTTTCAAAAAATGCACAAAACTTGTACATGTTATCCGCATCATGATAACAACATTTAAATGGTTAAAATTGTTGTTTGCTTTAATAATTGCTAAATATGCACATGGGGATTTTCCAGAATTGTTGTTGTTATTTCCGGCCTCATTTAAAATGCCTAGATAGTTAGTTTACCTACGCTTCACCTCTTGCCATGTTAACCAACATTTAAACTTGCTGGGTGCATAAACGAGAATCAACTAAATAAATAGAATATGGTGTTTTGTCAATATGCAACTCGTTGCATATTGAGCTCCACTTAAATTGTAGTGTTGTTTATGCACTTTGCCATGCCATGCATATTTAAAACCGGACATGCATCATACTTGTTTGTGCATCATATGCTTGTTTATGCTTGTGTGTTTACCATGTTGTTTGCTTCTTTCCGGCTGCTTCTCTCGTTAGCTTCATTTTTGTTCCGGAGTTGTGAGGATCTGTTCGACTACGTCCATTTGTCTTCTTCATGGACTCATTCTTCTTCCTTGCGGGATCCCAAGCAAGATGACCGTTCCTCGATATCACCTCTATCTTTGCTTTGCTAGTTGTCTCGCTCTATAGCTATGTCGCGCTACCCATTCTTGTCTTGTCAGCCTCCTATGTTGCCCTGAAACACTCTGACCGTCTTCCTAGCAAACCATTGATTGGCTAAGTTACGCTTTTGCTCGGCCCTCTTATAACGTTGTTAGTTGCAGGTGAAGATGGAAGATGTAAGATGCTCCATGTTGGAACATGGATTCTTTCGGATAACACAATATATATCTTATTTAATTAATGCACACATATATACTTGGCAATGGGTGGAAGGCTTGGCCTTTTGCTTGGTGTTTTGTTCCACTCATGCCGCCATAGGATCCGATAAACCGGTGTTATGTTCCTTGATATTGCGTTCCTAACATGGTTGGGGTTTATGCCCCCCCCCCTCGATAATTCGCTCTGCTTAAACCTTTTCTAGCAAGGCCCAACCTTGGTTTTACCATTTGCCTAATAACTACAAACTTGCATAGGGATTAATTGACCGATGGATTCTTAATCAACCCCCGGGCGAGTGCTCCTCATGAGTGTTGGTCCAAACCTGTCAACCGCCGGTGGCTGCCAAGGGAAA